>JARQOC010000001.1:426517379-427717379 GCA_033576535.1 Allobates femoralis
ACCAAAAATGATACCGTGTGCAGCACCAACATAACACAAATAAAACCTAATCTAACTAACTAAAACCTGTGCACACAATTAAAGAGCCAAAAACAAAAAAAACAATGGTGCAGCAACCCTGCTGTTAGCACCATGGCAACCTTGTTATGATCACCCAGAACCACCCACAATAGACGTGCTGGTTCTGCCCACTGCACCAGAGCCATTAAAGTAGGAGCAGTAAGCATCTCTACTGTCCCTGGCCTCCTGCTGAGTGCGACCATGGCTCAGCGGCTGGAGTGGCGCCACACCATAGTCGTCATCACGCCAAAATCCTGGACGGACCTCCCCTGTAGTGACGTCTGCATTATCTACATAAATTGCCAGCGTGTATGATGCTCTATCCGTACGACGCAGGAAGTTATGCAGCACACAGCAGGCCAGCGCTAGCGCGTCAATAGACTCCAGTTTCATATGCATAGACGTATGAAAAACCCGGAATGTATTCGCCATGATCCCAAACGTAAACGGGATAGCCGGTAATTGAAAATGCGTCGCTCAGAAGTAAGGGTCCTCTGGGGATATGGCCGCAGTAGGTGTGCCTGAAGTGGGAATGCTTCATCCGCCACAAACGCAAAGTTGAGATGATGGGTCGTCTCTTCATTTGAGGGTAAGTTCAGCCCACCGGTCCTTAGTAGTTCTGCCAAGGAGCAGTGTGCGAACACACCCCCATCGGAGTTGCGGCCGTTCATTCCAACGTCCACGTAGAGGAACTCATAGTTCGCATCCACTAGGGCCATGAGGATTATACTGAAATACCCTTTGTAATTGTAAAACAAAGAGCCCGAGTTGGGGGGTTTAGTAATCCTCACGTGCTTACCATCCAATGCCCCGCCGCAGTTTGGGAAGTTCCACCGGCTTTCAAAGCCTCGGGCTACTTGCATCCATTCTGCGGCTGTTTGTGGCATCTTTAGGAAGCATGGCTGCAGAGCACTCCAGATGGCCTCACACGTCTCAGGGATCAGGCGGCTCAGCAGGGGCAGGGAGACACGTGACGCGTATGTGAGGGATGTCATTGACTGCCCTGTAGCCAGGAACCGCAAAGTTATAGCCAACCGCTCCTCAGCTGATACCGATGGTCGCATAATAGTGTCCTGACGGGCTATCAGTGGCCTCACGCGCTCCAGAAGGAAGGTGAAAGAGTCCTCGGACATCCGGGGGTAGTTTCGGTAATCATCGGGATTGTTCTCCTCCAGCTCACGCAACAGAAGCATGTGACCCCGGGTCTCCCGGCGGCGAAGCCAATCCCGGCTCCACAGCCGCCGTTGTCTGCGACGCATCAACCGTTCATACCGATCCTCAAGCCACATTTGGTCTTCCACCAACGCAAGAGCCACGATAACATGTCGATCATGTATATTCTGCATCCTCGGTGTCAGCACCTGTATATGAGAAAAGACAACATCAGTACAAACAACAATATGGGTACATGTTAGCATGTCATGCAACGCACATCTATTTGGGATTACACACTATAGCAAAGCAGATGTCAGCCCTCGTGTGAGCACAACACACATCCTTGGTAGCCATGCAAGGCCAGCAACCACTAGTGGGCGATAATCCAACGGAACATGCTCACTGATCATGGCTGACCATCCGTAAACACTTTGTTGAGTGGCAGAAAGTATCACATCTGGACCTATGTGTGTTAAAAAGGGACATGTGTCACCACAAATATCGCCTACACATGTCACACAAACAATGCAGCATACCATTTCTAGTTTCACAACCACAGTCAGTAAGTAACAACGTACCATGGCCTGCCAGGGTGAGTAATCACAGATGTCACGAACCAGATTACACATGACTCATCAAGTCAGGAATTGGTCACACATGTGTTTGCAAGGGTGAGATCCACATCGGCTCAATCTCTGCAGCGTCACGACTCAAAGCCATGTCTGATCCTAGCCATGTTTGTCCCAGTGTGTATTCTGCCCAACCAGTATGATATATTCATTGCTGTGCACATCTGTACCACATTACAGTCTACATTCCAGCAGCCATTATCCTGCACGGTGAATGGAAATGTGGCTCCCTGGCACCTGTTGGGCACCACAGAACCCTTGGGGCACAAATGGAGTAAGTAACAGCAAAGCAAAACCCACAAACACCACAACACCTTAGAACACCTGGTTTCGCCCCGAGCCTCTTGGGGGAGCTCCACTGGTGACTTTGAACCAGTTCCCCCTATAAATAGAGTCTTGGAGGGAGAAACTCCAGAGTGTGTGCAGTCGCTACAAGAGCTGCCAGCCTGTGTGAAACCTCCACCCTATGAGGAACACACTAGGCCCAACCAGCCTGCTAGCAAGTGAGGAAATCCCTGCAATTGGGATAAGAGGAAGAAGGAGAACACCTCTCAGGAACACAGAGTTATTCTGACTCTTTCCTTAATAACCGGTTACTGGAACCGAAGCTGTGTGAGCCACCAAGCCATCACAGAGAACCAGCACTATCAACAGGAGGTTTAGCCACCTGTTCCACCTGATGCACCCATCCACGAGAGCCCAGGGAAGAGTACTGATCCTGCTCAGACCCTTTTACAGTGCCCTCAGTGCTGTTAACCAGGTGAAGCAAGTTCCATTGAACACACTGCCCGGTACGGCTGGATTCCACATCCACCCGACCTTAGCACCAGAACTAAAGAAAGGAAGCCTAACACTGCTTGCTGTAAACCTCCAGAAGTGCCGACTCCACTATCCCGGTCCGAGTGTACCTGATTACCACCCAGTAAAGGTACCTAAAAGAGACTTTGTGTGGTTGTACGTTACTCTTGGATTCAGCGCGCAGCACCCCGCAGCTGCCTCACAACATCTTGCGCAGCTCCCGGCTCCGGGGACTCCCGCTCATCCTGTGGGGAGCGTCCCATCTAGCTGCTTAACATCCCCTGGAGAACTCGCAGCGCTGGTAAAGTTACCAGAACACCCGCAGGTGGCGTCACGAAGACAAATCACCCCTACTGTTCCGCCATTTCCCCTATTGATCTGGACCACCGGGCCTACACCACCGCAGGCGCGGTTCCGTGACTGGAGGAGAAGCAACGCCCGCTACGTGTACCCCCGGCTACGGTGAGTCAGAATTTTGCGTCACGAACAGGATACGAGCAGGCCCGTTATCACGGGTATTGTGTGCTATTTATTGACTGTAAATATCGAACTGTACATTTGGTCCGCCATTGCTGCGCGAAAAGGCGGGAAAAGAAGGGGAGTGACTGTACAGAGGGCGCGAAGATTGGCCCCGCCCCCACGCTCTGACGACTTCCTCCGTACGCAGCAGGAACTGGAAACTCCCGTGGTGCCTCACTCCTCACCGCGAGGCCGACACTTCCGTTTGAAACCGAGGGAAAGGCTACGCTTAACTAAGGGGGAGCAACCATGAGTAACCCGGCTCCCGATCACGCGGTGCCCCCGCTAAACCAAGCGGCACCTCAAAACCTACCTCTTGATGGAGAGCAACAAGTCGGCGGTATGCCACCGCAACCCGCTCCGATTATGCCGATGTCTCTACCCTACGTTCCTAATGCAACCTGGTTACCCAAGTACAGCGGTGTACCCAGCACCTTGGAAAACTTCCAGAGGAAGATATGCCAGACGCTGGACATGTCCCTGATGACCGGTAAGCAAAGAGCTTCAGTTATTATGGGACAGTTAACCGGCGCAGCTGAACTGCAGAGCCGCAGCTGGCCTGTAGAAACTCAGGAATCTGTGGAGCAGATATTCGCTAAATTAACCCGGGTCTTTGAGCGCCATACTGAAGCTGAATTAAGGCTGTCATTCTATCGTTGCTACCAAGGGGCACAAGAAAGTGTCCTTGATTATTCACTGCGCTTGCAAGAAGCATTCAGACTGTTAAAACAAGTTGATCCTGATGGTGTCCGAGATGAGAACAAAGCGTTAATTGGACAATTTATTGTGGGCCTTAAACGGTCTGAGGATAGAAAGCAAGCAAGCTGGTGGTCCATACAAAATCCAGGCGCAGAGTTTGATACCCTGAGAGACTTAACAGTTTGGGGACAACGACTCGCTGAAGTACCTGATCCCGCTTCGCAGCAGCAGCAGTACACTGACACCCCTTCCGTGCCGGCAGCAGCATCTCCAATCCCTGCGATTCAGTCCAGTGCACAGACTGTAACACCTGACCGGTTTGATCAACTGTGCGCTAATGTCGAGCAGCTGATGAAAGACGTGGCCAAGCTACAAGCTGGGAGAAGACCCAAGACAGATGCAAGGCCATCAGACAAGATTCTACTCGCCGACAGCCCGGACGATGTCCCGTGGATGAGGAGAAAGACACAGCCGTCGCGAGGAAAACTTGCAGACCACCGCAGTCCTGACAGACGCCGCAACAGTCAGCAGAACGACTTAGGAGGACGCAACCTGCAATCCCGTCCTTTAAACGAGTGACCCCTGGGAGAGAAGGGCCATCCCCAGGAGTAGACTGTCCAGGCCCTACGTCCAGCTGGGAACACAAGTATGTGGGAGACTGTCCATACTTACCAATCGTCATCGATGGCATCGCTATATCCGCCTTGATAGACACTGGATCCCAGGTGACATCCATCCCCAGTACCCTTTACAAGCAGTTCTGGCCAGATGTTAAGCTAGAACCCCCTAACCCCGAGATGAACCTTGAAGCCACTAATGGTATACCGGTTACCATAGAGGGACAGTGGGAAGCTACAGTAAAGGTGGGGAGGGTGCAGTTGAAAAACCAGGGTATCTTAGTGGTCCAGGATAAGCCTAACCACAAGGATCCATATGTCATATTGGGTACCAATGTCATGATCAAATGCCTCGATGAAGTGTTGTTTTTACTCCAACAGAGTGCTGAAGCCGGTAAACCCAGAGAAAAGAGGGCTATCCAAAAGCAGATCAGAGCTCTGGTGTATCAACAATAGGTAACATTGTCAAATGGTGAAATTGGCAGAGTAAGAGTCACAGATCCCATTCCAATTGTGGTACCACCCAGAAGTGAAATGATGATCAGGTGTCGAGCAGCCATAGGCCTCAGAGGGCAGGACTACCAAGCTGTAGTAGAACCTGTTATGTCTGATAGTAGTCCTACGCTCTTGACAGCCAGAGGGTTAGTCGATGTAAGAAAGGGGGAGTCCCCGTACGAATATTAAATTATGGTGATGACGAAGTCAGACTGCCAAGATATGCAACTGTCGCAAAATTGTACCAAGTAAAAGATGATGCTGTGATTGATGTAAAATCCTCAAACCAAACAGTCACTGATGAACCCCCTCACTCCAAAGATCAGTTAGAGAAATGGTGTCAAGACCTCAGTGTAGGAACTGACAATACACCCTCTCACCAGAAAAATGGAGTATACCGGGTAGTTCGGGAGTATGAGCAAGTGTTCAGAAAACACCCACTTGACTTTGGGAGGATTAAAGGGGTACAACATCATATCCCAACAAACAACCATGCACCTATCAAAGAAAGGTACAGGCCTATACCACCCACTCACTACCAAAAAGCAAAAGAGATGCTTCAGGACATGAAAAATGCAGGAGTCATTAGGGATAGCTGTAGTCCCTGGGCCGCACCACTAGTCCTGGTTAAAAAGAAAGATGGTAGTATGAGGATGTGCGTAGACTATAGGCAAATCAACAAAGTCACACACAAGGATGCATACCCGTTACCACGCATAGAAGAGTCACTAGCTACACTTAAATCTGCCAACTACTTCTCCAGATTAGATCTTACTAGTGGGTACTGGCAGGTTGCCGTTGCAGAGGAGGATCGTGAGAAGACAGCCTTCACTACTCCTATGGGCTTATGCGAATTCAACAGTATGCCATTCGGGTTGTGCAATGCCCCAGGAACATTTCAGAGACTTATGGAGTGTTGTTTGGGCCACAAGAACTTTGAGACTGTCTTGTTATACCTTGATGATGTCATTGTCTACTCTCAGACCTATGAAGATCACCTCCAACACCTGAGTGAAGTGTTCGAGTCACTGTCCAAGTACGGGATGAAACTGAAACCGTCCAAGTGCCACCTGCTGAAACCCAAGGTCCAATACCTAGGACATGTGGTAAGCGCCGAAGGCATAGCACCGGATCCGGACAAAGTCACCGTCATCAAGGACTGGCCAGCACCCACCAACCACAAAGAGGTACGTCAATTTCTAGGACTGGTCGGGTACTACCGACGCTTCATCAAAGGCTATACCAAGATAGCCGCACCCATGCAAGATCTCTTAGTAGGTCAATCCAAAAACGGCATGATCAGGGGACCCCCGTTCCACTGGGGCCCAGAGCAGGACAAGTCCTTCCAAACGCTGAAAGATGCTTTAACTGGAGAAAAAATCCTGGCCTACCCTGACTACAATCTACCGTTTTTATTGTACACCGATGCAAGTAATGAAGGTCTAGGAGCAGTCCTATCTTAACGTCAGCAGGGCAAGGAGAAAGTGATAGCCTACGCCAGCAGAAAGCTCCGTCCCACGGAAAGGAACCCGGAGAACTACAGCTCCTTCAAGCTGGAGTTCCTGGCCCTGGTCTGGGCGATCACAGAGCGTTTCAAGCATTACCTGGCATCCGCCCCGTTCACAGCTTTCACAGACAACAACCCTCTAACACATTTAGAGACTGCAAAGCTGGGAGCCCTAGAACAGCGTTGGGTAGCAAGACTCTCTAACTACGACTTCACTGTAAAGTACCGGGCAGGTCACAAGAACGGCAATGCTGATGCCCTGTCCCGAATGCCTCATGTTCCTGAAGAGGGAGAAGACATAGATGACCTGGAAGAGATTGAACTACCTGCTTTCCACCGTTCGGGTACAGCAACATGTCATCAGAGAAACCAGACCCGTGTAGAGAGGACCGTGAACCCGTTACCTCACCATGACTGGAAGGAGGCTCAGGCCAACGACCCAGATGTCAGCCTGGTAAGGGATCTAATCACTCAAGAACACGTCAACATGGACTCTGATGCCTCATCAACTGCTAAACGCCTGTGGAAGGAGAAAGGGAGGTTGTTCGTCTACCAAGGTAAACTATGCAGAAGATACCTCAATCCAAGAACCCATGAACTCATCTGGCAGATTGTAGTTCCCAAGACTGAAGTCCAAATGATCCTTGAAGCATACCATGACGATGCCGGACACTTTGGATGGAAAAAGCTGGAGAGACTCCTGAAGGATCGGTTCTACTGGGTCGGTATGCGAGGCTCCATTGACAAATGGTGTAAAAACTGTGGACCATGTCACCTTCGAAGGAAAGACCATCTAACTCAGAAAGCTCCGTTGCAGCCAATTGTTACCACCAAACCTCTTGAAATAGTTGCTCTCGACCACGTGAAGCTTACCCCAAGTCGAACCGGGTACACTTACGCTCTCACCATCATTGATCACTACTCAAGATTCCTGGTAGTCGTTCCGGTTAAGGATTTAACTGCAGAAGTCGCAGCCAAAGCGTTCCAGAGTTATTTCTGTCACCCCCATTGGTATCCAGACCAAGTCTTGACTGACCAAGGGCCAGCCTTCGAATCAGCTCTGTTCCAAGAATTCTTAGGGCTATATGGGTGTAAGAAAATCCGCACAACACCTTATCATCCTCAGACGAACGGTTTATGTGAGAAGATGAACCACATAGTCATTGACATGCTCAAGACCTTACCAGTTGAAGAGAGAAATCAATGGGCAGAGAAACTTCCAGATCTCGTGGACATCTACAACCACATACCTGTCAGTTCAACCAACTACACACCTGCTTACTTGATGAGAGCAAGACCAGGTAAACTGCCTATTGATTTACAGATGGGAACCATCGAACCCACAGAAGACTCTTCTGATGAAGACTGGGTCAGCCAACGCCAAGAAAAGTACAGGAAAGTACAAGAAAGTGTTGAGAGAAACCTAGAAATCAGTAGAACCAAACAAGAAAAAGACTTCAACAAGCACGCCTCTGCTGAACCGCTAGCTATAGGTGACGTAGTGCTAAAAAGAAAGCGAAAAACCAACAAATTGGATAACAGTTGGGAATCTATACCCTACACCGTTATGCCGTCACACTATGATAACTCAAAAACTTGTGTTATTAGTAAAGACAATGGGAATACTATTGCGACTGTTTCAAGGGATCATTTGAAGAAATGTCCGCCACAGTTAATCCCACAAGCAACCAGTTACCCTACTGTAACTAAAGATGAAGAAACGAAAGAAAATCTAGTCCTTACAGACATTGGATACTTACCAGCTGATTGGCCACAATTAGGTGAAGAATTCCTCATACCAGTTATGCATTTCTACCAGCCTGTAGAAGATCAGCAACCAAATCCAATTCCACCAGTCCAACAAGAACAAGTCCAAGTGCAAGAATTGCAGCCTGTTATATTGGAACCTGAGATTCCTGTTATCGGTCAACCTGCTAGTCCCACAGTAAGAGAAGCCATTCCTACTCAACTACCTACAGAGGTTAGTCCAGTTGATAGACTCCGCACTTACTATGGTCTACCACAAAGCAGACATAGAGAATCAAGAACCACTTCGTACACTACACCAACAGCTTTGGAAACACCCACACTACGCAGATCCACACGTAGTACATTAGGACAACCCCCACACAAACTTGGAGAATGGGTTTAAAATGTAGTGGAAAATGTAACCTGTAAGTGTTTGTAAATACTTACCCTGTTTTCAAAAGCTGTAAAAAGTAGTGTACAGAAGGGTGGAGGAACTGGGCTCTGTCCCAAGTATACTAAGTTGGGGACAGAAAGCACCTGGTAAGGTATAGAAGGTTAGTACCGGCCTCCCAAGCAGAGACACCCGTAGGGAATGTATAAAGTTACCGTGTATCCCTGGACTTTACCTTTTCCCTTTTCATAAACTCTGGACAATTGTGACAGGACTTGTGTGACCACTAACTTTACCTTTTTCCAGTCTGCGGCAGATGGACTAGTGCCATACGGACTGCTTTTCACCTTTTTCATATTTTTCACTTCCTTTTCAGTGATTTTTGTGTTTTCTTTAAGACTCTGTAATTAACTGTTATAAAATGCTTAGTGTTAAGTTGTAAAAATAACTTTTTGCTCAGCCGGGAGAACTGAGGTTAACTAAGGGGGAATGTGGCACCCTGGCACCTGTTGGGCACCACAGAACCCTTGGGGCACAAATGGAGTAAGTAACAGCAAAGCAAAACACACAAACACCACAACACCTTAGAACACCTGGTTTCGCCCCGAGCCTTTTGGGGGAGCTCCACTGGTGACTTTGAACCAGTTCCCCCTATAAATAGAGTCTTGGAGGGAGAAACTCCAGAGTGTGTGCAGTCGCTACAAGAGCTGCCAGCCTGTGTGAAACCTCCACCCTATGAGGAACACACTAGGCCCAACCAGCCTGCTAGCAAGTGAGGAAATCCCTGCAATTGGGATAAGAGGAAGAAGGAGAACACCTCTCAGGAACACAGAGTTATTCTGACTCTTTCCTTAATAACCGGTTACTGGAACCGAAGCTGTGTGAGCCACCAAGCCATCACAGAGAACCAGCACTATCAACAGGAGGTTTAGCCACCTGTTCCACCTGATGCACCCATCCACGAGAGCCCAGGGAAGAGTACTGATCCTGCTCAGACCCTTTTACAGTGCCCTCAGTGCTGTTAACCAGGTGAAGCAAGTTCCATTGAACACACTGCCCGGTCCGGCTGGATTCCACATCCACCCGACCTTAGCACCAGAACTAAAGAAAGGAAGCCTAACACTGCTTGCTGTAAACCTCCAGAAGTCCCGACTCCACTATCCCGGTCCGAGTGTACCTGATTACCACCCAGTAAAGGTACCTAAAAGAGACTTTGTGTGGTTGTACGTTACTCTTGGATTCAGCGCGCAGCACCCCGCAGCTGCCTCACAACATCTTGCGCAGCTCCCGACTCCGGGGACTCCCGCTCATCCTGTGGGGAGCGTCCCATCTAGCTGCTTAACATCCCCGGAGAACCCGCAGCGCTGGTAAAGTTACCAGAACACCCGCAGGTGGCGTCACGAAGACAAATCACCCCTACTGTTCCGCCATTTCCCCTATTGATCTGGACCACCGGGCCTACACCACAGCAGGCGCGGTTCCGTGACTGGAGGAGAAGCAACGCCCGCTACGTGTACCCCCGGCTACGGTGAGTCAGAAACAAACACACAAATGTGTAAATGTCAATATGCCAAACTCTGTACAACATGTGAATTAATAGGCAGCATGCAACGCTAATGTAATAAAAAATAACATCCCAAGGGTGGCCGCTACAGTAGTCTATTGTGTTACCCCAGCCAAACATGCGCCTCAGCCCCCCACGCCGCTACATCCATGTCTGCCCAGAAATACTTACTTAATGACTCTGGCCAGCAAGCGTAACGTCCACCGGGCTGAACTGCTTTTCAAGGAGCCACAACCAATCATGACGTTGCGATTTCTACTAATCAGCTGCCGCTAGGGCTGTTCACAGGTGTACGCTCATAATGTGCCTAACTGGTGTGTTCGGATTGGTGTGCAATGAGTATAAATATCAGCCAATGGCGACCAGACCCTGTCCAGACGTCCATGTGCATTGAGCTAGTGGTGTCCAGTGATACCTGCTCTGTTGGTCTGACGGTAAGTTATCTCAACGTGCTTGTTCCTTACCATGCGTTTGTACATAACGCAGATGCATCTGGCACATGCCGTTTAGGCTGTGTGTGACACATGTTGCTTTGGCTGTGTGTGACACATGCCGCTTTGGCTGTGTGTCTATGGTCGTTGTGTTATGTGCTTCAAGTCTTTATTGTGTTACTGCTATGTTCAAGGCTTATTATTAACAGGAGAACAACAGGAGTTTATATGCAAAAATTATCAAAGTTTATTTAAATTCCATAAAAGATTTTCCAACATATAACATAGCAGTAAAATCAAAGACGGTACATTTAGTGCTCACATTGATACATAAAAACAAGCCTAGTATATAGCAGAGTTCTGAACCATGATTGAGGGCACACAATGGTTTTTAGTACAGTGACCAAAACAGAGGGGGACAGTTATCGTCTGAAACCAGTTCTGACTGACTATCATTATTTCATCATATATATACAATTGAAGAAAGTGTAACATAGCCTATGGTTTCAGAGCCGCATATATATATCCCCTCATAGAAAAATTAATTGCAAATCCATTATGCATAAATATTTGATTCAGTACTTATCCTTACACATTGTCCTCACAATATTAAGAGTGAATATCTGGGTATCTAAAACATAAAGAACAGTCATCTAGGAGAATCTCCCATTACATTTGTATAAGGATGAACCATTACCCATATCTCTCAATATTGCAGGAAGAACCAGGCTCAGGACAAACAAAGACAAAGGACAATCATTCCAACACGTGTTTCGCTAACACCAGTCTTATTGCTTCCTCAGGGAAAGGATATGACTATACCCAGTGGTCACGACCTTTTATATCCGCTAGTTACCTCCAAATGACTCTCACCTGTGCACCTCTTCTCCGGTATATTGGCGCCTGCGCACCAGGAGACCGCCGCACCGGAAACCATCCCCGCGCACCGGAAGTGCGTGATATAATGATGCGCGCGACGTCAGGTGGTTACCATGGCACCGCGCGCATGCGCACTCGTGGTCGCGAGTCAGGCCGCCCGCACGAAAGGCTCACGGCGCGCAGGCGCACACCGGGGAGGAGGGGGAAGCTGTATATTAGGTTGAAAAACAGAGAGGGAGCCGTTCACAAGCGCTTAGTAGTGTCTCCCATGGGTATCACGTATAAAAACATTGTAATTAGTATATGGAATAATATCCTGATATAAAGTCCATAGGAATCCACTTGAATCTTCCGGTGACCTCTCCTATAAAAGTTCTCATTTGATGAAGCCAAGGGCAGGCAAACGGATCAAAAAGGCCAATATAATCCACAGATCTGAAAGGGCAGAAAAATATTTTCTTATTACACAAAACACAGACAAAAACACCAAAGGTCAGGTAGAACTGGAATTAGGAGACAGAAACTGGACATAATTATAAAAACGGAGCGTAACTGATAATTTCGTTTAGGCCCTTGGGCACTAGGGTGTCCAAAGTGGAAATCCACTTTGACTCACACCTAGCCAGCATACCCTTCAGGTCTCCCCCCCTGATCCCTGCATGTATCACGTCGATGCCCCTAACCTGTAGGCTACTCGCATCACAATTATGATGGATTTTAAAGTGCCTAGGCAGAGTCTTGAGTAGGGTGATATCCTCGGAATTTCCGGCTGCCTCAATACCTCGCACGTGCTCTCTCACTCTTACGCGCAATTCACGTGATGTTAGTCCCACGTAAATACGTGGGCAGCTGCATGTTGCGAAATAAACTACATAGGTGGTACTACAGGAGATGTAATGTCTTATTTTATATGTTTTTTTGTTATCGCTTGAGTGAAAGAACCCCGTGCGAAGGATATTGGGGCAGGCAGAGCAGTCGCCACATGGATAACAGCCAAGACGTTGGGTTCGCTGTCCGAATGGCAGTTGTCTCTGCGGGATGTAGTGGCTGTCAACAAGAAAATCCTTAAGATTTCTTGCCCGCCGCGCAGTCATCAAAGGCACATCTGGGAGCGTTTCAGCAAGAACAGGATCGGTCTTTAAAATAGACCAATGTTTGGTGAAAATATCCCTCATCAGATCCCATTCCTGGTTGAATGTGCCGATGAAGCGTATCTGTTCACCAGACCCATTAGTTGACCTGCCACGATATTGTAATAAATGTTGTCGTTCGGTCTTTTTAGCTCTACAATAGCTTTTTTTCAGACAGCGTCTGCTGTATCCTCGTTCTAAAAAGCGATTCCACAGGTCACAAGCTTGTTTCTCAAAGCCCTCATCTGATGAGCAGATACGTCGCATCCTGAGATACTGGCCGGTCGGGATGGCATGGATGGTTGACCTGGTGTGCGCTGAAGACGCATGCAGAAGTGCATTCGTGGACGTCTCTTTACGAAATACATCTGTCTGCATCATTCTGCATGAGTCTAAACTGATCTTGATGTCTAGAAAGTCTATCTCCGCGGGGCTATACTTCAACGTTAATTTAATATTCATGTTGTTATTATTCAACTCACCCACGAAAGTATCGAGCTGCTCCGCCGTGCCCTGCCACAAAATCAAAATGTCGTCTATATATCTGTACCAGCACTGCAGATGGGCGTCAGCCCGCACGCCTCCGCCGCCAAAAACCAACCTCTCCCAGAAGCACAGGAAGAGGTTGGCGTACGAAGGCGCGCAGGCCGCGCCCATCGCAGTGCCGCGTATCTGCAAGTAAAATTGATCTTTAAAGACGAAAAAATTATGCGACAGGGCAAAGCGGAGCAGCTCTAAAACCAGATCGCCCATCCTACCACCCCGGCCGCCAGCATCCAGGAAAAAACAAACCGCCCTTAAGCCATCTTCATGGCCTATAGAGGTAAATAGGCTTTCAACGTTGAGTGTCGCGAAAAGCGTATCCTGGTCCACAAAGATGCCGTCAACACGTCGCAGGACGTCCGTCGTGTCTTTTACATATGATGGAAGAATTTCCACTAAAGGTTTTAGATAATGGTCTATAAATTGACAGATCGGCTCACATAAATTACCAATGCCAGACACGATCGGACGTCCCGGAGGGTTGACGGCATCCTTGTGGATTTTGGGGAGGATGTAGAAGGTGGAGATACGTGCACTTTTTACAGTCAGTCCGTCTCTCATTTTTTTATCAATGATACCCTGATCAAAGGCTCTGTTCAGGATTTGAACTAGCTCTACGGAAAAACTAGATAGAGGATTATAAGCAAGTTTTTGATAAGTATCCTTATCCCTTAATTGCCTATAGACTTCACGTTCATATTTAGTTTTTGGCCAAATTACTATATTCCCACCCTTGTCCGCCTGTTTGATAACCACATCGTCCATCTCACGCAATTCCTGTAGAGCTGAGCGATGTTTGTGAGTCAGGTTATCATGATGTCTCCGTGTTGATACAGATTTAAAATCTTCAGAGACCAGTCTCGTGAAAATGTCCACTGCTGGACAGACGGACAAGGGTGGGAAACGTTTAGATCTAGGCAAAAGGGATTTTGGAAACTGACATGTTTCTGAAGTGGTCTCGTTCTCCAGAAGTTCCTCCAGAGCTAGAACTGCCTCCCTCTCTGCTCGATTCACAGGATCTCCAACAGGCCGTTTCTGATATAGTTTCCGTAGGAGCAACTTCCGCGCGAAAATGTTGAGATCTTTTAGGGCTGTGAAATAATGAAAAGAATTAGTGGGTGCATAATTTAAACCCCTAGAAAGTAACTCTACCTGAGGACTGGTGAGAACATGAGAGGAGAGGTTAATCACCTGTAGGCGTCCTTGACCTTTTTTATTTTGTGATTTATTATTTGGAACTTGTTTGTTGTTATTTCGTCCTATTCCAGATCTTGTACTCACGCCTTTTTGGTGATCACCCTCAGTTGTTCCCACCGAGCTCAGAGAAGAAATACTTTGGATTGACCCTAAAGATGTCAGTGAAGTGGATCTTGCATCTCCTTCTGATGGGTCCCCGTGGTTGCCCTGTCCTCCAGGGCCACCACTACCACCCTGGCCTCCGCGGCCTCCACGTCCGCCGCGTCCACCTCGACCTCCCGGTTTTACTGGTCTAGGGCGGGCATTCCATTTGAACACCTTGTTATTGGCATAATCCTGTGAATCTCTATGGAGTTTTTTTAACTTGTACTCTTTGAGGTCTTTCTCCCACTTCAGACTTTCCTCCTCCAATTCTTCCTCAAGTTTACATAGAGCCTGTTCATGTAATTTCCCTTTAAGGACTGATCCAATCCCCTCTATCTCTGTCTCAAGACTCGCCAGAGTCTTAGTATTGTGATCGCAGAGCAGTTCTAAGAATGTTTTGGAACATTCCTTTGCTGCTTCCTCCCATCTTATCTTAAACTCCTCATCTTCAATTGGAAAAGAGGGAAAGACCTGAATGCGCAGGCCCCTTGGAACAAGGTCCTTATTGATATATCTGTTTAAAAACGCTCTATTCCACCAAATTTTTGTCCTCTTTTTTACCAATTCCTTGTATTTGGGAATTAGTATTTGAGTTGGTTGTCCAGTATCGTCACCACCACCAGTGCTACCATCGTCCTTGAACAAAAGGTCTAGTTCATCAAGCCAGGTCTGGTCTCTAGCTTTATAGTCCATGCCGTTTATTGAACATGCTGTGGACTATAAAGCTAGAGACCAGACCTGGCTTGATGAACTAGACCTTTTGTTCAAGGACGATGGTAGCACTGGTGGTGGTGACGATACTGGACTGGGCTTCTGGGAGAGGTTGGTTTTTGGCGGCGGAGGCGTGCGGGCTGACGCCCATCTGCAATACTGGTACAGATATATAGACGACATTTTGATTTTGTGGCAGGGCACGGAGGAGCAGCTCGATACTTTCGTGGGTGAGTTGAATAATAACAACATGAATATTAAATTAACGTTGAAGTATAGCCCCGCGGAGATAGACTTTCTAGACATCAAGATCAGTTTAGACTCATGCAGAATGACGCAGACAGATGTATTTCGTAAAGAGACGTCCACGGTATTGAGGCAGCCGGAAATTCCGAGGATATCACCCTACTCAAGACTCTGCCTAGGCACTTTAAAATCCATCATAATTGTGATGCGAGTAGCCTACAGGTTAGGGGCATCGACGTGATACATGCAGGGATCAGGGGGGGAGACCTGAAGGGTATGCTGGCTAGGTGTGAGTCAAAGTGGATTTCCACTTTGGACACCCTAGTGCCCAAGGGCCTAAACGAAATTATCAGTTACGCTCCGTTTTTATAATTATGTCCAGTTTCTGTCTCCTAATTCCAGTTCTACCTGACCTTTGGTGTTTTTGTCTGTGTTTTGTGTAATAAGAAAATATTTTTCTGCCCTTTCAGATCTGTGGATTATATTGGCCTTTTTGATCCGTTTGCCTGCCCTTGGCTTCATCAAATGAGAACTTTTATAGGAGAGGTCACCGGAAGATTCAAGTGGATTCCTATGGACTTTATATCAGGATATTATTCCATATACTAATTACAATGTTTTTATACGTGATACCCATGGGAGACACTACTAAGCGCTTGTGAACGGCTCCCTCTCTGTTTTTCAACCTAATATACAGCTTCCCCCTCCTCCCCGGTGTGCGCCTGGGCGCCGTGAGCCGTTCGTGCGGGCGGCCTGACTCGCGACCACGAGTGCGCATGCGCGCGGTGCCATGGTAACCACCTGACGTCGCGCGCATCATTATATCACGCACTTCCGGTGCGCGGGGATGGTTTCCGGTGCGGCGGTCTCCTGGTGCGCAGGCGCCAATATACCGGAGAAGAGGTGCACAGGTGAGAGTCATTTGGAGGTAACTAGCGGATATAAAAGGTCGTGACCACTGGGTATAGTCATATCCTTTCCCTGAGGAAGCAATAAGACTGGTGTTAGCGAAACACGTGTTGGAATGATTGTCCTTTGTCTTTGTTTGTCCTGAGCCTGGTTCTTCCTGCAATATTGAGAGATATGGGTAATGGTTCATCCTTATACAAATGTAATGGGAGATTCTCCTAGATGACTGTTCTTTATGTTTTAGATACCCAGATATTCACTCTTAATATTGTGAGGACAATGTGTAAGGATAAGTACTGAATCAAATATTTATACATAATGGATTTGCAATTAATTTTTCTATGAGGGGATATATATATGCGTCTCTGAAACCATAGGCTATGTTACACTTTCTTGAATTGTATATATATGATGAAATAATGATAGTCAGTCAGAACTGGTTTCAGACGATAACTGTCCCCCTCTGTTTTGGTCACTGTACTAAAAACCATTGTGTGCCCTCAATCATGGTTCAGAACTCTGCTATATACTAGGCTTGTTTTTATGTATCAATGTGAGCACTAAATGTACCGTCTTTGATTTTACTGCTATGTTATATGTTGGAAAATCTTTTATGAAATTTAAATAAACTTTGATAATTTTTGCATATAAACTCCTGTTGTTCTCCTGTTAATAATAAATGGCTTGGAGGTGCACTATAATTGTATGAGCCGAACATGAGATGTGGCCATTGAACTATATGTATGTAATATATGTTCAAGGCTTGTTAACTATAGGCAATAGCCATGTTGTCATTATTGATCAAATATGGTTAGGTATTACATACATTGGAGTCTAGTTGTTTGTAGGGCAACTATTATGGGCTGCTTGGCCACAGGGAGGAGCTCGGGAGGAGGCTCCGAAACGCATCGGAAAATAAAGGCTGTAGCTGTACCAGACATTCCTGTGTCTGTGTTTCTTTGGTCTCGGAGCAGCAGCGCGGACACTGAAGCACTTTGTCCAAGAATCTACATCACGACCACGGTCACCGTTGGGAGTGCAGTCCCTGCAGCAGCTGCTTGTACGCTATTCTACCAGTTGTGAGTTTCACAACTGACAAAGGTGAGCAATTCCACATCGATAAGTGAAAGTGTGTTATTGAGATAAGACCCTATATGCGCATTCTTTCTTTCACATGTTTTCATTATTGGCCTGCAATGTGCGTAAGTGAGGGCTGGGGATGGTTGTTGCATGTGGTACTGTAGGGTGTTCATGGGTGTAAGGGGAAGTTGAGGATGTGGTTGGCCACAAGTCGCGGCATCTGCTGTTGTGTCAGACGTTCTTCATTTAACACATGCCAAACCTTTCACATTGTGGCAAGGAGCAAGATGACTTTTGGGCCACCATGGCCGGGTCCATATGTGCCCATGCCACCATGTTCCCTGTCACCATGTTTAGCTATGTTGGTAGTTTTGCTGTTTGGGAGTAATCCTTGTGGCCCCATGTGCCTTTGGCCGCATATGTAGTGATCAAAATCTGGCAAAACATGTGTAGCCTAGATGATATATTGCACATGGACAAAGGGTCTCCCACATGCAAACATACTTGTTAACCACCAGATTTATGCCCATAAACACCTGCACTTAGCCACGCAATATGTTTATTTTTGCCCATGCATGGCTTTGATGTTGTATGCTTGCTTATAATTCTTGGTTTTATGTTTGTTTTCACACAGATGCCGGCGGGTTCCATGGAATTTGTGACCCAGCTCCTCATAGCTTATCAAGGACACGAGTGCCTGTGGCGCACATCGCTGCCTGAGTACCGGAATCAGGCAGCGCGGGTAGCGGCCTTCAGGCCTCTTGTCGAGCTGGCCAATCGGCTGGCCCCCAGACAAGGCAAGAGGTGGGACGCGGCGAAGGTGGCTGAGAAGATAAAGAACCTGCGGGCCTCGTTCACGCGGGCTCACCTTGATTACACCAGGCGTCGGTCGGGGGCTGGAGGTGAGGAGGTCGCTAGGCCAAGATTATGGTACTATGACCTCCTCACCTTCACCCTCGGCCAGGGGAGCTCGTGTGCAACGAGGACCAACAACCCCCTTCCCGTGTCCCATGTAGGCCCTGCCCAAGACGACTCTGCGCCACAGGAGGTGGGTAATTGTGTAACGGTGGTGGTCCACAATGTTTGCATCACAGGTGTGCTTGTCTGCATGCTTGCCCACAACCCCATTCTTTATTTATCTTAATCTCCTTTCAAAACATTTATTGATGTTGTATGTGGGTTGTATGTGGCCTCAGGGGCTTTGCTTTGTAAAACAGAAATCTTTTCCAAAAGCCCTTCTCCATGTCTGTTACAATTAACGAACATTGATGATTAGTGGATTGGTTTGCATATTATCCAGAATGGTGATTTGGTGTAGTTGATGTCAGTCACAGCAACATATAGTAACTTTAGAACCCACACATGTGTGTCCTTTGGCCCATGTAGTGTATTTTGTATTGAGCCAGCAAATTGATAGGACATTTATTTGGTCTGGTTCAGGCACATGGCCGTGCACTGTATTACAGGCAGCATCAATCTCCTGTGGTCACATATCAATTTGAGCTTAAAACATAGTCAATGTTAACAATCTATGTTTCGGGCAGAGTGGGTTGGATGCCACAGGTGAGTATACCTGGCACATGCAGGTGTTGGGATCCCTAGCCTTGATCCTTTCTGATATATGTTGGTTGTTTGGGTGCTGGTGTGTTGTGTGTGGTGTTGGGGATAGTGTTGGCCTCTGGCCAATTGACATACATGATGCTGCTTAGTGGTATTTATTGTTTCTTTTTTTTCTCCTTTTCTTTCCACAGGCCCCTGAGCAGGCCGGCTCCATTCCGGAGGAGCCTGCCGCTGGTGATGCTCGCCCATCAACATCATCGGCCGAGCTGGAGGACATAACTAGTGATGGGGTCCGGGCCCAGTGCCCAGCTCGGCTATCCGGCTAAGGCAACGACCGGCCCCACCGGAGACCGAGCTGGGCACCTGGGCCAGACGTGTCCTTTTGAACGAACAACGGACCCACATTTCTAGTTATACCCTCCACGCCAGCGACAGGCTCAACAACATGGAGCCGGAACAGAGGCAGATCGCTTAGCGGGTCTTCGACCGTGTCCTTGATGCGGGCGAAGATGGGGCCCTGCAATGGGGGTGTGGGATTCCGCCCCCAACAAGGAACACCCTTTGGCCCCTTTCACCCGCCCAACCACAATAGCGTGTGAGGAGACTGCCCCGGACCCGGACCCCTACTTCCCCCACAAGACGTAGTAGACGCTATGGACGCTCTCAGGCAGGGCGGGGCTGCCATGAGAGGGGGTGGGGTGAGGCATTGTCAGAGCCAACAGAGGAGGATGATGAGCATGAGGGACACTACTAGCCAATGTACTGAATTGGCCGTCTGGACTTAATATCGATTTCCCCGGCACATTTGCCAATGTTGAAATTTCTACAATTTATTTTGGGCCTAATTGGCATGTATAATTTGTTTTTTTTGTGGGTTTATTATTTCTTAATAAATTATATTTGACCACACATTTGTGTCTTCAATTTGGCCACTTTGAAAAAAAAAGAGAGTGGGTGAATGTTTATGGTAAAAATATAGTGGACAGTATCCACACATTGTGGCCAATGGCGCCAGAGCAGGAACAGAATGTGGCCTGGTAACATGTAGTTATACTTCAAAGAGGTCTACTCATCTGGGTCACACAGTTATGGACTTTAGATGTTGTGGCACACAACATGTGTGTAGTGACATCAAGGAACACTCATAATTAGTAGTCTCACATTTTATTGGACACAAACATGTGTGACACACATTTCCCACAATAGACACACTTGTGTTTGAGGGTAGTAGTAGCCACTACACACTCCCCATGGTCCCAATGTGGGACACTATAAGCAAAGAGGCCAACAGGGTAGCCACTACACACTCCCCATGGTCCCAATGTGGGACATTATAAGAAAAGAGCCCAACGGGGGCAAAAAAAAAAATAATAATACAAAAGCCAACAAGGCAACAGTCAACATTTTTGGTCCAACAAGGACAACAGTCCTTCCAGCCAGGTCAGGCCATTTAGATGTGGGGGTTGTGCCACATCATTGGAGCCCACCATGATGTTGCTGCAGGGCAGCCAGCATGGCAACCAACCGGGCCAGGTCTTGTAGCCCGCGTCGGTGTGCCCGGTGTAGCCGTCGCGAGAATTCATGGTGGGCCCTCATCACGTCAGCCATTGTAGGTACACTTGTATTGTGAAAAATAAAAAAAATTACATTCTAATAGTCCCTATGGTGGTTTGGTATGTTCAACCAACAAATATGCTCCTTACCCTCGGCCTCAACCTCCTCCTCAGTATCAGGGGGTGATGAGGAGGCACTGACACTCCACCCCGCAGCTCCAGAACGTTCTCCATTTGCTTGAGGCATGGCCTCATCCTGCCCAGCAGGTGATGGCACCTCAGGCTCCGGCCCCGCTGGATCATCAGCATCTGCCGCGGTCGGACCTGATGGGGAAGGCAGCTCCTCCTCCTGAAGCCCTGCTGGATCTTCCTGCTCCTCCTCCTCATGCCCTGGTGACGGGCTATTCCCTGGTGGGGATGGTGTGGCAGCTGCCTCTGGAGGCGGTGGGGTTGGTGGGCCACCTGCGGGTGGTGCCGGGGGAGCCTCATCAGATGAGGAGTCAGCGACATCTGTATTTGAATAAACAATCATTCAGATGTCAGAAGAAGGGTTCAGCACAGAGATGTTTCCACATTTAGATTGTTGGCCTATGTGTTTCCAGTAGGCCAGATATGGGATTAAGTCATGTGTTATGCATGTAGTGTGTGTATGAGACAGTAGTATGGTTATTGTGTGGAGAGCAACTAACACTGTGGACTCATCTTTGGACCAAAAAGACTGAGGTTAAGGCAGATGTGTAGGCACCCCCTCAATATTCTGGTGAATATATGTTACCCCATTGCATGTGTCCCGCCGTAGCCCACAGTCTCCTTATAATATGTTTGTCAACATATATGTGTTGTTTGGTGCTTATACATGGGCAAATGTGTGTTTGGCCCCAACAATTTCTCACCACGCAGCCTGGCAAACCGGGCACGGATGTCCACTATGCGGCCTGGCATTTCTGCTTCAGGTCCGCAATTTTTTTCTGAATGGCTTTAGCGGTCCTCTCCACCCCCAGTTGGTTGAGCAGGGCCCGCTGGATCCACCTAATGGTGCTGTGATTGCGCAGCCTGGGATGCCGGTGGTGATGGTGGCCCTAATAATCATACCGGTCACAATGGTCTATAAGGACCAGTAACTCAGCTATCCCCCATGTTGCAGCGCGCTGTGCAGCGGCCATAACTGTAATGCTGTGTGCAGAGGAGGGGCTGGCACCTTGCAAGCAGAGTGAAACTGAAACCAACGTCATGACGTCAGTACGGACGCTGGTGGGGCGACACAACCTTCAAAGTCGCCCTACGCGCAGTGACACGGCCGAAACACTTCTGCGGCACCTACAGAACAAGACCCCAGGGCGGTGCGTAACGAAACCTTGTGCGCTGTCTACTGCAGTATTCCTTTGCATGTGGTATGACAATGCGCACATTACATAGTGCGCGCAGTGTGACACGGCAGAAGCACTTCTACGGCACCTGCAGTACAATAAGCCAGGGCGTAAACCAAATTTGTGCGCTGTGTACAGCAGTATTCCTTTTTATGTGTTAAGAGAATGTGCACACTATATAAGGACCGTGCCGCATTGATACTTTGGCCTTCCGCAAGTGTGTGGCGGCGTAATTGTGCTAATGTATCTGATCTGGAGGATTGTACCCGCAGAAGCGCCAGCTGAGCGCGAAACGTTCGTTGTACCATCGGGGCTACCCGGTCCTCCTTCCTTTGCACCCCCACCTGTAACACCCCTGTGATGCATTAAATGGAATGAGCACTTTTAACCTGTGTGTAGCCCTGCTCTTTTTCTAAACTGGAAATGATGTATCTGATCGTGCATACGGCGCGTATCTGTAGTGCTGAAGTGACAGCTCATCCAAGATGGCGGCCTGTGAAGGAAGAGCCAATCGTAATGCAGCATCTTCCACCAATGATCGCTGATGGGGCGCGGTATCCCGGAGCCTGTGTCACGCCCCAGGTACATAACAAGGTGTAGAAAAAATCCTCTTGTTCCTCATTTACACGCCGCTACAGGCCGCTACCATCGGGTTGAAATCAACATGTTTTAGAGCTCTGCTCTGAAACAGGTGCCGCAAGTGACGGGTGGAAACAACCGCCTTTACACGCCGCTACCTCGGGTTGATTTGGCGGTGCAAGATACATTTGTCTCATCAACCCAGTTGTTTCCACCATGTTGTAGCGGCGTGTAAAGGTACCCTTAGTGATGATAATGTCAGCTGGTTCAACTGGAGTCTCATTACCAAGGTGCCACACAAGAAACCTCGCGTGATGGGTAAAACTAGTGAGCCGTCTCAAGACCTTCATAACATTACTGTTGTTAAACATACTGATGGTATTGGTCACAGAAGAATAAACTACTGAAGGTTGCAGTGAGCTCTGATGGGGTCATAATCCAGAAGTGGACAAAACATAATTTCACCATAAATCGACCACGACCAGGAGCTCCCTGCAACATTTCACACAGAGGAGTGAAAAGAATTATCAGGAGAGTTATCCAAGAACCCAGAACCATCTGTGTAGAGCTACATAAAGACCTGGAATCAGCAGGCACAATTATTTCACAAAAAAACAATAAGTAATGCACTCCCCCTCCATGGCCTGTGTGCACGCTCCTGTGTGCACGCTCCTGTATGCACGCTTCTGTATGCATGCAAGACTCCATTGCTAAACAAAAAGCAGGTTCAAGAGCCTTTAAAGTTTACTCTACAACATTTAGACAAGTCAAATACTGGAGAATATAGTCTGGTCATAAGTGCCCAAAACTGAATTATTTGGAGGTCATAATACACACCATGTTTGGAGGCCAAAAGGCACATCACCCACCGAAGTGAAGTGTGGAGGTGGGAACATCATGGTATGCAGCTGGTTTTCATCACACAGCATTGGCAAACCTAACTGGATACCAGGGACTATAAAACTGACTACCAATAACTGATACTGAACCACTGATTGTCAAAAACTAAATATATAAGAACACTGAACCAGGAGGATTGTGCACAGAACATGACAGCCACTGGACAATAGAGATGATGGTGCTGAATGAGTGAATGCCAGGGGCTGAGGAACTAAGTCTCCAAATCATCAAAGTAATTATCCAAGAATTCTGACATTAAATGCTTTGAAAAGATCTCTGCGCAACAGATTCCTGAAAAATGTCGAAACATTTGCGACACTGAGGACCGGGCGACACAGGGATGGACGACACAGAGAACCTGGTGACAGTGAGGGATGGACGACACTGAGGACCTGGCGGCAGTGAGGGATGGACGACACTGAGGACCTGGCGGCAGTGAGGAATGGACGACACTGAGGACCTGACGACAGTGAGGGATGGACGACACTGAGGACCTGGTGACAGTGAGGGATGGACGACACTGAGGACCTGGTGACAGTGAGGGATGGACGACACTGAGGACCTGGTGAGAGTGGGGGATGGACGTCACTGAGGACCTGGGACAGTGAGGGATGGACGACACTGAGGACCTGGCGACAGTGAGGGATGGACGACACTGAGGACCTGGCGACAGTGAGGGATGGACAACACTGAGGACCTGGCGACAGCGAGGGATGGACGACACTGAGGACCTGGCGACAGTGAGAGATGGACGACACTGAGGACCTGGCGACAGTGAGGGATGGACATCACTGAGGACCTGGCGACAGTGAGGGATGGACGACAATGAGGACCTGGCGACAGTGAGGGATGGACGACACTGAGGACTTGGCGACAGTGAGGGATGGACGACACTGAGGACCTGGCGACAGTGAAGGATGGACGACACTGAGGACCGGGGTGACACTGAGGACCGGGGTGACACTGAGGACCGGGGAATGAGGATGGAACAGTGAGGCCCGACAATGGTGGAACAGAAAATGAGGGCTAGACAGGGACAGTGAGGACTGGACAACAGCAGTGAGAACAGAACAATGAGGACTGTACTACAATGAGGAGATGCACCTGCTGGGAGCAGATTCCCAATATATAGAGCTACAACATGACATCAGAAGAACTCTATAAACCCCAGAAACAGAAAACTGCGCCCTGAGGAGAATCTGTGAAAGTCACATATGCCGCACATAACACACAAGTATAAGGTTATGTTCACACACTGCGCTTTTTTGCAAGCGCTTTTCAAACCAGCGCAAGTCAGTCTGTGTCTGCCAGCAAAGTGAATGTACTTTCACTTTTGTCGTGCAGACAATGCATAAATATACGCAGCGCTTTTATGTGAGAAAGCACAGACGTAAAAAGAATGACGATGGCTATGTTCACACACAATTTGCGTTTTTTTTAGCACTCTTAAAAGCACTTGCGTTTTTTTAAGAGTGCTAAAAAATGTCCCTTGTGTGTCTGAAAGGATTTGCCACGTTTTTGGACTTAGTCATTTTTTCACCAAAAACGCAGGCAAAAACGCAAGCGTTAACGCAGGGTGCATAAATGTGCCTTTTAAAAACGCATGTGTTTCCCATAGGGCCCCCATGTTAAAAAAACGCATGTGCGGTTTTTTAACATGGGCCCCTATGGGAAACGCATGCGTTTTTGAATGGCACTAAAAGGTACTAATGTACCATGCGTTTTTGCATGCGTTTCCCATAGAGCCCCATGTTAAAAAAAAACGCATACGTTTTTGGAAAAACGCACATGCGTTTTTTACAGCACCCAAAAACGCTGCATGCAGCGTTTTTTGGACTAGGGGTAAAAAACGCAAATGGAGCTGAAAAACGCAGCTACACTCAAATGTACCTTGCATTAACGCACCTGCGTTTTTTTTAACAGCCCAAAAACGCAGAGATGGTCAAAAAAACGCATGTGTGTGAACATGGCCCATGTCAATCCTTTATGCACCTGCCCCCACGCTTTCTCCCATAGGACCCCATTATCCCCGCTTGGATCACGCATCGCCGTTCACACGATGTGCACACACGTGTATGGGGCATCTGTGACTGGCACACGTGTATAGGGCATCTATGACTGGCACACATGTGTGTGGGGCATCTGTGACTGGCACACGTGTGTGGGCATCTGTGACTGGCACACATGGATATGTGGCATCTGTGACTGACACACATGTGTGTGGGGCATCTGTGACTGGCACACATGGATATGTGGCATCTAAGACTGACACACATGAATATGGAGGCATCTGTGACTGGCACACACGTGTATGGGGCATCTGTTACTGGCACACACGTGTATGGGGAATCTCTGACTGGCACACACATGTATGTGGCATCTGTGACTGACACACATGAATATGGAGGCATGTATGGACTGGCACAGACAGCCCACATTGCTTTGGGGAATCTTTAGGGTATGTGTAGACAGGTACACATGGGTATGGGGCATCTGGGACTGGCACACATATATATGGGGCATCTAGGCCATTAAATCTCTGGTACAAAACATGCTCCTGTCATATAGCTGGATGCAGCTCTCACAGCAGCAGGGCCCCAGTCTACCCTCACTCACACCCCCATTGGATGAGTGGCCCCTGGGCTCACACTTGCCTCCTGACCTGCAATGTCTTGGCCAATACATGAACCAATATCCCATTTATAAAAGTTTTTTGTTTATCATATAAAAAACTTTTGCACATTTTTATCTATCCAGGGTGCAGTTGGGCCCCTAGGGGCGCCATTCATCTAGTGGTGCAGAAGCATTGTACTGTGCAGCCCATTGCTCAGGCAGCAGAGCGGTTGGGTAGCTTTCAGACACTCTGCATCATATGTATCCGTGTGAATGGTGTCCTATGCAGGTCCATTGTATGCATGGCAAGTCACCTCCCACACCTAGCTGGTTGAAGATGATTTATTAGCCTGCACCTGGGCTTGCTTCACATATGGGCTCTGACTGCATCCTGTAAGTGCCATTGGTTTCTGTTTTTGGCATAGATGGTAAGGTTTTTTTATGCTGCTTTTTCTAGTAGTTTTTGTACAAGAGAGAAGCAAGGCTTACATTACAGAAATGAGAACAGTTTGTTACTATGCTCGGACAACATCGGGCTCTACAGCTAGTATATTGTAAGTTTGGGGAAAATGATTGATTCTAAAGATAGAGGTCATTTTTTAGAACACAATCCCCGTAAGTAAATAGCCTGTATAAGAAATATTAACATAAACCCTGTTCAGACTTGTAGAAATTAGAGCCAGTAAGTGTAAGAAATAATTGAATAAACCTTGCTAGGACTTGTGGAAATAAGAGCCATTTAGTTATGCAAGGTAAAAAAAAAAATCTGTATAAGAAATAATGACAAACCCTGTCCAAGAAAAAAATTGGCATTCACCAACATGCAATATGAACAGGTGCGATGCTGAACATGACATATTGTAACAAAATGACAGCTGCACTTTAAAATATGAAGACATGCAAATATGAGTATAAAAGAATATAAAATAGGATTATAGTTTACGAGATATATGAAAAAAATGAGACGCAGCATATAAAGATAGCCATATCTATATCCGCCCAGTAACCACATCGAAGCTAATCTCCTAATCTCCTTACTAGGTACCTACACTGAGACAATGCCTCTCTCTGGATTTAAAACCTCCATTTGAATGGGTAAGTTCAAACTTGCTAATGGAGAGGGCTAATGAGGAAGGGATGTATAGGCAGAAGGTATGACCTCATAATCTAAAAAAGAAAAAACTGCGGCACTGCCTGACATACAATGTGAACAGGTGTTATGCTAAATATGACAGATTGTAAAAAAAAAAAAGGTGGGTAACCAGTAAGGAGACGTGCCTGAATGTGGCTACTGGGCAGATACAGATATGGCCATCTTAATATGCTAAGGCTAGGGTCACACTTAAATATAGGATTGCGTTCACCGCATCCAGATCCGGATGCGGTGAACGCAATTGGCTTTACACAACGAGCAATCCGGGAACTGGATTGCTGAAGCCGCAATCCGGTAACCGGATTGCTCAGGATGTGTAATCCTGAGCAATTCGGTTACCGGATAGTTTGCTCAACCCTGCTGCCGCAGGGATGAGCAAACTGTTCTGTGCAGTGTGTAAACTGTTAATTTTATTAATAAATGTTTCTATAATGTCTCTAGGGGGTGCCCACTCCCCCTAGAGACCTTCCACCCACTCAGGTGGGCATATAATGCTTGAATCAGTTATGTACAGCAGCTGACGCCAGTGGAGCGTTGCTTGATTGCCCTGCTCTGCAGTGAAATCAGGTGATATCCACCAGGCAATTTCTGAGCATCATGGCGTGTGACAGGACGATAGCGATGTATAAAGCAAGCTCAGACCATCTGAAAGCAATTCCAGAGGCGTGCCTGAGCATTCTGTTTCGTGCGCCCCGTGTGCCGCGATTGGTGGCAGCGATTTTGCTGACCAATGGTAACGCAGTTGTGGTGGCCAATTGGAGTGGTAGCGGTGCGGTGAGAAACACTCTGGCACGCCTATCTCCTCGGCGTACTCACACTCTCCGTCCACATCGCTGATGAGGTGGTGCTGTGTGACGCGGCGATGTGGGAAAGGGAACTTGCTTCCAGTGTGCGCGAGGCGATTTCTGTAATGCAGAATCGCCGAAGATGGCACGCGAAATCGCTACATGTGACAGATCCACGGAGATGCGGAAAAAAGTGCCCGCAACGTGCGCGCACACTTCAAATCGCCAGCGATATGGAAGCCATATCGCTGTGTGTGACAGTACCTTAAGGCTATGTTCATATGCACCGTATTTCACCATTTACGCAGCTCTTTTTAGCGCTTGCGTAAATGCAGTGAAATGCAGCGCTGTAACGCATTCCTGCAAAAGAATTGAATTTTGCAGAAATGCGTTCACATGGTCCATAATTTTGCAGATGCACTTTCACTGCAAAGCGCATCTGCAAGAAGAATGAACATATCAATTCTTTGCGCCTTTTTCAGTTCACTTTTGCCATAGCCCACATCATAAAATGTGCGGTGTGTGAAAGCAGCTGCTCTTTTTCGCACATATACGTAGCAAAAAAACACAACTGCATAAAAGCACTGCTATTATGCAGCGTGTGAATGTAGCCTAAAAAGACTGGCAAGATAGATGCCAGCCAAATGATCAGATAGCTGTCTATATGACCTAATTCAGGTGGCTGCATTATCAGCCCTGCACAATGAACCTATAATGATCAAGCATCACGTCTAATTAATATTACAACATCTACATTGATAAAGAACTAGAACCACTGTCAGTACATAACCAGAACCATTATCAACACAATAATACATCACCACAACCACCATTAGTACAATGGTATATTACCAAATCAACGATCAGTACATGACATCACATGAACAACCATTAGTACATGAATACAAATACAGAACCACCATCAGCACATGAATACATCACCAAGGTTAGTAGAGCGACCACTTTCAACGTCAGGTTAGCCCCTAGCAAATAAACCTATATTGCATGAAACCGCAACTCCTAGCATGTCCTTAATACTGTGTGCACGGCCACACTGACACCGCACACTGTGTGCACAGCCACACTGACACCGCACACTGTGTGTACGGCCACACTGACACTTGGAGCGCACCAATTTTAGGCAGCGCTCGCTTGTACCAATGAGGCTCTGTCAATCAAGACAGTGGGATAGCTTTAATATCAGATAGGGTGTAATGTTGCACCAAGGCACAGGCTATGTGAAAAGGGCAACAAAGCACCCTCATTTGCAAAAATATAAATAAATAAATAAAATGAGAATTTTCATCATAGGCATCAATTGTATATGCCTGGTATGATTTTTACATGGGCTATGTTCCCTAAATAAATGTTTGTGCCATTTATTAGTAGAGATGAGCCGCCACCCTAGTGTTCGAATTCGATTTGATTCGTCGAATTGCGGGTGTGTTCATCGAATGTTTGTTGAACACAGTTGAACACTGTCAAACACTATTGAAAACAATGGCAGGCAAACACAAACACATTCAAAAACATAGAAAACAAATAGAAAAGATCTTCTAAGGTGTCCAAAATGTGATAAGCTACTCAGACGATACAACAAACACATGGAAAAGTGACAAGTACATATAAAAATGTGAAAAGAAAAAAGATGGACGAATAAAAGGTAGCAATCTGGCTAATCAGATGACGCCACGTCACAACCACGTGTTCGCTAGTGGTCACCTGATTGGCCAGATTGCAAGGTCCTGACAGTACACCTAGGACCTTGCAATCTGGCAAGCGATCACGTGGTTGTGACGTGGCGCTATCTGATTGGCTGGTAGTCACAGGTCCTTGTCCAGCGATCGGATGTCTTCTTTGCCGGTCATGGTGCAGGGGTCGGACAGTTGAGTATGTAATTTTATTATTTTTAAGAACTTTTAATCACTTTTAGGGTACTTTCGCAGTGTATCTATAGATACTCGCAACGAGTACCAAGTACCGCTACCTACTCGTTGCGAGTATAGCTAGTACGAATATTACGGTACTCGCTCATCCCTACTCAGCATCTGTAAGGCCTCGTGCACACGCTGAACATTGTGTCACATTTAGGGGACAACAAGAGTCTCCATTTTTTCCCAAAATTTGGGCACAGACACCTCTTAAGTCCCATCAATTGTCCCACAGTTGCAAACTTAAAATGGTGACTTGAATGCAAAATTGCGCAAGCCTTTAGTCTCCCCAGGATGACACAGGGGTAGAAAAGTCCTTGAGGATCCATGCCTTGTTCATCTTGATGAACGTCAGTTTGTCCACATTCTGGGTGTACAGACGCGTGCGCTTTTCAGCACACCATAAGCAGAGCTGAAGACACATTCCAAGAGAACACTGGCGGCGGGGCACGACAAGATCTCCAAGGCGTGGCGAGCTCAGGCCATTTTTCCAGATTGGAAGCCCAAAATGAGCAAGGCTCCAGTTCCCCAGTCATGGCATCGATGTTAAGTTGGAGATACTCGTGTACCATCCGCTCCAGGCGTTGACTATGTGTCAGACGTCTCGTGTCTTCAGACCTTGCATATTATTGTCTAAAAAAATCATGAAACTAGGCCACAAAATTGCTGTTACCACCACCAGATACGGTGTTACTGGCACGGTGTGAGTGATGATGACTCATCAGTCCCATGGTTGACAAGTTAGAACTGTGAGAATTACTCTGTGTGCCACTAGTGTTTTGTGGAAAAGCCGATCTGAGATTATGTATCAGCTTCTGCTGATACTCCTGCATACGTGCGTGCCTCTTTATGGCAAATTTGGTCTTGTACCGAGTATCTAAGAGTGTGGCAACCCAGTAGTCGTCATTACTTCTAATTCGGACAATCTGAGGGTTATGTTGCAGGTAGTGCAGCAAGAAGGCGCTCATATGTCTTGCGCATCCAGGAGGACCAAGTCCTTGTTGTTTTGGTGGCGGGGAAGTGAGACTCATGTTTCCTTCCCCTGCCCTCTCCCCCAACCTCGCACAACGGAAATGTCATCAAGGTCTCCCTCATCTGCTGACTCTTCCAAATCCCATCGCCAGTTCATCCTCCATTTCTTCCTGGGCTCCTGCACCTTCCTCAACAGTTTGGTTGCTACCATGCGCCCTTGTTAATCCCTCTCCCCCACCCACCTATGCCTGTCACCTTGGTGCTGCCGACCATCTGGACCTTTGAGATCTTGTTATCCCTTCCGCATAGGACTCCTCGTGTTCTTCCTCCTCTTGTCCCACCACCTGACTCCAAATATTGTTTAGAGTGTGCTCCAGCATGTAGATGACCGGAATAGGCATGCTGATAATGGCATCGTCAGCACTAAACATCTTCGTTGCCATCTCAATACTGTGCAGAAGGGTGCATAGGTCGTTGATCTGAGTACACTCCAGCAGCATGATCTGCCCCACCTCTGGATCTCGTTGGCCCAGGCTATACGTCATAACGTATTGCACCAGGGCTCGGCGGTGCTGCCACAGTCGCTGCAACATGTGCAGAGTAGAATTCCAGCATGTCGGCACATCGCATTTCAGCCGGTGAACGGGTAAGCCAAAAGACTTCTGGAGCGAAGCAAGTCGCTGAGCTGCGGGATGCGAACGCTGGAAGGGAGCACACAGTGATCGTGCCCTCTGGAGAAGCCCATCTAGGCCAGGACAGTGTGTCAAAAATTGCTGGACAGTCAGGCTCAACACGTGAGCCATACAAGGCACATGTGTGACATTGCCCCGACAAAGGGCCGCACCCAGGTTTGCAGCATTGTTGCACACGGCCTTCCCTGGCTGCAGGTTGAGTGGAGACAACTATTGCTGAAACTCGGACTCCAGAGCTGACCACAACTCCTCAGCTGTGTGACTCACATTTGTGGAGCCTACTGGGACGGGGTACTCGGTACTGAACCGGGAAACTGCTGGGGATATCACGGTGGTCTTGGTCCGGACCATGTCCCGGGTTCCGCAATAAATGGAGGCATATTTACAGGGGAGTTTGTCGTGATGCCACTCACGGATTGTGGTCAGTGTGACCACCGCTGCTGCAGAACCCTCCGGGGTTGATGTTTGGCAGCTGGAGATGTATTGGCTCTCTGTGGGTAGAGCTTGATTCTCCGGGGCAGTGGTAGTAATAGTCTATAGATAGTGCTATGGATGTTGTAGGATAGGGTAGTAGTAGAGATGATGGTAGTTTGTGAGAGCACGCAGAGTTTGAGCACAAGGATCACACACACTCACGGTTTTGAAGTTTTCCATGGCTTTCCTGGAGTTGTTGTTCAGCAAGTACTGCAAACGGAGTCTGTACCGGGGCCGGGTTGCTCCCACCCTGTCCGGGTCCTCAGCTTCCTACTCCTGCGCCTTGTGTGTGGCCCTGCTGCTTTAGCTGAGCTGCTGGCTCTGTTTCTCCTCACAGGTACCCCTTTTGCTAGGCAACTTGAGTCTTTCAGTGTGCTTCTGACCCCGCCGTGTTGCTTCGCTGAGGTACAGTGTATATATACAACCTCCATTATCCCAGTGTTTTCTGTGCTGGGTGTTTCAGTCACAGATTCGGATCCGGTATCCGGCTTCTGCGCTCATCTGGGGCGAGTTATGAGGTAACTCAGTCTGCCAGATGTGTTCCTCTGTTTCTTGTACTCCTCTCCTCAGACCCTGGCTTCAAGCCTGAAAGTAGTCAGTGGTCCCTATCAGGAGGTCAGCGCTGCTCCCATTTACACGTCCTCCTCCTAGTGCTCCCTGCACTAAACTGAACTGTCAACTGTCAACTCTCAACTAACTACTTCCTCCTCAGACCAGAATATATCAGGGAGCTGCTTGAGCTCCCCCTTCTGGCCTAGAGGTTCTAGTGCAGTGTCCAGTGTTGTGTGGGGAGTTATCCCTTGTGATGTTACTGTGGCACATAAACCCCTGGGGTGCCACATTCCACCTTAGTTAAGAACAGTACTCCGGGACTGTGGAAAAACAAACTTTCTATATGTATGGGATGATATCCGGACTGCTCCAGTCATCCTTTGGCTTCGGCGGTCGTTCGCACATATTTGGCTGAGGCTGCTTGAGGCCAGAGATTATGTGCAGCACAAAGTTGAGATGACAGATGGACAGGAGGTCAAGCTTTCCAATTTGAGCAGCGTTCCTTTAGTAATAATTTTCAAAGATTGTAGAAAAAACCTTTAAAACAATAAGCCAATCTCAAAAGTGACTGACGGTGAGTGGAACCACTGGTGCTCGAAAGGAGTTAGTGAGGCTATCAGTGAAGGTATAGGAAGGGTAAGACAGGGAAAGGTCTTTTATTTTTCAACTACTGTATTTGTATTTTGTAGTTCAGGAACGTGTGTGTAAAAATAGATGTGGCTAACAAAATGAGTGTGGCACCTAAATGGGGTGTGATTTTAAAATGGGTGTGGTTTACAAGCACAGAGAACCTGTTGTTAACATTTTTTATCCCACCCCGCCTTTTCAAACTTGTAAAAATTAGAGCCATTAAGTATAAGAAATAATTACATAAACACTGTTCAGACATGAAGAAATAAGAGCTATGCATTAATGCAAGGTAAAATAGTGAAAGGAAGGGGGAGAAGGAAAGTAAAGGTTTTTTTCCTAATTATAGCATAGAAAAGTCAACAGTAATTAAAATGAATTGCATATGTTAATATACTAGGTTTGTAATCAATGTTTCTTAAGACACAGATGGACCACTTTCCCTTAACTAATGGATAAGAACGGGTTATTGAAACGAGAATCACCCACAGCTGCATGGGATCTTGACCCAGAACAGGAAACTAAAGAAATCAGGATTTCCATTTAAATGTGATTTTCAGTGTGTACCATGTGTATATAGAGTTGAGTTCAAAACTTTGCATACCCCGGCAGATTTTTGCTTTCTTGGCCTTTTTTTCAGAGAATATGAATGATAACACGAAAACCTTTTTTTACACTCATGGTTAGTGGTTGGGTGAAGCCATTTATTGTCAAACTATCATGTGTTTTTAAACCATAATGACAATCAAAAACATCCAAATTACCCTGATCAAAAGTTGGCAAAAAACCTCCGGTGTTTGTAAATTTGGGCCGGATTTGAAATTGGTGAACATGTTTTACCAAAGTTCATTCATCACTACTGCTGTATTTCCATCCACAGATTTTTTTCCATACAAGCAGTGTTTGATAAATCTCACTAAATATTGCCTTATACTCTTTTTGGGCATATAACTAGTGTTTGCCAATTCTGCTGTATTCACATCCACAGCTTTTTTTGACCTAAAATCAGTGTTTGCTAAATCTCACTAAATATTGCCCTATACTCTTTTTAGGCATACAACCAGTGTTTGCTAAATCTGCTGTACTCCCATACAGGCCTTTTGTGGCAGAGAACAACTGAGTTCCAAATCTGTGTGCATCAAATATGAGTGGTAAAGGCCATGGTCATGGTAGAAAGGGGAATAGGCATGTTGGAAAGGGGGAAATGCTTGGTGTCCATAGAGTAGGTGCTAAAGTTACTAAAAGCTCTGCTCAACAAACACCTGCTTGTGCTTGACATAGAAAAATGTCAACTTCTGTCAGTGGATGGCCTACTAATATACTTTTCTTAGGCAGCAGCACATCGCTATGACTTGCAGATGAGTCCCAGAAGGAGCATGTGCTACTGTGAATGTCATGCACTGCATCAAGTGGCCTGTCCTCCACCTCAATTTTAACATCACACACAGTCCAGTCCTCAGAAGTGCACCCCAATCACTCTTGTTTCCCAACATGTCACACCTCTCCAACCGCCTTACTGACTGTGGAGCACCACAAATGGGTGAGTCTCCAGAGCTCTTCACTCATACTATTGCATGGGAATCAGAGGTCTGCTCCAAAGATTCATAGAGTCAAGAGGAGGAAATGATCTGCAATGATGTCCAAAATATTTTGGCGTTGGATCTGGGGTCGGACAAAGTATAGTCCGAGCATAATCTAGACCCTAGTCACCAGATGTTAACCCCTGGTGGTGGAGATAATGATGCTGATGATGAAGAGTGTAGCTCTGTGGATGAGGAGTGTGACAACAGAGAGGATGATGATGAGGTTCTAGATCCCACTTACTGACAACCGAGAGGCATGCAGATGATGAGCTCAGCAGAGGAGGTGGAGGAGGAAGCTAACAAGGATAGGTTGCGGCTTCCTGGACAGAGACAGAGTGCTGCAACCACTTGAAGCGCTGCATCCTCAGTCACAGCTATGACTATGAGCAGCAGCGGTGGATGTTCTGCAGTTCACATGGGCGCCAAGCCTTCCTAGCCTGGGCCTTTTTTCATATTGCAAAGGATGACCCAACTCACATTATCTACAAAATTTGTCAAAAAAATCTGAGTAAAGGGAAAAAAAAGTCAATAATTTGACTACTTCATGCATGATCTGTCATATGGACATGCAAGCTAAGTTACAGTGGTTAGCTCACTGTGCTGCAATGCAGCTTAGTGGGCCGGGCTAATGACCACTCACCCCATCAAGGGCATCTTCTGATTGTTCTTTCGTCAGTGTGGGAACTGTTGTCACACAGGCCTTCAGCCGCAGAACTTCCACCTGTTTACCTGCAACAGGCAGTGTGATTGACAGTCCATCAGCTGTTTTGGAAGTGGACATGCCTGCTGATGTTCACCAATGTCAGACATCGAGAGCAGCACATTTTTTTTAAATCAACATAAACTCTCTGCCTTCACCTCTCTGAGTCCAGCAGTTTGTCTTGTACACCCTACTCCACCCCATCTCAGCACAGCAGCCAGCCCTCGATCTTGCTGATGTGGTCAAGTAAAAGACCATTACCTCCTACACATGCCAAAGCTCAGAGCTTGATACGGCTGTCCACTGACAGTGTAGCCCGCCTAACTTTGATCAAGATGAGCAAGTCATGGATCTCCAAGGACTTTACCACCCCAATGGCAGACAATGGAGACTAGGCTCTGGTGTACTTTTAAGTATGCTGCATTCATCTCACCATTATAATATTTAAACTCTGGGACAATTGAGCCACTTTAGTGGAATGTGTGCCTAATTTTTTTTAGAAAGGTAGACTCTTGTTGGGGTCTCATTGCTGTGTGGTGCATGATTTGAGCAGGGCTTTCTGGGCACAATACCTACTCTTGACACTCCTGAATCTCTTCCTGAACATTCAACCTTGTTATGCTGGGTCCAGACCGCTTGCCTTGCTGCCATTGTGGCCCAATTCAAAATGTATAAGATGGATGCCACTTTGCTGTGGTTTGACCCTAATTTTTTTGAAAAGTGGGGACTCGTCTTAGGGTCTCCTTGCTGTGTGGTGCATGACTTGAGCAGGACTTTCTAGGCCTCCTGCCTGGTTGTGATTAAAGGAAACCTGTTAGGTCGTTTATGCCCTCCCAGCTATCACTGTCTGAACCTGCAGCTTCATAATACTAGCCTAATCATACCTGTCTGAGCTGATATTGTAATGTTAAAGGTGAAAAAAAGCATTTATACACTTATATTTTCTCATGTAAATAAGGCACAGTCTACTTCTTGGAGGATGTAGTCTATCTGGCAGGTAATAATTAACATTTGAGCCGAATGTCAGAACATGCTGTTAGGCCTGATGTGATGTCACAACCATGTGACTATAATAGGCGGAGCTAAGTCTTCATAGCACATAATGATTTGGCTTGCTTAGTTCCGCCCACTATGGTCACATGATCATTACATCACACAGGCCCTTATGACAAGAGAAGTTCATAGTGATTTAACAATTAACCTGCCAGATAGACTACAGTCTCCAAGATGTAGTCTGACTGCCTCATTTCCATAAAAAAATGTACAGGTGTTGGACAAAATAATGGAAACACCTGGAAAAATCTACAAAAGTTAGTTTAATATGGTGTAGGTCCACCTTTTGCAGTGATTACAGCCTCAATTCTTCGAGGTATGGATTCATACAAGATGATATCATTGGCCCGGCGGATCTCCACGAAATAGCACCCCAGATCATCACAGAACCTCCGCCATGTTTTACGGTTGGGAGAAGGCAGTCTGGATGGAATGCTTATTTCGGCTGTCTCCAAACGTACACTCGGCCGGAGGTCGGAAAATGAGGTAAAAGATGATTCGTCTGAGAATATCACATGCTTCCACTGCTCGAGGGACCTATTCTGGAGGTTTCTACACCACTATAAATGCTTGGAAATGAGTCGGTCGACAGGGTAGGGGGTACTCGGATACTGGGATAGGTGGTTGCTTCATGGGGGAATCACGGCTGGTCGGTTCCCGGTTCCGTGCCCTGGACCCTAAGTGGTAGGGAATAGGGAATGGGGGTGATGATGATGATGGAGGGGGGGAAGGAATGGTATCGTGACGCCACCTGTGGTACCTGGTAATAGAGTTACCAGCGCTGTGGCCGGCCGCTGAGGTGATGGGAGGCAGCGTTGGGTAGTACTGCTCCCCACAGGTGGAGCTTTACCTCATGACAGTGGGGCAGATGAGGAGAGTAGTAAAAGCGGTCCTGCTGTGAACTCTGCAGGCGGCGGCAGGGAAACAGGCACACACACACAATAGTCTTTGGTTTCAGTACTTTTTTACTGTTGTCCGGTAACAGGCAAGGTCCAGGAGGGTAACCAGGTGTCAGTGCAGCTTGGGGCATTCACCTTGGAGAATTGTGAAGTCTCCTCTGTTAGCGTGTGCGTCTCTTTGGGGTAAGCTCTGCCTTTAGCTGAACCTGACGCTACTTCTTCCTCTCAGGGTGCTGTTCCACAACTGACAATGAGGACATCTCTGTGGGATTCCTATCCTCGGCTAGGTCCCTTGTCCTTTACTTGGTCACGTTTGGATTCTTCTATTTGGTGCTTCAGGGGGACTGGATCCTCCTGATCTGAGCGGACTATTCCTGCTGCTATATCTTATCAGCAGTTGCGGACACCAGTGTCCGGGTAACTAAAGGGTTCACAAGTCTGTTCCTTTCTTCTTGCTTCTCCCACTGGCCTCCATCCCTCTCCCTTTCAGCACAGCTGGGTCAGTGTCCCTGGTTCTGGGCCTGCATGGTCCCAGCAACCACCTCCTTACAACTGCTCTCTTCTCTGTCTTACTGGAACTGCCTAACTGAGGCTAACTAACTCCTCCCCACAGGCCTGGATCTTTTATAGGGGATCTGGCCTAAGGACAGCCAGTAGGGCTCCCTCTCAAGGTGTTTGGTGGAAGGTGTTGCATGCTGTGTGTACCAAGGAGTATATCCCTCCCATCACTGATGGGACATGTGGCAATTCCCTGCAGTCATTACTTTGGAGACAGTACCTCTTGACATGCCAAGCACTCGGGCACTTTCTGTTACACTAGCGCCTGCCATACAAGCACCAACCATTTAGCCTTTTTGAAAATCCAAAAGATCTGCCATTGGTATCAGGTTCTCATCAATATTCTTACAATTCGGCAAAACAAACAGTTAATTTACGTGCACATATCACTTAACACAAATAATCAACTACAAAACATTAACATATGTCACGGTTTGCATGTTTATAACATGTTCGAAGATTATGATGCCAAAACGTTAGATGTTTCCATTATTTTGTCCAACCCCTGTAAGTATATAAATGCTTTTTTTTTCACCTTTAACATTACACTCTGAGCTCCAAAGAGATGGCTAAACTAGTATTATGAAGCTGCAGGTACAGACAGTGATAGCTGGGAGGGCAAAAACAACCTGACAGGTTGCCTTTAAGACCCAATACAAAAATTATAAATGCATGCCACTTTGCCTTGGTCTGACTCTAGTTTTTAGAAAAGTGGGCACTCTTGTTGAGGTCCCCTTGCAGTGTGGTTCATGACTGAAACCGGGCTCTCTGAGCTCAATACCTACTCTTGACACTTCTGCACCTCTTTCTGAAAATTCAACCTTGAAATGCTGGGCCCAGGCCTTCTACTTTGCTGCCATTGTGGCCTAATACAAAATCTTAAAGATGGATGGATTTGAGTGGCATGACCCTAATTTTTTTTAAAAATCTGGGCTCATCTGACACTCCTGCACCTCTCCCTGAAGATGAATGTCACTTTGCTGTGTCTGACCCTAACATTTTGAAAAGTGGAGACTCATCTTGAGGTCTTCTTGCTGAGTAGTACATGACTTGAGCAGGGCTCTCTGGGCAAAATATCTACTCCTGACACTCCTGCACCTCTTCCTGAATATTCAACTTTGAAATGCTGGGCACAGGCCTCCTGCCTTGCTGACTTTGTGGCCCAATACAAATCTATAAGATGGATGCCACTTTGCTGTGGTCTGACCCTAATTTTTTGAAAAGTGGGGACTCATCTTTGCGTCTCCTTGCTGTGTGGTGCATGACTTGAGCAAGGCTCTCTGAGTGACATACCTGTTACTCATCCTCCTTTTACTGCATGTTGAAATTCTGAGAGCAGGCCTTGTATCTTGCACCCATATTGGGCATTTCCAAAATGTAGAATACTGCTGCCATTTTCCCCTGTGACTCATGCATCTTTCAAATCCAACTGAGTTGTCACTCACCTCAGAAATTTAAGTGAATGTGAGCCGCCTCCTATTTTTACTGACTGTGAAGAGTGTGCAGGCTCGCACAGACAGTGTCTCATGAACTCATGCAATGTCATGATACTATTTGTACTCTGGGTCAATTGTTGACACTTTTCCTGGTGTCTGCCTCTAATATGAGCGGTTTTGCATCTTTTGGGCCCCTTTGATTGTGTTTTTCATGTGTTTGATGTTGCCAGCCATTGGTGTCAAAGAGGTTTAACGAACAGTTCATCGAATAACTCTGTGAACACTCCGTTGTTCGGCGAACTGAACCTAACCCAAACACTAATGTGTGTGCTCATCTATACTCTGAAATTCTTAAAGTCTATGCGGACAATGCAAAGATTGCCAAAAATTAGGAGAGGCTGCAATAGACTCTGGAAGACACATAGCGGTGGACTCTGAATATATTTTTGCAAAATTTTAAACAGATTAGGCTGGGGTCACAGTAGCATTTTTCACATGCGTTTTTGGAGACCTGCGTTTTCAAAAACGCATGTAAAAAACGCACCCATAGGCCCCCATGTTAAAAAACGCATGCTCTAATAGCCAAAAAGCATGTGTGACAGTCCCATGCGTTTTTGGTGCTTTTCCAAAAACGCACGCGGTTTTTAATATGGGCCCTTATGGGAAACGCATGCAAAAACGCATGTACAATTAGTGCCATTCAAAAACGCATGCGTTTCCCATAGGAGCCCATGTTAAAAAAACGCATGCGTTTTATAAAACGCATGCGTTTTTTTAACATGGGCTCCTATGGGAAACTGGAAGGCAATAATTCCTAACATGATGCCTATCACAAGCTAATCCTACCTCAGGAACAACAACTGCACTAATTGCGGCATATAGCTGTTTTAATCCTTGCTAGAATGGATTCCAAATAGAACTGTTTCTTTGATTATAATCAATAATAATAATTATTAATAATAATTAATAATATTAATAATAATAATTATTATTGTACCAGCAGGCCCAAAAAGTCTTTCACTTTCAATGACAAAAGCTCTCCCTACACTAACTACAAATAGGCTGTGCATAAGATAGCATCTGTGGATCTTAGACATTTTTTTTGGCCTTCCTCTCTTCCTCCTCAACAGTATCTACTCAATCCTAATTTTTAGGGGGTCAGTAGGCAGCCCGCACCATCATTTTTGGGAGAGCCACAGGCGGCCCTCTACCATACATTTGCAAAGACTCTCACTCATACATTTGGTAAAGTCCTCACCACTGCCTCTTCCATTGTTCTATATTTTTGCCAATTCACTATTCAGGATGCAGACATGAATGCCTCCCACCCTGCACCTGTCATTGCACATTCACAAGCATAATCAGCAATGTCCTTAAATAATTTTTCCAAGGGCATTTTTGAGCTCTCCCTATCCCAGACCTTGGAAAACAAACACAAATACTAAGCCACCCATCCATCCACAAGCCCAAACACTAAATGGACACATTTCCAGACTGATTTACCAGGAAATGTTTCCTATTTAGGCTTGGGGATACCGAGTCTTTCTGCATCCTCATGCCGCATCCATCCCTCGGTACTTGTTCCCCAGTCAACACTATTTTTACTGATGTGTCATTCCAGCCCGACACAAGCACATATCTCTTAGCATCACCAGTGCTCAATTGCCAAACTGGGAATGCCCACCTAACAACCGACATGTGGACAAGTGCTTGTGGACAGGGACATTACCACTGCATCGTTATACACACAATGATGGAAAAATAATGGGTGATCTAATCAAAAGACCCTAAACAGGATATGAGTTCCCTAAACCTGGCCCTCATTTGTCCCTGCCTAACCGCAGGGGTTGGCATCCAAAAATTATGCAATGGCGCCCATACTGAACATCGGCTGGCACATAAATTTAGAAGGGGCATCAGCCAGCCCCCAAACATAATGTTTGGAGGGCCACCAGGCAGCCCTTTTTTATACATTTGGGACGACCCTCAGGCAGCTATCTAGCAGAAATTTGGGAGGGCCCTCTCTCTAGTTCCATGAGCATTTCCTTTATCTCCACCTCCTACAACAGTTCTTGCTCCCCCCTCCTCTTCCAGCTCCTCATCTTATTCTGAAGTACCCTCTCCATCAGTCCTAAGCTGGAAACACTGCAGCACTGCCTCGGTGAAGCGGCCAGAGGCTCTGCTCCCTTGTGCCCTGGGACGTAACTACCGAGGTCGCAGGGGTTGCAACTGCGACTGGGCCCCCAGTGCTTGGGGTCCACCCAGTTGAGCAAAGAAGCAGCCGACTCCTGTCTGTCAATGTTAGACAAAAGCAAACTGCTTCTCAGTTTCACTACACGCAGCAAAGCTGCTGGGCTCTGCCTCCTCCAGCCAGTGTGTGTGTGATGATGTCTCACAGTGCCAGTGTTTGTGACCAGTGGAAGCCAGCAGATGAGGGGGCCGGGAGCAGCATGGTGGCAGGCAATGCCTGTATATGACCACTGGCAGCCAACAGATAACGGGGGCCTGGAGCAGTATGGTGCCAGTGTGTGACCAGTGCCAGACAGCAAACGAAGGGGGCCCGGGGGGCGTGGCCTAGCGTGCTATGTGAGCGGTCGCACGGCTGAAGAGCTCCGGGGGCCCCGCTCACTATACTCCTCTTGCCCGAGGAATAAATCGGTTCTGAACCGCCTAATTGCTGGGGCTGACCTCCAGGAACACGGTGAGCGCTGTGGGACCCGCGGTCTTTACAATGTCACGGCGGGATGGACGGCTGCGGTCGGCGGCAGGGGGAGCGCCGCATGGCGCGCAAGATGGCACCGAGGGAGGCTTCCAGGAAGGAGAGACCCCGCGACAGAGGGAGAAGCGGCTGGAAGCGGCGGCCAAATTACAGCAATTCGCCAGAAAGCAGCAGCCAAGTGCCTCACAAACCCCAGGTGAAAATATTCCGGTATATAACCCAGGGACAATGGGTGTTGGTAATGGGGAGCCCCTGCAGGAAAAAGGGAGAAAGCTGTGCAGCAATGGGGAGGCAGCTCATGATGATGTGGAACCTGAGGGCTCAGAGACTGTCAGCATGCATGATGAAGCTGATGATGAGGGTGAGCCCACACTTAGAGATGTCCTTAAAGCTATTGCTAAAGGAAATACTGAGCTTGCTGGCCACATTGGATCCTTAAAGATGGAGATATCCACCATTCGCCATGATATGCAGAAAGTGAGAGAACGTATGTCTGCGGCTGAAGGGAGAGTGGGTGAACTGGAGGACACTGTGGCTCCCTTGGTCAAAAAGTTCAAAGCTGCTGGTGACTCTATTACATATTTGCACAATAAAACGGACAATATAGAAAACCGCCTACGTAGAAATAATGTGCGTATTGTAGGAGTTCCAGAGAGGGCGGAAGGTAGAGATGCAGTGGAATACTTTGAAGCGTGGCTGCTGAAAACTTTTGGCCAGGATAAGTTTTCTAGAATGTTCGCTATTGAGAGAGCTCACAGAGTGCCTGCCAGGCTGTCGCAGCCGGGAGACCAAGCTCGCCCGATCCTGATTAAAATGCTCCACTTTAGAGACCGGGACAAAATCCTATTTCTGGCACGGACGGCCGAAGATCTCCGTATAGAGGGGGCAAGACTGTCTGTATACCTGGACTTCTCTGTGGAGGTCCGTAGAAAACGCGCTCAATTCCAGGAGGTTAAACGTCGCTTGAGAGCGCTGAAAGTGCAATATTCTATGCTGTTTCCGGCCCGGCTGCGAGTGGAGGCGCTTGGTGGAATTCACTTCTTTGATTTGGCCAAGGAAACGTCTAAATGGCTGGACTTGAAAGAGAGACAAATCCACAATGGATGACTGTTTTTTGTTTTTCTAACAATGATTGAGAAAGATTAGACTTGCTGGCTTTGAGAACAAATGGGTCCGATGTACAATGTTGGATTTTATAAGTATATCTTATCCTGGACTGTATTTAGGATGAGATTTGTTTATACCTCTTTCATATATATATATCTCGGGCAAGCCGATATATTTTTTGGGTTGACTGTATGGAGTGGGGGCTGTCACAGGGCTAACTGTGAGCTACTTAAGTTTTATCCCCCTTGCAGTGTGCGAGACTTTGTTCTCCAATCTGTCTATCTCTTTTTATTCTTTCTGTTGTCTGTTATCTTTCTTTTTCTGACTTCTATTTTTTCCTTCTTTCTTACTCGCTGTGGGCATAATTCTTGTGTCAAAGGCCCACACGAGAGTTAAATTAAGGTACATGGGAATAGTGATGAACAACGTTCCGAGATTGTTATTAGTTTGGGGAGGGGTGGGAGGGGGTGGGTTTGTTATGAGTGTTGTGGGGGAACCTTTTCACGTATCGGTGGACGATAAACTAAAAGGTATTGATTGGTACTTAAGATATCCGGTTTTGTTTGTAAAATGGTATATTTCTGAATATGGCTAGACAACTTAATATTATGTCTTGGAATGTCAGAGGCATGGGAGATCCTAAAAAGAGATTTGCAATACTTAAATATTTAAAAACGCATCAAAATTTTGTGGCGTGTATACAGGAAACGCACTGTAATGCGGAGGCGGCAGCCTCTCTTACTAAATTGTGGAAGGGGCCTGCATTTCATTCCACGCACAGCACATATTCTAGGGGAGTGAGTATCTTAGTGCGCCCGTCTCTCCCTTTTACTACGGAAAGGGTGATCACTGATGGGGAGGGTAGATATGTATGTCTGGTATGCAGAGTGGCTGGGTTGCGAATGTGCATGATCGCTCTATATATTCCCCCACCATTTGCTGTGAGTAAGCTACAACCTATAATTCCCATTATTACGGAGTATGCTAACATACCCTTGTTGGCAATTGGGGATTTTAATATGTACCTGAATGCCGGCTTGGATAAGTATCGGGGGGAGCTGGGGGGCACTATACAAGAGATTGCAAGAGATACAATTAATGGATGTGTGGCATATGCGGTTCCCGGATGTTAGGCAATTTTCATGCTATTCTGCATCTTACTCCTCGTTATCTGGGATAGATTTGGCCTTAGGGAATAGTGAAATAGTGCCATTGATAATTGGGACTGAATATTGTACCAAATTGATTTCAGACCACTCCCCTCTTAATGTGGTTATAAACGTGGATCGGGGTGCTCTATGTCATAGGGGTGGGTGGAGGTTCAATCCATTCTGGCTAGCAGTATTTGACAACAATGTTTCCATTCCCTCTGTTCTGGAGGAGTTCTTTTGTAACAATGTGGGATCGGTATCTCTGTCCGTGGTTTGGGATGCCATGAAGGCGGTATTACGTGGAGTCCTAATAAAAGAAATATCCAGGATTAAATCTAAAACTAGAGGTCGTATGCAATACTTACAGACTGAGGTGGATACTCTGGAACACGCCTTTGTGGTGTCACCGAATGCCCAATCTAAATTAAACCAATTTGTGTTACAACAGGCTGAGAATAAACGTTTTTTCTTAAAGCAGCAATTTTATGCTGAGGGTGAGGGTGCTGGACACCTGTTGGCTACGGTTGCTAAAGCCCAGACTGGGGCTCCACTGATCTCAGCTGTTCGGGACGGTAATGGATTATTGGTCACGGACACTGGAGAGATTGCAAAGGTGTTTTTTCACTTTTATCAACGGCTGTACTCCTCCAGGCTTGCAAAATCTTCTGCGGAGTTGGAGCGGTATATCCGTGACATGTGGCTGCCTAGGCTGATGGAGGTCCAGAGACTACAATTGGATGCTCCTATTACAGCAGAGGAAATATGGATTGCGGCAAAGGACTTTCAGAATAATAAGGCTCCTGGGTCTGATGGTGTCCCAATTGAAATTTATAAGGAATATGGGGATGTGTTAATACCTAGATTGAAGAAGGTGTTTGAGGGGGCTCTGTGTGAGGGGGTTCTACCTGAATTGATGAGGGAGGCGGTGGTGGTCCTTTTACCTAAACCAGGGAAGGATCCTCTACAGCCTGAGTTGTACAGGCCTATTTCTTTGCTATCTACCGATGTAAAGATTTTGGCGAAAGTCTTGGCTACCAGGCTGATAACAGTGATCAATCAGGTAGTGGGAGAGGATCAAATGGGATTTATGCCCAATAAATCTACGGCCATTAATTTGCGTAGAGTATTTCTTAACATACAGTTGGCATCCCAAAGTGGCGGAGAGAGGGCGGTGCTCTCGCTTGACGCTGCAAAGGCTTTCGATAGCGTTGAGTGGGAATACCTATGGGTGGTACAAATGGGATTTGGAAGCCAGTTTATAAAATGGGTGAGACTGCTATATTCTGCTCCCGTGGCTAGGATTCGCCTCAATGGTGCCCTGTCGGATGCTCTGAAGTTGGAGAGGGGTACTAGGCAGGGTTGTTCGTTGTCTCCTCTCCTGTTTGCTCTCACCATTGAACCATTGGCTGTTAAGTTACGTGGCAGTCCTGATATTCGGGGTTTCTGACACGGGGACTTGGAGGAGAGAGTGGCATTATATGCTGATGATCTCCTGCTGTTCTTGGGGGACACATCAGGTTCCTTAACTGCAGCTATGGGGCTTATACAGGAATTTGGAGAGTACTCGGGTTTAAAAATAAATTGGGATAAGTCGGTAATTATGCCAGTGGATACTCTATCGGCTGATACGAGGGTGGGAGATACCTGTCTTAAAGTGGTTCGAGAGTTCAAATATCTTGGTATAGTGGTGTCTCCTATTATCTCTAACTATATCTCTTTAAATTTATTGGATATGTTGGGTAAATTTCAATGGAAAATTAATATTTGGTGTAACCTTCCCCTGTCGGTGGTTGGTCGAACCAATCTGGTAAAAATGATATTAATGCCACAATTGCTATACGTAATTCATAATTCGCCAATATGGATTCCTATGCAAATTTTTATACATTTCAAGCCATATTTAGGGAATTAATTTGGGAAAAAGGTGTGGCCAGGATTCGTCTCGCTACACTACAAAGGCCTAAGGACCAGGGAGGATTGGCGGCCCCTAACCCGTGGGCGTACTTTCTGGCAGCCCAGCTCCAACAGCTCGCCCTGGTTAGTGGAAATTTGGAGAAATTGGCTCATGTCATTACGGGGGGGAATCTCCATCACCTCCTTTTTGGAGGTTGGGCTCTTGGAGCAGGAGCGCAAAAAGTGTTGCCAACAGTGAGGCTCATGAGGAAAATATGGCAAAAAACTAAATCTATTCTAAATGTGACAGGGCATACTCCTTTTACCCCACTTTGGAATAATCCCGCTTTACCGGAGATTTACAAGCTGGAGGGAGGGGGTTTGTGGAGGGGATTAGGTATCACACTTGTGGCACAAATTTTGAATGGAGATATTCTTAAATCTTTTCAGCAACTGTCTGATGAATTCTCTGTCCCACGAAATACTTTCTATTTCTATTTTATTTACAGCTGCGTCACGCATGGATGAGCCAATCTAGACAGTTGCAGAATAAGATACAGCATCATCTCCTATTCAATACATTGCTTAGTCATAATGGAGGCAAGGGTCTTATTTCTAGGATCTATGGCATTTTGATGCAGCAATTCCAATGGGAGAGACCGCTGCTGATTAAGGACAGGTGGGAGCGGGATGTGGGTCCTGTTGATAATGAATCCTAGGAAGATATACTGGATAGTGTCCCACTTCTGTCTACTTGTGAGGCACAGCGGTTATCCCAAATATACTTGCTGCACAGGGTGTATAGGACACCCAAATTTTTGTGCCAAGCCGGTATTAGAGGAGATGATAAATCTCCAAAATGTGGGGAGGAGGGAGCGGATCTGATACACATGTTTTGGACGTGTAGGCAAGTGGCGGTCTTTTGGAATGCATGTATCGAATATTTAAATAATGTGTTTGAATCTGCTTTACCACTTACCCCGTTGGTGTGTGCTGGGATGTGTGGGCCCTGGACAATATGATAATAGTGAAGAATTGGCTTTAAAACGCACCCTGTACCAGATTTGAAAAATAATTGCTACACATTGGTTAGACCCTCAACCATGAAGGTTACAGGAGTTTGTGGATAAAATGCGGAATCTGATCAGATTGGAGGAGGGGGTGTATAAAAAAAGAAAGGCAATGCATAAGTTCGATAAATTATGAAGTAGGTGGAGACACTTTCATGGTGAGCACTTTATAGCCCTGTTGAACATGATAGGGTCCTAATGCTATCTGAGGTGGTATAATTGTTTAACCTGATTAGACATTTCTTGCTAGTCATATCTCATATATATGTTGATCTAATAGTACAGCATACTTATTATTTGATTCTATGACTGATTACAAATATGGATCCCTATCCGGATTGAAGGGGGCAGTGTCCAACCCTGATATGTGTTATGGTTCATGGGGAAAAGGGGGGGGGGAGGGGGGTGTACTTGTATGTGGGTTGTATATGCCATTGTTAAATGTCCCTCTGATTCTGTTTTCTTTGTATGTGATGTATTCTACTGTATTGAAAAATTTCTATTTCAATAAAAAGGATCTGATTAAAAAAAAAAACGAGGGGGGCCCGGTGCAGCATGTTGGCACACAGCCAGTGCCTGTGTGTGTGACCAGTGGCAGCAAGCAGATGAGGCGGGATGCAGCAGCATGAAGGCAGGCAGCCAGTGTCCGTGTGTGTGACCAGTGGCAGCCAGCAGATAAGGGGGCTGAGGCTCAGAGCAGCATGGGAGCAGGCAGTGCCAGTGTGTGACCAGTGGCAGCCAGCAGATGAGGGAGCCAGAGCAGCATGGTGGCAGTGCCAATAAGTGACCAGCGGCAGCCAGCAGGTCAGAGGGACAGCATGGTGGCAGGCAGCCAGTGCCAGTGTGTGTGATCAGTGGCAGCCAGCAGATGAGGGGTCCGGGCCCAGAGCAGCATGGTGGCATGTAGTGCCAATGTGTGACTAGTGGCAGCCAGCAGATGAGGGGGCCTATAGAACCATGGTGGCTATGCCAGTGTGTGATCATTGGCAGCCAGCAGGTGAGAGGAGGGCAGTGCAGCATGGTGGCAGTGTGACTGACTTGCACAGTGGCACCGATCTGACTGGCAGTGCTGGGCACATGAGGTTTGTGACTGAGACAGAAGAACTTAGCATGCCTGCCTGCTCGTCCTAGCAGCACAGGCATACACATGCCCCATCAATCCCCCTCACACACAATGACTCTCTTCAGTGGAGGACCTGACCTCCAGGGGCATAACTACAATAGGTGCAGCGGTTGCAATCGCACCTGGGCCCTGAAGCCTGGGGGGCCCCAAAAGTCCATTTGGCCTAATAAAAAACACTAATGCTAATAAAGATTTGCAATAATTGGAAGCCCCATTGGAGCTCACATTGGGGCCCATGGGCTTCAAGTTACGACACTGCTTGTCCCTCTTTTTTTATTGTAAGTACGCAGCCAAGAGCAATATGAAATAACTGAAACATGTATCCTTGGCCCTTACAGTACTTTGGGTAGCACGTGCTAGCACAAAGGACTGTAAGGCAATAATTCCTAACATCATGCCAATCTCAAACTAATCCTACTGCAGGAACACCTGTAATAATTCCAGCGAATTAATGTATTAATCCATGCTAGATTTGATTACACTTAGGGCTGTTTGTTTGATTATTGTACCAGCAGGTATGAAAATGCAGTCCAAAAATCTCTCCCTGCAATGAAACAAGCTCTCCCTGTTGGCTTTCTCCACCTCCTACAACAGTTCCTGAACCCCCTCCTCCTCCAGCATCTCATCTTCATCTGAATCAGGCTAGGGTCAGACCTGCATCAGCCCTCAGGCTGATGAATCTGTCTAAAATTTAGGTTTTGGCAGCCTGAGCGCATGGTGTTAACAGCATGTAATCCTATGTGCCGACTGCCTATTCATCTCTATGGAGATGAAAACACTTCAAACCGCGTTTCCTGTGCGCTCTGCAATAGTGCATATCCGGTCCTTGTGAGTGGAGCCGGCGGCTGTGTGGGGCGTCTGGTGTCCATAGAGTTGAATAGGCAGCCGGCGTATAGCGTTTCATGACGTTAGCGCTATGTGCTCAGGCTTCTAAAACCTACGTTTCTAATGGATTCATCAGCCTGAGGGCTGACGCAGGTCTGACCCTAGCCTCACTCTCCCCATTAGTGCCAAGCTGGAAACACTGCAGCACTGCCTTGGTGAAGTGGCAACAGGCTTTGCTTAAACTGCTATCTTTAGGTGATAAACTGCATACTGTGGCAGAGTTGTTGAAAGGTCTAACAGACCAGACAGATCTGTGGCTTTTAACATCCAAACCTACAACCAGGCAAGGTTGTGTGTGATAATTGCCCATAACCTGGTGATGGGTGTGAAGCTTGACAAGCTTGCACACATACCATGCCTGGACCACGTGCTCAACTTAGTGGTTCAGCCTCACCTTCACTCCTAATTTGGTAAGGCCGGCATCTGGTGCTCAAACAGAATTCTTGGAGAGCCAGCAAATGGCTTTCATTGCATTTTGAGAGGGTCATTAGAGGTAGTGAAGTGGCCAGAGGGAAAAGGGCAACTGTTCCCAAAAGCACCTACACGTTGCAATGTCGGACAACAAGGGTTAGGTGTTCCCCAGTCTGGCTCTCTTTTAATGAAAGCATAGAAGGCAAAAGGACAGTTATTTGTAACATTTGCCATATTAAGCTCAGCAGAGGTAAGAGCATTAGGGACCTGAGCACCACCAGCATGCTCAAACACATAACAACCAAGCACCCCACTAGGTAGTCCGAATACCTAATTACAAAACTAGTGTCTGAGGGTGAAACCACTGCCACTTCCTCTATGCTGTGTGCTTCTCAGTCCCTAATCCAGATAACAAGTGCAGAAGCACATAAACAACCAACATCAGCAACCGCATCCACTTTCTTGTCCCAGCACAACTTTCAGTTGTCCCTATCCCAGACTCTGGTATGAAAGTGGAAAAACTCAACCACACATAGACCCAAACACTAAACATACATGGCTGACTTTATATTACACTGCTTTTGCCCTGACCTTCACATTTTATGTATTTTGGCCAACAAAGATTAATGGTTGTACAGGCGTAGGAGAACTTTCCATCTCTCCTTCCTGTGGCAGAGTGGGCTAGTAAAATGTTGCAATACCGAAAAGCCATAGTCAAAAAATTAGTACATAAATTCCTTGGACAACCAAAGAGGACAGCTGAGGAAGACACATACCAGGTCCAACAAAGAAAATGGAAGACTATCAAAGGTCTGGGACCATTTCATTAGACCCTACCAGTGAACAAGCCAGTGTCAGTAAAATTTAGATCAGAAGTTACTGAATCAAATTTTTTCCTTTTAGGAATATGTTATACAAAGAAAGGGCCTCTATTGTAGCTAGTCGTGAACGCGTATAGCCTGTGCCAGGAAAATTTAGCCCCGAAGCGAGAGATGCAAATTTAGTCCTTTTAGGATTAAGGTATGCTAAACAGCAGCTTGTATCGTGGCCAGTTGTGCCCGAGTGAAACCAGCTTCAGTAAAAATTAATCTGAAAAGTGACAGATTCATGTAGGGTTTACTCAATAACAATCTTTAACTCAGTGTTACGCATTTGAAGTGGATGCAGCTTTTAACAGGAAAGCAGCATAAACTGTCAGTGTGCACGCTGCACAGCTCTGTGGACCTATTCTGCCACATGCACAACCAGATAGATCGACAGCTTCTCAAAAGGCTGAGTGTGCCCCTTGGTGACTATTGTTCAAAGAACAAAGGCAGATATCACCCAGCGACAGAAGAGATCTTTGGAACGCATTATAGAGATGAGGGGAACTGGTACAGAGCTCAGATGAAGGACGCAGTGTGCCAATGTTGGTGTTCCAAAATGTGAAAACATGGACAAATATTAGGAGGGATCGCAATACACTTTGGGATACACATAGAGGAGGGCCTCTTAATAAATTCTTAATCTTTTACTAAAGCTTAACAGTATTATTCTGTGAATGAAAGCATGAAAATATTCTATCATGTTGTTGACTGTGGAGGAGATGTATGTGACCAGAAGGAACGCTAATTTTCATCAGATGAAACTGACATTTGACACCAAGAAATGCAGTAAGATGGAACAAAGCAAGAACTTGACTTAAATGAAAAGAAAGCATTATATGTGCCTAGAGAGGACTATTTTGACAAATATAATATCAGTATAAATATCAGCAACATTGCTGTATTAAAAATGTATTCAATTTTAGTCCACAATAAGAAGTAATAGAAACCTCTCATGGTAGTCATGCTGGTGTGAGACCTGTGTCAAGAAAATTTCGATTGTGCTGTGCATTTGAGGTGGACAAAGCTTTTAACAGGAAAGGAGCCTGAAAACACAGCTGAGCAGCCACTAAACCACTTTATAGCGACTTATTAAAGTAAGTTATGAAAAGCAAGGGCCTGTATCATGGCCAGTTGTGCTGTTGTGAAACCTGTTTTAGGTGAATGTGTGCTTGTGGAATACTTAGATTTTTAATACACAGAGAGTTTGCACACATCATGCATCCATTACATTTAGATGGCTCTCATATCTGTACCTTTTCAAAATGTTCTGTGTTGTCTGGCAGGCCTTAATCCAATGTCAGGAAAATGGAGCTAAGCAGCCTCAAAAACAATTTTTATCATCTTTAGGAATAAGATATGGAAAGCGATGGCCAGTTGTGGCAACATGACACCCGTGTCAGGAAAATAAAGCTGAGCAGGCAGTAAACCAATTTTTATCAATTTTAGGAATAAGTTATGGAAAGCGAAGGCCTGTATTGTGGCCAGTAGTGCCCGAGTGAAACCAGTGTCAGGAAAATAAAGCTGAGCAGGCAGTAAACCAATTTTTATCACCTTTAGGAATAAGTTATGGAAAGTGAAGGCCTGTATTGTGGCCAGTAGTGCCCGAGTGAAACCAGTGTCAGGAAAATAAAGCTGAGCAGGCAGTAAACCAATTTTTATCACCTTTAGGAATAAGTTATGGAAAGTGAAGGCCTGTATTGTGGCCAGTAGTGCCCGAGTGAAACCAGTGTCAGGAAAATAAAGCTGAGCAGACAGTAAACCAATTTTTATCACCTTTAGCTATAAGTTATGGAAAGCGAAGGCCTGTATTGTGGCCAGTAGTGTCCGAGTGAAACCAGTGTCAGGAAAATAGAGCTGAGCAGGCAGCAAACCAATTTTAATTCATTATCTTTAGGAGTAAGTAAAGGAAAGCGAGGGCCTGTATTATGACGATTCATGGCCGAGTGAAACCAGTGTCAGGAAAACTTACCTCAGAAGAGTCAGATTCATTTAGAGTCTTTGCATTTGATGTGGACACAGCTTCTTTCAGGAAAGAAGGCTGTTGTCAGGATTCCAGCTCTTCAGATAGCCCTTTGGGCCTCTTGAGTCCTCACCTTTATCCAAAATGGTATTTGCTACCTCATCTTTATTCATGTGTTCTTGCTTTCCTGCCTATTTAGCTCCGGTCTATCTTATAGTCCTTGCTTAAGTATTTTATTTGCATCCCTGGCTCTTTGTGCTTCTCAGGTTTGTGCTCCTCCTCCAGCTACTCTGGTTCGGCTGTTTCCAGCTTCTGCTGTTGATGTCCAGCTTACTGCTCCTTCCACTTTGCCTCCTGCACCAAGCTTCTCTGTGTGGTATGTGTTTCTGCTTCAGCCTCTGCCAGTCTGCCTCGCTTCACGTAAGCTCTGTTTGCTCTAAACAGCTCTGCAGCTGCTTCCTGTTATTTTGTTTTGTTGCAGTGCTCTAGGGTTTCCTTCTGTTACTCTACACTGCATTCTGTTCTGGACTTGTTCTCAATAGCCTGAGTTGGATCTAATGTGCATGTCCCTCCTCTCTTTACCCCTTGTTTGTCCAAAGAAGTGATACCTCTTGGAGCAATTGGAGCCTTCTAGTAATGTTTCATTTTATTAGCCCTTTCTGACACCAAAAGGAGAGATGGAAAGTTCTACTTGTACCATGAGTTGAGAGGTGTGCACTACCAGTTTTTGGTGTGTTGTACCTTTACAAATAGCTCTGACAAGTCAGGGCATGTTTTCACAAACCACTGAATGAAAAGGTTGAACACGTAGGCCAGACTTGGCTTCCCAAGCTTCAGAGCCGACACCAGGTTATGGCCTTTATCGCACACAACCATGCCTGGTTGTAGGTTCAGCAGCAAGAGCCACAGATTTGTCTGGTCTATTAGACCTTTCACCAACTCTTCTGTAGGGTGTGGTTTATCACCTAAAGATGTCAGTTTAAGCAAAGCCTATGTTGCTTCACTGAGGCAATGCTGCTGTGCTTCCAACTTGGGACTGATAGGGAGGGTAATTCAGACAAGAATGAGGAGCAGTAGGTGGAAGGCGTGTAGGAACTGGCATTGGAAGTGGGAATCTTGATGTAACTCAGGCCCGCAATTCTGGATGCAGTAGTACATGTGATGTCCCAAGGTTTGACTCTGTCCCAGCCTCCACCGAGTTCATCCGGTGTACCATCAGAGTAATGTGTCATCTATGTCCACAAGTGTCCTTGTGTATGTGGTCATGTTCACTTTCCCAGTAACTGTGTTGGTCAGGGCATGGGTGATGTTGTTAGACACGTGCTTGTATAAGGCACACCAGGAGAATTAGTGGTGGCTGGAGACCGAGTACCGAGGGATGGTCACTGCCAAGAGGTTGCAGAAAGACTTAGTTTCCACAAGCCAAAATGGCAATGTAGCCTTTTAGTGTTTGGGCCTGTGGGTGGGTGGGTGACTGAGTATTTACGCTTCCATTCCAAAGTTTTGTGTAGGGACAACTAAATGCTACACTGGGACAAGGAAGTAGACGTGGTTGCTCATGTTGGTTGTGTAAGTGCAATCACAGGTGCAGGGCAGGAGCAATTGGCCCCTATTTCCTGGATAGGGAATTGGGAAGAATGTAGCACAGGAGAAGGCCAGTGGTTTCACCCTTAGACACTGGTTTTCTACCGAGGCCTTCGGACAACCTAGTGAAATGCTTGAGCATGCTGGTGGTGCTCAAGTTGCTAGTACTCTTTTTTTCTGATGACCTGGTATAGCCGTTGTTGCAAACTGTCCTTTTGTCTTCTGGACTTTCAGTAAAAAAGAGCCAATCCGGGGAAAATTGAACCCTTTGCCTGTGATCTGACCACAAAGGAGTGCTCTAGGAAATTCCTCCCTTTGGCCAAAACACTGCCACTTCCTGCCTGTTGCAGTGCTATGGATCCCTCCACCTCTGCGCTGCTGTGCTCATGTCGAGCCCCAGGCCCTGGGGTACTCGGGTATCAGGCTCCAGGGGTAGCGTTGTCACGTTGAGTGGAGGCCGCGCCTGATTCTGTCTCCTGGGTGACACTTCAAAAAGGGATGTATTTACAGGGGAAATCTATATACAGTTCTCGTGATGCCACCTGTAGTTTCTGGTGATAGGTCACCAGCGCCGCCACTGTCCGCTGGAGGTAGCTGGTAATGCGTCTAGGATGGCTAAGCCCCCTACAGGTAGGGCTGTTCCTCCGGGACAGCGTTCCTGCAAAGGGAACTGGGTGAGGTAGGCAAACACACGCAGAAGCAAAGTCACTTTCTCCTGGGTACTTTACTGTCAACTCGTAGCAACATCAGTTACAGTTCACAGTTCAGCATTTAGATGTTACAAGAACAGGTAGCTTAATGGGTGGCTGCAAGTGGATCCCAGGTGGTATGGTGAAACCCTTGGTGTACCTTCGTAAACTAACCCGTGTCCGTTCTTCCCCGTCTAGGATGGGCCTATACCCAGTAGCTCAGTGTAGATAGTACAAGGGGTGATAAAAGAAAAATCCGACACTGAACCAAATCCTTCAATATTTATGTTTTATTTTTTAGTGCATTACACAAATAAAACGATCATATCATGGGACCACAGCCCATCCAGGCACCAGTCGGCTTCAAGGTATTCCAGTGAGAGCATATTCCCTACCCCTTCCCCTGCATTACTATAGTACCAGGGGTCATCTCCCTCGTGGTGAGGAAGCAGGCAGACCAGTCCACTGACAGGGTGCTGCGGCTGATAAACAAGCCACAGCAGCCGGTTGCCGACTGCAAACTGAACTCTGGCCGGATCCTCGGGCCCGGCGTTCCCATGGTGGACTGGAGTATCCCCTGGAGTATGGTCACTCTGAGGATCTCTCTTTCTCTCTAGGGCCCGGACTTCTCTCGTCGGGCGCCCTCTTTCAGGACTTTCTCAAGGTCCCTTCTCCTTCCCTCCGGTTCGGCTTGAAACCGACCTTGTTTGACCTTCCGCCTCGTTTCACACTCTTTCCAACTCTCCTCCTTCGACTGTTGCCCACTAGAGAGGGACTACTCTTGCTCCTAGTTAGCCATTCTGCTGACAAAAGACCTCCTTGATCCCCCTAGAGGTGAATATATCCCCTCCCGGGTAACCTCCCACCGCTCAGCTAATGTGGGAGTGCTGGGAATGGGTCCCACCCACCATCCTAGGGTCCACCTGCAGCTGGGGCATTTACACCTCTTTTACGGGTGCAATACCCCTCTGTGACGCCAGACCATGCAGGGCGCCACACTCATTATGTATGCCGCCTTGCCAGGTTGGGTCAGTGGCTTCATCATCCATCACCTCGTCTTCCACTTACTCACTCTGATCCTCCTCCAGAGTTGCGATCTTAAGCTGACATGTTGACAACTGTGTCTCATCATCATCTACTTGTTGAGACAGTAATTGCTGTTCACCACCCTTGGCTTCTTCTGACCGTAGCTGCTCAAATATGTGTGCATCACTGCACATGATCTCATGTCCCTATTGAAATGTGAGAGGCCAGAAGAAGCCATAAAAGGAAAGGTAAAAAAACTCCTTAGAGTGTCCAAGTATGGGTTCACTTGTCTGCTGGAATTTGTCATGGTGGGGGGAAGGAGTATCAGGGTGAAGATTATGTGGTCCAGCCGCTTATCTACCGAGACTGGACTGTGTGGAAGACAAGGCAGTGCGGCAAACAGACTGGAGGCATTGTGTGCGATTCAACCATCAACCTGCTAACACTGTTCTGACTTCACCAGTGATGTCCCACATCTCCCTCTAAATTGGGACAGGAAGCTAGAACAATAAGCAAGCCCAGTTCGCTCTGTCACACAGTTACTGTGTGGACCATGTCCACTTCCCTATCCCTTAACGCACCGTTTGAACATTTGTTATTAGGTATGCAGTGAAGTGGAATATTATTAGAGAACAGAATGTTTGGCAATTAGCCCTGAAAGGACTTGGGGTTGTACATGACAGCACCAAGGATAGAAAGGCAATAATCCTACCAAGATGTCTATAATATACAAGACCTACACCAAAAACTTTCCCTGCAATAAGTACAGCTAGCAGACATATTAGGATACAATAGAATGAATTGGAATTACCCCTTAAAATACTGTAACTCTTTGGTTTAGGTTGCACAAACTGGTACTGGAACTCAAGCAACCCTGCCTAAATGATGATAATATGCTAGCCAGAAATTTTCCCTACGCTAATTACAGCTACCAGTGGTATTTTGAATCTTAGCCCGTTTTGTTTAATCTTGCAGCAGCAGGTACTGGAACACAATAATACAATGTCCCTTCTGCAGCAGAAACTCTCCTTACACTATCTCCGGATACAGTGCACCCAAGATGGCGTCTGCAGCTCTTATATAGATCTGAAGAAGCAGTGTGGCCTGCCAATCACAATAATGCCAGTAGCAAAGATGTTTATGGCATTACTGTGATTGGCAGGCAATCCCTGCATGTTTAGTGGCTGAAAATTATGCCCAAAACATGTGGGGCAGGGACTCGAATCTTGCGATGTGAATATCAGTATACTTGGCGAGTAACGAATATCCTGTATACTTTACTATTCGTGTGGATAATGAATAGTGTTGAGTATATTCGCTCATCACTAATTATGTTGCACTAGCTGTGAGCCCGATGCAAATGCATCCGGTGTCTAGAATAATAATCCAATTATTCCAATGACATCTTTACACCAACTACATATATTTGTATGGTTGATATCATTTAAGGAAAATTGAACTATTATGTTGTAAGGGTCTTAGAACACAAAGTAGCAATACTACTTAATGTGTCAATCATTTGAATTGATGAATTAACAGTAGTAATGTGTGTATCAGCCAGTTTGTGTCAGCCCACCAATCGCGTCAAGATGCCCTTACGCCTGGTGGGACCTACTCTAACTAAATCCGAATTAATATAATTTAGATTATTTTTTATGGCTGGATTTTTCTTAGTTTTTTTGAGGATTGTGATGTAAATAATAAAATTTTGTAAATTGATACAGAAGGAGTTACCAGCTACAGACTTGCAGCAATATCCATGCAATAACAAAAAAACTTGTAGTTAACCTACGGTAAATGGAGTTAACATAGCTACAGCAGGTGCATAAGATGCATCCACTAACTAACCACAGGTGACTGAAGTTGATGTGGATGACAATGCCGCAACTATGTTGTCTGCACAAACCACATGTTAAGTACAAATTACATATATGCAATTATGAAAATTACAGCAAGTATGTTGTTGGTGAGTCCTTCATGATCAATTATTATCATTTAGTATATTCCTCAACAAAGTGAAAAAATCTAAGAAAAATGTCGTGGTAGAATCTAATTAATAATTTATGTTTGTCCCTATCTATCTAAACATGTGGAACACACCTTGCTAATGAGATGTGTGTGAACAACCGTCCCACCCGTCTCTTAGCTGTTCACAAAAACCTCTCCCTTTAAAGAATAAAAATCAAATCTCTCAGCACGTAGAGTACTGGAGCTTAAAATAGTGGTTTCTATCACCCTGTGAGAAAATCAGAATGATACACATCTCCAATGAAATCTGAAATGTGTTTTTCCACAAATATTGTATAAACTATGTACATAAAAAACAGAAAATGTAAATACTAAACTAATTTTTTTTTTTTTTTTTTTTTTTTAAATAGAAAAGGTAAAAAAATAAAATAGGCAAAAGTTCATCCCAAAATATTCCGATAGACAATATTTTTGGTGAAGACTTTCTCACTGTTAGGCACCAATTTGCCTTGAATGCATGAATCCACCACTTTCACCTTCACATTGCATCGTCTCTTCACACGTGAGAAAGCCACATATAATTGTCCATGACCAAAAACAGGTTCTGGCAAATAAATCCCCACTTTCTCCAATGTTTGGCCTTGGGATTTATTTATGGTCATGGCAAAGGCAGGCTTCACGGGAAATTGCCAACGTCTTAGTTTGAAAGGCAATCCAGTCTCAGATGGACAGAGATCAATTCTTGGAATGAAGACTACATTTCCTTCATCCGAGCCAGAAATTACTTTTGCTTGTATCAAGTTGTCAAACAAAGCAATAACAATCATGCGAGTCCCGTTGCAAAGTCCTTTTCTGCTGTTAAAATTACGCAAAAGCATTATAATTGTACCAACTTTTAATTTGAGGAGATGAGAAGGCATTCCTGTTGGTGTTAGAGAATTTAGAAATTCCACGGGATATTGTTCGGGATTTTCCGTCTTATCTGGATCAATGGAATCATGGCTCATATATTCAATGTATTCTCCAGGAATACAATCCATAACTTTTGAATTGATCAAATCCACTGCGTCATTTTTGGGACAAAGAATGGCATGTGATGCAGCATTCTGAATACTTTCGTCATTATTCACATCAATGACAATGTTTTCACCAAATATATCCAAGATTAAAGAGCCAGTGCAGATCATGTCTTGCGGGATCTCAATGACATCATCACCAAGGTTGTAATCATTGGACAATTCTCCATTTCCCAATTGAATTAACCAATTGCTATATTCCGAATCAATGGAGCGCATGTTGTTAATGAGCGGCAATTGATTGAAAAGCTGCCATTGTCGTGAATATTTAATGCAGCTCTCTACGATGTCTGTCCTTGTTCCATGAGAGATGATAGGAAGACACTGCCGAAAGTCTCCTCCCAGAACAATGACTTTCCCTCCAAAGGGTAATTTATTTTTCTTGGAGACATTAGTTGTCATGACATCCCGTAATAATTGATCAATTACATGCAAAGCGTATTTTGACAACATAGTAGACTCATCGATGATGAAGAGTTTGGTAGTCTTCAAATGTTGGGCCGCATCAGTATCATTTTTGATTCTTGAAACGGATGTCTCATTAATTGGTATTGGTATGCCATACAGTGAATGGATAGTTCTTCCTCCTTGCAATAGATTAGCAGCAATCCCTGTACTGGCTGCAGGTGAGACAACTTCTCCTTCTCCTCTCAGTTCATGAATCAATAGATGATAGAGATATGTTTTCCCACTTCCACCTGGACCGTCAAGGAAAAAGCACTTTGGCTTATCACTTGTATCCTCTAAAGCTTTATGGATTGCAGTATAGGCCAAACGTTGTTGATCATTTAAGGTGACTTTCATTTCACGTGCTCTTACTAACTCTTCTTCTTTGTTGTATTGAGGACGAATGTGTGGTTTTCTTTTTGGGCGTGGCAGATTAAAATCAATAAAATGTTTAGCATGAAATTTGAAAACATGTTCAACATCAGTCATGGCATATCCTTCACAATGCTCACAATCATCAGTGTCGGGGTGGTAGGCATGGCAGTAATCTTGAACGAAGTGTTGTTTAAATTCTTGCCACAACTCCAGGGGATGATTAGGAGGACCAAACACACATATATATGCAAACATGTCACGGAGCTGTGCAGGCATATTGAGAACACAGGCATCCAATAAAGTTTTTCTCCAAACACTGTCATCGAAGAGCAATCCAAGGGCTAATGCCGCCTCTTTAAACGTTGGGTATGTGACTTCCTTAACAGTCTTAAGGTTGTCAAAACTTGTAGCTCCTTTAATATGGAGTAACAACAGCCTTAAAAAATACCGTTCTTGTTCTTGAATACTAACAGTGTAAAGTCTACGAATGACTGAAGCACCTCCTCTCCTTCTAACTTCCCATGCACCTTCTTTCCAAACATAATGCTCAGGAATTTGACGATATAAGTACTCCCGAGCATTGGGATCATTCTCATTGAGGGCAAAGTAGGCCATGAGTGTTGATTGTCTGTCCATTGAATAACTGATGTTGTCGGCAGAATCACCCTCGTGAAAAAAAAGTGATTGTGAATGAGGCAGATGTACTGCAAGACGAATAATGCTGTGAGATTGTCTAAGCAAAGATTCGCCAAGCTGCCTCTGGTGCACTGACATATCTGGAATCCATGAATTTATGAGTTTCATCGTGTCTGATGTTGGTTTCACAAATTTCCACATTGGCTTTGTCATGACCTTTGTACACATATTTAAAGAGGTATTTTACGCTCTGAATTGAAGCACATACTTCCACATTGATATGGCACTTATATTTTAATAAAAGGAAAGGGTTATATGGAACCACCCAAGAATTATCAATCATCTTGGAATGGTGTGGAAAAGAAGGTCCTTCGTTTCTTTGATAACTTGGATATGCATCCTCAGGTATAACAGTTTTTGTTTGAATTTTTTTGGGAAAAGCTTTTTTACACTTTCCATTCTCCATACATGGAGAATTGGGATTGTGTTGTCCACAGGGGCCATGAATCATGTGTTGCATGACAATTTGATGGAGCACAGGGTAATGTGATGGATCAGGAATTTCAGCCCAAACAGTATTGTCCACTTCCACCTCAGTTCTTAGTTTTGAGTTGGCATCCAGAATAATTAGAATGTGAGCATGTGGTAGGCCTCGCTTTTGAAATTCTATCACATGAACCATAGCACAAACCTTACCAAATAATCCACAATTAATATCTTTCAAAAGGGCTTCAAGTTTAATCCTGAATACACGGGCCACTAAATCCGGGCGATGTTCAGCACGCTGCCATGGCTGTAAATTGGTTGCAATTTCACTCCATTTTGGATTACAGGTCATCGTTATAAAAAGATCTGGTCTTCCAAATTTAGTTACAATTGCCATGGCATCTTGATATCGTTGCTGCATGTTTCGGGGACTTCCCTCAAAGGAAGATGGTAAAATTACCGTCTTGCCAATGGGGATTCCTTTTTCTACGGATTTTCTCAGCAAATGTTCTTGAAGGAGACAATAATCCTCCACCTTCAAATCCTTCTGGTGTTGTCGTATAAAATTTAAACGATTGGCCTCGATCTTAACATAGGCATCCACCAAGTACTGCTGTGTCAGCTTACCTCCATTAAGGACAGGATTGAATTCTGTCCGTACTGACAGCAAATAACAGTAATACTGCATCTGTGTCACCCTGCGAAGATGTTGGCCTTGCTGCTTGAGTGCTTCATGCCACCCTTGCTCTCCATGAGGGAAAAACAATGGATACAGTAATGCATCCAAATTACTGTGTAAAATACTTATTTGGTGTGTTTTGGGGGCCAACGGATTATTTGTGTCTGGTTTTAGATGTATTAAAATGTCTCTATTAAATGGTGGCTCTCCATCAGCATTTTCAAAGACGACAGCGACTTTATGGACAGTAGGGTTGTTATACCGTCTTGGGTCTTGCTGTCTGTCTTGTTTAATTGCTATGATGATATTAGGCATGTTTGTGCCATGTTCCAATGCTTTCTGTTCTTCCTCTTCCTCCACTTGCCGTAACATTTTGTAAGCTGAAACAAAGGGATTAATACCTTCCAATTGCTCAGCAATAATTCTCATCAAGGCTGGATTACATTTGAGATTTTCTGGAGACTGTAGGCGTTGTTCATTAGCAGTAGCACTATCCAAAATATACAGCTGTGCATATGCTGGAACTTGACCTTCAGCGGGGTGGAGAGTTCCAGTTCTATGGTAAATTTGGCCGTGAATCCTGAAACAATAAGGACCGTGTCCAGGTGGTTGAGAAACACTTGCACCCATGGAAGCAAATGCAAAAGAACTATTAATGCTCCTGATATTCTCCATCAGATTTTTACTATATGGGCTGTCTCCTTTCAGTAAAGTAGTGAAGAGCTCAGGGTACTGAGGTAATGGTACCTTAACTTTGCCCTTGTGACAACAAAGGGAGAACTGTCCATCAGATGGCCTTTCAGCCTCAAAATGTTGTGCTTCACAATGTTCACATAACACATTCATGGGCCCACAGGTATGTTCTAAAATACCGGTATCGTCATCAGTAAAGCCAATAGGGATTGATGACGTAGGTGAAGTGAGCAACCGATGACCTTTTTTGTAGATGCCTACATAAATAAGGCGTGGCTGTGTAGAACTGTCAACACATTCAAGAAAAGAAGTAGTGACTGGAGACTTCTTACAGAGGATTTTTTTTTGGCGTAGTTGACGCTGTAAGGCAGCCAAATGGGCCAAATGGCGTTGTTTTGAGGTAGGTGACATAATTTGTAAACGTTTGACTTTAGCCAATTGATGTCTTGTCATGGCAGAAGCAATCTTGTCTGTTCTTGTTTTAGAAGAAGATTTGCCCTTCACTTTACCCGTGCCAGATGTTGAAGGCAGTTGAGTTTCAGAAAGTGTTGGAGACACAGATATGGACGCCATATCAGAGGTAGATGGTTCTCCTTGCACCTTCACCTTTTTTTGTTTGCGGCCAGATGTTGTAGGCAGTTGAGTTTCAGAAAGTGTTGGAGACACAGATATGGACGCCATATCAGAGGTAAATGGTTCTCCTTGCACCTTCACCTGTTGTTTTTTGCGTCTTTTGCATTCCACATCAGCTTTTTTTGCCAACCGACTGCTTCTTTCTTCAGCAGACTCCTTTGCAATTCTTTTATTCAAATCCTCCGTGAGCTTAAGCAAACGGAGACGTCTTGTTTCCGGATCTTCCTGCGCACGCTTCTTGCGCTGGCGTGCAGCATTCTTAGCTCTAACAGAGCTTTTTTGTTTGTCAGAGCTCATATTGAGCACAGTACAGAAAAATGTATGCAATAATAGCTACAGTATATTATTTAAGGAAGCAATCAATATACATTCTGCATAGCAATATAGTCAAAGTAGTAATATTTATATTGATAATTTTTATTATATACAATATATTTTTATATATAAGTTATATCATAAAAATATATAATAAAAATATATTATATATATTATTAACTTAAATAAATTATGTATATTATATATTACAATTTATTATGTGTATATATATATATATATATATATTTATATAATAGAGATATATATATAATACTAATCATATACATAATATGACATATATCTATATATATATATTAATCTATATCTATATATCTATATATCTCTCTCTCTCTATATATATATATATATATATATATATATAATTATGAATATATCAATAAATAATCGATTATATTAGCCCAAAAAGGTATCTTTAGCTGATATTGTAGGGATGAGGTTCCAGCACTGGTTTTCCGACGTCCTTCCACAGGATCACCAAGGCAGGAATGATTTGTGAGGAAAAGTTAAAGGAAACACTATAAAATGGCGGATTAAACATATTATTAATCAATAAAATAGCGGCAGGGGGGAGTATAGTGATTGGTAAGCAAAAAGCTACGTTTTTTTTTGCTGCCGCACTTGCCGCAAGTGCAAAACCGCACTTGCTGCACCTGCCGCAAGTCCCCCTATACTTTCTATGGGGATTACCGCAACCGCACCGCAAGTGTAATGCTTTTATGCGGCAAACGCGGCAGATGCGGTTTTTCACAGCATCTACCGCAAATTAGCAGGGGTGTGCGGACATATGGGGGGGGGGTGATGACATATCGGGGGTGTATGTTGACAGGGCTTGGAGTTGTATGCTGACAGCGGCAAGAGGTCGCAAGAAAAAAATTAAGATCAAAAAAAGTCACCAAAGAAGTTAATGAAGTAAGGAGCATTATTTACATATAGATGACAATCGATGTTAAAAGATAATATAGATTTAATATTCATGCACTGCCATAATTTCAGACAAAAATTTAATATAAGGCTGAAAAAGATATATATAATTGTGTAACATATAGATCAATAATTTATTTAATACCAATATATGCAAAATATTTTTATATATAAATAATATCATAAAAATATATCAAAAAAATATATTATATATATTATTAAGTTAAATAAATTATGTATATTATATATTACAATTTATTACAATGTGTATATATATATATATATATAGATTAATATACAATATATATATATATATACTAATCATATACATATATATAATATGACATCTATATATATCTATATATATCTATATATATATATATATATATATATATATATATTTATCTATATAATGTGTATATATCTATATATATATATATATATATATATATATAGAGAGCGATTAATATACAATATATATATATACTAATCATATACATATATATAATATGACATGTATATATATATATATAGATAAATCAAGGAAAACAGGCAGCACTCCAGTTCAGGTGAATAAAGGGTCTGTTTTTTATTCAGAGCCCATGTGGCACGACGTTTCGGTGCACTAGGCACCTTTCTCACTTGAGAAACGTGCCTAGTGCACCGAAACGTCGTGCCACATGGGCTCTGAATAAAAAACAGACCCTTTATTCACCTGAACTGGAGTGCTGCCTGTTTTCCTTGATTTATTTGAATTGGTTTGGACACTAATACACAGGACTTGCACCGCGGATGAGTATAATATTGTGCTGTTCCATTTTCTCTTTTTATATATATAGATATATATTAATCTATATCTATATATCTATATCTATATATCTATATATATATATATCTATATCAATATATATATATATAATTATGAATATATCAATAAATAATCGATTATATTGTGCCAAAAAGATATATATATAGATTAATCCCATAACCATTACCGCAACCGCGCCGCATTGCGAGTCGCTGGCTGAGTGCGAGCACTTGCGGCGCGATTGCGGTAGTACCCATAGGGATTACCGCAATCGCGCCGCATTGCGAGTCGCTGGCTAAGTGCGAGCACTTGCGGCGCGGTTGCGGTAATCCCCATAAGGATTACCGCAACCGCGCCGCATTGCGAGTCGCTGGCTGAGTGGGAGCACTTGCGGCGCGGTTGCGGTAATACCCATAGGGATTACCGCAACCGCGCCGCATTGCGAGTCGCTGGCTGAGTGCGAGCACTTGCGGCGCGGTTGCGGTAATACCCATAAGGATTACCGCAACCGCGCCGCAAGTGCAAGTTGCGGCGCGGTTGCGGTAATCCCCATAGAAAGTATAGGGGGACTTGCGGCAGGTGCGGCAAGTGCGGATTTGGCGCACCTGCCGCAAGTCCCACTATACTTTGTATGGGGATTACCGCAACCGCGCCGCAGATGCGTTTTTTTAATAAAATAAAATTATCTTAATACAAATAAATTCACTTAAAATAACAAATAATAAATCAATTTAATAATAATAAAAATAGTAAATAAAAAAAACAAAATAAATAATAAAATAAAAAATAATAATAATATATATATAGAGAGATTAATATACAATATATATATATAGTAATCATATACATATATCTATATATCTATATCAATATATATATATCTAATTATGAATATATCAATAAATAATCGATTATATTAGCCCAAAAAGATCTCTTAGCTGATATATATAGATTAATTTACAATATATATATACTAATAATCTACATATATATAATATGACATCTATATATCTATATATATATATATATATATTAATCTATATAATGTATATATATATAATAATGAATATATCAATAAATAATCGATTATATTGGGCCAAAAAGATATCTTAGCTGATATATATAGATTAATATACAATATATATATATACTAATCATATACATATATATAATATGACCTATCTCTATATATATATTATATATATATATTAATAGATATATCTCTATATCTCTATCTATATATCTATATCTATATATCTCTCTCTCTCTCTCTATATATATATATATATATATATATATATATATATTATAATTATGAATATATCAATATAATAATAATATTAATAATGGATTAATACTAATAATTAATATTAACACTAATAATAATAATATTAATAAATAATCATAATGAATAATCAATTATATTGAGCCAAAAAGATACATAATTATGAATATATCAATATAATAATAATATATTAATAATAATAATTAATATTAACACTAATAATAATAATATTAATAAATAATCATAATGAATAATCAATTATATTGGGTCAAAAAGATATCTTAGCTGATCTTGAAGAGATGAGGTTCCAGCACTGGTTTTCCGACGTCCGTCCCACAGGATCACCAAGGCATAATCGATTAATAATAATAATTAATATTAACACTAATAATAATAATATTAATAATTAATAATAATTAATAATCGATTATATTGGCCCAAAAAGATGTCTTGTAGGGATGAGGTTCCAGCACTGGTTTTCCGACGTCCGTCCCACAGGATCACCAAGGCATAATCGATTAATAATAATAATTAATATTAACACTAATAATAATAATATTAATAATTAATAATAATTAATAATCGATTATATTGGCCCAAAAAGATGTCTTGTAGGGATGAGGTTCCAGCACTGGTTTTCCGACGTCCGTCCCACAGGATCACCAAGGCAGGAATGATTTGTGAGGAAAAGTTAAATTAAACACTATAAAATGACACCTGGGGGAGTATAGTAATTGGTAGGCAAAGGGGAGTATAGTGATTGGTAGGCAAAAAGTGTTGCCACCCAGCAACAGCGCAGTCAGCCGCGGGTTTTTTCGCGGGCAAATCTGCCGCAAGTGCAAAACCGCACTTGCCGCAGCTGTAAAACCGCACTTGCCGCACCTGCCGCAAGTGCCCCTATACTTTCTATGGCAATTACCGCAACCGCGCCGCAAGTGCGGCAGATGCAGTTTTTTCACCGCATCTGCCGCGACTGCTGTTAAACCACAGCTTGACTCGGGATTACCGCTTCTGGCAGTGAATGTTAACCCCGAGTCAGGCTCGGGAATACCACTACAAAGGTTAAATAAATTATGTATATTATATATAACAATTTATTATAATGTGTATATATATATATACATATATATATATATATATATATAATATACAATATATATATATAGATTACTCTACAATATATATATATAGATTAATATACAATATATGTATATATATATAAATAATATAGATTAATATACAATATATATATATAGATTACTCTACAATATATATATATATAGATTAATATACAATATCTATATATATATATAGATTAATATAGAATATATGTATATATATATATATATATATATATTAATATACAATATATATATATATAAATAGATTAATATACAATATCTATATATATATATAGATTAATATACAATATATATATATATATATAGATTAATATACAATATATATCTATATATAGATTAATATACAATATCTATATATATAGATTAATATACAAAATATATATATATATATATATATATAAATTAATATACAATATATCTATATTATAGATTAATATATCAATATATATATATATCTATATATATATATATCTATATTTCTCTATATATATATAATTATGAATATATCAATATAATTCTAATATTAATAATCAATTAATAATAATAATTAATGTTAACACTAATAATGATAATATTAATAATTAATAATAATTAATAATCAATTATATTGGGCAAAAAAGATATCTTAGCTGATCTTGTAGGGATGAGGTTCCAGCACTGGTTTTCCGACGTCCGTCCCACAGGATCACCAAGGCATAATCGATTAATAATAATAATTAATATTAACACTAATAATAATAATATTAATAATTAATAATAATTAATAATCGATTATATTGGCCTAAAAAGATGTCTTGTAGGGATGAGGTTCCAGCACTGGTTTTCCGACGTCTGTCCACAGGATCACCAAGGCAGGAATAATTTGTGAGGAAAAGTTAAAGTAAACACTATAAAATTGCGGCAGGGGGGAGCATAGTGATTGGTAGGCAAAGGGGAGTATAGTGATTGGTAGGCAAAAAGTGTTGCCACCCAGCAACAGCGCAATCAGCCACGGGTTTTTTCGCGGGCAAACATGCCGCAAGTGCAAAACCGCACTTGCCGCACATGCAAAACCGCACTTGCCGCACCTGCCGCAAGTCCCCCTATACTTTCTATGGAGATTACCGCAACCGCGCCGCAAGTGTAACCGCATCTGCCTCGTTCGCCGCATAAGCATTACACTTGCGGCGCGATTGCGGTAATCCCCATAGAAAGTATAGGGGGACTTGCGGCAGGTGCGGCGACTGAGGTAGCGACTCGCAATGGCCTCGCGGCCATTGCTCGCGCTACACAGCGACTCTCAATGGATCCCCATTGAAAGTATAGAGAGACTTGCGGCAGGTGCGGTGACTGAGGTAGCGACTCGCAATGGCCTCGCGGCCATTGCTCGCGCTACCTCAGCGGTACATCGCTAATTTTGTGGCCGAGCCTCTGGTTCTATTTTCGGCCAGCGACTCGCAATGGCCGCTTCGCAGCCATTGCTCGCACGTGGTGACGTCACATAGTGACACAGCCACGGCGTTTTCGGGGGCCGACACGAAAATGCCTACGGCAATTATAGAGTAGACTAGCTGTGAGCCCGATGCAAATGCATCGGGTGTCTAGAATACTATACTTTGTATGAGGATTACCGCAAGCGCGCCGCAAGTGTATCGACTCGCTGGCGCCGACCAATTAGAAGCGCGGCTCAGGCAGCGACTCGCAATGGCCTCGCGGCCATTGCTCGCGCTACCTGACCGGTAAATCGTTAACTTTGAGGGCGAGCCTCTGGTTCGATTTTCGGCCAGCGACTCGCAATGGCCGCTTCGCGGCCATTGCTCGTACTCAGCCTGCGCGAGCAATGGCCTCGCGGCCATTGCTCGCGCAAGCCAGCGACTCGCATTGCTCGTCCTCAGCCTGCGCGAGCAATGGCCTCGCGGCCATTGCTCGCGCAAGCCAACGACTCGCATTGGCCGCTACGCGGCCAATGCTTCGCCATGCTGACGTCACAGAGTGACATAGCCACGGTCTTTTCGGGTACCCACACGAAAGTGCCTACGGCAATTATATAGTAGATACTGTACATTGCATATGGAGGGGTGAGGAGAGCGGAGGCTGGAGGGGAGAGCGGAGGCTGGAGGGGAGGGCAGAGGCTAGAGGGCAGAGCAGAGGCTGGAGGGCAGAGGCTGGAGGGGAGAGCGGAGGCTGGAAGGGAGAGCAGAGGCTGGAAGGGAGAGCGGAGGCTGGAGGGGATTGGCTGGAGGCTGGAGGGGATTGGCTGGAGGGGATTGGCTGGAGGCTGGAAAGGAGAGGCTGGAGGGGAAAGGCTGGAGGGGAGAGGCTGGAGGGCAGAGGCTTTAGGGTAGAGGCTGGAGGGGAGAGCGGAGGCTGGAGAGGAGAGCGGAGGCTGGAGGGAGAGCGGAGGCTGGAGGGGAGAGCGGAGGCTGGAGGGGAGAGCGGAGGCTGGAAGGCAGAGCGGAGGCTGGAGGGCAGAGCAGAGGCTGGAGGGCAGAGCAGAGGCTGGAGGGCAGAGCGGAGGCTGGAGGGGAGAGCGGAGGCTGGAGGGGAGAGCGGAGGCTGGAGGGGAGAGCGGAGGCTGGAGGTTAGAGCGGAGGCTGGAGGTCAGAGCGGAGGCTGGAGGTCAGAGCGGAAGCTGGAGGGCAGAGCGGAGGCTGGAGGGCAGAGCGGAGGCTGGAGGGCAGAGCGGAGGCTGGAGGGCAGAGGCTGGAGGGCAGAGCGGAGGCTGGAGGGCAGAGCGGAGGCTGGAGGTCAGAGCGGAGGCTGGGGGTCAGAGCGGAGGCTGGAGGTCAGAGCGGAGGCTGGAGGTCAGAGCGGAGGCTGGAGGTCAGAGGCTGGAGGTCAGAGGCTGGAGGTCAGAGCGGAGGCTGGAGGTCAGAGCGGAGGCTGGAGGTCAGAGCGGAGGCTGGAGGTCAGAGCTGGAGGTCAGAGGCTGGAGGTCAGAGCGGAGGCTGGAGGTCAGAGCGGAGGCTGGAGGGCAGAGGCTGGAGGGGAGAGCGGAGGCTGGAGGGGAGAGCGGAGGCTGGAGGGAGAGCGGAGGCTGGAGGTTAGAGCGGAGGCTGGAGGTCAGAGCGGAGGCTGGAGGGCAGAGCGGAGGCTGGAGGGCAGAGCGGAGGCTGGAGGTCAGAGCGGAGGCTGGAGGTCAGAGCGGAGGCTGGAGAGCAGAGGCTGGAGGGCAGAGCGGAGGCTGGAGGTCAGAGCGGAGGCTGGAGGTCAGAGCGGAGGCTGGGGGTCAGAGCGGAGGCTGGAGGTCAGAGCGGAGGCTGGAGGTCAGAGCGGAGGCTGGAGGTCAGAGCGGAGGCTGGAGGTCAGAGGCTGGAGGTCAGAGCGGAGGCTGAAGGTCAGAGCGGAGGCTGGAGGTCAGAGCGGAGGCTGGAGGTCAGAGGCTGGAGGTCAGAGGCTGGAGGTCAGAGCGGAGGCTGGAGGGCAGAGTGGAGGCTGGAGGGCAGAGGCTGGAGGGGAGAGCGGAGGCTGGAGGAGAGCGGAGGCTGGAGGGAGAGAGGGAGGCTGGAGGTTAGAGCGGAGGCTGGAGGTTAGAGCGGAGGCTGGAGGTCAGAGCGGAGGCTGGAGGGCAGAGCGGAGGCTGGAGGTCAGAGCGGAGGCTGGAGGTCAGAGTGGAGGCTGGAGGTCAGAGCGGAGGCTGGAGGGCAGAGGCTGGAGGGCAGAGCGGAGGCTGGAGGGCAGAGCGGAGGCTGGAGGTCAGAGCGGAGGCTGGAGGTCAGAGCGGAGGCTGGGGTCAGAGCGGAGGCTGGAGGTCAGAGCGGAGGCTGGAGGTCAGAGCGGAGGCTGGAGGTCAGAGGCTGGAGGTCAGAGGCTGGAGGTCAGAGCGGAGGCTGAAGGTCAGAGCGGAGGCTGGAGGTCAGAGCGGAGGCTGGAGGTCAGAGGCTGGAGGTCAGAGGCTGGAGGTCAGAGCGGAGGCTGGAGGGCAGAGTGGAGGCTGGAGGGCAGAGGCTGGAGGGGAGAGCGGAGGCTGGAGGGGAGAGCGGAGGCTGGAGGGGAGAGAGCGGAGGCTGGAGGTTAGAGCGGAGGCTGGAGGTTAGAGCGGAGGCTGGAGGTCAGAGCGGGAGGCTGGAGGGCAGAGCGGAGGCTGGAGGTCAGAGCGGAGGCTGGAGGTCAGAGTGGAGGCTGGAGGTCAGAGCGGAGGCTGGAGGGCGGAGGCTGGAGGTTAGAGCGGAGGCTGGAGGTCAGAGCGGAGGCTGGAGGGCAGAGCGGAGGCTGGAGGTCAGAGCGGAGGCTGGAGGTCAGAGTGGAGGCTGGAGGTCAGAGCGGAGGCTGGAGGGCAGAGGCTGGAGGGCAGAGCGGAGGCTGGAGGGCAGAGCGGAGGCTGGAGGTCAGAGCGGAGGCTGGAGGTCAGAGCGGAGGCTGGGGGTCAGAGCGGAGGCTGGAGGTCAGAGCGGAGGCTGGAGGTCAGAGCGGAGGCTGGAGGTCAGAGGCTGGAGGTCAGAGGCTGGAGGTCAGAGCGGAGGCTGGAGGTCAGAGCGGAGGCTGGAGGTCAGAGGCTGGAGGTCAGAGGCTGGAGGTCAGAGCGGAGGCTGGAGGTCAGAGCGGAGGCTGGAGGGCAGAGGCTGGAGGGGAGAGCGGAGGCTGGAGGGGAGAGCGGAGGCTGGAGGGGAGAGCGGAGGCTGGAGGGCAGAGCGGAGGCTGGAGGGGATAGGCTGGAGGGGAGAGCGGAGGCTGGATGGCAGAGGCTGGAGGGCATAAGGGAGGCTGGAGGGGAGAGCGGAGGCTGGAGGGGAGAGCGGAGGCTGGAGGGGAGAGCGGAGGCTGGAGGGCAGAGCGGAGGCTGGAGGGCAGAGTGGAGGCTGGAGGGGAGAGCGGAGGCTGGAGGGGATAGGCTGGAGGGGAGAGCGGAGGCTGGATGGCAGAGGCTGGAGGGCATAAGGGAGGCTGGAGAGGAGAACGGAGGCTGGAGGGGAGAGCGGAGGCTGGAGGGGGGGGGTGCTGTCATACAGATGTGAGGGCCGGGGGGACTCACCGCCACCGGCGTGCGTTTGCTGTAGGAGGAGAGGAGGGGCGGGCAGAGCTGCTGGACAGGAAGTTCCGTCCTCCCTCCTCTCCGGGCGCACGGCGGGCGGCTGTGGTGAGCACGGGGCCCCCCAGGGGGTGGAGGCAATGGGCCCCTCATGCCGAGTGGCGGGATGACAGCGGCGGTCGCAATGCCCGCTACGCGGGCAATGCCTCGCACGGCGTGGTGGCGTCACAGTGTGACATAGCCACGACGTGCGGGGGCCGACACAAAACGTGCTACGGCAATTATATAGTAGATAACCTCATGTGATCCAATGTGAGCCCAGTGTAATAACACTGTTTTAAACCAAGTAATTTTTCTTTATTGATTTTTTTTTCCCTCCTTTTGTTCCAAGAACCATAACTTTTTTTATTTTTCCATCAACTTAGCCATATGAAAATGAAAATGCCGAGTTGCGCCTACATTTTAAAACCTTTCAAGGCTTTTATGCCAGAATTATGTCAAAACCTTTAATGAATCAGTCCCTATATATTTTACCATACAATTCTCTGGAAAATGGGAAAAAATAGTGTAATGAAATCCCAAAGAAACTGCTCTTTCACCATTGTATTTTAGGTTTACCTTGTAAGATGAATCTCTATGTGAGTATGGCTACCATGATATCAAACTTATCTGTTTTTTTTTTTTTATTTCAATGGAAAAATATATTCAGAATTTATGTACAACAAAATAATGTTACTTTTTGTCGCTGTTTTCTGAGACTCGTAACTTTTAACATTTTCTGTTGATGGAGCTATGTAGAGGCTTGTGCCTGTGGGCTAAGCTTTGCAGGAGGACTAACATGGTAGTTACAGCTGCCTTCAGCAGGCTGCCATGTGACCAATCGTAGAAGCCAATAGTTGATGGGAACAGGGGCATGTGACAATAAAAATGCCGCTGTCGGTGATTGATATAACAAAGCCTCGCACCTGTCTTGTATACACGTGGACAAAACTGTTGGTATTTTTCAGTAAAGAGAAACCCACAATGGCCACTGAAATAACTTGAAACTGACAAAAGTAATTTTCAATGTAAATTTACTTACTATCAACTAATGAAAATCAGACATTACTTTTGAATTGAGATAAAAACAAAACAAAACAAATTACTTAAACCTGGACATAAAGGAGAGTATCCCTAGAAAATATTGAAAATAATTTGATAATTTGAACATGTTAACAGTGAAAAATCTGGTGTTTACCTGTGATTTTTCTGCACCTAATGGAAGGTCTGTAAGGAAAACCTTTATAGAAAACCTAGTATATCTGCAAGAGAAATGAACTTGATGTAGATATGACATACCGCAGGTCAGTTTACGATAACTCTCAACTTTTGAAGAAGAGAAAGAGGGAGAAATCATTTAGCATGTCACAGCAGATTTTGACTACACCCCAAGTCACACCAATTTACCATTACTTTTTACCTTGAAAAAAACAGAGGGGTGGTGGCAGAGAAAGACATTCAGTAGACACCCGAGCCTGCATTGTGTAGAGCCAAATCTGGAACTGTTCCGCTGTGTACAGGACAGTTGCAACTAGAGATAAGCAGATTGATTCATTGGACTCCAGTCCAGCATCTAGGTCAAGTGGAACCTGGGGACCGGAAGGGAGGCCTACAAATGTCTTACTTTCCGGAATCCCAGAGGCGGCTTTTGATTATCCAGGGCTGGTGTGTAATGATGAGCAAGCACTTAAATGGTTGGGTGCTCGTTACTTGAATCGAGCACTTTAGACTGCTCAGGTGCTCAACCCAAGTTACAAGTATAATGGAAGTCAATGTAAATCGAGCATTTTTCTGGAAGACCCTCCCGGTAGGTAAGGAGGGGGGGGCATGAAAATAGCTGAAATAGATGGACATAGTACTGAAGTAGCAAAGGGAACCACATGGGGAAGACACCTGGACGCATCTATGACTCCTAAGTCCTTGCTGGGATCAATGTTGTCAAAGTACTATACCACTTTCACAGACTTACAATAGATCATACAAAAAAATGAAGATAAAATATATTTTACAGGAAAAAATGTGGGGAAACATTCTTTCTTAGATAATGATTTGTAAATAAGGAAAATTTAAAGAAAAACAGGAAATAAAGGTGCTTTCACTCTTTAGACTATGTTCACATGTAGTGTTTTTGCAGTTTTATGACATGTTTGCAGAATAGAAATCACTTAACCAAAGCAATTACTGAAATTATGTTTTTTTTCTTTTTTGTCATAGGACAACAGCAGGAATTTGCTTTCATATGTAGTTTCATACTACTTACGCCACTTTGATGATGTAAGTCTGCTTGATTTGCTACCTTTTATATATTTACAGTGACTCAATAATTAAAAATTAAGGTCTATGGCTATAAGAATCTGAAGGCCACAAGATAGATATCAAAAAAATATTACTTACCTGTTGTTATAACGTGTTGTGATAATGGTAATCTGTAGTTAAATAGCATTTCATTCATGTTCGCCTGATTTACTAGCAGTACAGCTACAGCAACAAAGTAAAATTTTGCTCTCCCTGCAGCCACTCACTTGCAGTCATAGGTGTGGTGCAGGGGGCGGTTACGTTACAGTCACTTCTCACTATACAGTGAGCACTCTGTAATCTCTGGAGTATTGATTGACAGTCTGCTTTGCACACACACTGTAGAGTAGGCTGTGACAGATTGCCAGGTTCACGTAAACATGTGTAAAATCATCAAAGAGTCATTGAGAAAATGTAGAGGATTTTTGCTCACTTGTCATCCATATGCAATCTGTGTGCAATCCATTTTTTTTACAGCAACAGTAATTAAAGGGGAGGTCCAAAGGCCAATGTGATTTTAATCTACCGTATATACTCGTGTATAAGCCGACCCGTGTATAAGCCGACCCCCCTACTTTTGCCCCAAAAATCTGGAAAAACCTATAGACTCGTGTATAAGCCGAGGGTGGACCCCAGCACAGGTATACAGCCCCCAGCAGTGTGGTATACAGGCCCCCCCAGTGGTATACAGGCCTCCCCAGTGGTAGTATACAGCAGCCCCAGTGGTAGTATACAGCAGCCCCAGTGGTAGTATACAGCAGCCCCAGTGGTAGTATATAGCATCCCCAGCAGCCCCAGTGGTAGTATACAGCAGCCCCAGTGGTAGTATATAGCAGCCCCAGTGGTAGTATATAGCAGCCCCAGCAGCCCCAGTGGTAGTATATAGCAGCCTCAGTGGTAGTACATAGCAGCCCCAGCAGCCCCAGTGGTAGTATATAGCAGCCCCAGCAGCCCCAGTGGTAGTGTATAGCAGCCCCAGTGGTAGTATACAGCATCCCCAGCAGCCCCAGTGGTAGTATATAGCATCCCCAGCAGCCCCAGTGGTAGTATACAGCAGCCCCAGTGGTAGTATATAGCAGCCCTAGTGGTAGTATATAGCAGCCCCAGCAGCCCCAGATGTAGTATATAGCAGCCCCAGTGGTAGTGTATAGCATCCCCAGCAGCCCCAGTGGTAGTATACAGCAGCCCCAGTGGTAGTATATAGCAGCCCCAGTGGTAGTATATAGCAGCCCCAGCAGCCCCAGTGGTAGTGTATAGCAGCCCCAGCAGTCCCAGTGGTAGTGTATAGCAGCCCCAGCAGCCCCAGTGGTAGTATGCAGCATCCCCAGCAGCCCCAGTGGTAGTATACAGCAGCCCCAGTGGTAGTATATAGCAGCCCCAGTGGTAGTATATAGCAGCCCCAGCAGCCCCAGTGGTAGTATACAGCAGCCCCAGTGGTAGTATATAGCAGCCCCAGTGGTAGTATATAGCAGCCCCAGCAGCCCCAGTGGTAGTATATAGCAGCCCCAGCAGTCCCAGTGGTAGTGTATAGCAGCCCCAGCAGCCCCAGTGGTAGTATACAGCATCCCCAGCAGCCCCAGTGGTAGTATACAGCAGCCCCAGTGGTAGTATACAGCAGCCCCAGTGGTAGTATATAGCAGCCCCAGTGGTAGTATATAGCAGCCCCAGCAGCCCCAGTGGTAGTATACAGCAGCCCCAGTGGTAGTGTATAGCAGCCCCAGCGGTAGTATACAGCAGCCCCAGTAATCCAGGGCCCCCCAGCCTTGCTCCGGTCACCTGTAAAGCAAAATATACTTATCACTGTCCCGCTGCCGTCCGCGCAATGACGTCATTGCCTGCGACGAACACAGCAAACCGGAAGAAGACACATGAAGATGGAGGACCGGGGATGTTGGCAGTGGCGGGCGCGGACGGCAGCGGGACGGTGATAAGTATATTTTGCTTTACAGGTGACTGGAGCAAGGCTGGGGGGGCCCTGGATTACTGGGGCTGCTGTATACTACCGCTGGGGCTGCCAGGGCTGCTGTATACCGTCACTGACTCGCGTATAAGCCGAGGGGGGTACTTTTCAGCCCAATTTTTGGGCTGAAAAACTCGGCTTATACGTGAGTATATACGGTAAATACCTATTTATTTAATGCTATATCTAAAATCATTTATAATCTGCTGATTTAAAAACACCATTTCCTTCCCCAACTAAATTTTTTTCCCTACTTCCTTGTTTAATCCCTTCACGCCGGGACTATTTTCCATTTTTCAGTTTTTGTTTTTCCCTCTCCTTCCCCTAAGAGCAATAACTTTTTTATTTTTGCATCAGTATAGACATAAGGACGGCTTGTTTTTTGCGGAACAAATTGTACTTTCAGAAGAAATAATTTATTTTCCCATATAGAGTACAGGAAAATGGAAAACAAATTCCAAGTGGTGAAATTGCAAAAAAAAGTGCAATTACACGTTTGAACGTGGCAGTACCAAATATGTGTATTTTTTTAATCGTTTTATTTTGAATGGGGCAAAAAGGGGGGTGATTTGAGCTTTTGTGGGTTTTTTTCATATTTTTTTTTTTTAATTCTATATTTTACAGTGCCCCTTAGGGTGCCTCAGTGCTGCTTGTCCTACATAGAAATGAGCAGCAGCTCATCTCTATATAGCACAAATGATCACTTCATGTGGAGGCTGCCGCTCGCCAACCATCCACAGGCAGTGAACCTAGAGAGCTTCTCGGGTCACCACAGGACCTCAGAATCTACAGGTACCACATCGGGATCTCGCAATCGCGCTGTGGGATCTCAAATGACAGCGAGGAACAGCGCGATCCCTGCCGTGGTGCTTTGGATTGCACTGTCAGTGAATGACAGCGTGATTCAAAGGGTTAACACCGCCGATTGGATCACTGATCCGGTAGGCAGTGTTAGCTACACATAATAATAATAATATTAATTTATTTATAAAGCACTACGAATTCCATTGTGCTTTACATACATTTTGCAACACTGTCTTTCTTGGGGCTCACAATCTAAATATCCTATCAGTATGTCTTTGAAATGTGGGAGGAAAGCAGAGTGCCTGGAGGAGACCCATGCAAACACAAGGAGAACATACAAACTCTGTGCAGATGTTATCCTTGGTGGGAATTGAACCCAGGACCTCAGTGCTGAAAGCCTGTAGTACTAACCACTGAGCCACCATGCCACCCATGCTGCAGTATCTCAGATGATGATATCAGCTGAGATGTGGAGGGAAGGATGTGAGCTCTGGCGGTGAGGGAGGGAGCCGACACATGATGTACTGAGTAAGTCATGTGTCATAAAGAGGTTACAAATCTCAGCGCATTCAAAGCATGTATAGCTCTGGCAAAAATTAAGACACCACTGCAAAATTTTCAGTTTCTCTGATTTTTCTCTTTATGGGTTTATTTTTGAGTAAAATGTACATTGTTGTTTTATTCTATAAACTAATGACAACATGTCTCTGAAATTCAAAGCTTAAACTTTTGTATTTATTTACAGCAAATGAGAAATCATCAAAATAATAAAAAAAGAAACAGTGCTTTCAAACCTCAAATAATGCAAAGACAACAAGTTCATATCTTATATATAAATACCGGAGGGATTTGTGACGTCACATCCGTCACTTTGTCCCAGCGTCCGGTCACTCTCTGCCCAGAGGTACACCCACTCAGGGTGACCCAAGATGGCGGCCGTAAGCAGGAGCCGGGACTCATAGAGCCCGCTACGCTTACGGCCGCCCCTAACACACACACACACACACACACACACACACCACACAAACCACACACACAACACACACACACCACACAGTCGGCTATACTTACCACCTCTCCTCCGTCTTCTCCGCCGCCGACATGTCGCCGCTCCTGGAGAACTGGATCCAATATGGCACCCGGGAAGTCTCGCGAGTCTTCCCGGACGCCATATTGGATCCATGGCTCCAGGGGCGGCGACATCCTTTCTCCAAGATGGCGTCTGGGAAGTCTTGCAAGACTTCCTGGATGCCATATTGGATCCAGAGCTCCAGGGGCGGCGACATGGCGGCAGAGGAGGATACAGCTGCATCGCGCCGCTGGAGCCCGGACAGGTGAGAATTAAAGATGCTTACCTAATTTTAACCCCTGCCGTCTGAAGGAGAGGAAGGGGAGAGGGGAGCACCGGGGCATGCAAGGGGGAGACCAGCACTGTCACCTCTGTGTGTATAGCACCTGCAGCACCATTGTCACCTCTGTGTGTATAGCACCTGCAGCACCATTGTCACCTCTGTCTGCATACTACCTGCAGCCCAATTTTCACCTCTGTGTGCATAGTACCTGCAACACCATTGTCACCTCTGTGTGCATAGTACCTGCAGCACCATTGTCACCTCTGTGTGTATAGTACCTGCAGCACCATTGTCACCTCTGTGTATATACTACCAGCAGCACCATTGTCACCTCTGTGTGTATAGTACCTGCAGCACCATTGTCACCTCTGTGTGCATAGTACCTGCATCACCATTCTCATCTCTGTGTGTATTATACCAGCACCATTGTCACCTCTGTGTGTATAGCACCTGCAGCACCATTGTCACCTCTGTGTGTATTGTACCAGCACCATTGTCACCTCTGTCTGCATACTACCTGCAGCACCATTGTCACCTCTGTGTGCATAGTACCTGCAGCACCATTGTCACCTCTGTGTGTATAGTACCTGCAGCACCATTGTCACCTCTGTGTGCATACTACCTGCAGCACCATTGTCACCTCTGTGTGCATAGTACCTGCTGCACCATTGTCACCTCTGTCTGCATACTACCTGCAGCCCAATTTTCACCTCTGTGTGCATAGTACCTGCAACACCATTGTCACCTCTGTGTGCATAGTACCTGCAGCACCATTGTCACCTCTGTGTGTATAGTACCTGCAGCACCATTGTCACCTCTGTGTATATACTACCAGCAGCACCATTGTCACCTCTGTGTGTTTGGTACCTGCAGCACCATTGTCACCTCTGTGTGCATACTACCTGCAGCACCATTGTCACCTCTGTGTGCATAGTACCTGCAGCACCATTGTCACCTCTGTCTGCATACTACCTGCAGCCCAATTTTCACCTTTGTGTGCATAGTACCTGCAACACCATTGTCACCTCTGTGTGCATAGTACCTGCAGCACCATTGTCACCTCTGTGTGTATAGTACCTGCAGCACCATTGTCACCTCTGTGTATATACTACCAGCAGCACCATTGTCACCTCTGTGTGTATAGTACCTGCAGCACCATTGTCACCTCTGTGTGCATACTACCTGCAGCACCATTGTCACCTCTGTGTGCATAGTACCTGCAGCACCATTGTCACCTCTGTCTGCATACTACCTGCAGCCCAATTTTCACCTCTGTGTGCATAGTACCTGCAACACCATTGTCACCTCTGTGTGCATAGTACCTGCAGCACCATTGTCACCTCTGTGTGTATAGTACCTGCAGCACCATTGTCACCTCTGTGTATATACTACCAGCAGCACCATTGTCACCTCTGTGTGTATTGTACCAGCACCATTGTCACCTCTGTGTGTATAGTACCTGCAGCACCATTGTCACCTCTGTGTGCATAGTACCTGCATCACCATTCTCACCTCTGTGTGTATTATACCAGCACCATTGTCACCTCTGTGTGTATAGCACCTGCAGCACCATTGTCACCTCTGTGTGTATTGTACCAGCACCATTGTCACCTCTGTCTGCATACTACCTGCAGCACCATTGTCACCTCTGTGTGCATAGTACCTGCAGCACCATTGTCACCTCTGTGTGTATAGTACCTGCAGCACCATTGTCACCTCTGTGTGCATACTACCTGCAGCACCATTGTCATCTCTGTGTGTATAGTACCTGCAGCACCATTGTCACCTCTGTGTGCATAGTACTTGCAGCACCATTGTCACCTCTGTGTGCATAGTACCTGCAGCACCATTGTCACCTCTATGTGTATTGTACTAGCACCATTGTCACCTCTGTGTGCATACTACCTGCAGCACCATTGTCACCCCTGTGTGCATAGTACCTGCAGCACCATTGTCACCTCTGTGTGTATAGTACCTGCAGCACCATTGTCATCTCTGTGTGCATACTACCTGCAGCACCATTGTCACCTCTGTGTGCATAGTACCTGCAGCACCATTGTCACCTCTGTGTGTATAGTACCTGCAGCACCATTGTCACCTCTGTGCGCATAGTACCTGCAGCACCATTGTCACCTCTGTGTGCATAGTACCTGCAGCACCATTGTCACCTCTGTGTGTATTGTACCAGCACCATTGTCACCTCTGTGTGCATACTACCTGCAGCACCATTGTCACCTCTGTGTGCATAGTACCTGCAGCACCATTCTCACCTCTGTGTGTATTGTACCAGCACCATTGACACCTCTGTGTGCATACTACCTGCAGCACCATTGTCACCTCTGTGTGCATAGTACCTGCAGCACCATTCTCACCTCTGTGTGTATAGTACCTGCAGCACCATTGTCACCTCTGTGTGCATAGTACCTGCAGCACCATTGTCACCTCTGTGTGTATTGTACCAGCACCATTGTCACGTCTGTGTGTATAGCACCTGCAGCACCATTGTCACCTCTGTGTGTATAGTACCTGCAGCACCATTGTCACCTCTGTGTGTATTGTACTAACCGCACTATCATCTGTGTGTATACTACCACCAGCATCAGCACTGTCACCTGTGTGTATAGTACCACCAGCACTGTCACCTGTGTGTATTGTACCAGCAGCATTGTCACCTGTGTGTAAAGCACCTGCAGCACCATTGTCACCTCTGTGTGTATAGCACTTGCAGCACCATTGTCACCTCTGTGTGCATAGTACCTGCAGCACCATTGTCACCTCTGTGTGTATTGTACCAGCACCATTGTCACCTCTGTGTGTATAGTACCTGCAGCACCATTGTCACCTCTGTGTGCATAGTACCTGCAGCACCATTGTCACCTCTGTGTGTATTGTACCAGCACCATTGTCACCTCTGTGTGTATAGCACCTGCAGCACCATTGTCACCTCTGTGTTTATAGTACCTGCAGCACCATTGTCACCTCTGTGTGTATTGTACTAACCGCACTATCATCTGTGTGTATACTACCACCAGCATCAGCACTGTCACCTGTGTGTATAGTACCACCAGCACTGTCACCTGTGTGTATTGTACCAGCAGCATTGTCACCTGTGTGTATAGTACCACCAGCACCAGCACTGTCACCTGTGTGTATTGTACCAGCAGCATTGTCTCCTGTGTGTATAGTACCACCAGCATCAGCACTGTCACCTGTGTGTATTGTACCAGCAGCACTGTCGCCTGTGTGTATAGTACCAGAGGGGTCTGGCCCCCTCTTGCCACCCCCCACTGCGGTTCCCTGTCTCCCTCCTGCCCGAACCTGGCTGCTGTTCCCCGGCCCCCTCCTGCCTGCACCCGCCTGCTCTTCCACAGCTTGCTCCTGCCCGGACACGCCCGCTCTGCCCTCCTGCAAGCAATCAAAGATATTGTCATAGGATTTAAACCCAGCTTCGCTTTGCATTATTCTTAAATCTTCATAAATAAACTACATACATAGTCTAGAATACCCGATTCTTTAGAATCGAGCCGCCATCTAGTTCATTTAGAAACAACAATACTAATGTTTTAACTCAGGAAGAGTTCAGAAATCAATATTTTGCGCAATAACCATTATTTTTAATCACAGCTTTCATGCATCTTGACATGCTTTCCACCAGTCTTTCACACTGCTTTTGGGTGACCTTATGCCACTCCTGGCACAAATACTTAAGCAGTTCTTCTTTGGTTTGATGACTTGTGACTATCCATCTTCCTCTTGATTACATTCCAGAGGTTTTCAATGGGGTTCAGGTCTGGATATTTGGCTGGCCATTACAGGGTCTTGGTGTGGTGCTTCTTCATTCACACATTGATTGACCTAGCTGTGTGGCATGGAGTATTGTCGTGCTGGAAAGAACAGTCCTCAGAGTTGGGAAAGATTGCATAAACAGGAGGAGTGCATTTCAAGGATAACCTTGTATGCGGCTTCTACTATATAATTGTCTAATGCATCTGTTGGTCACAGAAATCGCGCGCCAGACAGAGGCGCCAATGAGCGCAGACTATGCAAAACAGCTGCGCGCGCGCGATTTCCCTCAAACACAGACACCACGCTGTCAGCCTTCTCCTGCCCGCCGCTGCCACCTGCTGCTCCATTCCAATCCATGGCCCTCCATCCTGCGCTGAACACTGAGCCCCATCCTGCGCTGACCACTGGGGCCCTCCATCCTGCGCTGACCACTGGCCCTCCATCCTGTGCTGACCACTGGCCCTCCATCCTGCGCTGACCACTGGCCTTCCATCCTGTGCTGACCAATGGCCCTACATCCTGTGCTGACCACTGGCCCTCCATCCTGCGCTGACCTTTGAGCCCCATCCTGCGCTGACCACTGGCCCTCCATCTTGCGCTGACCACTGGCCCTCCATTCTGCGCTGACCACTGAGCCCCATCCTGCGCTGTCCACTGGCCCTCCATCCTGTGCTGACCACTGACCCTCCATCCTGTGTTGACCACTGGCCCTCCATCCTGCGCTGACCACTGGCCCTCCATCCTGCGCTGACCACTGGCCCTCCATCCTGTGCTGACCACTGGCCCTCCATCCTGTGCTGACCACTGGCCCTCCATCCTGTGCTGACCACTGGCCCTCCACCCTGCGCTGACCACTGGCCCTCCATCTTGTGCTGACCACTGGCCCTCCATTCTGCGCTGATCACTCTGCCTCCATCCTGCGCTGACCTCTCTGCCTCCATCCTGCGCTGACCACTCAGCCACCGCGCAGTGCTAACCACTGAGTCACCGTGCAGTGCTAACCACTGAGCCACCTCGCAGTGCTAACCACTGAGCCACCGCGCAGTGCTAACCACTGAGCCACCACGCTGTACAAACCACTGAGCCACCACGCTGTGCAAACCACTGAGCCACCATGCTGTGCATACCACTGAGCCAGTGCGCTGTCCAAACCACTGAGCCACCGCGCTGTGCAAACCACTGAGCCACCGCACTGTGCAAACCACTGAGCCACGGAACTGTGCAAACCACTGAGCCACCACACTGTGCTAACCACTGAGCCACCGCACTGTGCTAACCACTGAGCCACCGCACAGTGCTAACCACTGACCCACCGCACTGTGCTAACCACTGAGCCACCGCACAGTGCTAACCACTGAGCCACCGCGCAGTGCTAACCACTGAGCCACCGCACTGTGCTAACCACTGAGCCACCGCACTGTGCTAACCACTGACCCACCGCACTGTGCTAACCACTGAGCCACCGCACAATGCTAACCACTGAGCCACCGCGCAAACCACTGAGCCACCGCACTGTGCAAACCACTGAGCCACAAAACTGTGCAAACCACTGAGCCACCACACTGTGCTAACCACTGAGCCACCGCACTGTGCTAACCACTTACCCACCGCACTGTGCTAACCACTGAGCCACCGCACTGTGCTAACCACTGACCCACCGCACTGTGCTAACCACTGAGCCACCGCACAGTGCTAACCACTGAGCCACCGTGCAGTGCTAACCACTGAGCCACTGTGCAGTGCTAACCACTGAGCCACTGCGCTGTGCAAACCACTGAGCCACTGCGCTGTGCAAACCACTGAGCCACCGCGCTGTGTAAACCACTGAGCCACCACGCTGTGCAAACCACTGAGCCACCGCGCTGTGCAAACCACTGAGCTACCGCGCAGTGCAAACCACTGAGCCACAGAACTGTGCAAACCACTGAGCCACGGAACTGTGCAAACCACTGAGCCACCACACTGTGCTAACCACAATCTCCTGTGACACCCTCTCCTCACCGCCATCTTCCAGATCTTCCTCCACGTCCCCCATCTCTTTAGGGCTTTCCTCATCCTTCCCCTCTTCCTCCTCACCTCCATTATCTGTATGTTGCATGGGCCCATCTGATGTCCGGGCAAATCTTTCCAGCTTAGCAGCCGCCTGCAAGCGACTCAGGCAGGCTGTATCAGCTCTCTCCACCTCCTCCCTCACCTCAGCGCCATCTTGAGAGCAGGGTTCCTCTCCTCCATATGCGTCTCTCTGCCTTCGGCGGGTCATATCACATCTCCGGTGCCACCGATCGCTCCCAGGGTAAATCCTCCACCTTCTACTTTCCGTTCAGCCAGCTTAGGCAGCAGTAATAGCGGTGGATCAGAGGATTATTGCGGGAGTCGACGAGAGAGCTCAGATACGCGTCTCCTCACATTACCTGTCAGGCCACACCCCTGACTTACCCTGTTAATAACATCAGTAAAGGTACAGAAAGAAAAGACCCAATGTGTGTGTGACAGTTATTGCTATCGAAGGTCCTGCTCTCACTATAGAGCATGGCGCACTTTTATTTGCCTGCACCTGAGGAGCCATTGATTGCTGATGTGAAAGAGACTGTGAGGTGAAATCTGCAAAGCGTCACCTCCCTGTGTGAAATACCTATCCTTGAACACAGCTCCAGAGAAACGCTCCACTCACGGGGAGCGTTATCAACAAGCTGCCTTATCATCACCCTGAAAGCCTGCAGCAGCGCTGGTATACCGGGAACCGTAGGTGGTGTCACGAGACAATGTATTATTCTTTATTTTATTTTTATTTCTTTTATTAACCCCCTTTTTAAAAAGCAACCACAGGGAACGGAACTGGGCAACGGCCGCCCGTGACACGATCCCAACCGAGAACCATATGCCCGGGACTGGGTACCCCAAGTCCTCGGGCGGGACACTTTCATATGTCTTGCACTAAGGAGAGGCTTCCGTCGTAACACTGTGCCATAGAGCCCCGACTGGTGGAGGGCTGCAGTGATAGTTGACTTTGTAGAACTTTCTCCCATCTCCCTACTGCTATCTCTGGAGCTCAGCCACAGTGATCTTGGGATTCTTCTCTACCTCTCTGACCAAGGCTCTTCTCCCATGATTGCTCAGTTTGGCTGGACAGCCAGGTCTAGGAAGACTTTTGGTGGTCCCAAACATCTGCCATTTAAGAATTATGGAGGCCACTGTGTTCTTAGGAACCTTGACTTCTGCAGAAATTATTTTATAACCTTGTTTAGATCTGTGCCTTGCCACAATTCTATCTTTGAGTTCCTTGGGCAGTTCCTTTGACTTCATGATTCTCATTTGGTCTGACATGCACTGTGAGCTGTGATGTCTTATATAGACAGGTGTATGACTTTACAAATCAAGTCCTATCAGTTTAATTAAACACATCTGGACTCCATTGAAGGAGTAGGACCATCTCAAGGAGGATCACAAGGAAATGGAGAACATGTGACTTAAATATGAGTGTCTAAACAAAGGGTCTGAATATTTATCACCTTGCAATATTTTACTTTTTATTTTTGTAATAAATTTGCACAAATATTTACATTTTGTTTTTTTTAGTCAAGATAGGCTGCAGAGTGTACATTAATGTGAAAAATTTTTTTTTTTTTTTAATTTACCATAATGGCTGCAATGAAACAAAGAGTGAAAATTTAAAGGGGTCTGAATACTTTCCATACCCACTGTATGTCCCCATCCTGATATTTATGTCACCATCCTGGGCCCATCCTGGTATATAGGTCCCCATCCTGGTATATATGTACCCATATTGAGCCGATATTGGCATATATGTCCCGATCCTGGTATATATTCTCCTTCCTGGAATATACAGTATGTTTCCATTCTGTGCTCATGATTGTAGATATGTCCTCCATCCTCAGTTCATACTGGTATATATCCCTCATCAAGAGTTTATCGTGGTATATATGTCCCTATCCTGGTATATATGTCCCTATATTGGTATGTACAGTTAAACCAGAAGTTTACATACATTATATAATAATACACATATGCATGTTTTCCTCACTATCTGACATGAAATTAGAATAAACCTTTCCCGTTTTATGTCAATTATGATTACCATAATTATTTATATTTGCCGAATGCCAGAGAGAGAGAATGTTTTAAGGCATTTTTATTACTTTTTGCAAAGTCAAAAGTTTACATACATTTCCTTATTGCATTAATATTTGGTACCTTTAAATTGTATGACTAGGGTAAAAAATTTTGGTTATTCTTCCACAAGCTTTTCACAATAGTTGGTAGGAATGTGGGCTCATTCCTTCTGACAGAACTGGTGTAACTGAGCCATGCTTGTAGGTCGCATTGCTCGCATCTGCTTTTTCAGCTTTGCCATTTGCCATTTTAATAGGATTGAGATCAGGGCTTTGTGATGGCCACTCCAAAACATTGACTTTGTTATGCTTAAAGCGTAACCACTATTTACATTTTTATTTACTAATAAAAGAGATTTTAAAAACTTTCAAATATACTTCATAAGTAAAATCTGGTGGAAAACTATTCATAAACCTTCCACAAGGTGTCCCCACTAGACTGTCTGAAGCAGACATATATTCATCCTCAGTCAGATCCGTTTTCACACTGAATACGGCCACATAATTATATAAGGATTAGGGGGACCTGCACAGCGTCCACACTGCTGACTGCAGCTGAGAAGGTGACAATATATCAGATTACCACAGGCTACAGCACAGTGCTGAGCAATGTCAGAATGTGAGGATCGGTGCAATCTCCTATGCCCTTTCCTTGGCACAAGCTTCTTTGATCTGTCATCTGGCTCCTTCTCTCCTGGCACATAGCACTGCTCAGTATTCTCAGCCGCTGGCTCCCGACACAGTTCTGGATCTTTCTTACCCTTCCTCTGCTGTCACATTGCACTGCTCCCTATCAGCTGATGGCCACGCCCACACAGCCCTAAAATGCAGTTTTTAAAAGCACAAAAAAAAGTTGAGATAATAAGTCATATTTCACAAAAAAGCATTATCTTGGATGCTATGTGACCCATCATTAACAACCAGTGCAGTACTGTTTTTTGTTTAGTTTCTTTTTCAATGAAATTACATTTACACTTTAAGCCACGTTTTAACCAGTTTGGCAGTATTCTTTGACACATTGTTCATTTAGAACACCCATTTCCACCCAAGCTTTAACTTCCTGGCTGATGTCTTGACATGTTGCTTCAGTATTGCCACATATTCGACTTCCCTCATGATGTCATGCACAAGTGCAATGAATTAGAATATCAGCAAAAAGTTAATTTATTTCAGTTAACTCAATACATATAGCGAAACGCATATATTAGATAGCGCCATTACAAATAGAGTGATCTATTTCAAGCGTTTATTTCTGTTAATGTTGAGGATTATGAGTTGCAGCCAATAAAAACACAGATTATTGTCTCAGAAAATTAAAGTAAGGTCGTAGAAGGGTCTGAGAGATAAAATATTACCTGAATAGGTGACAGAGGTTCACCTTGTGCAGTTGTGAAAGTCATAACCACTATAAAACAATATCATGGCTGCTGCAGTCCCAAACATGGTGCATATAGAGCAGGGAGGATGAAGGGTTAAAAACTGCGCTGCCATATTCCATGAGACATCAAACGGTCAATATAATATTGATGTATTAGTTAATGTGCTTCAGGGCATTCCTGTTTCACTTAAATGTGTCCTGTAATGCTTGTGAAAAATTACTTTTTACGCTTACATGTTCGTATGCTATGTAGGCATCTTGACTACTGTATGTAGACAGCTTGGAGGTGCTCCATTCTCCCCTCCCACTACCACCACTACTGCTAGTATCATGCCCCGATGGGTGTGATAATTTATTCAGGAGCCCACTCTTTATTTCCAATTCATGGCTCCTCCTTCCGGATTTGATGCGCTGACCGAGCATTGGAGGGAGAACGTCATTTCCAGTCCTGCGCAGTGTGAGGGTGCATTGGCGTACAGGACAGCTCTGGAGCATGTGCAGTGCACGTTCTGAAGCCAGTCCATACACTTGATAATCCCCCACAATGCTCCAGACCGGAAATGATGCTCAGTTGGTGCGTCATACCCTTAAGGAGGAGCCATAAATTTGAAATCAGGAGCACGTTTCTGAGTGAATTATCACACCCACCAGGGCATGATAACAGCAGTGAGGAGGGAGAATAGAGCCGTGGAGAGCGCCCAGGCTGACTACATACAGTAGTCAAGATGCCTATTTAGCATATGCAATACACAAAAGATAAAAGCACTCCCGTAGGAGAACCTGGTAGTCTAATAAGGCATGTTAAGGGTGAAAGAGGGGTTGCCTCTCACCTGTGATGGTTGTGCGCCTCTGCACAACCTCAGTGTAGCGTATGGCTCAAAGGACCTCCGGGCTCCAGCTCCACTCTGACACAGCTCATGTCAGCTTCCAGACCTGCTCCAGGATTGCTCTGATTGAATGGAATGCGGGTCACGTGACTCACAAGTCACCGGTCACAGGGTCTGACATCACCACAGGTCCTATCAGTCCAGGTATGCTTAGCTAGGATTGTCTGTGCCTCTCCGCAGCTCCAGTAACAACACACCTAGAAGGGGGATTGTTCTGATTTAAGGAAGGAAAGAGTTACTGGCTAAGAGCGCTGGGGGGCACAAATAAAAGGCTTATTTATGGGTTAACATATTTATTAACCACAATGCGTTTTCATAACTGTCTTCCACCTGACAATTAACAGTGTTAACCTATAAGTAATACTTTTATTTGTGCTCCCCAGCGCTCTTAGCCAGTAACCCTTTCTTTCCAAATATTTAGTATATGGACATATGGACATTTTTCACAACCATTACAGGGCACCTTTAGCTCAGACAGAGATGGTTAGGGATGTAGTAGGAAGCTGTATCATGTATTGACTGTTTGAAGTCAATTGCTGCTGTACTTTAAACTACCCTTTTTTTCCTCAGTCACTGTGGCTCTGTAAGTGGTGGTGACTAATAGCTCAGGTGAGCTGAAGGGGTGTATCTGAGCCTCCTGCTCTCCACCCCTCGGCCATAAATAATTCAGCTTCCTTCCACTGGATGTCACTCACTCACTCAGTTCTTTCTTGATCTGAGACCTGGTGTGTGCAGACATTTGTCTGGAGCTGCTGCAATCCTCTTCAATTGAAGCTGCTGGACTTCCCTGATCTGTGGGTGGAGGTAGGGGCTTTGTGCCTAGGGCTTTTTCTGGAGCTTAGGAAAAAGGGTGGTGACTTGGACCTCCTCACCTTCAGAGGTACCTCCGAGAACAGGGTGAGCCAGGGATCCAGTACCAGGGTCAGCGTAGCTTTCTCGAAATCTCCTCTCACCCACCACCCTATCCAGTTTCTGATTTCCTTTCCCCGTAAGCGTGATATAATCAGCGACCCATATCTTTTTTCCTGAGTCAACATGTCTCAGGCTACCTCTGCTGATGCCTTTACACAACTGATGCAGACCATCTCTGGTCTGCGGACTCAGGTGGTACAACTGTTGCAACAGGTTGTAGGGTGTCTGGCCTCAGCTCACGCCCATGCTGCATCGGAACCAAATGTATCCCTCCCTGATAGATTTTCTGGATGAAGGGATAAGTTCTTGGTGTTAAGAGAGGCCTGTATCTTTTATTTCAAGCTCTGGCCCCATTCATTGGTGAGCGTGGAACAAATCGTGAGGATTACAATTTCCCTTCTTATGGGGGATCCCCAAACCTGGGCCTTCCCTCTCTCTCTCGACTCCCCATCCTTGCAGTCGGTGGATGGGTTTTTTGCTGCTCTGGCTCTGCTCTGTATGGTGAACTTGATAGGGTGACTCTTGTGGAGTCGAATCTCCATAAACTCAAGCAGAGAACATAGGCAGCGGAGGCGTACTGCTCAGAGTTTCGGAGATGGGTGACTGACACCAAGTGGAATGACCCTGCCCTCAGGTATCAGTTCTGCTTGGGCTTGTCAGCTTGACTAGAAGACACCCTGGTTCAGTACGCCGCACCTGAGTCATTATAGGCTGCTATGTCCCTAGCAATAAAGGTGGACAGACGTCTGACAGAGAGACCGACACAAACCTTGTCCCCTGTGGCCATCCCAGCTGAGCAGGTTCCATGCAATGAACCTATGCAATTGGGGGAGTTAGTTTTCATGCTAAACGTTCTGTGACTATGGTTCATCAAGTGGGCCGAGCTTATTTCTATTGTGGACAAACGGATCATTTTGTTAAGGTTTGTCCACATCGCTCTGGGACAAGTATGCAGTCTCAGATGCCATGCACCTCGGTTCATTCGGAAGGAGATGACCAGAGGGTTTATATTTCCTTCCTTGCTAAATTCTCGTTCACTCTGTCTACCAAAGTGCTGGTGGATGGTAAGACCAAGACTGGTGCCGTTGCTGGTCGATAGTGGAGCAGGAATCAATGTTATAGACTCTCGCTTTGTTCAGGCCCATGGTCTAGCTTATAGCGCGTTAGCGAGATCCATTCCCATCTCTGCCATTAACTCCGCTCCCCTCAGTCAGAAGGTGATTTCCCAAGTAGTGCATAATGTGAACATAGGCATAGAACGTTTACACCAACTGATCCTGTCTTGCCACATTTTGGATAATCTCCCTACTCCCATGGTGTTGAGCTTCCTTGGATAAAAAAGCAAACCCGGTGATTGACTGGCGGGCCAGAGAGGTAGTTTGTTGGGGTAATTTTTGGGAGGGGAATTGCCTAGGTACTACAATCTCAGCTGTGTTCATTACACCTACTCCTGCATTGCCAGCTGAGGTGGTTAGGAGTTTACCGGAGAATGTGGGTAAAGCTCCACCTATACTTCAGATTCATGCCAGGTCTAGACATTGTCCTAAGAAGAAAGGATGGGGGAAGGCTGTCATTCCTACTGGGCACCCCGAGGAAGGGTGTCCTAGGGTCCAGGAAGAGACCACTGTTTGCCTTCCTAAAATCGTACCTGCTGTCTGTACTCAAATGACTGGTAATAAATGTTCAGGTCTAGACCTGAGTGTGGATTATTTTGTGTGGGTGCTGTCAAGACATTTAAGGTGGAGGTGTGTGGCTGGAGCTCCTACTACTGGAGTTATTGGTCCGTTTAGAATTTTGGCCATTTGCAAACATGTGTTGTTCCATTTACAACTTCCTCCAGTGTTCTGTGCCCGTAATATCTTTCACAGATCATCGCTCAGAAAGTTTAGACTATGGCCAGACGTGTCTGAATTAGAGTCCAGAGGCCTCTCATAAAGGGAGGGGGTTCTGTCAAGTATTGACAGCTTGCAGTCAATAGCTGCTGTAGTTTAAGCAGGCCTTTTTTTTCCTCAGTCACTGTGGCTCTGCAGGCGGAAGTTGCTGAATGTTTGGTGGAAGTGACTAATAGCTCAGGTGAGCTGAGGCGGTGTGTCTGAGCCTTCTGCTCTCCACCCCTCAACAATAAATAATTCAGCTTCCTTCTACCGGATGTCGCTGATTCAGTCCATTCCTGATCTGAGGCATGATGTGTGCAGACTTTTGTCTGGAGATGCTGCAATCCTCTTCAATTGAAGCTGCTGGGTTTCCCTGGTCCATAAGTGGAGGTAGGGGCTATATGCCTAGGGCTTTTTCAGAAGATTAAGAGAAAGAGTGGCGACTCGGACCTACTCACTTTCAGAGGTACCTCCTCTTGAACAGGGTGAGCCAGGGACCCCAGTACCAGGGTCAGCTTAGCCTTCCCGGAATCTCCTCACCCACCTTACTATCCAGTTCCTGATTCCCTCTCCCCCGTTAGCGTGACAGTTAGGGGGTCTAAACTATCTGACAGGTTCCCTTTAAGGGTGAAGCCAGCACATGTTGTACATGCATTTCTACTTTTGAGACATTGTTCAGAAGAACAGCAGACTTTAAAATGTTTAATTAAGAGGGTAAAACTTATAAAGAAGTGCAGACAATGATAGGCTGTTCAGCTAAAATGATCTCCAATGCTTTAAAATGGAAAGCAAAACCAGAGAGATGTGAATGAAAATGGAAGACTACCATTTGAATAGATGCAGAATAGCCAGAATGCCCAAAACTCAGCCAATGATCAGCTCCAGGATGATCAAAGACAGTCTCAAGTTACCTGTGAGGATTGTGATAGTTAGAATACTTCTGAGTGAAGCTAATCTATTTGCAAGAAGTCCCTACAAAGTCCCACTGTTAAAAACAGATATAAACTGAAGCGGATACAATTTGCCAAATAACACATCAACTGGCCTAAAGAGAAATATAAAAACATTTTGTGGACTGATGAAAGTCAAAGTGTTCTTTTTGTGTCCAAGGGCCGCAGACAGTTTGCAGACCCCCAAACTCTGAATTCAATACACAGAACACTCTGAATAAAGTGAAGCATGGTGGTGCAAGCATCATGATATGGGCATGTTTCTCTTACTATGGCGCCGGGCCCTTTTACCTCATACCAGGTATCATGGACCAGTTTGCATATATCAAAATACTTGAAGAGGTCATGTTGCCTTACTCTGAAGAGGCATTGCCCTTAAATGGGTGTTTCAAGATGACATCGACTCTAAACCAGCCAAATTCCCGGATCTTGATCGGATAGAACACTTCTGAGGTGACATCAAAAATGCTGTTTCTGAGGCAAAGCCAACAAATGCAAATAGATTGTGGGATGTAGTCAAAGCATCCTGGACTGGAATAATAGTTGACAGATGCCAGAATTTGTTTTTATCCAAAAAGAAAGAAGAAGGTGGCACTCATTGGACCAGTGAAGACAGGTTTCTTTATTCCAGTCGCAGTATTACATCAGGTGGAGGGTGCGGGGAGGGAGGTGCAGGGATGACGGAGCCCGTTTCGAGTAGTGCTTACTCTTCAACAGATCCTGCACAGGATAAAAATGACTATGTCCTACGGCTGAGCAACGCGACTTGGTTCTGTGCCACAATTTCAACTGCAGCAATATAAGGTCAGTGCCCGGTTTTCCTTCTACACTCAAAAAAAAAAAAAAAAAAGAAAAAAAGTGCCAGAATTTGGTTTACTCTATGCAACATAGGTGTGAAGCAGTTCTAAAAAACTGTGATTATGCAACTAAATATTAGGTCAGGAATGCTAATCCCTTAAAAAAAAAAAGAGTACATATTATGAGTTTGTAAATACATATGCAGACACTGCTATTTTTTTAACAGTTCAATGTTCATTTTTTTGTTATTTTATGTAAAGAGGTTAAAAAAAATATATACATTTTTCTTCATGTTTTGATTTGGAAAAGAGTGGCCAATGTTCCCAATGCATGGGAATAGAAAATGTTCTAAAGATTTTCAGCTTAACTCGTGTTTTTGCTATTATTTTATTAAAAAACTGTATGTTGGAATGTCAAGGGACAGGTATCCCTCAAAATTGATCATTGATGCACGCAATCAACAGACTAAAAATGTTGTATATACCCAAGTATTGCAATAAATTGTAATTCACTGAATAACATTTACTATTAGGAATAAACAATAACTATACATTTATCCCAAGTATTGTATTATTCTACGCTATATTGTACATTATATACCCAAGCATTGCAATAAAATGCTATTCATTCACTTAATAACATTCACTATAAGGACTAAACAATATCTTTACGTGTATCCCGGGCGAAGCCGGGTAGTAAAGCTGGTGATTACATAAGTGTCTGGATGGTTCTAAATGCTGAAATATTGTATTAACTTTTAGAATGCTGGAAAGGAAGAAAACCCATTCATATTGCCAGAACCTCAGGATCTGTTTCAAGCTTCTCAAATGAAGTTTGAAGACTTTGTGAAGGATCTTCGTAAGTTAAAGAAAGACGTACAGGGTACGTAAAATTATCTACTCCTCATTTTTGTAAGTACAGCTTGTTCCCAAAAACTATTTTGAGTGTTGTGATATAATATAAAGTGGCACCCCCTAGAGACATGTTGACCACATCTATTATTAACATTTAACCATTTGTTCATCCCTGCACCAGCAGGGCTGAACAAAGCATACGGTAACCGGATTGCACCGGATTACACATCCTGAGCAATCTGGTTACCGCATGCGGTGATAAAGACACATTTTTTAACAAAAATATGTCTGAAGGCACTTGCGATTATCGCATCCAGATCTGGATGTGGTAACTGCAATTTGCCTTCCTAATGTGACCCTAGCCTTAGTCACGCTAATCTCAGAGGTTGGAAGATTCGTGGCCAGTCTGTGCATTTCAGATGGTGAACAGACAGAGATCCAAGAGGTGTGTATGACCTCTATGGCTGATTTCATAAGCCTATCAAACATTAACCCATTACTTGCCAAATTAGCAATTTTCCTTTTCGAAAATAGGTGTTTGAAAGCTCTCTGGGTGGAAGAATATTCAATTAAAAATGACAATGACATGATTTCCTGTTTTGAAAACATTCATTTTACAAACACAACACAAAAAATTGGACCTAATTATAAAATCTTAGTTGCTAGAAGCAAAAGATTAGGCGTCCCAAAAAAAGGACATTGGTAGATAATGGGTTAACTGTACTTTTTCTTTAATTTTTTCTTTGCTTCTTCTTTCTACCTGCTATCTATTTTTCCCTTGAATTGACCAGATTGTGCACATTGATGTATGGAGAGGGATTGAGAACTTTTTTATGTGTTTTCCCAAATCAAAACCCTGTTCAGAATCATAGTAACAATTTACTACAGTATGTGCAACATTGTGAGGGTAGTTACTTACCTCTGGAACTTCATGTTGCGTATTCTGTCTCCTCAGTGAACCGTGAGGCACCGATCTCCATTTAATCCTTGTAAATTGCTAATAAGTATTTTTTCTGTGTGTTTCTTTTGATATTTGTATTTATTGCTACGTTGTTATGCTTGTTTTAAGCTCTTCAATAAAGATTGTACACTTTTTTTATTTACCCAATTGTCTCTGGTGCTGTTGAGAGGTGATTGTGCCCTATGGGAGTTGTGATTAATTTATAAATAATAAGTAAAACATATTTACTTTATGGAAGGCAGATGAATTGAATGTTACAAAAGTATAAACATGTATAAAACATTTTCATAAAACTTTGGTTAATGGCACCAGTGCAGTGTGTCACTTCACATCATTTGAGTGCAATGGTGGATTACTGCCCAAAACCACCTTTTGTTGAGGTATCGTCCCTGGAGTTCCTACATGGCACACAGATAATTTCTGCATAATCTTCGGCTACGCCGATGGTTTTTAAGTGCAAAACTTTAGCCAAAGTGCAATAGTTCCTGAGTGACACCTTACGGTCCTTTCTGCAAAGCAACAAGAAGAAGCATCTGAAGAAGCGCAACTATGTACACTTGAGTACTGGTCACCACGTAGTCCTGTGACCATAATTGTCCATATATACTAAGTCCTAACACCGAGCCGGTCAACTTGTAAAACTGCAGCACATTATACTATCTAAGGCTGCCTTCAGATTTGCAGATGCCTCCGCAGCGTTTTGCGGAGGCATCTGCAAGCATCTGCATGCAGACGGCAGCCCCAATGTTTATAATGGAGCACACGGCGGTCTGCAGATGCTTGCAGACCGCCGCGCGCACCCATTCACTCCTATATGTGATCTGTGCGCAGGCGGATGCCTGCGTACAGATCACACACTCTCGTCCGCACCAGGGACGCAACATGTTTTTGATAAGTCTGGACCCCTTGAATCTGTCAAACTTGATTACTGATCCGAGTCAGCAAATCTGTCCTTCCTGCCGGGCCGCCCTCTGTCTGTCCTGCTTGTCCAGAATGTCCTGTGCCTGGAAGGCCTTGTATCGAGCCTGGTACACCTCCTATCCTGTGATGGCAGCCGCCCGTCTCACAGCCTGACAGTCCCGTGCAAACACTTTGGCCAAGATTATTTCTGAGTCCTCCCCTGGGGCTATGGGTGTCATCCCCCATGCGCCCATCCTGGAATTGGTGACAAGCAGGGATCCAGCAATGGGCTCGCATGGGAAGCCCATTAAGTTCTCCCCAGCATGTGACCAGTGGAAGTACAGCGGTTGGGGGTTAACATGCTTTCCTCCATTGTTCAGACGGGTTCTAACGGGTCCGGCAGCATCTCTGCTGGGACGTGTCCTCCCACCCAGTCCACCTCTTGCTGACAGGGCCTTTCCCAGGGCTGCAGGGGCCACGCTGGGGGAATCGCCAAGGGTCCCACTAGGTCAGTGTCTATAACTGGGCCAGTCACATTACCTCCAGACAGCAGGACAGTGGTACTCTGCTCCTCCTTGGGCTCCCGATATGGCTTCCTTTCGTCTTGGGATTGCAGCACCCTCTGTTTCTGGGTCCACTCGACTTACTGGGCCACATGGAGCTGGCTGATCTGCCGATCCAGTTCCTCCATCTCCAGGGTCACAAGCCAGTTAGATGCTGGTACCGGATGAGCCTGAGTCAGGCCACGCACCATCCATAGGCCTCCTGGAGCCGATTATGGTGCCTCCGTAGCTTCTGGGTCAGAGGGAACTGACAAGATGATCTCTGGGGCATCTCCAGGCGCCAGCAGCTCTCCTCTACACGGGCACAGAGCAGCAATGACGTCTTTCTTGCTCACGCGCTGCTCTCTCTATTCTCTCTCCCTGCAGGCTTTGGTCCTCTCCTTTATGGAGGTGGAGCTTGCTCTGTGCACTGGCTTGCATGAATGGAGGTGGTGTATCTCGGCTGAGGGACACACCAGCTTGTATTTAAGTCCATTAAGGGGGCTGGCTGTCATTTTGGTGAAGCGGCTGGGCTCTTCCAACGATGGAAGGGAATGACACTCCTCTAGCCCAGCCCATGGCACTGTAGCATGGCAGCCACCATTACACAGTTTAATAACACACAGTCTTTTGGAACATTCTTAGCACACAGGACCCCATTGCAGTGGAGTTTCGGCATCCTGTTTGTGACGCCAGAAACGTGCACTGGTCATGGGGCCAGGGTACTTGACTCGCCAGGGGTTAACAGTTCAGGGGATGTCATGGTGCCAGTCCCCTGAGGTCGTGGCCATGACTGGACATTGCTAAGGGAATATTTACAGGGGAAATTGATGGTCATGATGCCAGCTGGAGTTCTGACCTGTAGGTAGCCAGGGGCTGCTGTGGGTGAATCTCCAAGGGATGATGGTGTGGCAGCCAGGTGTTGGTCCCTCTCCAGTTAGGGCCTAGGTCCCTTGGTAGGTTTAAGATGTAGTTGGGATGAGGAGGAGGATGAGGGATGTAGTAGTGTTAGGTGATGGCTCTGCAGGTGGGTGCAGGGAGGTGTAGGAAGGACCAGACAACACACAGGGTTCTTGTGATTTTTACCATTTACTTGGTGTTGAAGGAGATTACACCCAGCCGGGGAATATAGTCCAACAAGTCTACAGCCTGACCAACCCAGAAGCATTCGGGGTCCACTTTGCCGAGACACTGCCGGGAATTTGGCCATCCTTGCTGCTTTCCTCTACACTCCCTGATGAAGGAGCATAGCAGGCGCCGAAACGCGTTGGATGGATCCAAATAAAGGTATTGAGTGAACTTCTGATTCAGTTATTTGTGGCAGCGCAGACCGACGACACATTGTCCCTGGAAAATTCTGGAATTTGACCACATAGCACGTTGAGGTGTGGGTCCAGCAGCAGCCGCCATTACATGTTTTTCATACTGGTTGTGTGTCACACAACTAGACCAGGTGAGCAGTGTTCATTACGGCTCTTTAGCCGCTGATTGTTAAAAAGATAAGACCCTATCTGTGCTTGCTTCCTTCTTTTAGTTTCTTTCCTCTTCCTGACACTTGCTACCCCTGTCCTCTTCTAAATATCCTATGGTTGCCAGTCCCAGCAGGCAGGTGACTGCAGGTTCTGTGAGCAACAGATTTGCTAGTACTCTTAACCATATAGCGTTCCTTGAGCCTGGGGAGGGTCCAGTATGTTAGCCACTGTACCTGAAGCCCAGAGACCCCCATTTTCACGGCTGGTCTTGAAGAATCCAAACCGAATTGGCACTGGCACCACTTCTGCAGCTAGCTCCTCTGTCTGGCTGGACAGTTGTCAGCAGATGCATTTCCTCAGGCCCTGGGACCAGCAACTAACTCCACATGTGATACTAGCTTCCCCAGCTGCCCGACTGGACCTCACTAGAGCTGTCTCCTTCCTCCCACCCCTAACCTAACTCCTTCCTCCATCCAGTAGGTGGGGACTGCCCTGAATGTTTTCCACCCAGCAAAACCCTGGCCTGGAGTTTGGATTGTGTTGGGTGCAAATGAGGGTCTCAGGAAAGCTTTCTCCTCTTACCTCTGGGCATAGTACTGTAGCAGGTTAATGTTTTAAGAAATAATGCTGCAGTAACTTAGTTTGGCCACTGGAGGTCACCATTGAACACTAGTAGAAAGGACTGAAAACAGGAAGTAGTTCTCTCAGGCCCCTTTCACATCAGCGTATTTCGCTGATCGCAGCAGATGCAGCAGATTTACCGCATCTGCCGCATCTGCCACCTAACCATCACACTTGCGGTTCACCTGCGGTAAGCCCCATGCAATGTCTATGGAGCTTGCGGCAGGTGCGGTAAGTGCAGTATAGTTGCGGTTTTGGCACTTGCGGCAGCTGCGGCCGTGAAAAAAATGGAAAAAAAAATGCTGCGTTTTTTCCTCGGCCGCAGCTGCCGCAAATGCCGAAACCGCACTTGCCGCACCTGCCTCAAGCCCCATAGACATGTCATGGAGCTTGCCACAGAGGAACCACAACTTGGCTGTTAGGCGGCAGATGAGGCAAATGCAGTAAATCCGCTGCATCTGCCACGATCAGCGAAAAACGCTGATGTGAAAGAGGCCTGCTCTAAATTTGGAGAGACAAATTCCTGAGGAGATCCTACACAGCTAAGCACGTGTTGGCTGTTCTGAGGGGCTCGTGGATCTAGAGAAGGACATGCCTGCCTTGAACCATGTTAGATTTATTCAAGGACGCAATCTACACCATGGGCTGAAAGATAAGCCATGTGCTGTGAGTACATAAGGTCGACCGGTCAATATGTGGATAGTCAAGACAGGGTGAGTTAGCTAGAAACTGCAGAGGACTACAGTATTTTGTGTGTACTCCTGAGGAAAGACCAACCAGGCTTGGTCTATACAAGATTCTGCATATTGAGACTTGCACGAGTGTGAGTCGCAAAGAAGCCAAGCGTGGATGACAGCCGTAGGACTGAGAGAACGATCGACATCCCTGTTATACTGGGCTGTGCAAAAAAGCCTATTGTAACGAAGATCTTCTATACCTCAGTGGCTGATGGTTAGGGTTAAACAAAATACACCCTGTTAACTGTACATTGCCAAGTTTAAGTAAGAATTTCAACCCTGCAGGAGGGGAAAGTACATTTGATATAAATAGGTTGTAGGATAGATTTATAAAGGGGAATCAGGGAAAGCTGATTGCCAGGAATTGTATTTGGAGGACCCACTGTCCAGGGAGGTATACATTAGACAGGTAGATCATATCATTCAACTGGAGAGGGGTATATATGAAAGAAGAGAGAATTTCAAAATGTATGAGAAGTTGTGGACTCCCTGGCTGCAATATGGTTAAGTTGTATGATAATATAGCTGTATAGTCATTGACTGATAAGGAACTGATGAACTTCAGAGCTTTCAGAAAAGGAACATCATCAGTATAAGTAATGTTGGTAAACGTATTTTGCAAGACATGGGTTGGTTATGCTGTCTGGGATGGGAAAGGGAGGGGGATAAGGGGAATGGGTTATTCAGAGTAACATAGTAACATAGTAGTTAAGGTTGAAGGAAGACCTTAAGTCCATCTAGTTCAACCCATAGCCTAACATGTTGATCCAGAGGAAGGCAAAAAACACCCATGTGGCAACACTAAGCTCCACATTGGGTGAAAAAATTCCTTCCTGACTCCAGATACGGCAATCAGACTAATTCCCTGGATCAACGCCCTATCAAAGAATCTAGTATGTATAACTGGTAATATTATAGTTTTCAAGAAAGGCATCCAGGCCCTTCTTAAATGTTAGTAGTGACTCACTCATTACAACAGCATGTGGCAGAGAGTTCCATAGTCTCACTGCTCTTACAGTAAAGAATCCACGTCTGTGATTATGATTAAACCTTCTTTCCTCCAGACGTAGAGGATGCCCCCTTGTCCCAGTCTCAGGCCTAAGAGTAAAAAGATCATTAAAAAGGTCTCTGTACTTTCCCCTCATATTTATACATTATTATAAGATCACCCCTAAGCCTTCGTTTTTCCAAACTAAATAACCCCAACTTTAATAACCTGTCTTGGTATTGCAGACCCCTCTGTCCTCTAATAACCTTGGTCGCTCTTCTCTGGACCCGCTCTAGTTCAGCTATGTCTTTCTTATACACCGGAGACCAGAATTGTACACAGTATTCTAAGTGTGGTCGCACTAGTGACTTGTATAGAGGTAAAATGATGTTCTCCTCATGAGCATCTATGCCTCTTTTAATGTATCCCATTATTTTATTTGCCTTTGCAGCAGCTGCCTGACACTGGCCACTAAATGTGAGTTTGTCATCTACCCATACACCCAGGTCTTTTTCAGTGGTAGTTTTGCCCAGTGTTTTACAATTAAGAACATAATTATTCGATATGATAATATACCATGTAATCTTGTATTGAGGGTATGCTGTACATAATTTCTTTTCAATAAAAATGTATCTGATAAAAAAGTAAAGGGGAATCAGGGATCCTGAAGTATTTTGTAAATAGTGTGGGGGGTGGGTGTAAGGTTATATCCCGAGGGGAACACGTGTCGCTGCTACAGTGAGAGTCTCGGTAGGCCCTCTACGGAGTAAGGGTGGGGGAGGTATAGTCAGGGGTAGTTGTGTTACCTCTCTGCAAAACTGGCACGTGAGTTCCCTCGGGCTGCATAATTTCTATACTGTGATGGGGTCCATATCTTTGTTGAAAAGTTTGAATCTGTTATCTTTTTGGCACCGATAAAGGGAGTTAATTTGCCACTATTTTGGAGTCAGTGTCTTTCATAGCAGCACCGTATCCCTCTTACATGAACGGTTAGTTTCCCGGCCGTTACAGTACCATACATGTAAAATGCATGGAATACCACTAGTGGTTGCCTCACTGTGAGGGCACCACATCTATTCCACATCTCTAGTCTGCAGAGCACATCTTAACTCAAGATAATGACATAGAAACTCAGGCTGCTGCTGAGCTCTTATGTCACTGACTTTATTTATAGTGACCTCATAGGGCTGGGGTCATGTCAGAAACACTCACTCTTGTGATAAAACAGGCAGGGAAATGTTTTAACTCACAGCAAAAAACAGCTGTGAGGCCTCATGCTGTCCTATCTGTATACTCTTTTGCTTTGTCCCCTGACTGGGAGCTGTGCTATGATGACCATGCCCGTGCATGGTCACACATAGGCATTACACAGTGCATAGCAGGGGTACGTTTATAAGATTATTTAGACATAGGAATCATTTTTAACCGCTTCAGGACCCAGCCTATTTTGACCCTAAAGACCTTGACATTTTGTCAATTCTGAGCAGTGTCCCTTTATGAGGTAATAACTCTGGAACCCTTCAATGGATCCTAGCGATTCTGAGAATGTTTTTTCGTGACATATTGGGCTTCATGTAAGTAGTAAATTTAGGTCGATCATTTTTACGTTTATTTGTGAAAAAATAAAAAATTTGGCAAAAAGTTTGAAAATTTCCCAAAAATTTTGAAAATTTGACAATGTTTTAAGTTTGAATTTTTCTTCTGCTAATCCAGAGAGTTATGTGACACAAAATAGTTAATAAATAACATTTCCCACATGTCTACTTTACATCAGCACAATTTTGGAATCACCTCAGCGGCCTGCTGCAGCGCTGATAACCCTATTACCAGGTACCACAGGTGGCGTCACAATACCAATTTCCCCCATCATCATCACCCCCATCCCTGCCACTGAGTGTCCAGGGCACGGAACCGGGAACCGACCAGCTGTGATCCCCTCACTGAAGCAACCCCCTGTCCCGGTATCCGAGTACCCCCTACCCTGTCAACCGGATCACATTCATTGAAGCGCCTTTTTCTGGTGCTGTACCCAGACTTTTCCAGTTGCCCTTATGCCGGTGGCAAACTGGGTAATAAAGGCGTTAATGCCAGCTTTTTTGTTGTCAGCTGACACTAAGCCCAAGATTCATAATGTCGGGCCAATGTTAGAACCTGCCATTAGGAACCTCTAGTAAATCGTCAAAAAATACACCACACAGGGAAAGATCTTTTATTTGAAAAAAAACACAAGCAAAATTCGGACTCCATCTTTATTATAAATCTCTGACGTAGTCCACAACGATGGTCCCTCAATCGCCTCCGACGTAGTCCACATTGAAGGTCTCGATCGCCTCTGCTACATCCAGAGACTGCAGCAAGGGATCAAGTGTCCTCTTTATGCAGTCTCTGGTATCATAGTAATTGTGCACTGTATGGCAGATCATTGCCATATAGTGCACCATCATTGACACCAGAGACCACAACAAGGGATTAAGCGTCCTCTTATTGTAGTCTCTGGGGTCACGATGATGATGCACTGTATGGCAGATCATTGCCATACAGTGCACCATCACTGACACCAGAGACTACAAAGATCAAGTATCCTCTTGTTGTAGTCTGGTGTCATAGTGATGGTGCACTATATGGCAATGATCTGCCATACAGTGCACTGTCACCGTGACCCCAGAGACTACAACAGGGATCAAGTGTCCTCTTGTTGTAGTCTGTGGGGTCACGGTGATGATGGCAAATCATTGCCATACAGTGCACCATCACTATTAAACCAGACTACAGCCGCTCCACAGCCCCTTCAATAGCTGGCAGAGGATCACGGTGATTGACTGTTCAAACAGCCAATCACCGTCATCCTGGGAGCGGGGTGGGAAATCCACATCCCCTGACCTCAAGCCCCGGTGCTCTGGGATAGGAATCACAGAGCACTGGGGCTCGATGGTGGTTACCGCGGAAGCGGTGCCCCGGTATCCGCCATGACGTTGAACAACGTCATAGGTCTGGAAGGCACCGACTTTCATGACATTGTACAACGTCAAAGGTCGGGAAGGGGTGAAAACATGTAATTATGGATCCAGATTTTAGTAAAAGATTTATAGATTAAAATGTACTTTGTGCCCTGGAAACGGAGTTCTGTAGCCCATGGGATATGTTGTCGCTGCTATATGCATCTTTACGAGGCATGCCAGGGTACATCAAGTGTTCCCTAGTTTTCAGGGATACCCTCATGGCCTGGAAGACTGTTCGGAAAAAATTCAACCTACCATGGAAAATATCTAAATATCTAAATCCGTGGGCACATACTGACTTTACTCTGCGACGTAAAAAAAAACTATTTACAGAATGGAAAAGGAAAGGAGTTTCAAGGATGGGCAACTTGATTCTTAAGACAGAAGGTAGATGGATGTATGGTCCGGAAGTACTTGATAAATATCATCTTGATGCTTACCATATACTGCAATATAACCAGCTACGCTTTCAGGTGATGCAAAATCTCATTAATGTTACTAGAGAAACAGACACAAATGACTTCGACTTATTAGTTAATAGGGATATAAGGAGACGTAACTATATCTACCATATACAACCAAACCAGAGAGTCATTACTACCCGTGGGTTCAAACAAACTCTTTACTAAATGGGTGACATATCTGCAAAAGGAGGACACTGTAGAGCACATTCTAAAAGGCTGGGCAAATGTTAGAAGGTCTATATTAAATGAAAAATGGAGGGACAGCCAATTCCGTTTAATGCACGGGGTGATCGGCGGATTTAATATGCCACCAAGTATAACATATGCTGATAGATTCTTGAAATGCCCTAAATGCAGCGAAGAAAGTATGGACATGATACATGGCATATTGAGTTGTCAGGCAACACAAAGTTATTGGAAAATGGTAGAGATTCACCAAAGAGACTTGTGGGTTGGAGGTGGATCTCAACCCCGTGTGCTGGGTCCTCCATTACACCGATGGCACTCGGAAGGGGAAAGGGGTGCCTGGTTTATTTCATGTCATAGCTCTACTGGCTAAACGCCTTCTTCTTCAAAACTGGTTGTCACATTCACCACCGGGGGAACAAGACTTGTTAATAAGTATGAGAAAGACTATGGACATTGAGAAGCATGAAGCTGTATGGAACAAGGACAAATTGACAAATCTATTGAAAAATGGAGGCCGTTTATTGAAAATAAAATTGACGAGAGAGGAAATTGTGTGGGTGATTAGGCCTATGCACAGTCCACATGGTACCTCTTGGAGGACATTGGTGGAACCTTAGGGAAACTGAAACTGTAAGTTAACGGTTTATGGTATGTGGATATGCTGGAAGCTGCCTCGTACCTACAGTTATAATGGACATGGATGACATTGAGGGTTCATTCTTGTCTTGACACCTAAAACTTCATGGCATTTATATTGACAAAAGTATTGCGACTCTGACGAATGTTGGCTCCAGGGATACCGCTTGTGGCTTGTTCTTTATTTCTTTACGTACCTGTTGTATATATTAATTTTGAAAAACTTTAATAAAAATTATACTAAAAGAAAAAAAGTACTTTGTTCATGGGACCACCCTTTCAAATATTAGCATTTTGTGCCATGATATTCAACAATTTTCATACTTTTGACCTATACATATAAAATCTAGCTAATAAATAAAAAATTTTAAATGGCATATAAACCCACATATTTTCTCTATAATAGATGCCTGGCACATTCTCAATTTGGTCTTACAGAATTGCAGACAGGCATTAATAAATAATTGTTCAGCCTTCAGCGATTACATATTGACCGCATGTAAACGAAAACCAGCATCAATGCTAAAGGTTAAAGTCAAATTCAAACTTTAAGTGCTTGATCCTTTCTTTATTGGACTAAGTTATCCCAAACTGCATGGGCTGCAGTACGTGCATACAGTGGATAAATGAGTACTCCCCTTTGGAAAAGGAAGATTTTTGTCAATGTCTCAAAGAATACAATAATAATTTCCAAATTTTGATAAGAATGAGTTTCAACAGAACATTTTTTTAAGACCCATAATGTGAAATTAAGGTTAGGCTGCCTTCACACTACAGATTTTTTAAATCCGATGCTGTCTGATAAAAATCGGACAGCATCAGACCGATTTTGGGCCCCATGCAGCCCTATGGGCATCGGACCGAATCGGATGTTTACTAAATGGCATCCGATTTGGTCCGATCCGATTCTGTCCGATTTCTTTATCGGTGCAAAAATCGGAGCATGCTCTGATTTTTGCACCAAAAATAAAATCGGACAAAATCGGATCGGACCAAATCGGATGCCATTTAGTGCACATCCGATTTGTTCCGATCAGTTTATCATGGGACCCTATGGAGCAGGGTCCGTGGAAACATCTGATGTCTCCTCGGACCCGATTTTACTGTACTGAGCATGCTCAGTGCAGTAAAACTGCTCCAAACTGGAAGGCAGGGGTTAAAAAAAAAAAAAAAAGTTTATGCTCACCTATCCCCGAGGCCCCCGCCGGCTCCCGCAGGCTCCCGGTGTCTCCAGAGGTCTTCTACTGCAGTACAGGACCTGCGGTGATGTCACAGTCAAGTGACCGCAGGTTACCATGGTGTATCCTGCTGTCATGTGACTGTGACATCACCGCAGGTCCTGTACTGCAGTAGAAGACCTCTGGAGACACCGGGAGACGGCGGGAGACGGCGGGGGCCTTGGGGATAGGTGAGCATAAACTTTTTTCTTTTTTTTCTTTTTTTAGCACGGAGGCTACGATTTAATGCCGGAATCGGATGCCTATTTGGCATCCGATTCCAGGCATCAGAAGGGAGCCGATGCTGTCCGAATTTATCGGACAGCATCGGCTTCCTTCAAAATCGTCATGTGAAAGTAGCCTAACTCATATAACTTTCATTGCAAAATATCCAGTTATATTCAAATTAGCTGATGCAAAAATGAATACACCTCACATGAAAAACAACTATATATAGTATGCTGCATGGCCTTCATGCCTAGCAGACTTGGTGCTGTCCTTAAAAATCATGGACATAAGAAATATTAGCTGTAGTTGTTTATGTTGGTTGTATTCGTTTTTGCATCAATTAATTTGAGTAAAACTGAAAATTTTATAATGAAATTATATTTACTTTACTTTTTATGTTATGGGTTATAATGTTCTATGAAGCTCAGTCTTGCAAATTTTTTTGTATTCAGTGAAATATTGATTCACATTTTACTTCTCATTGGGATGTACTAATTTTAAGCTGACCACTGTAAGCATTAAGTAGAGGTGCATTCCCGTCTGCATTCATGTAACCGCCTATCAGGATGGATTGGAAACAGGGAGACAAAATTGTAGGAAGATGTCCTTGTTTCGATCAGAAAGTCCATTATGGAAATTATACTAAAGGAGCCATTACCCACGGAACTTTCAGCTGCATGACTGTCCTAACACAAAAACAGTACAATTTTCTTCAGCAGAACATCGACCCTGAAGGGCTGATTTTTTTTTTCTATAGCGCTGCATGGTCAGGTACAGCACACAAAACTATCAAGGGTATAGTAGGTAAAGTAAGTATGAATTATGGAGAGTTCTAGCCTGCAGCATCAGGGGCTAGGAAAAATCCCAAGCCTAGGGGTTTACAGGAATATGATAAATTTCCCAAGGTAAATTTCAGAAACAGAAGGTTTTGGGAATCTGACGTACAAGTGACACCTTTAATTTAAAGTGAAAAAGCCCATAATTCAATCTAAGTGTTCCCCTTGCTTGCTAGTAGGGTCAGGGGTGGAGCTTGAGGTGTGCATGAAATCAGGGGAGGTGCTGGAGTGGCTTGAGCCTGGAAAATTTCCTGACTATGGAGTCATTCTGCAAGTCCCTAGACCAATAGGGCCAGTTTTTGCTTTTGTTTCATCACAGTTTGTAGGTCGTGATGGGCGAACCCACCAATGCTTTTGATCTGCCGACTTGCCCAGACCTTTTTGTAAAGTTCGAGTTCAGGTCCGGACGTAACTCGAACTTGCATCCGAACCCTGAGCTTGGACTTTGCAGTTATGTCATGGGGCGTGGAGGCTGTAAAAGAAAGCATAATTTATAAACATCATCATTATACTTACCAGGTCCCGGGGCTGTTCATTAAATTCTGGGGTAATTCACTGCCCTGCTGACAACTGATCATTTCTCGGCAGTGTTTGTGGTGACGTCAGAGTTAGGGGTTACCCGAGTTCATGGTTTGTTGACCTCTGTCATGACACCAAGCTCAGCCTGAGTCTGCTTGTCGTTCAGGACAGACGCATGTCTGTTCAGAGCGACGAAGCAGAGCTAAACCTGCTCTGCCTGTGTATTACAGCAGAGGGAGGTTTCGTTTTTTTTGTAATTAAAGATGGAGTCCCTAAATGTGTTTTGTGTTTTATTTGTAATAAAATATTTTGTCTCCATGTTGTGTTTTTTTTTAAATGTTTACTAGAAATTCATGGTGGATGGGTCTAATTTAGCCTGAAATCTTGAATTTCTGGCTTAGTAACAGCTGACAATGCAAGGCTGGCATTAACCCCATTATTACCCAGCGTCCCACTTCTTCCCCCAGGGCCGCTGGAAGAGCCGGGTAAAGCACCTGGAAATGGCATTACGATGAATGTGACATTTTCAGGCAAGGCTGTGGTTTCAGGTTACTCCAGCAGCCAATCACACGCCCACTCTCTGTGACAGTGTCTGTGATTGACTGTTGGGCCCTTCACAGATTGACTGATATAATAGTAATGTAAAAATAAATATTTTTTAAAAATTGCATAGCGCTTTGCGGTATTTTTTATTTTCAGTGCAGATAAAGCAGACAGCTATGGGCTGCCATTTCCAGCTGCCTGGCTTTACCTTAGCTGGCAATCAACATACAGGGAAGTCCAATATTTTATTTTTTTAATTATTTAAATAAATCATTTAAAAAAAATATGTGGGCTCCCTCTTTATATTGATTGCCAGCCAAGGAAAACTAGACAGCTGGGGGCTCGGATTTTCAGCATAATAAGGCCTAAGCATTCTGGGCCCCCAAACCGAAAAGCACAGCTGCCCCTGGAAATGGCGTATTCATCATAGCCCCATTTCCAGGTGCTTTACCCGACTCTTCTAGCGGCCCTGCTGGGGGGGGGCACACTGGGTAATAATGGGGTTAATATCAGCTGTGTATTGTCAGCTGGTGCAAAGCCCAAAATTCATAATGTCAGGCCAAATTAGACCCAGCCATCATGAATTTCTAGTAAACATAAAAAAAAACTACAGAGAATTTTTTTATTAGAAATAAAACACAAAACACATTTAGGGACTCCAACTTTATTATAAAAAAAAACCTTCCTCTGACATAATCCAGGTATTTTTATCCAGCTATGCTACATCTCGCTGCTAATAGACAAACACATCTGCTGGCAGAGACAAGTAGGCATGGAATGACAGCCGTGTGAAAAGGTTATCGAGTTCACATGAACTCAGATAACCCCAACATCACCTGAAAAATGCTTCATTTTCTGGAACAATTTAAAGGGAGCAAACACTTTCATCCATGACTGTGAAAAAGAACCCATTGAATTGTCTAAAAATGGTAAAAGCCAGTGTCTATATCCAATATTAGGAAAGACATGGCAAAAATGGTATTTGTGGAAGCCACTTTGCCTGAAAAACCATTGCAGCTTTTGTATAGTTTGCTCTGGAAAACCTGGTGTTATACTGTATCTTACCTGGTAAGACTTTATTTTACAGAATAAGCTTTTATTGTGCAGCACGGATACATACAAAAGAAAAAGGTAGAGTGGCACTAACACAGGATCCACCAGTCACACGTTTGACCATAATCAATACAACACAGAAGAAAGAAACGTGTATATATGACCGGGATCAGGGAAGAAATATATTCAACACTTGATAAAGTGAAAAATAGTTTTTATTACAATAAACTCGTGTGTACAAGGTAAAACAAAAGCACAAAACATTTAAAACCATTTAAAATATGTGCAACACCGCACAGATAGCATCAGATATGCATGCCTCCTATAGTTTTAACAATAATAATAGTCCTGCAAAGCTGACCTGGTGACAAAACACAACAGTGAATAAATATTTGCACTAGTTCCCATGATAAGAAGACCAACAAAAAACAGGAGCGGAAAAAAACCCCCAGAGTATTGGAACTGTAGAAATCTATTGCAACCTGAGCTCAGCTCAATAAGGCAGAGGGAAAAAAAAAAAAAAAAAAAAAAAAAAAAAAAGGCCTTGATTAAATGTCTGATACTCTATAAAGTGAGTCAAAGGCTGCCTAGTTAATGATAGGACCTGAACAGACCACAAAGCAAAGAGAGACAATACTCTGGGTGAACCGCATACCTGTGAATAAAGACAAATTTGTGCAGATTAGTCACCAGTCACTTTAGACCTGCAGGCAAGGAGGCATAGGAAGCGTGGCTCTGGACCTATGCGTGTCACTGCCCAATTGACAGCTTCATCTGGGTAGAGCCCACGGATACATGACATTGGTGCAATGAGATGGACAGGCTAAAATAATGGAGTTTGTAATGACCTGATGACAACTAGAGGTTTAGCAAAGTAAGCCAGACTATTGCTACGTTCACACGCTGCATAATGCCTGCTTATTTATGCAGTTGCGCTTCTTTGCTGCGCTTTGCGCAAAAAAGCACAACTGAATTCACAAGCTGCACATTTTGACCTGCGCTTTTCCAGAGCCCATTATGTAGGCTACGTTCAGACGCTGCATATTTCACTATTTATACAGCGCTATTTAGCAGCCCAGCAAAAGCTATGGCTTTTGCTTAAAACCATTCACACTTTCCATCTTACTGCAGATGCGCTTTTCACTGCAAAGTGCGTCCGCAAAAAGAATGAGCATGTCAATTTTTTGCGCATTTTGACATGCGCTTCTCCCGTAGCCCACATTATAAAACGGGCTTGGGAAAAGCGCAGGTCAAAATGCACAGCATGTGAATGCAGTTGCGCTTTTTTGCACAAAGCACAAAATCGAATACTCCTCTCTTCACTCACCTCTGTGGCCTTTTCAATACTCACTGCCATCCATCTACCTCTGCACATCTTCTGATCCCTAGATGAGTCATTCACATTGGAATCTTCAGGCAACTCTACTGTTTATACTTCCAGCTGTCATGGTTTCCGAGATGCGTCTGCGCATGGGAGCTGTCTTATGCTATGATGTCATGATGCCATTGACCTCATGCACAGAACCATCCTGGGCACCATGATAGCCTTAAGGCCAGCACAGTGTAAGCGGCCCGAAGATTCCAAAATGATTGTCGGAGGATCAAGTGATGGATGAGTAATGGTGAGCAGTTGTGAGACTGGACAGGTAAGCGGAGGGTGAATTGGATTAACTAGGAAAAACCGCACAAACAGGCAAATTAATATTTTTCCTGATCAACTCATATCTACTCATGATGTGTTCTGCTGCCTGAGCTGGCCTTTAACCCCTTCATGACCATTGACACAAGTTTGCGCTATGGTTGGGAAGGGATTAACGACCTAAGATGTAAATTTAATTTTAATTTAAAAGTAATGTCTGGTCATCATTTCTTTAGAAACAGTGATCAGGGCAAAATGCTTGGTGTATGTGACATCAGGGCAGCTGTGCTCATCACTACAAGGTCTTTTGCAGCTCCCCACAAATATGATCAAAGTAATTGGCTGTTTAGTAATTGTTGCGATCAGGACATCCAAAAGCACCAATCAGTGAGAAAGAAAGCAGTTTCACCTATCAATGACTGTTTTGCTCTGTTTCATTTCATCTTCAAGAAATGTGCAGAGCAGTCATGCTGAGTACTGCTGATATGCTGAACTAATTCCCAACTATTCAAGAACAGAAAGAGGGACAATTTATGCGGGGCGCATAGTGCACGTTGGCAAAACTTGCTCACACCCCTAGTCACACCCATTTACCATATCTTTCTACAATGGCAGGAGGAGTTATCAGTGGGATGATGGTAGTGAAGGACATTTTTCAGTTGCCCAGCTGTGCCCTGCTAAATCGGGGATGGCTGGGACTAGAGATGAGCAAGTCGATACAGAGGACTCCAGTTCAGAGTCCACAAAGCTCTTACCATCCAATGTCGCTGGCACAGTTTTTGATTATCCAGGACTGGTGTGACATCATCTGTGCATACTGCTCATCTCTATTTGGACCTCTGAATTTATTTATTTTTTGCATTCATTTGTAGTCGTAGCAGCCAAAACTTTCTCACCTTTATGTATCTTCACTAGTGATGAGCAAGTGTTATCGTTACTGTTCGCTACTCGCACACATAGTACAGTATTCACGATACTCGTTACTCGGTGAGTATCACTGGTGCTCATGAGTGATGTGGTGAACTTGTGCAATCTGACAAAAATTGCCATCTCCCTTCAGTACACAAAAGGAGCCCCAATGAGAGTAGATTGAATGTTAGGCTCTCTTTGGGGGGCACAGCAAGGTGTTGTATGCAGAGATAACTCAAAAAGCCCTCTCCCCAGCCTGCCCCAGAAAGGCTGCTTTTATGGCCGGATGTGCATGGGCGGAGCTGATCACTAATTGACTAACATTGGACTCGCTATTCGGACAGTTCACGGTTACTACAAATTACTCATTATGAGTATAGTGATTACAAATATTTCACTACTCGCTCATCACTAATCTTCACTTATTCATTTTCAGTGTGTGTAAGGCAATGTTCACACAATGCATAAATACTTATTTGATGAGTTTGTAAAAAAAAAATGCTGTTGCATTTTTAAGCCTTTTTCAAAAATTTTAACAAGCATTAAAAAATCAGTTTCACATATTCACCAGAATGCCTCAAATCAGGGGAAAATGCATTAAAACATGCAGCAAGCAATAATCAGAAAAGATTTATTGTGTCATGTGGTATAGACACCTGTTGCAGGTGACCTGCAGAAAACATGCTTTAGCATTACAAAAATAGAAAAAAAGATGTTCAAACACATGTATGTCAGCGCCATCACATGCATATACAAAACCACACAGACGAATCCAGAACAAGGGTCATTAATGGCAATGGTAGGATTGGCTCAACCATACAGAGAATATAATGAAGATATGCTGGCACCTTCATCCGATGAAAAAGTTTTTACTTTATTATGTAATTCACAACATTAAAATAAAAGCATCTTGGTGGCTGAGCATGCCCCGTCAGACGCGTTTCGATAAAAATCTTTATCAATGACAAAGAGGCAACAAAACAACATGCAATATATATATACAAAAAACATTACACCTGTGAGATTACAAACGAGTGTCACCTGAATGGGTTAAGTAAAAAACAATGACTTGAATGGTCTCATTATAGAATATAGGAAAAAAGTTCTCTAAAATGCAAAGGAACTACTTTATATTACAACATGAAGGATAGCAGCAAAGATACAAGAACATGTGCATATGTATAATGTATATAGCAATAGATTAAATGAATAGTGGCAATGTACAGAGAGAGGGGATACACTTAACGCAAAATATTATACACAATTGTTAGATGTACTGGATATAACCTGGATTAGGAAGAAAAAGTAGGAGCCTGTCCTGGTATAAGGATGTATATGAACAGGACTAGTTAATTTTAACAAAAAGCACTTGTATTAATAAAAATACATCAAATCGCTCCTATAATTCATTCCCCCAGGAAATCTGCTGTTCAAGCATAATATCCAGAAACGTTCGCGATTTAACATGTCTCGGATTCGGTCCCCTCCTCGTACTGAGCTCCTCACCACCTCCAATCCTTTAACAGACAACTTGCTGGTGTCGCCACCGTGATATTCAGAAAAATGCTTAGATAAGCCTGACATAGAGCGTCTATTCCCTGAGGATGAAGGGTTGGCTGCTGATATATGTTCTGAGATACGTTTTCTTAGAGGCCGACTGGTACAACCAATATAGTCTAAATTGCATGCAAGAAGCCATGTAAACCACAAAGGTGGTCGCACAGTTAATGTAATTTTTTATTTTATAAATTCTACCGCTAGATCTATCCTGGAATACATCTGTTTTTTTCATGTACCTGCATAGATTACAACGAGGTTGACCACATTTAAAATTGCCAGTGTATCGTAGCCAAGTGGGTTTGCTGTGGCAGTCCACTTGCTTAAAGAGACTCGGTGACACATGACTGGCAAGATCGCGACCCTTCCTAGCAACGCACCTGAAACCATAATTTAGAACCTTGCGCAATGATGTATCTTGATATAGCATCGGAACATATTTATGTAAAATGTCCACGATGCCGTTGTAATCAGTGCTAAATGGGGTAGAAAAGGTAATGGGTTGTTTCCTATTTTGAGATAAGGGACGTTGATTATGTTGTTTATGACAGTCCATCAACTGCTCTCTGGTTTTACTTTCGACGATTTTTTTGGCGCGATTGACAACCCACCATTTGTAGCCCCTGGTTTTCAGTCTTTGTTCTATGTCAGTAGCCTGTTTATTATAATCACTCTCTAGGGTACACATGCGTTTGGCTCTAATGAATTCTCCTACCGGTAAGTTTTTAACCGTATGAGGAGAATGGCAACTATCAGCATGCAGTAATGTGTTGCCGGATATGGGCTTTCTATAAAGATTGGTGATGACCCTACCAGACCCAGCATCCCCTGTAAGTGTACAATCAAGAAAGGGAGCAGAGGTACCATGATCCTGCATAGTGAACTTTAAATTCATGGCATTATCATTACAAAAATCAAAAAATGATGTGATACTGGGGTTGGATGAACCTCCTGGGGGTACACCCCAAACAAAAATGAGATCATCAATATAACGTCCATACCACTTGGGGAAAAGATGGTATGGATTGTTTGGGGAAAAAAGGAACTCCCTCTCCCACACAGACATGTAAAGATTGGCCAATGAGGGGTTGTACCAGTCGGCCTCTAAGAAAACGTATCTCAGAACATATATCAGCAGCCAACCCTTCATCCTCAGGGAATAGACGCTCTATGTCAGGCTTATCTAAGCATTTTTCTGAATATCACGGTGGCGACACCAGCAAGTTGTCTGTTAAAGGATTGGAGGTGGTGAGGAGCTCAGTACGAGGAGGGGATCGAATCCGAGACATGCTAAATCGCGAAAGTTTCTGGATATTATGCTTGAACAGCAGATTTCCTGGGGGAATGAATTATAGGAGCGATTTGATGTATTTTTATTAATACAAGTGCTTTTTGTTAAAATTAACTAGTCCTGTTCATATACATCCTTATACCAGGACAGGCTCCTACTTTTTCTTCCTAATCCAGGTTATATCCAGTACATCTAAGAATTGTGTATAATATTTTGCGTTAAGTGTATCCCCTCTCTCTGTACATTGCCACTATTCATTTAATCTATTGCTATATACATTATACATATGCACATGTTCTTGTATCTTTGCTGCTATCCTTCATGTTGTAATATAAAGTAGTTCCTTTGCATTTTAGAGAACTTTTTTCCTATATTCTATAATGAGACCATTCAAGTCATTGTTTTTTACTTAACCCATTCAGGTGACACTCGTTTGTAATCTCACAGGTGTAATGTTTTTTGTATATATATATTGCATGTTGTTTTGTTGCCTCTTTGTCATTGATAAAGATTTTTATCGAAACGCGTCTGACGGGGCATGCTCAGCCACCAAGATGCTTTTATTTTAATGTTGTGAATTACATAATAAAGTAAAAACTTTTTCATCGGATGAAGGTGCCAGCATATCTTCATTATATTCCTTGACTTGGGCGGTGGCCGGCCGTCAGCTGCAGCACCTGACTGGATCTTCTGAGAAGGAGGGGTGAGCTTACTCCTATTCCCTGTTCCCTGTGAGTTTGTCTGGACAGCTTCAGCTCCCCACCTCAGCACATTTTGATTCATTTACCTGATATGGATCCAGATCCGAGTGGTCTCAATCTTCATAAAGAACAACGTCTAAGGAAGGCAGCAGATATCTTCAGTAAGAATGGCTCTGCACCATCTATACAAACAGGTGACATTTATGCTATCTTTTTATCATTGGAGAAACAAATGATTCAGCACTTAAAAGTATCATGGGATCATTTAACACTTGAAAAGTATGTGGGCCACGCTATGATACCGCGGGGCTTACGCCTCAGGAAATCCCCCACTACTAACTATGGGGAGGAATTTACTAAGCAGTGGCAGGACATTCTTTCTACCTGTTCTATTAAGCTAATGGAACTGATCATTGCAGAGGAATCAGTGAAATTGTCAGCACTTGAAAAGTCCATAGAAGATCTCAATGTAACAGCCAAGAACTTTGTAGATCATAAGGACTATTCTTTGCTAAATACGAACTTACAGAGGAAACTTGTTGAATTGGAGGACTTTATCACCGGAAACAAAAAGAAAAAGTTCTTACGTGACTGTAATGACTATGAAACTAATAATGTGTACAACTGGAAACGTGCAACAACAAATAAGCCAAAATCGATTTTGAAAAATTCCTCTGTTGCACAACGTAGAGTAAGTTTTTCCTCCTCCATGTTAGATACCAGTGTCAGCTCCATAGGCACTAACTCTACTTTGGACAAATCTGCCATTGTGTGTAATGTTTCTCCCATAAATAAAGGTTCTACTATGTCATTTTTTCCTCCAAAAAACAGGGGAACAAGAGAAGGGGTAGGAGAGGACGTAGGAGGACCAAGGTATCCAAAACGTATGAAAAGGAGAAAGTTTTTTCATCATTAACAAATGTCTCTCCCCATTGTGACTCACTTTCTTCCAATACTATTCCCATTATATCTAATGTGTCAACACAATTTGATGTAATAAATCTATCAGCATGTATTTTGACGAAAAATCATTTGGATTTACTGGGAAGGGGCTTAAATTTTGTACCTTCCAGTCGAGCTGATCTGTTTCAAACCATCAAGGATGTAAACAAATTTGTTAGAAACCTTACTATTAAACGACATTTCCTTGATGGTTCGATAGCACCTCAGCCCGATCAAACTCCATCTTCATCTATGAATACTGATTTCTCCATTGATTATGGTGCACAACCAGATTTTCTGACATATACTGAAAAAGGCAATAATATATTTGATCCGGACAAATTGTGCATGCCTTTTAAAGACGTATGCACTTTGTCCGCTTTAAATGCCTTGCAGAAAGAAGGTGACATCTCCATATCAAACTGTACCTCCCATGGCAAAGCTACAACTGTACCTAATCCATATTATTACCCTATTAAATCTAGGGCTCCAATAATGGATTCTTTTCAGACAATTGTGGAAGGTGAGATAAGGGATCTTTTAAACAATCAAAACAATACAGGTGATAATCTTCCTCCTTCTAGTAGATTGGCTTTGGAGGATCTAAAATCAAATCCTCACATTATTGTTCGCAATTCAGACAAAGGGGGATCTGTAGTAGTGTTGGACGCTGCCCTCTATCGTAGAGAGGTCATGAATATGCTAAGTGATGGTGATACATACAGAATTTTAAAAAGAGACCCTACTGAAAAAGTGAGGGCGGACTTAAAGACCTTGTTGGATGAGGGCATGGCCCTGGGTGTAATCACCGAGAAACAACACAAACATATGTTTGTGTCTAACCCAGTATGTCCGATTTTTCACGCCTTGCCTAAAACCCACAAGAATTTATTTCCACCTCCTCTTAGACCTATAGTGGCTGGGATTGGTTCTTTAATTGAACCTTTATCAGAATGGGTAGATCAACAGCTACAGCCGTTAGTTGTCTCCTCTCTTGGTTATGTTAGGGACACTAAACATCTACTATATGCTTTAAAGGATTTTAAATGGGCTCGCGGTGACAGATGGGTCACACTTGATGTGATATCATTATATTCTTGTATCCCACATGAAAAAGCATTGCAAGCTTTAAGTATTGTTTTTCAGGACTCTCCTTTCTCACAGGACATGGTGAACTTCATTCTCATGGCAGTACAATTTCTCCTAAAGAATAATTTTTTCAAATTTGAGAACTCCTTCTTCCTCCAGACATGCGGTTGTCCAATGGGGGCGAAATTTTCCCCCTCATTGGCCAATCTTTACATGTCTGTGTGGGAGAGGGAGTTCCTTTTTTCCCCAAACAATCCATACCATCTTTTCCCCAAGTGGTATGGACGTTATATTGATGATCTCATTTTTGTTTGGGGTGTACCCCCAGGAGGTTCATCCAACCCCAGTATCACATCATTTTTTGATTTTTGTAATGATAATGCCATGAATTTAAAGTTCACTATGCAGGATCATGGTACCTCTGCTCCCTTTCTTGATTGTACACTTACAGGGGATGCTGGGTCTGGTAGGGTCATCACCAATCTTTATAGAAAGCCCATATCCGGCAACACATTACTGCATGCTGATAGTTGCCATTCTCCTCATACGGTTAAAAACTTACCGGTAGGAGAATTCATTAGAGCCAAACGCATGTGTACCCTAGAGAGTGATTATAATAAACAGGCTACTGACATAGAACAAAGACTGAAAACCAGGGGCTACAAAGGGTGGGTTGTCAATCGCGCCAAAAAAATCGTCGAAAGTAAAACCAGAGAGCAGTTGATGGACTGTCATAAACAACATAATCAACGTCCCTTATCTCAAAATAGGAAACAACCCATTACCTTTTCTACCCCATTTAGCACTGATTACAACGGCATCGTGGACATTTTACATAAATATGTTCCGATGCTATATCAAGATACATCATTGCGCAAGGTTCTAAATTATGGTTTCAGGTGCGTTGCTAGGAAGGGTCGCGATCTTGCCAGTCATGTGTCACCGAGTCTCTTTAAGCAAGTGGACTGCCACAGCAAACCCACTTGGCTACGATACACTGGCAATTTTAAATGTGGTCAACCTCGTTGTAATCTATGCAGGTACATGAAAAAAACAGATGTATTCCAGGATAGATCTAGCGGTAGAATTTATAAAATAAAAAATTACATTAACTGTGCGACCACCTTTGTGGTTTACATGGCTTCTTGCATGTCCTGCAATTTAGACTATATTGGTTGTACCAGTCGGCCTCTAAGAAAACGTATCTCAGAACATATATCAGCAGCCAACCCTTCATCCTCAGGGAATAGACGCTCTATGTCAGGCTTATCTAAGCATTTTTCTGAATATCACGGTGGCGACACCAGCAAGTTGTCTGTTAAAGGATTGGAGGTGGTGAGGAGCTCAGTACGAGGAGGGGATCGAATCCGAGACATGTTAAATCGCTAACGTTTCTGGATATTATGCTTGAACAGCAGATTTCCTGGGGGAATGAATTATAGGAGCGATTTGATGTATTTTTATTAATACAAGTGCTTTTTGTTAAAATTAACTAGTCCTGTTCATATACATCCTTATACCAGGACAGGCTCCTACTTTTTCTTCCTAATCCAGGTTATATCCAGTACATCTAACAATTGTGTATAATATTTTGCGTTAAGTGTATCCCCTCTCTCTGTACATTGCCACTATTCATTTAATCTATTGCTATATACATTATACATATGCACATGTTCTTGTATCTTTGCTGCTATCCTTCATGTTGTAATATAAAGTAGTTCCTTTGCATTTTAGAGAACTTTTTTCCTATATTCTATAATGAGACCATTCAAGTCATTGTTTTTTACTTAACCCATTCAGGTGACACTCGTTTGTAATCTCACAGGTGTAATGTTTTTTGTATATATATATTGCATGTTGTTTTGTTGCCTCTTTGTCATTGATAAAGATTTTTATCGAAACGCGTCTGACGGGGCATGCTCAGCCACCAAGATGCTTTTATTTTAATGTTGTGAATTACATAATAAAGTAAAAACTTTTTCATCGGATGAAGGTGCCAGCATATCTTCATTATATTCCTTGACTTGGGCGGTGGCCGGCCGTCAGCTGCAGCACCTGACTGGATCTTCTGAGAAGGAGGGGTGAGCTTACTCCTATTCCCTGTTCCCTGTGAGTTTGTCAACCATACAGACACACAGTGATTGCTGGCAGAGCGGTGGTCCTGTAGGCCGCCACAGTCCTGCAATCTGATGCGTGCTAAGCATGTGAGCCGTTATCAATGGCAGGAATACAAGCTTTGACGTATATGTACTTCAAAAGGTAGTGAAGGGGTTAAATTACACTATATATATATATATATCTAAAACAATATCCCTGTTAAATTATTCACTCCATAAGACAAGATTTTACAACAGAAAAAGATCCTTTTTCTATAGGAATGATGACAATTGATATCCAGATACAAATAATTTCAAACTTTATTTATATTCCATATCAAAAAATCTATTAAAATATTAAAACAGATCCAGAGCATATCCTCTTAGGGATCCACAAGATTACAATCACAGCAGTATATATTACATAGTATATGACATTCAATTTATACTTAACATTCTTTAAATAGCCACAGTATGTACATTACCACTGTCTCAAAGTGGCACGGTTTTATGATATTACACTTGTATATAATGAGAACATATATATGGGAGCTGGAATGTTAAATCCGGTTGCTAACCACTGATAACCTCACTCTCACTGAGGTATCCTATGTTCAATATGGTATCGCCAAACCTACACCTTTAGTATTATCAATTCCCAATCTTTACCCTTATATATACTCCAAAACCTCTATGGAATGTTAAGACATATACCTGATCCTGACCGCTGTGTTGTAGCTGTTTTAATATTTTAATAGATTTTTTGATATGGAATATAAACAAAGTTTGAAATTATTTGTATCTGGATATCAATTGTCATCATTCCTATAGAAAAAGGATCTTTTTCTGTTGTAAAAACTATATATATATATATATATATATATATATATATATATATATACAGCACACATATACTGGAAAACACATATTCATTAGGCGGCCGTCACACGCTTCAATCTTATGCACGATATTGTTAGCGATCACATGCACGCGTGATCGCTAACAATATCATTCACATCGTTGGTGAGCTGTCACACAGGCAGACTCACCAGTGATGTGGAGCAGCGAGATTGCTGGTAACCATGGTACACATCGGGTTACTAGGCGCCGCGCGGCGCTTAGTAACCCGACGTTTACCATAGATACCATCTCCCAGCATAGGCTCTGCAGCTGGGAGATCGTTCATCGTGGTGTCACACACCACGATGATGCAGATTGATCAAGCGTTTATCGCTTGATATGAGCTCCGGCTCACAAATCTGTGATCAAACAATGAAGCGATTTTACATTGTAAAATCGCTTGATTACAGGCAGCAACGCACAAACGATATCGCTTAAGCGATCAAAAAGCAGATCACTTAAACGATATCGTTCAAGAAATTGATGCATGTGACGGCCGCCTTACATACATATCATACACTCACACAGACACACACATTATACATGTCTTAGTTATATAACAGATGCTCAGTAGGTACACATCATATACACAGCACATGCATGCTGGACAAGTGTATATACACTCTTCACTATACTCAAAAGATATCTAAGCACACACACACATAGACAACTCACACACAGACACACAAAGCTCACACACAGACACACAGGTCACACACAAACACGCAGCTCACACACAGACACGTAAGTCACACACAGACACGTAAGTCACACACAGACACGTAACACACACACACAGCTCACACACACAAACACAGCTCACACACACACAACTCACACACAACTCACACACAGACACACAACTCACATATAACTCACACACAGCTCACAGACAGCTCACACTCGCACAAAACTCACACACTCACACAGACACACAACTCCCACACACAGACACATAACTCACAGACATGCAACTCACATACACATGCAGCTCACACAGACATACACACATACACAACTCACACACACATCTCACACAGACAGAACTCTATCACACAGACACACAGTTCACACACATAGACACACAGCTCACACAGACACATGACAACTCCCACACACAGACACATAACTCACACAGATACACAACTCACACACAGACATGCAGCTCACACACAACTCGCACACAGACATACAATTCACACACAGCTCACACACATACAACTCACACACACACAGCTTACACACAACTCACACACAGACACAGAATTCACAAACAGCTCACACAGACACACTGCTCACACACAGACACACAGCTCACACAGACATACAACTCCCACACACAACTCACACACAGACACGCAACTCACATATAACTCACGCACAGCTCACAGACAGCTCATACTCGCACACAGCTCACACACTCACACAGACACACAACTCCCACACATAGACACATAACTCACAGACACGCAACTCACACACACATGCAGCTCACACAGACATACACAACTCAACACACACACATCTCACACAGACAGAGCTCTATCACACAGACACACAGTTCACACACATAGACACACAGCTCACACAGACACATGACAACTCCCACACACAGATACGTAACTCACACAGACACGCAGCTCACACACAACTTGCACACAAACACACAATACACACACACACAGCTCACACACATACAACTCACACACAGACATGCAACTCACACACAACTCACACACACGCAGATCTCACACACAACTCAAACACACTGACACGTAACTCACACACACACAACTCACATGCACACAGATCAGACACACAACTCACAACTCGCAAACAGACATGCAACTCACACACAACTCACACACAGCTCACACACAGACAAACAACTCACACACATACAACTCACACACAGACACACAACTCACAAACAGCTCACACGCAGACACACAGCTCACACACTCACAGCTCACACACAGATATATAACTCACACACACACAGCTCACACACACAGACATACACACAGACACAACTCACACACACAGCTCTCACACACACATCTCCACACACAGACACGTAACTCACACAGACACACAACTCACACACAGATACCCAGCTCACACACAACTCACACACAGCTCACACACAGACACACAACTCACACACACAGCTCACACACATACAACTCATACACAGACACGCAACTCACACACACACAGCTCACACATCTCACACACACCTCACACACAACTCACAAACACAGCTCACACACATACAACTCACACACATACAACTCACACACAGACATGCAACTCACAAACAGCTCACACACTCACAGCTCACACACTTACAGCTCACACACAGGCACACAACTCCCACACAGACACGCAACTCACAGACATGCAACTCACACACACAAAACTCACACACACAGCTCACACACAGAGACACAACTTACACACACAGCTTTCACACACACAACTCCTACACACAGACACATAACTCACACAGACACACAACTCACACACAGACACCCAGCTCACACACAGTTCACACACAGACACAGCTCACACACAGACACACAACTCACACACACAGCTCACACAGACAAGCAACTCACAGACACACAACTCACACACAGCTCACACACATACAATTCACACACATGCAACTCTCATGCAACTCACATACACAGCTCACACACACAACACACACAGCTCACACACAGATTATACAGATACCTCACACAGTCCTCTGAGCTGGCTGTGCATGTGCAGCTTCACATGCTCACAGCCCCTGGGTCCCAGCCCCTCCCTCAGTCTATGGCCAGCAGCAGATCTGTCACCTTGTGATCCGGAGCTGCTTATCTTCGGTATCTCAGCACAGGAGGCTCCTCTCTGATCTTTACCGGCTCTCACTTCTTCCCATGAGCACCCCCTGCAAATGCCCCCCCTCTATCACCAGCAGCTGGCGCAGCCGGAGACAGGCCACTCTTCTTGCCTCAGTATTGATACGGCCCTGGTTATTGTATGTTTGGAATATAATAAATCTTAGATTGTTTCTAATTTTTTAACAGTTTTAGAGTGCACTCATACTGGTTGGAATATAAAAAATGCACCCTAAGGTCACCATTCAGGTAATCATGGTGGCCGCTAACCATACCAGGTACCATGGTTACCTGAGCTGTATTCGGGTAACCTCAGGAGTCACCACTTGCTGGACCGGAGCTGGCGGCTCATTCATTTATTGTTTGGAGGCTGCAGTGACAGGGCACTGTGTTCTTCACCGCTGCCTGCTATCATGAAGATGTTGCAGAGGATCGAGGATGGGTACGAGGGAGTAATAACAATGGAGTCCAGATACGTGTTTGTGATTTTACTTCTCATATAATGTTTTCTCTCTGTGTTGTCTTCTTTACAATTTACCAAGGTAGAGAAATACCCTCCAAATACAAATGTGAACACCGAAATAATATAAAAAAAATGACAACTTAATTACATATATATACTAAGAACACAAAAACACCAATTAAAAGCAGTTAAAACAATCTGAGTTTGGGAACACATTGTTTTAACTGCTTTTAATTTGTGTTTTTGTGTTCTTAGTATACATGTAATAAAGTTTTCTTTTTTTAATATTATTTGGGTGTGCGTATTTGTTTACGTAGGGTCTTTCTTTCCCTTGATTGATGTTCTTGACCTTGTATTATGTGGGGCCCTCTTTTGACTTTTTGCTGCACATTCCTTCCTCCTATATAAATAATCTTTACTATTTACTTGAAATTCTTAATGGCCGGGTCTAACATAGACTCCACATTGAGAATTTCGGGCTTAATACTAGCTGGTAATACAAAGCTGCCATTAACCCCTTCTTACCTAGTTTGACACCGCTACATGTCAACTGGAAGTGGTGGGTAAAGCGCCAGGAATTGGAGCTTCTTCTGAATGCACCAATTTCTGGGGCAGCTGCGGAAAGCTATTCCATAGCATGGGGGCCCAATAATGATGGGCCTTCACCCCACTGAGAATATCAGTCCTCAGCTGCCTACTTTAACCTTGGTTGGCAATTAAAAATAGGGTGGAGCCCAACACTTTTTTTGAATTATTTATTTATTTTATGTCAGGTAACACAGCCGGCATCATGCAGCCACTGTGGCATCACCATATTGTTTTATGGGTTCTTTGCAGAAGATTTTGAGAAGCCGCATGTCTATCCTGAAGCCAGCAAAGTCTATGAGAGTTCTGAAGTGCTGTGGCAATGAGGTTTTTTTTTATAGTAGATTTGCTGCAGATTTTGGGGCAGAAAAAAGAAACCTGAACCACATGTGCAAGAAAACAAAAAAAGCAACGTGGGCACAGCACTTCTGACCTGTCCTACACTTTGCTGGCCTCAGAATAGACATGCAGATTTTGATGCAGATTCTTAGGCTACGTTCACACATTTGCATATTTTGTTGCGCTTTTTTGCGTGCTCTTTTTGCCGCGACTTCCAGCTGTGCAAAAAGCGCAACAAAATACGCTGGGGCTTTCACACACTGCGCTTTCTTTACCCCAGAAAGCGCAGGTGACGCCACAGAGGGGAGGAAGAATCCTGCTTCCTCCTCCCCTCTGTGACAGCTGTGACTGCCCATTAGATTTCGCAGTGTATTAATATACACTGCGAAATCAAAATTAAACAAAGCCAAATGTATGTAAAATAAAAAGAATCACATACTTACCTCTCCGACGCCTTTTCCCGGTGTCTGGTGCCGAAGACAGGCGATGTGTGCCCTGCAAGAGCTTGCCGTGATGTCAGAGGGGGTGTTCCCAATGCTGCTTGGCTGCTCGCAGACATGTGATATGTATCACATGACCGCGAGCGGCCAATCAGCACCAAGAACGCCCCCTCTGACATCACGGCAGGTCCTGGTAGCACTACACATCGCCTAGCCTCGGCACCAGACACTGGGAAAAGGCGTCGGAGGGTAAGTATTTGATTCTTTATTTATTTTTCATACATTTAGCTTTGTTTAATTTAGATTTCGCAGTGTATATTAATATACTGCGAAATCTAATGGGCGGTCACAGCTGTCACAGAGGGGAGGAGGAAGCAGGATTCTTCCTTCCCTCTGTGACATCAGAAGGAGAAAACGCAGGAGCTCCTGCGTAAAGGATTGACATCCAATTCTTAACGCAACTGCGTTTTCTCCCAGAAAAAGCATTGCATATTTTTACGCACTGTCTGCACAGCAAAGTGAATTTCCCATTCACTTTGCTGGCAGACACAAAACACATTGCGTATTTTGAAAAGCATGTGTAAAAAAAGCGCACAAAAATATGCAATGTGTGAACGCAGCCTTAATCTGCAATAAAAAACATAAAACATACTGTGGGCACAGGACCTAAAGAAGTCCAGGGAGAGTAACGATCGTTTGTCCTCATGGTCACTTGGTGAACACATTGTCATTCTTTTTTTAAACCAATACATTTTTATTGAAAATTTAAAGGAAACATACATAAACAAGTACATGGGTAGGGATCGAAGAAGCCCCTCCATTGTCAATCAATATAAAAAATTTGGGGATACATATTTAAGCAGGGGGGGTGGAGGAGAGGATAAAAGGGGGGGAAGATAAAACCAAAAACAAAAAGGGTGGGGGTAAGGGGGGGAGAAAGGATACACAGTTGCAAAGATACACAAATGCATGTAACATCATGTATGACATATTACCAATATAAAATGGGGGAAAAGTCTTGAATGCAATACTATAAGGCAAAAATTAGTCAAGGCGAAGGAGTCAGAATAAGCAATCCACGTTATATGGATTCCCGGACAGTATTATAACTAGAGGATAACCAGGGGTCCCACCACATCAACACCTTAGACCTCCGGGTCTTGGTATGGGAGAGGGTAAGTTCATGCTGGAGGTGGGTGTTGAGGCGGAGTAATAGTTCATTTCTAGTAGGAAGATCAGAAGTTTTCCAATGTGCGGCAATGCACTGACGTGCTGCTACCATAACATTTGTGACAGTTGGTCTCAACAGTGAGGGTAGAGCTTCCAAAGTCACACCGAGTAAGGTAATTTGTGGGGAGATAGTAATCTGCATGCCCACCAGTTCAGCCACTAGACGCTCCACTCCCCCCAAAAGAGACGAACACCAGGGCAATTCCACCACCAGTGTTGGGTGGTGCCTACCATCTGGCAACCTTTCCAGCACAAGGGGGAGATAGAAGTATTAGCTTTAGCAAAGGATGCTATTTTCTGGGGAGCAATGTACCAGTTTAAGTGAATTTTTTTGGATTGTTCGATATGGTTAATACATGCAGAGTATCTGGAAGCATGGGTAGCGGCCGCACACCACTCCTCCAAGGTTGAGTTGAAACCAAGGTAGTCCTCCCATCTATGCATATATGGCAATTTAGCAGAGCCGACAGGGCTAATCAGTGCTCTATAAAAAATTTGGACACCATGGCGAGCAGAGGGTCCTAATTTGAGAAAATTTTGCAAAGGTAGATAAACAGAAGCAAAATCCATGATAGGCCAGGAGATAGAATTCAGGAAGTGGCATAACTGTAGGTAGCGAAAGAAGAACGTTTTAGGGAGGTGAAGTTTAAGGGATAGTTCTGAGAAAGGGAGCAGGTGGGATGCTCCATCTAGGACGTCAGAAATGAAAAAGGCTCCACCTTCCCTCATGGCCCGGTTCAATAGGTCAGGGACCGAAAGCTCAACCGCTGAAAGTGTGATGTAGCAATACAAGAAGTGGAGGCGAGTCCTACCAATATGGGACCACATCTTCAGCAGTACCCGCATCATTTCTAAGCCTGAGGGGAGGGGATTATGTTGCAGGAGATTAGCCTCCAATAATAGCCTCAGAGGCTGATCAGGAGCACATTGGGATTCTATTTGCATCCACCTTGATGACTCCAAGCCAGACCACCAGGCCCTGGAGGCCTCAAGTATGGAGGCTTTGTAGTAGGTTACGCTATCTGGGAGCCCCATCCCTCCATTTGCATAAGGCAGGAATAAAATTTTTCTGGCAACCCGAGCAGGCCTGCCAGACCAAATAAAATGGCCCAGCATAGTCTGCATTGAGTTTAAATGTGCCCGGGGGACATGAAGAGGGAGGCAACGCAAAAGATACAGAATCTTTGGTAATACTGACATTTTAGTTATTTGAATTCGAGCTACCCAGCTTAGAGGCAATTGGGATTGTCTCTGAAGTTCCTGAGATACTTCAGAATGCAGTTTGTCCCAATTAATCTTTACAATGGTGGAGAGTTTGGTGATCTGTATTCCCAGGTACGCAAAACCACTATTAGACCATTTAAATGGGTATAGCTGCTGGAGATCGAGTTGTTGAGAGAGGGAAACACTTACAGTAAAGATGGAGGATTTGGATAAATTCAATTTGTAGTATGAGGCTAAAGAAAAGTCTCTCAGAGTCTCCGTTATAGCTGGGAGGGAGGACCCTAAGTCCGTGCAGTAGAATACTACGTCATCCGCATACAACCCTATTTTATGTTCAAGGGGACCTACCGATATCCCCTTGATATCAGGGTGCTTCCTAACTATGGCGGCCAGAGGTTCCATTATTAGGGCAAATATTAGTGATGACAGGGGACATCCTTGACATGTCCCATTAGTTATGTTGAACCTAGATGATACGAAACCGGGCGCTCTTACTGTCGCACATGGAGAAGAGTATAGAGCAAGGATGGCCCTGTGGAACGGACCCTGGATACCAAATTTATGCAAAACTTGATCCAAATACCCCCAGTGCACCCTGTCAAACGCTTTTTCGGCGTCAAGGGACAGGAATGCACTGGGGGCCTTCCTCCTGTCCACCAGGTTCAGAACATCTAGTAGCCTACGGGTCCCATCTGATGTCTGTCGTTCCGGAACAAAGCCAACCTGGTCAGGCTGTATTAGTGACGGGAGTACCGATAAGAGACGCGTGGATAACAATTTAGCATAAATTTTTAAATCACAATTGAGGAGTGAAATAGGGCGGAAGTCACCCGGGGAGGTTAGGGGTTTACCCAGTTTGGGAATGGTAGAGATCATAGCCTACAGACCCCCAGGCTTGATGGATCCCTCCTGTTGCCAATAGTTAAAGAGTCTAAGCATAAAGGGGATTAGAGATGAAGCAAACGACGTATAATAAGTATAAGAGAACCCGTCCGGGCCTGGGGCTGATCGTTTTTTAGACAATTTAATAACGTTGAAAATTTCTTGGGATGAGAAAGGGGCATTAAGGGCTGCGAGCTGTGGAGCCGAGAGTTACGGCAATTAGATAGAAAGGCCTGGATGGTTTCTGAAGTCGGCTGAGGGTCATCTGCAGAGTCTTGCAGGTTATACAATTTGGTGTAGAAGGTCTTAAATTCTTCAGCGATTAGAATGGGGTTGCGTATCTGGGAATTATTCGGACCAATCGGTAAAGGGATGGGGGTACGTGCCTCCCTCTTCTTAATCCGCCTAGCCAATAGGGAGCCCGCCCGGTCTCCCATACCATAAAACCTAGCTTTTACCTTTTTAAGGTCATTTTCAGCCCTAACCAAAAGCAAGTTTCTCAAATCATGCCTTGCCGAGGTTAATTTTTTATGTATGTCCTCAGAAGCTGCGGACTTGAGCAATGCCTCCAACTGTCTAATGTTGGATAACAAGGAGGTGATTTCTTGAGTACGTTTACGCTTGGTTTGAGCAGCGAGCTTAATTAGTAAGCCCCGTATGACCGCCTTGTGAGCATACCACAAGACGTCAGGGGACGCGAGTTGGTCATCATTAAGCTCAAAATAACTGGTGAGCTGGGAGGTGAGATAATCAATGTTATCAGAAGAAGTCAGGAAGTAGTCATTTAATTTCCAAAGAGCTGGTGGTCTAATCGAGGTAGGGTCGACTAATTCCAAGGAGATTAGTGCATGGTCCGACCAGGTGATTGAGACAATACTGGCCGTGGCACAGTGACTGAGAAGAGAGTCGTCTACAAGGAAGTAGTCGAACCTGCTCAGGGATCCGAATCGGGGGGACATAAAAATATAGTCCCCCTCTGTCGAGTGCATATACCTCCAGATGTCATGGAAACCATACTGAGCTACTAGCGAGTCTAGATCACCTCTGAAAGTTGTAGTATTGGAACAACCCAATTGCTTAATCATTGGAGCATTGAAGTCTCCTGCCACTAGTCGGCACCCCTTAGAATTGAGCGCCATAACGGGAAAGAATTTTTTTAAAAAGGCATGTTGGTTTTTGTTAGGACCATAAACTGACGCCAGGGTATATGCAACATTATTTAACAGTCCCCTCACAATAATATAGCGACCCTCAGCGTCTACCACAGATTCTACACATGAAAAACAAACATCTTTGTGTATTAGGATGGCGACACCCACCTTTTTACAGGAGGCAGAGGCGAAATACTGGTTAGGGTAGTCAGGAGACATCATCCTGTGGGTATCCTTACCGAACAGGTGTGTTTCTTGCAGAAAAATCAAGTCCGCATGAGATTTCTTAAGTTGGTGCCAAACCATTCGCCTCTTTGCAGGAGAATTTAAACCGTTAACGTTTATAGATATTGCTAATAAAGTCATGGCGGGTCTTGGAAAGGAGGATAGAGTCCATGCTCCAAGGTAAGCAGCAACGAGACAGGTTGTGTACAGCAAACTGTTATTATGAGACTGGGGAAACACTCAGAAAAAAGAGGGAAGGGAGGGTAAGGGTTGGGGGATAGAACAGGTAGAAGGAACAACATCATCACCAACAACAACATGAAAGCTGCAGGTAAATACCCACAGATGAGTGCAAGAACACACTCAAGGGGGGAAAAGTCTCCCGGTGTAGAAAGGAGAATTAGGAAGAGCAGAGACGAAGAGAGTAGAGGCAGAGCAAAGTATAGTTTTAGGAGGGAGGGGCTGGAGGGGTGAGTAGAAGAGAGACAATTTTAAGTAGGATAGCCTGCAGCTCAGAAATCAGGAGAAGAAGGGGGGGTGGCAAATAGAAAATCAAAGTGAAGAGTAAGAAGTCAAAGAGAAGAAAATAGGAAGATAGTAATAAGAACCGAGAGTTAGTCCCAGGAAGGACAGCAGAGGCACAGAAATGCAGGAGAAAGTTCTGCACAGCAGGAATTCATACTGTGTTCCATTCTGGATCTATTCGGCTCCTTGGTGCAGTTGCAAGTCTGGTAGGGGATCCCGATGCCGGGGCAGGTGTATCAGAGTTGGCGGGAGCAAACCCCACCTGATCAGATGTTTTCAGCTTGCGGTGGAATCAGGCAGGGAACAGTGGTTCCATTGTGACGGATGATGAGTTTGGTGGGGAATCCCCATCTATATTCAATGCTGTTATCCCCAAGAATTTTAGTGTAAGGTTGGAATGCACGTCTTAGAGCCAAAGTTCCTGGGGAAAGGTCAGGGAAGACTTCCAGAGAGGAGAATTGGTCCAAAAGCTCCGGTTTCTGTTGCATGGCATGGAGAAAGTCTTCTTTGAGTTCAAAATAATGTACTCTGGCGAGGACATCTCTTGGGGCAACCGCTCTCACAGAGGACGGCTTGGGAACCCGATGTATATGGTCAATCACCAGGATCTCTTTAGTTGTTTCAGGCAGAGCAGCCATTAGAAAACCCTGGAAAAATTATCTGAGATCAGTACTCGCCACTTGCTTTGGGATGCCGCGGATTCACACGTTGTTGCGGCGGGAGCGGTCCTCCAGATCGAGAGTTTTAGCTGAAATCCTATCAGTTCTGCTATGGAGCTGATCGTGCGAGTCCAATAGCTCATTGTGAGACCGCACTAATTCCGCCATCTTAGTCTCCAGTTTGTCAACCCGGGTGCCAATCTCCACCACCTCCCCACGAAGTTCAGCCACCATTGAGCGCATGTCCTGTTGTAGGGACGCCCTGAGGCCTGCCAGCATATCCTCCATAGCGCTCCAAGTAAGAGGAGGCTCCATGTGCTCCGAGGTCTCTGAAATGCCCGGCAATACAGTGGCGCGGCGTGCAGCACGCTGTGAGCTGGGGGAGGGAGGCGCCATTACAGAGAGGGAGGAAGAAGCAGAGCTGCTGGAGAGAAAATAGTCCGAAACTCTCTTTGGCGATGTTTTTTGCAGGGTTCTGGTCTTACCCATTTATGCTCCAGTAGTTCAAACAGAGGTAGCAGTCACACTCGATGTCCGATTAGCGGTGGTTTGCAGGTTATAGCCTCTTTGGTGCCTGAGCTACCCGGAGCTCCCAACTTACACAGCCTGCTCCATTGCCTGCCAGGCCACGCCCCCGTGTGCACCACATTGTCATTCTTGTACTTATCAATACGAGAAGACCACAAGCCAGTTTCCTGAAAGTTAAAACATGAACACCAGTACTGAACATATACATTTGCGATCACATCGGTGGTGACTTACATATGTTAATGCACTCCCTTTCTAGTTCAAAAAAATCTTTTTCTTTATACCAAGATTGACACACATCACTGCTGCACATTGGGATGTCTATTCTCTTTTTTATTTTTACCTTTATTTTTATTTATGATAATTTTTAATTTTATTATTTTTTATTTCTCATTTTTATTTTTATTCTCCATCTTTCATTTTCCATTCCATTCTTTTTCTTCCAGATGAATCAGACAGCGACCCGGTTCTTCAAGAAAATTTTCTTGCCTCATTGTCTATTTTCTTTTTCGTTTTCGTTTTGTTTAATTTGACTATTATCTTGTATTTGTTTCAAGTGCTACCAGTGTTTTTATTTTTTGCAGGTTTATATTCACCAATTTGATGTTCTGAGAATATTGTCAATACAAACCTCTAGGTCATTAGATTTCATTTTGAGGTAATTGTATCCTCCCTTGACACGTCATGATCATGTGGCCAATTGTTATTGGCTTACTTTGAGTACATAACTGTGAGATTGTATCTTGCTGGTCTATCATTTGGTGTATTCATGAAGAAGAGGCTGGGACAGCCTTGAAACACGTTGCAATAAATGCCGCTTCCTTAAAGATCCTGGTCAATCTTTATTCATACACAGCAGTGTAGATCATCTTGACTATCTCGTCCTTGTGATCTATAAAATGCCAAGTAAGGGACGGGTCACTGTTTCACAGACCCACCAAGATGCCTTTAGGAAGGTCCACTGGTCATCTTTTGCTGCATTTTTATCGATGCCCTGGATCTTTGGTGCACTTTCTGATGGTAGTCTGCTGCAGGGGTTACTCCTCTAGCTGCATTCTCCACAACCACCTGCCCCCCAGAACATTCCATTATTGCCAAAGCTGCAGAGGATGATGGAGGAAGTAGGGGATGACAACCCCCTCTTGGACAGACAAGATCAGGACCATCTTTGGGAATATATCAATGATTTGTGGGTTTGGGTGCATCTGGCTTTGCCAACCAACAGACATTTTGCCACACCCAATGCCAACTTATCTACAGGTCGACCACCTCCTGCCACTGCGCAAATTGGACATAAGTGCCAACCCAGCATACTCCAACTGCGTCCCACCTGCACCTTCATGAATGTGACCTCATCCCCAACAAAGATGGCACGTAGTTGTTGTGAAGATCATCACGCTGCAGGGTTGACGTAGCACCGATGTTTAGTGCCATGTTCCACTAGGAAATCATACCCCTTATCCTGTTTGAATAGAACCATCTTGCCTTTCATGCATTGGTCAAGGAAGTCATTAGCCTTAGGCCCATGCAGCCAGTTTCGGATGACGGCATCTGCATGCTGAATCTCCTCAACAAATGACTTAGGAGAACGGGGTGGTTGATTCATTATTAGGTTCTAGAAGGGGGTAGGTGTCCCCACATGGCATTGCCCCAGTTAAATGCCTCTGAAGGTAGAAAGGGTGATGCACACAGCTGGGAAACATTGCCTTCTTGGTGTTCCTCTTGTTTTGTCTCCCCATAAAGGTCCTGGTCCTCGTGGTCTTGGGGAATATGATGCAGTATCTGTGGCTGCAACACCGGCTGCATTTGGAATCTTGTCAGACATACTGCCAGATCTTCTGCAGTCTCATATGTGTGGCTCCTGGGCCTGGATGCCATAGGGTAAAAGTCACCTGACTGTTGGGACTCACTCCTCACGTCCAAAGCTTGCATCAGAACCCAGGACTGGATCCGCACCTCATTACAGATGATGCCCAAATTGGGAAGTGCAGTGGAGCTCCAGTGGGCATAGATCTCCCACTCCTCTTCATGATGGCACCCTAGGTCTGGTTCTGTCGAACCACCTTCTGCCACCACCAGGGTGGTTAGATAAATTATATTAAATTATATCATCCTCTGAGTTGAGGAGAGCCGTGCCTTGCAGGGGATCCATGAGGAAATGACTGCAGAGCGGAATCCAGACAGTGTACCTGTGTAACACTGCGAGTGCAGAGGTGAGATGGGGAGACACACTTTTCAATTTCTGTGGGTTTGGGTGTGTTTTGTTTGCTTTCCTAAAGAGGCCCATCTCTTGGATTGACTGCCATGATTCAGACCCGAGCAATCAGTATTTAAGCCGATGAATAAATGTGGTATAATAATAGTAAGCGCTGAGAGCTAAAGCAGGATACACAATGCTCTTAAATATATTACCTTTGAGTTTTATTCATTCAACAAATAAAAGCCCTCCTGCCACAACGTGTTTCGACGCTGACTGCGTCTTCCTCAAGTGGAAGTCAGCGTCGAAACGCGTTGTGGCAGGAGGGCTTTTATTTGTTGAATGAATAAAACTCAAAGGTAATATATTTAAGAGCATTGTGTATCCTGCTTTAGCTCTCAGCGCTTACTATTATTATACCACATTTATTCATCGGCTTATCTACAATCTCCCTTCGGGGAGCGTGGTGTTGTGAGCTGCTCCGGAGCAGGACCTGGCTACATTTATCCATCCTTAAAATCGGCACATGATCCTTCATGCGAGCCAGCAAAGGAGAAGGCAGGAATCTTATATTAAAAACGTTGAAGGGGAACACCAAAGATCAGAAGATCAGTGAATATAAACCTTCACTCACCACATATCCACAATCTAGTTTTGCGGATACGGCACAACTAGTAAAGGTGAGTGAAAATCCTGAATATCGCTTAATCTAGATTCCCCAATGCAGCGTGGCGCAACCTTTGTTTTTTCTTTTGCGAGCAATCAGTATTGGCATTGAATGTTTGCACACTATCGTTGGATAATGCCTAGCTGCTAATTAACAACTACTGTTTATGTCAGGCCATAATGTATCTAAACTGGGTTGGAACTTGCGGAAGCTTAGTTGTAATCATTATTGAAATGTGACATCTTAATATAAAGGATAATGATGAAAAGAAATAAGTTTATTCAGGTCACCAGTGACCACTAATTCATTTGGAATGCTGAATTAGACTACTGGGCACTGCAGGAATGCCAAGAGGACAATTGGAATATGTATTTTACATGAAATGTGAGCCCCAAAGGGGACGGTGCTGCAAATGTATGTAATGTGGTATGGAATTAATAGCTCTATATACATGAATACATATAGTAATATTATGATCATTATGACATTAAATAGTGATTGCACATTTATTTTTTTTGTAAATATATCTTTATTAAGTTTTCCAGTATATTAAACATTACAAACAGTGTTGTCAGCCGACATAATGTAAAATCTCATAACAGCAAATAAGGCTGCGTGATGTATCATATATGCAGCAGGACCCGTTAGTGCCTACAAACAAAACACACTACCACAACTATTGGTCCGCAACCGATCTAAATGTTAAGATTTATAGCATCCCTTATCCACACAGATAGTTGGAGGGGGTTTCATCTCTCTAAGGGCCGCTTTACACACACCAACTTCTGTGTCCAACTTCTGAACAGATCTCTGGTTGCAGTGAAATCATGGACACATTGTTCCATTTGTACACAGCCACAAAATGGAACAATGTGTCCATGATTTCACTGCAACCAGAGATCTGTTTAGAAGTTGGACACAGAAGTTGGTGTGTGTAAAGCGGCCCTAAGAAACATGTGATTGTATAAAAGCAAAGAGTAAAAAATCAATAGAATTATATACAGGACATTATAGTCTCAACAAAATTATATAACCATCCAGGGGTAAGGGGTTGGGTTTGTTGAGTAAGAAAAACAGAAAAAAACTAGAATTTTGAAAGTGAAGATAAGAAAAAAGAAGAAAAGAACATGTAAAGAAGTATGATAGAAAGATAGAAGGAGCTGTATGCGTCAGTATCTGGCCGGGGCCCATGGGGGTACAGTGACCGCCCACGGTTCATTGTTCAAAGGAACATGTCGCGGAAGTTAGGGGCATCAACGAACAGTATCCATTCTGTCCAAACCAGCACATAATCCCGTTGGGTCTGGAAATAGTCAGCCGAAATCTCCTCACATCTACGGATCCTTTCCATTTCAGAGTACCACTCCAGAATGGAAGGAGGATCCTGGTTCTTCCAGTGTCGAGGGATCACATTACGAGCCGCTGCCAAACAAAACCGAAGGATACCCTTTCTCTGATACTTCCAAGAGCCAGGGAGCAGGGAGAGTAAAGCCATTTCGGGAGTGCCTACCAGATTCTCCCCCATAACTAAATCATGGTTACGAAATACTTTAGACCAAAATACCTGGATCAAGGGACAGCTCCACCAGATATGTAGCACAGTGCCTATCTCAGTTCCACACCTCCAGCAAAGGGGCGAGGCATCAGGAGAGAACCCGTGTAGCCTGTCCGGGGTGAGATACCATCTTTAACGGAGTTTAAGGCTTTTCTCCATAGCCTCACATGAACCAGACGTTTTATGAGCCATAAGGAAACTCCTCTCCCAGTCCGTCTCAGGGATCACTCTACCCAGCTCCTTTTCCTAAGCCCTCCTATAACCTTGGGCCCCGGCGTCTACAGATTTGGACAGTATGCCGTAGATGGCAGAAATCCCTCTTGGAGGTGCCGCTTCTGCAGTAAAAATTGCTTCTATAGTGGATAGCGTCAAACAGGGAACCCTTCGGATCTCTAGGGAGCATAAGAAGGACCTCAATTGTAGGTATTCCCACCATTTCAACTTAATATGTGGTGACTTAGCTTGGAGAGCACTTAGAGGGGGGCACTCTCCATTTACCAGGACCTCTCTAATTCGAATGTCATCCTCCGCCTTCCATCCCAGGAGACTCCGGCTGGACATGCCCGGGGGGAACGCCGGATTGCAAAAAATCGGGGTCAAAGGGCTGGCATACTTTTCTTCGGCCAACTCTCTACGAGCCGAACGCCAGGCTCTAAGCGTTTCGATAGTAAGGAAAGACAGTTCACCAATAGAGGACAGGGCTTTCATCGGAATCCACTGCAGATGCTTAAGGGGAATCGCGATCTCGTCTTATTCAATTTGAACCCATTGTTTGAAGGCTGCCTTATAGTGCCAATCCAGCAATCGTACCAAAATGACCTACATACAGTATCTACGAATGTCTGGAAGGCCTGCACCTCCTCCCTCCCTGGGAGAGGACAGGATCTGCATACTGACCCTCGACCTCTTGCCCTTCCACAGGAATGAGAAACTACCGAACTGAGGCTACGGAAGAACACCCCAGGTGGCCATACAGGTAAGGCCTGGAAAACATAGAGGAATCTCGGCAGGATGTCCATCGCTACCACATGGATCCTTCCCAGCCACGACAGACGCAGGGGTCTATAAGACTCCAACATGGATCCCACTTTACCTAGAATAGCCTGATGATTCAAGCGGAACACGTCAGACAAGTCAGCGGGAAGACTCACTCCCAGATATACTACGTGGCCCGTGCGCCAGCGGAAAGGGAGGTCTTTTGCTAGGGAAGTCGCTTCGGCCGAGGGCAGGGATATATTCAACGCCTTCGCATAATTGACCTTGAAATTACTAAGGCTTCCGAACATCTCAAATTCGTGTAGTAATGCAGGGAAGGTCACCGACGGGCGAGTAACAAAAAGAAGAACGTCGGCGGCAAAAAGCGCCGCCTTATGTTGGACGTCTCCCACCACCATCCCATAGATGTCTTGGTTATCCCGAATGGTCTTAGCCAGATGCTCTATGACAATGACATATAACAAAGGGGATAACGGACAACCCTGTCTAGTCCCGTTTTTGACGAGGAATGACCCCGATAAGCCTCCATTTATCCGTACCCTTGCCGAGGGATGGGAGTATAAAGAGTGTACTCCGTTCAAAAATCTATCACCTAAGCCTATATGTGTTAGGGCCTCCCACAAAAATCCCCAGTGGACCCTGTCAAAGGCCTTCTCTGCATCGATGGAAAGCAGACAGAGAGGGGACTTACACTTCCTAGCCCTTTCAATCAAAAGACATGAGCGAAGGATGTTGTCCCGCGCCTCTCTACCTTTAACAAAGCCCACCTCATCAAGGTGAACGATGGATGGGAGTTTCTCAGAGAGTCTATTGGCCAAAATCTTGGCAAACAGCTTGACATCCACATTAGTTAGAGAAATGGGTCGGTAACTCGCTGCCTCTGATAGGTCCTTCCCTGGTTTAGGTATCACGCAAACATGCGCCTCAAGGGCTTGCGGAGGGAAGGTCTCTCCCCCAATACGGCTCTAAAAGAAGAGAGCATATGAGGCAGCAGATCACCGACCAAAGTCTTGTAAAATATAGGCGTGAAGCCGTCTGGTCCCGCACTCTTGGATGTCGGGGAACCCTTAATTGCCTCCGTGAGTTCCCCACCGATATGTTCACCTCGAGGGACGAAACATCATCTGTAGACAAGGTCGGTATCCCAACTCTGGAGATATATGACCGTATTTTATGGCGCAAAGCATCAGGGTCCATGTCGTCAAATGTTCCTCGAAGACCATAAAGGTCTGCATAGAACCTCTGGAAGGCCTGTGAGATATCCTCAGTGCTGTGCACCAGTCTACCCGTAGAGTTTTTAATAGCAGGAATATATGTGGGACCCGAGCTCGGATGTAGCAGCCTTGCCAAGGGTCTTCCACAGGAGTTAGCTTTCTTGTAAAAAAATCCTTTTCTTTTCTCTTTTTGCCTTTCAAATCTAACATCGAGTAGGTTTCTAAGCTCGTTTCTGGCAGATGTCAGTTCAATGAGCTCCCCTCGATCCCCAGAAGCCTTGTGCCTGGATTCCGGGAGGCCTATCTGCTGTAGTAGTTGGGAAATTTGTTCAGACCGAAGGCGTTTCAGTCTGGAACCATATTTAATTAACGTACCCCTAAGGATACATTTGAGGGCCTCCCATTTAACGGACGGGGAGGTAGAGTCCTGCTCATGTGTCTGTGTAAACAACTTTATATCAGATTTCAAATCATCCAAACATTTGGCATCTTTCAAAAGGTGACCATTCAGTCTACAGGTCCATTCTTTCCTAGCCAGCCCTGGCATCGCCACTGATAAAAAAATAGGACTATGGTCCGAATAAACTATATTGCCAATGGAGGCAACAGGATTCCATGACAGGACACCATGGCTGACCAGAAACAAGTCGATTCGACTGTATGAACGATGGACCCCTGAGAAAAAGGAATAGTCTCGTCCCTTAGGATTGAGGATCCTCCAAACATCTACTAATTGTAGCTTGCAGAGGAATCTCCGGAGCGCCTGTACCCACTTAGGTGGAGCTGTCCCTCTACCAGACGTGGAGTCAACAGCCGGGTCAAATACAAAATTAAAGTCACCTCCAATTATGACCTGACCTTCAGCGAAGTCTGCTAATTTCAATAGGAGGGCTCTACAGACTCTCGTTTGCTCCCTGTTGGGAAGATACCAGTTGACCAAGGTTATACGGGTTCCCGCTATCATCAGTTTAAGGAAGTTATACCTTCCGTTGGGATCGATTGAGTCAAGCAGCGTGTAAGGTAAACCCCCGTGGAGGGCCACAGACACCCTTTAGATCTTGCCTCTGGACTTGTGCTGTGAAACCAGGAAGAAAACTGTTTCCCTCCAATGTGGGGTACATGGCCCTCTTTAAAGTGTGTCTCCTGGAGTAAGACCACCTGGACCCCTCGCTTGTGCATATCTTGAAGGACCTGATGTCTCTTTTGGGGCGTACTGAACCCCTGACGTTTAGAGACCCAACCGCCAGGGACCCCATATTCAACACGTCGTCAGCGGCCTCAGCCCCCGGGGATCCGACACCAACACCAACGCACAACCTAGATCTTAGAAAAGAAGAAAAAAGAGATGGTAGAAAAAGAGAAAGAAAGAAAAAAGAAACTCTGGATGGGTAATTATAACACTTCGCAGGTTAGTGGGGTATATTCTATAAAGAAGTATCGTACTCTAACAAGGAGTACGAAATCCCCTTGGGGAGTAACTTTCCAGGAGGAAGAAAAATGTGAGCACGTCAGTATTCACGAAAGGTACTCTAAATAAGTACGTCAGTATATAACACAATTCAATCCAAAGAGTACATAGTCCCCTCGGTCTCAAACCTTAAAATAACACATAACATAATAGCATTTAACCAGCCTGGGAGAAAGTAATCGAACAAAATTAAGTCGAGGTTAGGAACGCACATTGTAGTGCAATAGGGGGGACGTCCATCGCCCCTTGGACTAGGTTATTTAACACTGCAAAAGAAGAGGGGGGAGGGGGAGGGGAAGGTGGTATGGGGGGGAGGGGAGGGGGAAGGGGGGGCGAAAAGGGTAGGGGAAACTTTTCTGAGGTTCGCTGACTGAAATGAATACTTGGTCTCCTATCCTAGGAGCTGACCGTATCAAAAATTTACCAAGCAAGTCAAAATCCTAAAAAAAAGAGCTACAGTCAGGGAGCGTTCAGTAGAACGGAATACAAAACCTTGGATACCCGTACAGTCACCCCTCTTCATCGCGCTCTCCACTGGCGGCCCTCCTCCTCCTCCGGGCCCTTCCTCTTCTATTGCCTCTACGCCTTTGGGTGCATTGTGCCCGTGGGTCTGCCAAATAAATGCCCTCAGAAGCGGGGGGACGGCCAATCAGGGAACAAGAGGCCAGGGTCGGCTAAGTCGAGGGCCTGCAAAAATTCCTGAAGCTCTCTAGAGTGGGATAAAAATGCCATTTGGTTCCCACATCGGACTTGAAGGCAGAATGGATAGCCCCAAGAATACGGAAGATTGTGGTGCCTCAGAAGATCCAGGAGGGGTCGCAGGGCTCTCCTCTTCTGGAGGGTTCTCCTGGACAAGTCTGCCATTAGTTGTATGGTACATCCCAGGAAAGTGATCTCCTCGCATCGCCGTGCCTTATTAAGGATTTCGTCCTTAACACGGTACCTATGAAGGCGGCAAATAACATCACGGGGGAATGCTCCTTCAGCCGGGGGGGGGGGGGCCAGAGACTTGTGGGCCCTGTCAAACTCGATAATAGAATCCTCAGGTACGTTCCTAATAGAATTGAATAGGTTTTGGAGGGTATGTCCCAGGTCCCCTGATGCTATAGATTCTGGGAGCCCCCTCACCCGGATGTTCTGTCTTCTTTCCCAGTTTTCCAGGTCCTCCATAGAGTCCAGAATAATCTCCTGTTGGGACCTCTGGAACGCCACAGTGTCCTCCAGTTTCTTGACACGTATATTTAGGGCTTCCATATTGGCATCGGACTATGATATTCTGTCTGACATTCCCCGAACTTCTCCCCTTATCTCTTTAGTCTCAGCTTTAAATGAAGCCTCCATTTTTGAGAGGAAGTCCACCAGCTCTTCTCGTGTAGGCATATTTAGAATATGGGCTCTAAATGAGTCCCATACGTCACCTCCAGGAGCAGAATTGACTCTGTCTATGTCAGCTTGATGCAGACTTTAGCCTGGGCCAACAGGGGTCATACCTTTTGGCTATGGGGCCGACGGGGAGACCACTCAGGTGAGGGGATTGTGATGTCCCAGTTATAGTCCCCATGGGGCCAGGGGTTTGGGGAACTTGCGGCCAGTATAGCGCCCTCATAGGCTGTGGCCATCCCTGGCCTTGCACATTGGTAACATAGCTGTATTGGGATGGAGGGAGGTATGGGTTCAGTCCTGGGCTGGAGGACTGATCAGGCTGTCCCAGGGCCCTGATGCTCTGACCCCCACTCTTTACCACTGCCTCCGGTGCTGGGATTCTCTGTATCCCTCTGTCCTTTTCCAGGCTCCTCAGCTCACATGCAGCAGATTCAGGCTGGACGGTGCTGGGAGGGCTCCCTGTACTGCTTTCTCCAGGAGATGTCATCAGCTGCTGCGGGGCTCCAGAGTTATCTGGCTGTGCAGTGTTATCACTCTAGTGTGGGGAGAACAGGCAGGCTCATTATGCAGCTCCACGCTCCCAAGCAGGCACCCTCCTCCCCCCTCCTCAGGCACAGTTACTTCCAGCAGAGAAGCAGGCTCTGCCATCTTGTGAGGCACTGCAGCTAAGGGGGGCCTGCTGGAACTGCGGAGATACCACTTAATACTGCCGTTTTTCGGGCGGGAGGGTCCCGGTAACGCTTCTGTGCGGATGCTCCTTCTCCTCATAGACATGAGGAGAGTCTCTCTCCAGGCTGGGATGCCAATATTAGGCTAGGAAAGAGGCCGAGGGAACAGAGCTCAAGGACTAGCTTCTGTCTCCCTCCATGGCCAGGACACTTCCCTCGTGATTGCACATTTTTAATCAATAGCCATAATATGAGCTTTTACCAATGTGAGCAGACCTATAAGATCATGGATGTGAAGTATATAATGGCTGAATGCTATTTTTATGAATTGCTATCACAAAAGGGTAGAGCAAATGGCCTTGCATGCAGGTAACCCTCTGCAATAATAAAGGTTTGCTCTCCAATAAAAAAAATCACAAAACATTTTCTTAAAAATATTAAGCTCTCTTAACCCCTTCCCGACATAGGACGTTGTACAACGTCCTGTGTTTCCGCCCGTTCCCGACACAGGGCGTTGTACAACGTCCTGGCAGATTTGAGCTGCTGCAGCTCCTGTGAGTGGGGTCACTCAGGTGTCACAGATGCTGCTGCTCTGTGACAACCTGTAGATGACCCCACAGGGGGTGGATTAACCCCCCATGCCCAGGACCCCTCCGATCGGCAGTTTAAAAGTGAAACTGCCAATCGGAGGGAATCATAGGGATTCACCCCTCCAGCTCTGATTGGAGCTCTCCAATCAGATCTAGAGGGGCGGATCGGCATGTGTCCACCCCCCCTCACCCCCCTCCCGCTCCATGACACACTGTATAATTATTATGACTCTATAATTATGTATATGCCGGCGGGCTGCACCCGTGTGCACCCGCTGGTCACAGTGCCTGGCCCCCGCTCCAGTGCCCCCCCCAGGCTGCCCCACCTCCGGGCTCTGTACTTGCCCCCTCACACCTCCTGCGGCGGGTTGCACACCTCGGTGCACCCGCCGCTGCTGCCGCCCTTTCTCTGGCTGTGCGGCTCCTCTGCTCTGCCGGACGGTCGGTCGCCCCGCCTCCTCTCCCTGCCTCCTCTATCGGCCTCCTGCTCATCAGTGGATCCAGAGGGTAAGTATCTATGTATGTATGTATGTATGTATGTATGTATGTAAGTATGTATGTAAGTATGTATGAATGAATGAATGAATTGATGGATGGATTGATGGATGGATGGGTGAATGGATAGATGGATGGGGGGTGCATGCGTGGACGTGTGCGTGCGTGGACATGAGTGTACATGAGTGTGCATGCATAGACGTGTGTGTGCGTGGATGTGTGCATAGATGGATGTGTGCGTGAACGTGTGTGTGGATGTGCGTGCGTGTGTGGATGTGTGCATGCATGGATGTCAGCGTGCGTGGATATCAGCGTGCGTGCGTGAATGTCAGCGTGCGTGGATGTGTGCATGCGTGGATGTCAGCGTGCGTGAATGTCAGCGTGCGTGCATGGATGTCAGCGTGCGTGGATGTCAGCATGTGTGGATGTCAGCATGTGTGGATGTGCGTGGATGTCAGCTAGCGTGGATATGTGCGTGTGTGGATGTCAGCGTACGTGAATGTCAGCGCGCGTGCGTGGATGTGTGCATGCGTGGATGTCAGCGTGCATGAATGTCAGCGTGCGTGAATGTCAGCGTGCGTGAATGTCAGCGTGCGTGCATGTCAGCATGTGTGGATGTCAGCATGTGTGGATGTGCGTGGATGTCAGCATGCGTGGATATGTGCGTGCGTGGATGTCAGCGTGCGTTGATGTCAGCGTGCGTGGTGAATGTCAGCGTGCATGCATGGATGTGTGCATGCGTGGATGTCAGCGTGCAATGCTGGATGTCAGCGTGCATGAATGTCAGCATGCGTGCATGGATGTCAGCATGCGTGGATGTCAGCGGTGCGTGGATATGTGCGTGGATGTCAGCGGTGCGTGCGTGGATGTCAGCATGCGGAATGTCAGCGTGCATGTGTGCGTACGTGGATGTCAGCGTGCGTGCGTGGATGTCAGCGTGCGTGAATGTCAGCGTGCGTTCGTGCATGTATGCATGCGTGGATGTGTGTGGATGTCAGCATGCGTGGATGTCAGCATGCGTGGATGTGTGTGTGGATGTGTGCGTGGATGTCAGCGTGCGTGCATGTCAGCGTGCGTGGATGTCAGCGTGCGTGGATGTCAGCGTGTGTGCATAGATGTCAGCGTGCGTGGATGTCAGCGTGCATGAGTGGATGTCAGCGTGCATGCGTGGATGTGTGCGTGGTTGTTAGCGTGCGTGGATGTGTGCATGCGTGGATGTCTGCATGCGTGAACATGAGTGTACATGAGTGTGCGTGCATAGACGTGTGTGCGTGGATGTGTGCATAGATGGATGTGTGCGTGGACGTGTGTGTGGATGTGCGTGCGTGTGGATGTGTGCATGCATGGATGTCAGCGTGCGTGGATATCAGCGTGCGTGCGTGAATGTCAGCGTGCGTGCGTGCATGTGTGCATGCGTGGATGTCAGCATGCGTGAATGTCAGCGTGCGTGCATGGATGTCAGCGTGCGTGGATGTCAGCATGTGTGGATGTCAGCATGTGTGGATGTGCGTGGATGTCAGCTAGCGTGGATATGTGCGTGTGTGGATGTCAGCGTGCGTGAGTGTCAGCGTGCGTTCGTGCATGTATGCATGCGTGGATGTGTGTGGATGTCAGCATGCGTGGATGTCAGCATGCGTGGATGTGTGTGCGTGGATGTGTGCGTGGATGTCAGCGTGCGTGCATGTCAGCATGCGTGCATGGATGTCAGCGTGCGTGGATGTCAGCGTGTGTGCATAGATGTCAGCGTGCGTGGATGTCAGCATGCATGCGTGGATGTCAGCATGCATGCGTGGATGTCAGCATGCATGCGTGGTTGTGTGCGTGGTTGTTAGCTTGCGTGCGTGGATGTGTGCATGCGTGGATGTCTGCATGCGTGAACATGAGTGTACATGAGTGTGCGTGCATAGACGTGTGTGCGTGGATGTGTGCATAGATGGATGTGTGCGTGGACGTGTGTGTGGATGTGCGTGCGTGTGTGGATGTGTGCATGCATGGATGTCAGCGTGCGTGGATATCAGCGTGCGTGCGTGAATGTCAGCGTGCGTGCGTGCATGTGTGCATGCGTGGATGTCAGCGTGCGTGAATGTCAGCGTGCGTGCATGGATGTCAGCGTGCGTGGATGTCAGCATGTGTGGATGTCAGCATGTGTGGATGTGCGTGGATGTCAGCTAGCGTGGATATGTGCGTGTGTGGATGTCAGCGTACGTGAATGTCAGCGCGCGTGCGTGGATGTGTGCATGCGTGGATGTCAGCGTGCGTGCGTGGATGTCAGCGTGCATGAATGTCAGCGTGCGTGAATGTCAGCGTGCGTGCATGGATGTCAGCGTGCGTGCATGTCAGCATGTGTGGATGTCAGCATGTGTGGATGTGCGTGGATGTCAGCATGCATGGATATGTGCGTGCGTGGATGTCAGCGTGCGTTGATGTCAGCGTGCGTGAATGTCAGCGTGCATGCATGGATGTGTGCATGCGTGGATGTCAGCGTGCGTGCGTGGATGTCAGCATGCATGAATGTCAGCATGCGTGCATGGATGTCAGCATGCGTGGATGTCAGCGTGTGTGGATATGTGCGTGGATGTCAGCGTGCGTGGATGTCAGCGTGCGTGAATGTCAGCGTGCATGTGTGCGTACGTGGATGTCAGCGTGCGTGCGTGGATGTCAGCGTGCATGAATGTCAGCGTGCGTGCGTGGATGTATGCATGCGTGGATGTGTGTGGATGTCAGCATGCGTGGATGTCAGCATGCGTGGATGTGTGTGCGTGGATGTGTGCGTGGATTTCAGCGTGCGTGCATGTCAGCGTGCGTGCGTGGATGTCAGCGTGCGTGGATGTCAGTGTGTGTGCATAGATGTCAGCGTGCGTGGATGTCAGCGTGCATGCGTGGATGTCAGCGTGCGTGCGTGGATGTGTGCGTGGTTGTTAGCTTGCGTGCGTGGATGTGTGCATGCGTGGATGTCTGCGTGCGTGAATGTCAGCATGCGTGGATGTGTGCGTGCGTGGATGTGCGTGCGTGGATGTGCGTGGATGTGTGTGGATGTGCGTGGATATCAGCGTGCGTGGATGTGTGTGTGCGTGGATGTGCGTGCGTGGATGTGGATGTGCATGCGTGGTTGTGTGCGTGCGTGGATGATGGGTGCATAGGTGGATGGATGGGTGCAACAAGAGATCTAGTGTCCTCTTGTTGTAGTCTCTGGGATCATAGTCATGGTGCACTGTATGACAGATCATTGTCATACAGTGCACGATAACTCTGACCCCAGAGGCTGTAGGAAGAGGACACTTGATCCCTTGCTGCAGTCTCTGGATTGAGCAGAGGCGATCGAGCGTCGTGGGACCTTCGTTGTGGACTATGTTGGAGGCGATCGAGCGTCGTGGGACCTTCGTTGTGGACTACGTCGGATCTTTATAATAAAGATGGAGTCCGAATTTTGTTTGTGTTTTTTTTTGCAAATAAAAAAGATTTTTCTCTGTGTGTATTTTCTGACTATTTACCAGAGATTCCTAATGGCGGGTCTAACATTGGCCCTATATTATGAATCTCGGGCTTAGTGCCAGCTGCCAATAAAAAGCTGGCATTAACCCCTTTATTACCCAGTTTGCCACCGGCACCAGGGCAACTGGAAGAGTCTGGGTACAGCGCCAGAAAATGGCGCTTCAATGAATGAATTTTCTGGGGTGGCTGCGGGTTGCAATTCTCAGCATGGGGGGCCCAGAATGCTTGGGCCTCTCCATGCTGCGGATTCCAGCCCCCAGCTGCCTAGTTGTACCTGGCTGGACCAAAAATATGGCGGAGCCCCACGCCATTTTTTTTCTAGAATTAGTCCTAGAAAAAAAATAAAAATGGGCTTCGCTGTATTTTTGGTTGCCAGCCAGGTACAATGCGGCAGCTGGGGGTTGCTGGCAGTCCGTAGCTGCCAAATTGTACCTGGCTGGATCAAAAATATGGCGGCGCCCAACGCAATTTTTTTTCTAGAATTAGTCCTAGAAAAAAAAATAAAAAAGGGCTTCGCTGTATTTAGATGTATAGTGAACACTTTGAACCCCAGGTGCTTCACGAATTGATCCGTAAAAATGAAAAAAGAAAATTTGTGTGAAAAAAAAGTACTTTTTCCTTATTATGGATCAATTTGTGAAGCACATGGGGGTTCAAAGTGCTCACTATGCATCTAGATGCATTCCTTGGGGGGTCTAGTTTCCAAAATGGGGTCACTTGTGGGGGAGCTCCAATGTTTAGGCACACAGGGGCTCTCCAAACGCAACATGGGGTCCGCTAACAATTTAACTGAAAAATCAGCTCAAATTGTTAGTGGACATCATGTTGCGTTTAGAGAGCTCCTGTGTGCCTAAACATTGGAGCTCCCCCACAAGTGACCCAATTTTGGAAACTAGAGCCCCCAAGGAACATATCTAGATGCATAGTGAGCACTTTGAACCCTCAGGTGCTTCACAAATTGATCCGTAAAAATGAAAAAAGAAAATTCGTGTGAAAAAAAAGTACTTTTCCCTTCTTACGGATCAATTTGTGAAGCACCTGGGGGTTCAAAGTGCTCACTATGCATCTAGATGCATTCCTTGGGGGGTCTAGTTTCCAAAATGAGGTCACTTGTGGGGGAGCTCCAATGTTTAGGCACACATGGGCTCTCTCCATATGTGACATGGTGTCCGCTAACAATTCCAATAGTTAGCGGACACCATGTCGCGTATGGAGAGCCCCTGTGTGCCTAAACATTGGAGCTCCCCCACAAGTGACCCCATTTTGGAAACTAGACCTCCCAGGGAACTTATCTAGATGGGTTGTTAGCATTTTGAACCCCCAGGTGCTTCACAAATTCATCTGTAAAATTGAATAAGTACTTTTTTTTTCCACAAAAATTTTCTTTTTTCATTGTTACAGATTATTTTGTGAAGCACCGGGGTGTTCAAAATGCTCACCACCCATCTAGATAAGTTCCTTGGGGGGTCTAGTTTCCAAAATGGGGTCACTTGTGGGGGGAGCTCCAATGTTTAGGCACACAGGGGCTCTCCAAACGCGACATGGTGTCCGCTAACAATTGGAGCTAATTTTTCAAATTGTTAGCGGACACCATGTCGCGTTTGGAGAGCCCCTGTGTGCCTAAACATTGGAGCTCACTCACAAGTGACCCCATTTTGGAAACTAGAGCCCCCAGGGAACTTTCCTAGATGGGTGGTGAGTATTTTGAACCCCCAGATGCTTCACAAATTCATCCGTAATAATGAAAACGTACTTTTTTTTCCATAAAACATTTCTTTTTTCATTTTTACAGATTAATTTGTGAAGCATTGGGGCGTTCAAAATGCTCTCCACCCACCTAGATAAGTTCCCTGGGGGGTCTAGTTTCCAAAATGGGGTCACTTGTGGGGGAGCTCCAATGTTTAGGCACACAGGGGCTCTCCAAACGCAACATGGTGTCCGCTAACAATTTAACTGAAAAATCAGCTCAAATTGTTAGTGGACATCATGTTGCGTTTGGAGAGCCCCTGTGTGCCTAAACATTGGAGCTCCCCCACAAGTGACCCCATTTTGGAAACTAGAGCCCCAGGGAACTTATCTAGATGGGTGGTGAGCATTTTGAACCCCAGGTGCTTCACAAATTCATCTGTAAAAATGAAAAAGTACTTTTTTTTCCACAAAAATTTTCTTTTAGCCTAAATTTTTTCATTTTCACATGGGGAACAGGATAAAATGGATCCTAAAAATTGTTGGGCAATTTCTCCTGAGTACACCGATACCTCATATGTGGTCATAAACCACTGTTTGGGCACACAGCAGGGCTCAGAAGTGAAGGAGCGCCATTTGACTTTTTGAATGGAAAATTAGCTCCAAAAGTCAAATTGCGCTCCTTCCCTTCTGAGCCCTGCCGTGCGTCCAAACAGTGGTTTATGACCACATATAAGATATCGATGTACTCAGGAGAAATTGCCCAACAATTTTTATGATCCATTTTATCCTATTGCCCATGTGAAAATGAAAGAATTGAGGCTAAAATAACATTTTTGTTGGAAAAATTTAAATCACCATTTTTTCCTTCCACTTTGCTTTAGTTCCTGTGAAGCACCTGAAGGGTTAATAATCTTCTTGAATGTAGTTCTGAGTAGCTTGAGGGGTGCAGGTTTTGGAATGGTGTCACTTTTGGGCGTTTTCTTTCATGTAAACCCCTCAAAAAGACTTCAAATGTGATGTGGTCACTAAAAAAAATGGCTTTGTAAATTTTGCTTTGAACCCTTATAACGTCCGAACAAGAAAATTCTTTTTTACTTCTGAGTTCTACAGGCAGGCTTGGGCATAGACTACCTTTGTTCTCAGTGTGATCAGACTAGCAGGAGTTAACTCCAGCTTGTTCTTGTGTTCTCCCTTACTACTCATTGTATTCTCCTATTCTCCTTGCATGTGAGTGCTGTGAGCTTGTGTTTTGGTCTTTGTCAGTAGGTTCCTTCACTACATAGCTCTGGGGAGAGGGGGAGTGGGAAACAGCTCAGGGCTTTACAGGAGCAGGGTCAGGGTGGAGACTCAGGCCTCTCCACCATCAGGAGTACCCCTGAGTAGAGGAAAGTTCAGGGTGCCCTAGCTTTAGGGTCAGATCAGGTGACCCTGTTTCCCTTTTCCCCACAGTCCCTGTGACATTATAGCCGGCCCTACTATAACTTCCCCATGGACCCCGTTACTTCCCTTACTAGGCAGATGCAGGCTCTGTCTGTCCAGGTAGCGGAGTTTAAAGGGGCGGTTCAGCTTCAGAGTCAGTCAGTTTCCTCAGCGCAGTCCAGAGCACTGGCCAGTTTACCTGAACCAAAACTGCCTCTTTCTGAGTTGTTTACAGGGGATCGCAGTAAGTTTCTCTCTTTCCAGGAAGCTTGCAAACTGTATTTCTGCCTGTATCCTCATTTTTCTAAAAGTTAGATACAACGTGTGGGTATTGTAGTTGCATTTCTTAGTGGTGACACACAAGCTTGGGCTTTTTCCCTACCATCCGATTTTCCTGTTTTGGGGTCTTTGGATGCATTTTTTTCTGCTCTCTGTCTCCTCTATGACAATTCTGATAAAGTGTCAATAAACGAGTCCAAAATCCAATTACTTCAACAGAGGAATTGGCCGGCTGAGGATTACTGTGCTGAATTTCGGTGTTAGTCTGTGGACACTCTGTGGAAAAACCCTGCTCTTAACAAATAGTTCTTTCAGTGGTTTTCTGAGAGGATTAAAGAGGCTTTGGTGATCTAAGAGACTCCTGTCTCTCTTGAGTGTGTTATGGCACTTTTAGTCCGTATTTACCGCCAATTCCATCAAAGTTCGCATTAAACTAAATGTATGTTAGAGGGGGCAGCAGCACCTATGTCACCCCTAGAGATCACGGTAGAGCCCATGCAGCTCAATGGGATGCCACAGGTGAAGAGAGAGTCCTTAACTCCCAAAAGTGGAGGGGTATGTATTTTTGTGCGACAAAAAAAATTACACTTTATCAGTGTTTGCCCTTTAATGTCTAAACAGGGTAGGCCGGCAGAAAACTGTTAGGCTCAAGGGGAATGAGGGGTCCCAGCCTGAGCCTATGTATTGCCTCCAATATGGTGTCACAATACATTCTACATGCCACGGGAAAAATCGAAGATCTTGAACTCTCTATTACGGTTTTCTTAGATCTCTATCTGGGGCTAATATCATTGAAGAGCAGCTTGCCTGCACAGAGGGGTTAAAAATCATCAAGCTTCCAAGTCCTTTACAGATTGTTGCCATAGATGCGTCTCCTCTCTCACAAGGGCTTTTCAAGGAGTGTGTAAAGGATTTGGAATTCCGTATTGCTGTTCTCCATTCGGAACGTATAACCTGCAGTACTCTCAAAAACCTATTTGCACAGATTGTTTTGGGGTTTCCTTGTTTGCACACTATCCAGTAGTAGACTGGAAAACCGAGGACATTGTTCAATGGAGCACTTACTGTATGAAGAACTGACTAGGGACCTGTATCTCGGTGATAACCTCTAGTCTTCCGGAGCCTTTCTCAGAGTTTGCTGATGTATTCTCTAAGAAGGGTTGTCAGAAGCTGCCACTGCACAGCCCTCACATCAGCACCATAAGCTTAAAGCCAGGGGAGATGTTGCCCAAGTTCACAATGTACAATCTCTCCAGTCTTGAGAGACAAGCTCTCAAGTAGGGATGGGCGAATCCTGAAATACTCGGACTCGCTGGACTCTAACGAGTCCGGGTCCGAGACTCTGTACTCATTGCGAGTCCAGCGAGTCCGAGTAGTAACCTGTACTTTTGCAGTGTATCTATACAGATACACTACAAAAGTACCCTAAAAGTTAATCTAAGGGGTTAAAAACAATAAACATTAATACTCACCTCCTGTACTCCTGTACCTTATGTACCGGGACCGGTACCGAAGACCTCTGGCTGTTACAGGACCTCCGAGACCACCGGGAGAAGATGGGGAAAAGGACCTTGCAGTTCAGCCAATCAGCATTCGGCCAGCGGTCACATGGGTTGTGACGCGGCTGCACTGCGGTCACATGACAAACCCATGTGACCGCTAGCCGAATGCTGATTGGCTGAACTGCAAGGTCCTTTTCCCCCATCTTCTCCCGGTGGTCTCGGAGGTCCTGTAACAGCCGGAGGTCTTCGGTCCCGGTACAGGAGCACAGGAGTTGAGTATTAATGTTTATTGTTTTTAACCCCTTAGATTAACTTTTAGGGTACTTTTGTAGTGTATCTGTATAGATACACTGCAAAAGTACCCTAAAAGTTAATCTGTATAGATACACTGTAAAAGTACAGGGACTCGCTACCCCCGAGTAATTCCTAAGGAAACTCGGCGAGTAGTGAGTCCCCCGAGTCCGCTACTACTCAGGCGAGTCCTGAATAGTAGCGAGGAATTCGCCCATCCCAACTCTCAAGGAGTACAACATGCAGAGTTTGGCTAATAGTCACATTATATAATAATATTTATTCATTTATATAGCGCTATTAATTCCATAGCACTTTACATACATGAGTAATGCTGTCTCTCTCGGAGCTCACAATCTAAATATCCTATCAGTATGTCTTTACAATGTGGGAGGAAACTGGAGTGCCCAGAGGAAACCCACGCAAACACGGGGAGAACATACAAACTCCTTGCAGATGTTTGGGAATTGGTGGTAATTGAACCCAGGACATCAAGACCCCAGTGCTGCAAAGGCTGTAGTGCTAACCACATGAGCCACCGTGCTGCCCAATTAGGCATTCCCGGTGGCTGCAGGTGTCTTGTTTGTCCAACAGAAGGATGGTGGACTACATGCGTGTCTAGATTTCCATAAACTTAACCAGACCATGGTGCACAACCCGTATCCTATGCCACTCATTCTAGACTTTTTTTTACGTTTTAAATATTTATTTATAACCGTCTGTAAACAGGATAAAAAAACAGTAACATACATGGCAAGTACAAATGAAGTACAGGATAACAATGTCCGAATATGTAATTTAAAACAATCAACGGAAGAGAGAGTAAGGGTTCGAACACACTCATCCGAGTTTGACGGACGAGACTCGGAACAGGCTGAAGCAGTGACCCTGAACGGCCTCTCCATGACAACTGCTTGTATTTCTATGCAGCATCGCATTTCCCATCCAGAGAGGGAGTGGCCATTCAGGGTCACTGCTCAAGCCTGTTCCGAGTCTCGTCCGTCAAACTCGGATGAGTGTGTCTGAGCCCTTATTTAGTTTAACAGCCAATCCCAACCCTAACTCCCCCTCCCCCCCCAGGCATGTCCAAAGCCTTACAAGTTTAATCAAGTAAGCCTAATAGGTGTATTACCAGATATAAGCTCTCTCATGTACTAATCGGTGAATTGAAAGCAACCAGGTATTGCTTGATGCACCGACAGTGGCTGCAAATCAATAAAGGAGGACCATGTGAGAAAAAACATTCCGTATGACTTTCTTTATGAAGTATGGATTCAATCCAATCCATTTTGAACAGGTATGTTACCTTCGAAGAAATTAGATTCAGTGAAGGGGTTGCATCTTGTGCCAAGAGATGTAGAATACTCTTGCGGGTGGCTGCTGCCCAAATAGTTTAAACACGTCGTTGCTGAGCAGAGAGCCTGAGTAGCTAATCTCGTAGGAAAATATTAAATAATGCCCATCTGGAGATAATGTAAAATGACTAAGAGGCATATTCCAAACCTCTTGTATTCTAGGACAATCCCAAAGACAATGATAGATATTAGCTGTGGAGTAAAAAAATTTTGGACAAGAGGGATTGGCCGATGTAGACATCTTAGATTTGACCTCCGGGTAAATATAAGCCCTATGGAAAATCATAAGTACCATAGTGGAGTAGCTGTTATATAGCAACAAAAAATTTAGACGTAGAGTGGCTTTCAACAGATCGGTCAGTCTATAAGTAGATAGTTGTGATACCCTTCTACCCGGGCCCAGTGATGAGAGCGACCATGAAATAGAAGGTTTGATTGATTTATAGATAAGACTTAGCAAATAAACTCCTACACAAGCGCCAAGTGAGACCAAATGGAGAGGCAGGATACTGTCTGGTATGCCTCGGAATACTGAGTCAATGTAATGCTTAATCCTGAGTAGTGATAAAAATATTATCCACTAAAAATGAAAATTTGGAAAAAATTCCCTCCAAAGAAAGAGGACATTGAGTAGTGGTCAGAAAATCACATACCAGTTTGCACCCCCTCTCCCCCAGCACCAGTAAATTAGGGGTGGTTTGCCTTTTAAAAAGGAAGGATTACCTTGAAAAGGAAGAAAAACTGAGGCATAAGGGTCTAGTCCACTAATCCTTCTAGCGTGATGCCACTCCAATACCACTGACCATAGCAGAGGGTTGTCCATGATCACAGTAGGAACTCTATTTTGTTGTAGGTGGACAGGAAGACTGATCGGTCCGGACATTGCTTCATCTAATGGTGTGTTGCTAAATTTAGTATGGGCCCAAATCCAATCGAGAGAATGTCTGAAAATGGCCACCACACTATACAATCTTAAATTTGGGAGATTGAGGCCCCTCAAGGATTTTGCTTGTTGCAATTTAAAAATACTGATCTCCCCTTTGAGCCCCATATAAATTGTCTAAAAGTCTTAGTTAGAAGTCGATCCTCAGCTTTAGATAATAGAATAGGTAGTGTTGTTAAAGGGAAGAGTACTTTAGGGAAGGAAACCATTTTGATAAGGTGAGCTTTACCCGTGAAAGATAATTTAAAACACGTCCAATATTGTATTTCCCGGGTAATGGCTGATATTAAGGGTCGGATATTAAGTTGGTAAATAGCATGTGGATTAGAGGATAGAAGAATACCAAGACATCGTAAAGAACCATGCCCCCACTGAAATGGAAAAAGGAAGGGCCACCTTTGTTAAGCATCTCTGAAGATCGCTAAAGCTTTAGATTTATTAAAATTAATGCGGAATCCCGAGATTTCTCCAAACTCATAAAAAGCCTCCATAATAGAAGGAATGGACTCCTTAGGATTGGCTATCATGAGTAGTATTTAGTCGGCGAATGCCACGGATTTGAGTGTAATGGAAGATTTTTCCTGGAGCCAGACTCATTATTCAGATTCTTCTTTATTCGGTGTAAATTTTATAAAAACATCACACAATCCCACATGGGGGAGCAGAAACACCAGACATGTTTTGGGGAACCCCCTTAGTCGTTGGTGAATATAAAAATGACAAACACACATATGTATACACAATCTAAAAACCTCACACCTGTATCACATTAGTTTAGATCCATTAACCCTTGCCTGCCTTAAAAGCACACATCAATCCCAATTCATTATTCAGTGAATACCCAGGAAACCAACAACATAAGCTTATTCATATAAGGTGCATAGGTACAGAATAAATTCATACACATTTTCATGTTATAAAAAAATTAATATTAGTCAAAATATGAATTCATTTTTGTATCTAATAAAAATACAGCATATGGATTTTTGGTTTTCCTCGTCCAATTTTCACCGCTTTTTTTGTGCTAATTATTCTCAAGAGTGCAATCAATCGCAGTAAAATCACTTTTGTATCTAAAAAAAATACAACATATCAGTTCTAAAGTTTAATTCATGGGGATGGCGTGCATCCAATGCCAGTATCCAATAAATTTCACGATTGCATAATGCCCTCTCCCAATCTCCGCCCCTATATGGGCATGATATTCTCTCAATACCTTTTACCTTTAGAGTTGAGATATTCCCCCCATGAATATCTTTAAAATGCCTCGATAAACCAGACATGCTGATACGGGGTCTATTTGAATCAGGTTTGGCTGCTGAAACGTGCTCAGCCATTCTCTTTTTTTAAAGTGCAAGTTGTGCATCCAATGTAATACTTGTTGCATTCCACACACGTTGCCATATAGACAAAGTGTGTGGAATTGCTGTGCACATATGATTTTATAGGAAATTTCCTGTTAGTTACATTATTATGAAAAACCGCACTAGATTCCACGTACTGACACAAGTTACACCTGTTACCGCCACATCTGAACGCAGCCTTATAATTAAGCCAAGTTGGAATCTTTTGAGGCTCACTGGTATATGTACGTGGGGATATGATGCTAGCTATATCAAGCGATTTTTTTGCAATTGTCCTCCATCCCCTGGAAAGAATTTTAGAGAGATGGTCATCTTGGTATAAAATCGGTATGTTTTTATCTAATAATTTCTCAATCTCTCCAAAGTCGGAACTATAAGATGTAACAAACGTAGGTAAATTCTGATATGGATTTTTGTTTTTCCTCGTCCAATTCTCACCGCTTTTTTTGTGCTGATTATTCTCAAGAGAGCAATAATTTCAAAACGTTTTTATTGAAATTTTTTCTCTTCGTAGGGGGTACAGAAGGGAAGAAGGTGAGGGAATAGCGTTAAATAAACAATACATTTGTAATACACAGGAAAACAATGATCAAGAGTGCAATCAATCGCAATAAAATCACTATTTTCCAGCAGTGATTTTCTGCTTCTCTTGTTAACAATTTTTTTAGCTCTATCGAGCATCCATGGTTTATATCCTCTAGAGGATAATCTTTTTTCTATAACTTTTACCTCAGCCTGATAGTCTGTCAACCTGGAACAATTTCTTTTGTCTTTCACACATTCTCCCAACGGAAGATTTTTAGTAACATGTCCAGAGTGACAGCTATCTGCCCTGATGACCGATTTTCCGCTAATGGGCTTTCTATATCACTTACATTCCACCTGTCCTGTTTTTTTGTCACCCATCAACATTAGATCCAAAGAGGGTGCATTATCACTGTGCACCTCTAAAGTGAATGATAGATTGTAGTTATTTTGTTGAAACCTATCCAAAAGAGCTTGAGGAGCCACGGGAGATACATCTGACGATACAGTCCAAATCAGGACCATATCATCGATGTATCTCCCATACCATCGAATCTGCTCCACATGGGGACCATCCTGATCAAAAATAAATTCCTCCTCCCATCAACACATATAAAGATTTGCCAGCGATGGCGAAAATTTTGCCCCCATAGGGTAGCCGCATATCTGAATGAAAAATTTGCCGTCAAATTTAAAGAAATTCCTCTTAAGAAGATGCTCCAGACATATCAGAAAAATTCTTTTTCAGTTTCATCAAAAACCTCAGTATTTGACAGGATGTGGAAGGCTACTAAGGACTGCATCATCAATGAGCCAATATGAGCACTCTGCTGAGGCGGTGATGAGTCCCTGAAGACAGGGGTTGGCAGAGCGGTGCCACCCCTGCAGTCAGATTACATCCTGCCGTGCTCCTGCAATCCTGTGTTGTCAGTGACTGTGTGGAGCAGCTGCAGTCGGGACTGGGGAGGGAGGAGACTCCTGGCTGCTTTTACTTTCAATACAGCAGCAATTGGCTCTGCCTCTTCAGCGTCCGCCCCCTCCAGCCAGGGAGTGTGATGATTGGTCAATCCAGCACTCATTTTACCACAGCATCAAGTGACTCTGTGTTCATCGGGACTCCAGGTGTTGTATATGGGGGGCTCTGCTGTATGTGGGGGTGCTGTATATGGGGCTGGGGTACTGTGTTATAGGGGGGGCTCTGCTATAAATAGGACTGGGGTGCAGTATATGGGGGTGCTGTATATGGGGGAGCTCTGCTGTATATGGGGTGCTGATTATGGGGGGCTGTGCTGTATATGGGGCTGGGGTACTGTATATGGGGGCTCTGCTGTATATGGGGCTGGGGTGATGTATATTGGAGTGATGTATATGGGGGAGCTCTGCAGTATATGGAGGTGCTGTATTTAGGGCTGGGATACTGTATATGGGGGGCTCTGCTGTATATGCGGCTGGGGTGCTGTATAAGGAGCTGGGGTACTGTATATGGGGGGCTCTGCTGTATATGGGGCTGGGGTGCTGTATATTGGGGTGCTGTATATGGGGGAGCTCTGCTGTATATGGGGGCTCTGCTGTATATAGGGACTCTGCTGTATATGGGGGAGCTCTGTATATGGGGGCTCTGCTGTATATGGGGTGTTCTGCTGTATGTGGGGGTGCTGTATATGGGGCAGTTGTGCTGTATATGGGGGACTCTGCTGTATATGGGGGTGCTGTATATGGGGGGCTCTGCTTATATGGGGGTGCTGTATATGGGGGCTCTGCTGTATATGGGGGGCTCTGTATATTAAGGGCTCTGCTGTATATGGGGGGGCTCTGCTGTATGTGGGGGTGCTGTATATGGGGGGGCTCTGCTGTATATGGGGGAGCTCTGTATATTAAGGGCTCTGCTGTATATGGGGGGCTCTGCTGTATGTGGGGTGCTGTATATGGGGGGGCTCTGCTGTATATCAGGGTGCCCTGCTGTATGTGGGGCTGCTGTACATGGGGCTGGGGTGCTGTATATGGGGGTGCTATGCTGTATATGGGGGTGCTGTGCTGTATATGGGGGTGCTATGCTGTATATGGGGGTGCTGTGCCGTATATGGGGGTGCTGTATATGGGGGAACTGTGCTGTTTATGGGGGTGCTGTACTGTATATTGTGCTTCTGTGCTATGCTGTATATGGGAGTACTGTGCAGTTTATGGGGGTGCTGTTCTGTTTATGGGGCAGCTGTGCTGTATATGGGGGAGCTCTGTATGTGGGGGTACTGTGCTGTTTATGTGGTGTGCAGTATATGGGACTCCTGTGCTGTATATGGGTGGTGCTATATATGGGGTGCTATATTGTACATGGGGGTGCTGTATAGTATATGGAGGGCTATGGGGTGCATTATACTATATGGAGGACTATAGAGTATTTGAAGGACTATGCATGTTGCATTATATTATATGGAGGGCTATGGCGGTGCTTTTTAAGATTTGTGGGTTTATGGGGTGCATTGTAATATATGGAGGACTATGGGGATGCATTATAATATGGAAAATTATGGGTTGCATTGTCTATGGGGGTGCAATATATATGGAGGGCTATTGGGGTGTATTATAATATATGGAGCCAATGATACTATATGGAAGTCATTACAATATTTGGAGGGCTCTTTGGGGGCAGGATAATACTTGCAGGGCTATATTGGAGCCTTTATACTTTATGGGGGGCTATTTGATTGCTGTGTTGGGGTTTGTTATATAGTGTGAAGAGGTTTGGGGACCATTATACTATATGGAGGGCTGTGAGGGGGTCACAGTTGGAGATCATACTGTGCTAGAGTAGTTAGGGGGTACCGTATGGAACATGTGGAGGGTCCTGTAGAGGAATTCACTGTGGGGGGATCATAGTGTTTGGGGGACACTTTTGGTGGCATCATACTTTATGGGGGCAATGAAAGATCAATTATCCTGCCGGTTGGTCGGCACTTGTCCTCTTTCCTGCTCCCACATTGGGGGATGATAGGTGCTGCAGATGGATGATGTGGGCTACAGGGGGACATTGGGGATGTTGGGTGCTGCAGATGGATGATGGGGGCTGCAGGGGACATTGGGGGATAATGGAGGCTGCAGCGGGACATTGGGTGATCTTGGAGGCTGCAGAAGAATGATGGAGGCTGCAGGGGGACATTGGGGAATGATGGAGGCTGCAGGGGTGCATTGGGTGATGATGGAGGCTGCAGGAGGACATTAGGAGATGATGGAGGCTGCAGGGGGACATTATTGGGTGATGATGGAGGCTGCAGAAGGATGATGTGAACTGCAGGGGGACATTGGGGGATGATGGAGGCTGCAGGGGGACATTGGGTGATGATGGGGCTGCTGAAGGATGACGGGGATATTGGGAGATGTTGGGGGCTTCAGATGGATAATGGAGGCTGCAGAAGGACATTGGGGAATGATGGGGGCTGCAGGGGGACATTGAGGGATGATGGGGACAGCAGATGGATGATGGGGGCTGCAGGGGGAAATTGGGGGATGATGGTGGCTGCAGGGGGACATTGGGTGATGATGGAGGCTGCAAGGGGACATTGCGGGATGATGGAGGCTGCAGGGGGACATTGGGTTATGATGGAGGCTGCAGAAGGATGATGTGGGCTGCAGGGGGACATTGGGTTATGATGGAGGCTGCAGAAGGATGATGGAGGCTGCAGGGGGACATTGGGGGATGATGGAGGCTGCAGGGGGACATTGGGAATGATGGGGACTGCAGAAGGACGATGGAGGCTGCAGAGGGACATTGGGGATGATGGGGGCTGCAGATGGATGATGGATGACACAGTTTTGTTATGATGGTCTGTAATGACAATTACTGTACAGTATGTAATAAATGTTCATTTTTTTGTTCATCAATAAATGTGAATTCTTCATGAAGATAGGATGTCTCCTGAAAATAAGACATTGCGTATCTTTGGTGGCAAAAATTAATATAAGACAGTGTCTTATTTCCAGGGAAACAGGGTATTAGCTCAGGATAGCCCTGTGTGCAGTGCTTATGATTGACTAAGCATTTCGGGAGGAGGCGTAGTCTGTTGGGGAAGACACGCCATTTTACCAGCAGTGGCAGTGCAGTGGCGGCTTGTTGATGCTCAGACTGCAGATCGTTGTATGTGTGGACGGTGCCGCATAGTGACATGTCTGACTAGTCAGTGCAAGCCAGTGATCACATTGGAGCTGTCTAGAGTTTTGTAGGTGTGTGCCATAGATAATAGGTGGCAATCAGTGCTGCCTACTGTGCTATAAGGCTGCAGCTACCATTGTGTGACTGTAGTTTGTGCCAAGCTACCATTGCCATTAATGATCCTTATTCTGGATTCTTCTATGGGATTCTTGTATGTGCATGTGATGGTACTGACGTCCTTGTGTTTGGGGGGAGGGGGGGCGCCGTTTTAAAGTTCCCCTCAGGCAGCAGAGATTCACCCGTGAAACTACTGCAATTGCCTTATCATGAGGAATGGAAGTATATAGTCTCTCCACATCACATGTCAACTATATTGAATGTTCGGCCCATTTCATATGTTGTAAACTTTGCACCAAATGTTTGGAGTCTTTTATTCTACCCATCTTGCCCTCCACCAAGACTTGCAACCTGACGCCCATCCACTCAGAAAGCCTCTCGGAAATTAAGTTGGTAAATAGTATGTCAATTAGAGGATAGAAGAATACCAAGATATCGTAAAGAACCATGCCCCCACTGAAATGGAAAAGGGAAGGACCACTTTTGTTGAGCATCTCTGAAGATTGTTAGATTTATTAAAATTAATGTGGAATACCAGGATTTCTCCAAACTTATGGAAAGCCTCCATAATAGAAGGAATGGACTCCTTAGGATTGGCTATCATGAGTAGTATGTTGTCGGCGAATGCCAAGGATTTGAGTGTAAGGTGGCCTATCCCAATTCCCTCAAAGGATGGAATCATCTCCAGATATCTAAGTAAAGGGTCCAGGGCAATATTAAACAATAAGGGGATTAAGAGACATCCTTAATCCTTAACCTCTAAAGATTGAGAAAGGAGATGACTGAATACCATGGAGCCAAATTGAGGATTGAGGAGTGGTGTAGAATGTCCGGATAAAATTGAAAAAGGAAAATCCGAACAGTCCATATTTAAGAGTTCGGATGAGGTGTAACTAAGATACCCGGTCGAAAGCCTTATCAGCATCAAGGCTAACCAAGATGTTTTGTTTAGCTTGGTTTAATGATTATGCATGATTGCAGCTAACGCCGTTCTAATATTATAAGTGATGGATCGACCATGGACAAAGCCCGTTTGGGATGTAGTGAAAATATTAGGAAGTATGGATTGTAATCTGTTGGCCATCATTTTGGTGAGCTGTTTAAAATCTACATTTAAAAGGGAAATTGGGCTGTACGAGGCGGGGAGAAGGGGATCTTTACCTGGCTTTGGTAGTAATGAAAGACTCGCTTCATTAAAGCGGTCAGGTAGAGAACTGGAATCTATAATATGGTTAAAAAGAGAGGTAAGGTGGGGTATAAGTATTGGTCACAATATTTTATAGAATTCCACTGAGTAGCCGTCCGGTCCATAGGCTTTAAGCAAAAGAGATTGCATACCCAATCCAACTTCCCCAGGAGAGATTGATTCATTTAAAATCTCTCTTTGCAAGACAGAGTTTTGGTGGATCAACCTTGTGAAGAAAATGATAGCCTTCTTCCTGAGAGTCATTGGATGGGCCATAAAGATCTGCATAAAAATCTCTAAAAGCCGTGCTTATTTGGACTGGGTTGCGGATAATGGAACCATTAGGATTTTTGATGTTAGTAATTTTAGTAGCCGTTTTGAAGGGTTTCGTTAGTGATGCCAAAAGATGCCCAGGTTTATTGCCCCAACGAAAAAAGCGATTACGTTGGTAGGCAAGTTGGTTATGTGCTTGTTCATGCAGTAAGGTGTCTAGATTTATGTTCAGCAATGAGGTAAGCCTTCATGGATGAGGAGGTGTTGTGTAGCCAAAATCTCTATATGTTTGAGTAAGCTGGTTAAGAAGAGGCCGCAAGGAGGACAACAATTTCTTCTTTTTTTGAGACACATAGGAGATAATATGTGCTCTGAGCACTGTTTTAGCTGTAACACAGAATAAACTGATGTCTTCTAAATGTTCCAAGTTGTCCTCCATATATGTCTTCCACCAGCCAGCCAAACATTTTTTTAAATCATCCGATGTGAAAAGATATGAGGGAAAAGGCCAACGAAAGGAGAGTGTTTTCTTTGTGGGAAGGTTTAGGCTAAGCAGAACAGGAGAGTGATCTGAAGTAACCCTTGGAAGAATCTCAACCAATTTTAAGGATGAAAAAAAAGGTTAGACTTTAGCCAGTAATCAATACGGGTGTGTACATCGTGAACTCTAGAGTAAAACGTACATTCTCTTTCCGTAGGATGCCAACATCTGCAGGAGTCTAGTAAGTCAAGCCTGTCTAATAAGATGGGGACCATACAAGTTGAGGAAAGGGATGTGAGCGGTGGGGTAGACCTATCTAACAAGGTATCATGGAGAGCATTTAAATCCCCTCCTAGTAGAATGTTAGTGGGATACCAGCTATGGATGACTTCTACAAGCTTAGAGAAAAAGGAAGGGCTAGCCGCATTAGGTGCGTAAACATTAATAAGGCAGTATTCCCTCTGCTCAGAATGGAGTCTGATTAGAAAATAATGTCCGCCTTGTCTCTTACTACATCTTTATGGAACAGGACGGCAACCCCACGTTTGTTCCATGAAAAAGAGGCTTCTATGCAATCCAGGTAATACTTGTTACGGAGCGGAGGATGCTTTCCATGAATCCAGTGAGTTTCCTGTAAAAACACAATGTGTGGGTGTATACCTGTAGCATGGTTTAAAACTTTCCTGCGTTTCACCGGAGTATTGAGCCCACCCACATTCCAAGATAATAATTTGAGAGAGTCAATATTAATGTGAGGAGCTACAGCCATATTAGCCTATGCCACATTGAGGCCATGAAAAAGTAATATCAGAGAAGAAACAACTGGGCAATGGTCTGTTCCAGCAAGCAAACCCCAGCACCCAGAAAAATGGAAAAAGAAAGACCGTGCCTAGGGAGGAAAAACCCACTCCCCCCACCCCCAATAAACCCATAAGCAATAGAGACACTACAACAGTAAGCATTATAGAACCATATCTCAACTAAGACCTCCTACAGTGACAATGTAGTAAGAAATAGCAAACAATGTGCATTAAGTAAAAACTGAAAAATTAGCCATGCATGCAAGTAAGTAGAAACAAAGACATAACATGGCCAGCAGGTAGAAAAAAAAGAAACATTTTTACAAAAAACAGTAATTTGAAATCAAGTGGACGGCAAAGAGGCTCGGGACAAGCACTTTCCCTCCTCCATTTCTTCATTAGAGTCAACAAAAAAACTTGTCTTTCCTCGCAGTTCGACCCTCAGATGTGCTAGGTAGAGAAAGGCAAAATCATGTTGAATTTTACAGACTGGGGCAAAGGCACGGCGCTTGGCCACAACCACAGCAGAATAATCTTGAAACATAAGAAGAGAGTGTCCCTCATATTTCACAGCAGACATAGGCCGAAATGCCCTGAACATTGACATTTTGTTCTGAAAGTTAAGCAACTTGAAGATAACCGGGCGAGGGCAGGAATTGGATTCTGGAGTTAGAGATCCAAGTCTGTGGGCAGGTCGGCCAGGCAAATTAAGTGCTCGTGGGAGCCAGGAAGAGGTAAAGTGATCTAGATCTTTTACGGACTCGGGTACCCCGATGGCGCAAAGATTATTCCGGCGGCTTCGGTTCTCCAGATCATCGAATTTGTCCTGGAGCTGCTCTATCGTATAATCTTTTTCTTTAAGCTGAGCAGCATAGGACTGTACAGTATCCTCCAAATCACTAATCTGCTGTTCTGCTGCCAAAATTTTGGTGGAATGTTCAGACAACTGGGATGTGATTGAGTCCAATGAACATTGAAAGGAAAGAAGTCTTGCATCTATTTTTGGCATAAATTGTTTTGTGATAGTCTCAGCAATGATCTGCAAGGATTCTTTAAGGTACCGTCACACGCCGCAATCTCGCCTGGAAATCTGAAAGGCGATATGTCGCCCCGATGAAATCGCCGTGAAATTGCCTCACGGTTGCGGCGTGTGATTGGGCGATTTCGCAGGGATAAATTGCCCATCGGCAATCACCTGATTCCTGAACAGTGCTCAGTAATCAGGCACAATCATTAAGACGATATTTCCGTGTTGTGGCGTGTGACAGGGCGATAGTGATGGAAAGAGTGTTGTCTATGATTTCCCGTAGGTGTGCCTCAGTGTGCTGTAGTCCACGCCCCGTCTGAGATGATTGGTATGGGCTACTGTGTTCCCATTGGCTGTCAGTTGACACCGCGCCATATTTGAAGAGCTGTCCGTTCAGCACCACACACATCTTCAGCTACACAACCGTCCGCAAACTCAGTGCAAACTCTGATAGACAATGGCGTCATGTATTAGCCAGCCTTCCAGAGCAGGCTAACCAATCATAACACTGTTGCGTTGTCCAATGAGTGTGTATGGGTTGTGGTGTAAACCACTGTGGCATGCCTATTTCCTCGCTGCGCTGAACATACACGCCCACATTGCCTTTGAGATTGCGGTGTGTGAAGCGGCGATAGAATGAGGCAAGATTGGTTCCGCTGTAGGTGAGGTGATTTCCGGAGCGACACATCGCCTTAGCTTCGCGGAGTGTGATGCTGCCATCGGCGATCTGAGGTGACCACGAAAACATGAGCGTGCACGTTAGATCGCCACACATCACCAGCCGAGATTGCGGCGTGTGACGGTACCTTTTGACATAACAGAGTTAGAATCTGGTGATTCAGGAGAAGATTTGGTGGCCTTAGTTTTAGTAGCCTTGGAGTCACTGGGATTTACAAATTTTTCCATGTTGATGAAGAGGAATAGAAAATGAATAGGAATGGACTCATAAGGAGATGGGAGACGTCTCAGAGTGTTAAGTGTAAGAACCTACATAACTAGCTCAAATAGAACATCACGGAGAATCGGTCTTGAGGAGATCCACGATGGTTTGAAGAATACGGACTACTCAGAAGATCATAAAGGTGAACAGGTTGAGAAGGGACCCTAATTGGATCGGTAACCACAGCAGTCTAAAGGACAAGCCCCTAAGAGAGGCGTCTAAGCATAAAAAAGAGCACTGAGTGCTACTCAGTAGTGGTATCCGGAGTGGTACAGGGAAAGTCACATCAAAAACAGGTTAAATTTAACAAAGGCAACTGCACTAGCAGAGTAAATGATGGTACAGTTGTGTCACAGCACAGGGCACTAAGGTGTGATTGGTGCCCGGTGGGGTTAGTAGACCTGCAGTTTGGGCCTTGGTACAGTGTTCCCAGTATGTGTAATGTCCCTTGCCGTGATCATTCAGGGATGCCACTATCATTCTAGACCTTTTTTAATCAGATTACTTGCGCTAAGTGGTTCTCCAAACTGGATGTCAGGGGGGCCTATAATCTGATTTGGGTCCTAAAGACGGATGAGTGGAAGACAGCATTCAACATGCTAGAAGCTCACTTCAAAAATCTGGTGATGTCATTAGGTCTTACCAACACGCCTGCGGTTTTTCAGCACTTTATATTAATAATGTGTTTGCTCACCGATTGGGGAAATTTGTTGTCATTTATTTGGACTACATTCTCAATTATTCCCAGAATCTTGACTTACATTTGAATCATGTTAAACAGGTTTTGCAGGTTCTCAGAGAGAACAAGTTGTATGTGAAACTAAAAAAGTGTAAATTCGTTGTTCAGGAACTTCCATTTTTGGGCTACATTATTTTCGCCTCCGGTTTTAGGCTGGTAGCCCTGTAAGCTACAGGTTATAATTCAAATGGGACCATCATGAGAACCTGAAGGCGCTGCAGCGTTTCTTGGGGTTTGCAAATTATTACAGAAAGTTTATTAAAAAATTTCTCTTCCATTGCAAGACCTCTGCCTGACATGCCGAAAAAAGGTACAACGTTTTCTAACTGGTCTGAGGATGCTTTATTTGCGTTTGACTGTCTCAAAAAGTGTTTTGCATCTGCACCTATATTAATACAGCCTGATGTATCATTACCCTTCACGGTAGAAGTGGATGCATCAGAAGCGGCATTGTCTCAAGATCTGTCTGTGATAAAGCTGCATTCATATGCCTCCTTTTCCAAGAAGTTGTCTCTGTCCGTACGTAATTATGATATTAGTAATAGGGAACTAAGGCTGACTTCACACCACGGTTTAATCCGATCCGGGGCTGTCTGGTGTAAACCGAACACCCCTGGACCGGATTTTGGCCCCATAGTATCCTATGGAGCCGCATGGAGCCAGATGGCAGCTCTCTGTCATCCGGTTTCCATGTGTCCAGGAGAATCTTTTTCTCCCAGACACAAAATCGGACCATGCAGTAATTTTGTGTCCGGGGAGAAAATTCTCCCCAAATCGGATTCTCCCGGATACTCCCGCATCCGGACCAATCCAGCGCTCCTTAACATGGGAGTCTATGGGGCCAGATTGCGCCGATCCAGCAGGATCCGGCAACCGGACACCGGCGGCTGCACACTGCTGTAATTTCAGGACCGCGGCTAGCTCCCTGCTAGTTGCGATCTTGAAAAATCAGCAGCTGCAGATGCTATTAGCGGCATCCAGCTGCACACTGGACCGGAGGGCATATTTGCCCTCCGGTTCTGTTTGCAAATCCGGTCCGGGGCTGTCAGGTTCATCCCTGACAGCCCCGCATCGGATCACACCGCGGTGTGAAGCTGGCCTAAATTAGTGTTTGAGAAGTGGCAACACTTTTGGAGGGAACTATTCATCCTGAGACTGTTATTAATGATCATAAAAATCTCCTTTACTTGAGTCAGCTAAGCATCTTACACTGAGATAAGCTTGCTGGACTTTGTTTATAATAAGTTATGAAAAAGTTGAATCTATCATTCAGTTAATGGTCAAAAACCATTAAGGTACCTTTACACGCGGCAACTTTTCTAGGAATTTCACTGGCAACTTACTGGTTGCAGTGAAATCATGGAGACATTGTTCCATTTGTACACAGCAACAAGATAGAACAATGTGTCCATGATTTCACTGCAACCAGTAATTTGCCAGTGAAACTCCTAGAAAAGTTTCCGCGTGTAAAGGTACCCTTAGGGTACCGTCACACGGGGAGATATCGCCGGCGATGTTGCCGGGAACACAGGGGCGTGGCCTAATTGTGGCGACATCGCCGGCGAATTGCCTCGTGTGACAGGACGATAATCAGGCGATGAATCGCCTGAGCAACATCGCCAGGTTTCCCAACAATGTTGGGAAACCTGGCAATGTTGCTGAGGCGATCATGCCTGATCGCCCTGTGTAACGCGGCAACCTGCAATGTTGCGGGCGACACCGCCTATCTCCAACATTGCGAGTTACCGCTCGCTGGGTTGCTGGGCAACCCAGCGAGCGATAGCCGCGGCAACTAGCCGGCAACATCGCCGGTAAGTTGCTCCGTGTGACATCTCCCCGGCGTTGTTGCCAGGGATGCGCGCTCCCGCACATCGCCGGCAACACCGCCGCAACCGTCGCCCCGTGTGATGGTACCATTAAGGTGGATGCTTAGTCCAGGAATTTTCCGGGGAAAAACCTTATGAAGAACCTGCACCCATCCTGCAGAAAGGGGTGGTGGTGTCTGCGCTCTGTACTGAGGTTGAAGCTGAGATTGCAGAGACCCAGTGTGAAGCACCTTCTGGGATGCCAGCTAACAAGCTGTTTGTTCCTCTTAAGGCCCAGTTACACACACAGGTAATTATGCAGAGATTGTTCGCAGATCTCTGGTTGCAGTGAAATCATGGACACATTGCTCCATAATGTGGCCGTGTACAAATGGAACAATGTGTCCATGATTTCACTGCAACCAGAGATCTGCGAACAATCTCTGCACAATTATCTGTGTGTAACTGGGCCTTTAATCTCGGCCTTAGGGTATGTGCCCACAGGACGTTTTTTAAGCAGTCCTGAATGCAGCAAAACCTGAGGTTCCTAGAGTTCTTGACAGGAGATTAGCTATGATCTTGTCTGTGTTTTCTGCGCATTTTTTGCACGTTTTTTGTGCGTTTTTACTGCGTTTTTTGATGCTGCATTTTTCCTGCATTTTTTCCATTGACTTTAGCAAAAACGCAGGAAAATAATTAACATGTCAATTCTTTCCCATCCGCACCAAAAATGCAGGTATTTGACAGTTCTTGACACTTGCAAAACCAATGTGTGGGGACAGAGTTTTTGTGAAACACATTGGTTTTGCTGGGAATCAAAACCGCAGGAACAAATTAGCATTAATTACCATAAAACCAATGGTTTTCTGCATGCAGAAAACGCACAGAAAACGCAGCAAAAACGTCCTGTGGGCACTCACCCTTAAGGTTCTGGGGGAACATCATGATTCTGTTCCTGGAATAAAGAGTACTCTGGATCTCTTATTTAGGCTTAAATCTAGAATTGTGTTCACCGCATCCAGATCCGGATGCGGTGAACGAAATTGGCTTCACACAAGCAGCAATCCGGGAACCGGATTGCTGAAGCCGCAGTCCGGTAACCGGATTGCTCAGGATGTGTAATCCTGAGCAATCCGGTTACCGGATAGTTTGCTCATCCCTGAGCAAACTGTTCTGTGTTTGTTAAAACTGTTAATTTTATTATTAAATGTTGCTATAATGTCTGTATGGGGTGCCCACTCCCCCTAGAGACCTTCCACCCACTCAGGTGGGCATATAATGATTTATTCACTTATGTACAGCAGCTATCTCCTGTCAGCTGCTGTACAGTTTCATCAATGAACCCGGCGGCTCCCCTGACAGCTGCGCATACTATAGCTATTGTAGCTTGTAGTATATTGTGCTGACGGAGGTCCTGAAGCAATTTACAGTAGATCTATGGGCAGCGCTGATCTTACTGTATGAGGCTTCAGGACCTCGGTCAGCACACATGCGCAGCTGTCAGGGGAGCCGCCGGGTTCATTGATAAAACTGTACAGCAGCTGACAGGAGACAGCTACTGTACATAAGTGAATAAATCATTATATGCCCACCTGATTGGGTGGAAGGTCTCTAGGGGGAGTGGGCACCCCCTAGAGACATTACAGCAGCATTTATTAATAAAATTAACAGTTATTACACACACAGAACACTTTCCTTATCCCGACGACAGCCGGGATAAGCAGAATATATGCGGTATATGCGGTAACCGCATTGCTCCGAATTACACATCCTGAGCAATCCGGTTCCCGCATTGCGGTTGTTACAACCGCTCTGAAAACTGTAGCCTGCATGATTTTTCAAGCAGGCTGCAGAGCCGGAGGCGGAAACCGGATTGCTTGTGAAGCAATCCGGATTTTATAATAGGCTCCTATGAGGAGCATTTCCTGACCCGGTTTTGAGCTTTTTAAAAGCTCAAAACCGGACCAGGTTTTAAAAAAAAAAAACGGATGTATGACCCTAGCCTTAGTTAGTTTTGGTGGCCCAAACTACAGAGGGATGTGGTGTATTTATATCTGCATGTGCCATCTTTGCACGCTCGAGATATTGCACTCTCGTACTTCTGGTTGTCTGCAGCCATTGACTGTCCCTAGGTGAGTGGCTGATAAGTGAGGAGTGAGTGGTTCAATTTTCATTACCTTTTGTTGTGTAATCACAGCATATCCAGTGTAGAATCCACCCACATTTTAGTATCTTATTCCTTCTATAAAAAAAAAAAAAAATCAAAATCTGCATTAGCAATGTGCTCACCTGAGACATGTTCAAACCCTGCTGTTTCTTATTGCATTAGAGCAATGCAGAGGTGTATGTATCTTTGCTCTGTCCTATGTTGAAGATAACAATATAAAAACATCTTTAAAAAAGCTTAAAAATAGATGGAAAAAGAAAACTTTTAAAATAGGTGACTTTCCATATCTCTCCTCTTTTTGAATCTAATATCCAAAGCATAGCTGGATTCAAAACTATGTTGTCACCTGAGTACCACATTTGGAGCCTGAAAAAGTCACATTTTTTAGATTATAATCATAGAGAACAATAGTTGTTTATGCATATAAAACTTACATTTTATTAATATATTTTTATTAATTTTCACCATCACCCTAGTCCTCACCCCTATCTCTATCAAATTAAGGTTAACAACCACAATCTCTAAGATTTATAACCCATGCCCCTGACCCCCACTCCCCTGTTCCATCTCTCTGGAACACTTTGGAATACCTGCTCCGTATGCAATAAACTTGATGTGATCCATGACCTCTTCACCTCCCGCAACCTCTCATTCCTGGGCCTCACTGAGACTTGCCTCCTCCTATATAGGCTTCCCTGCTGCACTGAGCTATGGTGGACTCTATTTTTTTGCCCACACTCCTTGACCTGGCAACAGACATGGCAGAAAAGTGGGTTTCCTCCTTTCTACAAACTGCACCTTTAACCTAATTCAACCCTCCCATATCTTCCCTTCTTTCTAAGGGCCCTTTCACATCAGCGTTTTTCGTAATTCGCGGCAGATGCGGTGAAAAAACCGCATCTGCCGCGTTTGCCGCATAACCGTTCCACTTGCGGCGCGGTTGCGGTTTTTCCCATAGAAAGTATAGGGGGACTTGCGGCAGGTGCGGCAAGTGCAGTTTTGCACTTGCGGCAGGTGCGGCCGCGAAAAAAACCGCGGTCAGCCGCGTTTTTTTTCGCGGCCGCACCTGCCGCAAGTGCAAAACCGCACTTGCCGCACCTGCCGCAAGTCCCCCTATACTTTATATGGGTAAAAACCGCAACCGCGCCGCAAGTGGAACGGTTATGCGGCAAACGCGGCAGATGCGTTTTTTTCACCGCATCTGCCGCGAATTACGAAAAACGCTGATGTGAAAGGGCCCTAAGTGCATTCTGTCTGTATCTACTCTCCCTCTAATCTCCAAATGGCCGTCATATACCAACCTTAGGGCACTGCTACTGTATTTATTGACCAATTCCTCACCTGGCTTCTTTACTTTCTCTCTGCTCAGATTCCCAACATCATTATGGGTGACTTCAATATCCCTATTGACACCTGCACCTCAGCAATTTCCAAACTCATGTAGCTTACTTCATCCTTTGGACTCACACAGTGGTCCTCCACAGCCACCCACACAGACTGACATACATTAGACTTTATCTTCACTCGCCTGTGTTCCGTATCTAATCTCAAAACCTCCTGTCTTCTCTATCTGACCATCATCTACTCACTGTCACGTATTGACTTCCTTGCTGTATGGAAATGCTGCTGCTGTGGTTTAAATAAAGCCTTTTTTTCTCTGCTTTGCAGTGTGCGGCTCTACAGGTGAGGTTGCTGCAGGTGTGTGTGATGGATATGACTCATGCTTAGGTGAGCTGAGGGGCGTGCCTGGGCTGGCTGCTCCCCACACCTAGGCCATAAATGGGTCAGCTGACATCCACCTGATGTCGCTGATTCAGTTAATTTCTGGACTATGACCTGTTGTGAGCGGATGCTGTCCCAGAGCTGCTGCCTTACTCTCCATTGGAAGTTGTTGGCTTCCTTGGTCTGTGGGTGGAGGTGTAGGGGCTTATGCCTAGGGCTTCTCAGGAGTTAGGGACTTAGGCTGGTGGCTTGGACCGCCTCACCTTTAGATGTACCTCCTAGATCAGGGCAAGTCCGGGACCCCAGTATCAGGGCCAGAGCAGGCTCCCCTGACTCCCTACTCCCAGTTCCCTCCTACTCCGGCCCCACCAGCGTGACACTCACCTTCTCATTCTTGTCTTCCTCACCTGCCCCCCATGTTCAGCAAATTGCACATCTTCGCACATCTAGACATTCATACATTCTCTATTCTATTCTACCTCTGTCTTCCACATCTTCACTCCACAACACAGACAGTACCACTACTTTCTACAACGCCATCCTCATATCATGCACAGGTAGATAATCAAATGCAGATTACCCAGATACAGACCTGAATAGAAGAGTGGAACGCAAATAGGTGTTCCACAACCAGGAAGTAAAGCTCACAAGCTCTGATTGCCCAGATCCAGATCTGAATAGAATTGTGGATTGGACCTTCAATAATTACACTCTTTTGTTTCATTAAATAATGTTGATTGTCATTTGTTACAATTATCTACCTATGCATGCTCATTATATTTCCTGTATGCTGAGAGCACACCTGCGTTACACTGTGATATGCTGTCAGCATACTACATGGTGTCTGTCCCAGCTGCCTAATCTATAGTTATGGTGCTCTAGTAAGTGATTTTTTCAGCTATATGTTTTTAAATGATCTATTCCAGAACATGCTGTTTTTAAAATGACCTACGAGTAATCTCTAGGTCTGGAGGATTGTTTGCAATTGGTCCAGTTTTGTGGCTTCTTGTATATTTACTATAAGGTCTATACATACTATTAATAATGCTTAGAGGAAATGTGCATCAGGCGCTACATTAGTAACTATGCACCTTTCTAAAATAGGATGTCATAACTGCTCATTTATTATTGTCTTTAATCCATCACTGTGTCAGATTTAGTTATTTTTGTAATGATTTCAAATATTTGCACTATGCACTTTATTTGATGTGTATTCACTTAGTGTGGATGCTGTGGGTATTTACCTTATTTTTTTCATTTTATTATTATTTTTTTCACAATATTATAACCTTTTTTCATTGCATTGTCATTTTAACTTTTAGAGTAAATTGGTATAATACACATACTGTATTAATCTGCATTTTTTATTTTATTTTTGTCTAAATATTTCTTGACACGTTTAAATAATGAGCTTCATTAATTATTATAATTACTATTTAACTGGTGTTATTTTATATTCTCTTTCTGTGTATTACATATTATTTTGTATTCAGAAGCTCCCTGGACCAAGTAGCGCCCCTCACCCTCAGAACCTTCAAACAGAATAAAACAGCCTTGGCTCACATGACATACTCGATTCCTCCAGAGATGTTTTAGAAGTGCTTAACGTCTATGGAGGAAAACTTGCACACCAGGAGACTTTATCCATTATAAATTAATGCTCAAAACTTACAACTCTGCCCTTTACCTTGCCAAACAGACCTACTTCACCACCCTGGTCTCCTCACTATCCAACAATCCAAAAAAACTCTTTGACACCTTTCACTCTCTCCTCAGTCCTAAAGTGCAGGCCCTCATCACTGACCTCTGTGCTGATGACATGGCTTCTTACTTTATGGAGAAAATAGACAACATCTGCCAGGAAATCAGCTCCCAGCCTCCAAGCGCTGCCACTCCCATTCTTCCCCACATCCCCTCTGATTCACTCTCCACATTTGACCCAGAAGAAGAAGTCTCCTGGCTCCTCTCTTCCTCTTGTCCCACCACATGCACTACTGACCTCACTCCCTCACACCTACTCCAGTCCCTCTCTCCAGTCGTCACCACTCATCTAACCAAAATCTTCAATCTCTCCCTCTCTTCTGGCATCTTTCCCTCCTCCTTCAAACACTCGATCATTACTCTGTTATTAAAGAAAACCTCTTTCGACCCATCCTGCACAAATAACTACAGACCAGTCTCCAATCTCCCCTTCATCTCCAAATTCCTAGAGCGCCTGGTCTACTCCCGCATCACCCGTTACCTCTCTGCCAACTCTCTTCTAGATCCATTACAGTCTGGTTTCCACCCCCTTCACTCTACAGAAACTGCCCTCATCAAAGTGACCAATGACCTTCTGATGGCAAAACGTAATGGTGACCACTCTCTTCTTATTCTCCTTGACCTCTCTGCAGCTTTTGACACTGTTGACCACCATCTCCTACTCTCCATGCTGCATTCCATTGGCATAAAGGACACTGCTCTCTCCTGGCTCTCCTCCTATGTTTCTGACCGCTCTTTCAGTGTATCATTCGCTGGCTCCACTTCCTCCCCTCTTCCTCTCACTATTGGGGTCCATCAGGACTCAGTCCTCAGTCCTCTTCTCTCTCTACACAGCCCCGATTGGATACACCATCAGCAGATTTGGCTTCCAGTAACATCTTTATGCTGATGACACACAATTATACACTTCAGCCCCTGACCTTACCCCGTTAGTATTAAAGAACACCAATGACTGTCTAGCTGCAGTTTCCAACATCACGTCCTCTCTCTATTTGAAACTAAACCTTTCCAAAACTGAACTCCTTCTGCTCCCACCCTCCACTAACCTCCCTAAATCTGACATCTCTCTCTCAGTTTGCGGCACCACGATAACGCCTAGGCAGCAGGCTCACTGTCTGGGTGTTATGTTTGACACTGATCTCTCCTTCTCCTCCCACACACAATCTCTTGTCCACTCCTGTCGCTTACACCTAAAGAATATCTCTAGAGTCTGCCCCTTTCTCACAATGGAAACAACAAAAACCCTCACCGTGACCCTAATCCATTCCCGCCTTGACTACTGCAATTGTCTATTAAGTGGCCTCCCCCTAACTAGACTTTTTCCTCTAAAGTCCATCCTTAATGCAGCAGCCAGTATCACCCATCTGGCCAATCGTTACTCAGATGCCTCTGTTCTGTGCCAGTCATTGCACTGGCTGCCCGTACACTAGGATCAAATTCAAATTGCTTATTATCACCCACAAAGCTCTTCACAGTGCAGCACCCCCCTACATCTCCTCCCTCATTTCTGTCCATCACCCCACCCGTTCTCTATGTTCTTCAAATGACCTTCGACTAACATCTGCACTAATCCGATACTCCAAGACTTCTCCTGAGCTGCACCAATCCTCTGGAATGCTCTACCCCAAGAAATCAGGACTATCCACAACTTGCATGGCTTCAGACGATCCCTAAAAACACATCTTTTTAAGGCAGCCTATCATACTCCCTAATAGAAGATCTTTGCACTGTAGATAGTGAATGGGCTATCTCTCTTGACATTACTCTTCTACAAACACCGCCAAACCAAAAAGCTCTACGCAGACTGCTTGATGACCATTCATGTAAGCTTATTTCTATCCCCCATTTTTTCAAGATGCCTGGACCATTAGTGCAATAAGCCCCTGTACCTTGTGCAACCCCTATCCCGTTGTAGATTGTAAGCTCTTTTGAGCAGGGTCACCTTCATTTCTTGCTTTATTTATTGTATTTTCTTTTTTACATTGATTCTATGCCTATTGTTTTGCATCCAATTATTGTACTGTATTCGTTTTCTACTGTAATTACTGTATTATATTTTTTGTACTCTAACCACTGTATTGTAAAACGCTGCGGAATATGTTGTCGCTATATAAATAAAGATTTATTATTATTAGTAGTAGTATTCAATATGAATTTTTGTATTAAATTTTAAATAATAAATTTTCATATGAATTATCATAATCCAAGTGTAGTCTAAACATTTTAGGTGTTGTGTTCTTGCCAAATTGTTCAACTCCACATTGGTATATATACCCTATTTTATAAGTATCCCTCATAGCTTTGGGTTTCTGGCAATCATATTTTTAGGTATTGATATTCATTTGAAATAAAACATATATTTGATTTTCAGCTTGTGAATCAGAGGCTACTAAAGTATATCAGAAGTGTTTAGAGGAACATTTGCAACCCTTCAAGGACAATATTACAGAATTCTTAAACAAAGGTAAGACATTTCTATTGAAACGTTGATAGTTAAACAGATGTAAAATAAAAAGACTAAACATATAATGGATAACAACCAACACAAATGAAAATATAGATTACCGTACATAGAATAAACCCTGAAGCATCAGGCAGGTAAAGGTGCAGTAAAAAATAAATTGTACAAGCATGTAAGATGTGATCACTTTAAAAAATGTATTTATGATGCTATGTAAATATAACTAGAATGTAGTGATACTTAGTGATAGAATGGTTTCCCACTAAAGGATTGCAGAAAGACATCGGTGTATATGTTAAACTTAAGAGTTTCACTCACAACGAGATAACATGCTTGATGGTTACAAAAGTCTTACATAAGGTATTTAGATGATGAATTTGACAATCTTAGCAGATTTATCATAATGAAAAAACTAAGGTACTAAGGAATTAAATTGTTTCTTAATATATTAAAGTTTACAAGGTTACACTAGAGGGGCGTGACCTGGAGCTTGAGGGAGGTGGTCTGGAGCTCGAGGGGTGTGGCCTGGAGTTTGAGGGGGTGGTCTGGAGCTTGAGGGTGTGGCCTGGAGCTTGAGGGAGATGGTCGCACTCTAGGTGAGCTCTTGCACCTTCAACTTTAAACCTACAGGGATTTGGCTCCTCGAGTGCTAAATCCCCAAGAAAACCTACAGGAGCACTCCTAGACTCAAGAGGCATTGTTTGGACCCCTTTTGAGAACTCTGAATTTTGGATTTTCACTTTTATTTACATCCTTGGTTACCGAGTCTGTAGCTCAGCGAGGCCCTCAGCCTGATGACTCATCCTGTCAGAGCTGAGGCTCTGAACAGAGCCTTGAACTGAAGATCTTTGGCTTCGTATGGACAGTTACCCTTTGGATTTTGCTTAGATTCTCCATAAGACCACATTGGAACTGCCTGTATGTTCATCTTGCCCCTCTTGGAGGTGTATTCATAAAATACGCCACTTCTGGGATATATCGAGGGTAAGACAGCGGCACTTGCGGTAACAATACAGACCTGGCGGTTCTGTAATAGCCTACCCCCTTGGGGATCTGGGATAGATTGTCCTGAGGCTCTGGCTGGTCTGTTTTTTGGGACTGCTTGCTGAACGGGCCATTGAACAGATGTGTGGCTGTGCAGAAATCTTCATAGCAACAACTCACACAGTCGTATCACAACTGTTTTATTTGGGGTCCCTTCAATCAACAGTGACCCCTGCTTAAGATGTCATCCCTCACTGAATCAGAACATTACAGACTACCCATCAGTCATACAGAGCACCGGGACCCTTCAGCTCCTAGACCTGCAAGTGAATCGGATCGGCAGATCCGCAACGCTTGTCATCATCCTGCTGCTTGGCTGAGATCTGTACTCTGGCGATAAGGTCCAGCCTGGTAACCAGAGGATTGCAGGGTTCATCTGTCACCGGGTTTGATCTCCTACTGAGTGCTGAGTTTACCCTCAGGACTCCCACTGCGCTCGGAGCAATCTGAGGTTAGTTGCAGCTCCAATCCCAGACACCGGCTTTTTGAAAACTTGTCAGCCAGGAGCTGTGAGAGGCTGTATGGCAGGAGTTGATCGCTGATCCCCCCCCATTGTGAACGTGAAGTCAGCTTGCATTCTTAGCTACCCGCCCTTAAGTCTTGGGAACGCTGGACTGCTGCGACCTTTACCCGGTGGTCTCCTGAGCGGAGTGGTATCACCCAGCTTCATTAATATTGTTTAATAGTCTGTTGCTTACTCATTCTGATTATTTTAATCCATCGACTACTTTAATTTGGTTCCCTCTCTGTGCAGCGAGAGCTGCAGAGTTATTGGTTGCTAGGCAGCAGCTCCTGCAGGAGAGAGTATTACATGTATTAACATTTTACCTCTAAAGAGACACTCAATCTCTTAACATTTTAACTTAACATTTGGGCTGGAAGTGACCTAGTAATTACAGCCTTGGAAATAACAATTCCCATTAAGGATTTGCAGTCTGGCAGAATTGTTATTTAGTAGTAAAGTGGCTGGCTTGGAGATCTGTACCTAAAGTCAGTAACGTAGTGACTGTACATTCAACCCTTAATTTAGGGTAAAGAGGATTTATGAATAGCAGGCTACGTTTTTTTTTTTTCGTTTGGGAGTCTTATTGGTTTCCTAGCAACTGACCACTGTACAATAGTCTCTTCACAGGTGTTCTTAAAGTGATACTACCCCACTTAAACAACTTTGCAATTTTTAATAATCCAAGTAGCTATTACATTTTTAAAGAGCTAATTAGACCTTTAGGTGGGAACTGGCTATTTTGGTCAGTTTGTTCCCATAGTAACTATTATTCTTTATTGATATTTGCTCATTGCTTTCTAAGTTCTAGCATAATGATCTCAGCTATTACTTATCTATATCTTAGTGTAATTACTATTGCACAGACTTCTTTTTTTCTTTCTTACTAAAGGCTTATTTGGGAATTTTTCTACTCTCCTTGATCTGTACTGAAAGGAATAGATTTTGCTGACATACCCACTGATTTAGAAATACAAATTATATATATTTATTGAATGTTACTCCAACTCTTGTATTGGTTGTAGTAATTTTTGCTTTTTTTATCTAATTATATTTCATTTTATTAAATCAAGTTAACATTATTATCACCCCTTTATACAGTACCATCCTTTACTATTTTATCTCTATTAATATACTTTGCGATTTTCTAAGAGATTTTTGGCATTAATGTGATATTATTGAAGTGAAGGGTGTTCCATAGAATCTGGTAGCTTTTCACATCGTCTACCTTGCTGGAACATTGCCACCAATTATCTAATTATTCCTATATCTTCTGCTTCACATTTTACCGTATATACTGAAAAGTCCCCCCTCGGCTTATACCGAGTCACTGTATTAGGGACTCGGATACCCGCTGTCAGTAGCGAGTCTGAGCGAGTCTTAGCGATTCTGAGCGAGTCTTAGCGATTCTGAGCAATTCTGAGCGATTCTGAGCGAGTCTGAGCGAGTCTTAGCGAGTTTACGAATCCGAGTCCTGTATACTGTATTCGGGACTCGGCTTATACACGAGTCAATAGGTTTTCCCAGGTTTTGGGGGCAAAAGTAGGGGGGTCGGCTTATACACGGGTCGGCTTATACACGAGTATATACGGTAAATTTCTCTTTTATTGCCCCAGAGCAATTGAAACTAATAAAAATGTTAAATATTTCTTTTTGAAACATAGTGGTTGTACTCAGGGCTGTATTTACAATTAGGCACTCGTGGTCCAGTGCCTGGGGTTGCAGATTGCAGGAGGCAGCACCAGGGGAGAGTTTTTTTTTTATTCATTTTTTTTTTCTGCCCTCCCCCAGACTCCATATAAAAACCGGAGTCTTGTTGGGGGAGGGGGGGTGTCGTCGGTGCAGAATGCCCGCATGTGCCTTGACGCTGAGAGCGGTCACCGCCCACCGTCGCCGGGTCACACAGGAAGCCGCTGGGAGCTGTTACGGAACCCGCACTTCCGGGATCCGTACAGCTCTGTTCCTTCCTGTCTCACGGTGGCTCCCAAGTGCTGCTGCTGTGGTGGCGGCGTTGCTGGCGGCTCCTCCACCCAGCCGTCACCCCTGGACCCGGAGAATGGGGGAGCAGCCAGCCTGAGAGAGTGGGCACTGAAGGCTGGACGCATCAAGAGGATTGTGCGGCTGGCAGCAGAGCTCCTGCTGATGATGGGACTGGTGCTGCTCACCCTGCACATCACTGTGCTCAGAGGGAGCCTGACCAGCCTGGCCATTGTCAGCAGCCAGCACCAGGTGACGACACGAGAAGTGTGGGGAAGCTGTGCAGGGGACAGAAGACAGAGGAGCAGGGGGACCGAGGAGAAAAAGACAAAGGCGCAGGGGGATAGAGGGGCAGGAGGACTGGAACAGAGGGACAGAGGAGAAGAGGAGCAGCAGGAGGGACAGAGGAGAGGAGAACGGGGGTGCAGGAGGACAGAGTTATAGTGTGATAATGTCACTTATACAGCACCCACCGGTCCCAAACTATAATGTTCTTCATATCCATCATCACCCATTTTATGTCCTCCATGTTCACACCACATCACCTGCAATGTTCTTATACTATTGTCTTCCATATCCATTGTCCCACATGTTTACTCTATACTGTGCAATATCTTTTATGCCCAATGTGCTCAAGCCATACTGTCCCCCACGTCCACTGTTGCCCACATCCACTGTCCCCAACGTCCACTGTCTGCACTTCCGGGTTCCGTACAGCTCTGTTCCTACCTGTCCCATGGTGGCTCCCAAGTGCTGCTGCGGTGGTGCTGGTGGCTCCTCCACCCAGCTGGCCCCCCTGGACCTGGATAACGGGGAAGCAGCCAGCCCAAGCGAGGAGTTCTGAAGGCTGGACACATCACATTGGGGCTCACAATGTAAACATCCTATCTGTATGTCTCTGTAGTGTGGTCAGACAAACCTACAAACCTCTTATATGTGCTACATGGAATGTGGGGGGAGAAGCTGCAAGGATGGGGGGAGAAGCTACATGAAACTTGGTGGGGACGGCATGATGGGGGGATTGTCCATGACAGGGGGGGCGAGATGCGGTGGCGGGGTCGTGAGGGGGGTGAGGTCCACGACGGGGGTCCGTGACGGGAGGGGGGCTATTGAGAGTACCTAGGGCAGCAGGAATTCCAAATAAAGCCCTGGTTATACTTTTAATCTAACGCTGAAATCAAAAGCATTAAAGCCATCACATTAATTAATCCATATTTTCACTCAATAATCTGCTAGAGTTCAATCTGCCCAATTACGGCCTGTATCAAAACATCGAGTACAAAAAACACCAACGATCGGCCTAATATTATTCAAAAAGAAGTCAAACCAGGGAATTTAAAACAGATAGATTGCTTAAGATCATCAAGCAGACATGAAGGTGAAAACCATTGGTCTCAAGAATCGAGTCCCTCGGTGGACCCTATGACCCCAAGACAGCTATAGTGAAAAGAAAAGAGATGGAGACAAAAAAGGCCTCACATAATACACAACCTAGTCCTGATGACAATTCAGACCCAAACGAAGATAATACTTCTAATCCCAGTCCCAGGAGACAGTGCCCGAGGCAGGACAAACCGAATATTTTAGATCCATCTGGTCCACTGCAAAATTTCAACTGGGGTCAGCCAATTGAGCAAAAAAATAATTTCAAACTTTTTTCAGCCTTCAAAGACTCATTGAAGATTGATATAGATAAACTCTTTGATGGGCTGCAATTTTCAATGGAGTCTATAACATTAAGAACCTAACGAAATGAAGCCAAAGTTATTGAACTCAAAAAAACTAACAAAATTATTGCAAAAGAGCAAAAGTCCATGAGAGAAGAGCTAAAATCAGTACAGTCTAAACAACAGATTTGGAGTATCGAGACAGAAGGTCCAACTTAAAATTTAGAGAGATACCAGAAACAATAAAGAACGATCAGATCCAACCATATATTAAAGACCTGTTGAAGAAATAAATTCCATCATTATCAGAGTCTGGTAACTTGCTATCTACCTTATGGAGACAGCTAAGTAGGTGAGGAGATGGTAGCCACTTCCGTCCTATCAGATATATGTAAATTTGCACTTCATTATGGAAGTGGAGAAACTCCAGTGCCACATTTAAGCAGCTCCTCAAAGTCATAATCGCTTTCCAACAAGCTTTTAATATGACTAAGGGATTTGTGCCAGATCAGAACCCCAAACTACAGACGCTGCATTTCAGGGTAACTGCCCCTCATCAGTGTAGTGTGTGGGATATTCTGATCTGGCTGTGTGAGTGGGCTAAGACGAGGTCTGGGAACTTGCTATCTACCTTATGGAGAGGAGTTTTCCTGCAACCATAAGAAGACAGTTAAGTAGGTAAGGAGATTTAAAGCCACATCCCTCCTCTAGGAAATATGCAAATTTGCACTTCAGTAAGGAAGTGGAATAACTCCAGCGCCACCTTTAAGTAGCTCCTCAAAGTCATAGTCACTTTCTAACAAGCTTTTTAATATGACTAGGGGATTTGTGCCAGATCAGAACCCCAAACTACAGACGCTGCATTTCAGGGTAACTGCCCCTCATCAGTGTAGTGTGTGGGATATTCTGATCTGGCAGTGTGAGTGGGCTAAGACAAGGTCTGGGAACTTGCTATTTACCTTATGGAGACAGCTAAGTAGGTGAGGAGATTGTAGCCACTTCCCTCCTCTCAGATATATGCAAATTGCAAGTGGAGAAACTCTAGTGCCACATTTAAGCAGCTCCTCAAAGTCATAATCGCTTTTGAAGAAGATTTTGATATGATATTAGTGAGAGCACACAGGCTCCCTAAGCCAGATTTTATCAGACTGGAAATGCCTAGGGACGTAATTGATAAATTTGATTTTTGTCACACAAAAACCTCTTGATGAATTTCCTCAGATCTAACAAAACTTTTCCCAAACCATATAATAACATCAAGATCTACGCAGATTTTTCTAAAGAAACCCTGAATCAGAGGGAAAATTTAGGAAAAATAACTGGGTCTGAGGAACTAGCTCTCTACCTTATGGAGAGGAGTTTCCCTGCAGCCATAAGGAGACAGATAAGTTGATAAGGAAACTTAAAGCCGCAATGCTCCTCTGGGAAATATGCAAATTGTCACTTCAATGAAGAAGTGGATGAACTCTAGCGCCACCTTTAGGTAGCAATCCTCAAAGTCATAGTCGACTCTTTAACAAGCCTTTTAATATGACCAAGGATTTGTGCCAGAATAGAACCCCAAACTACAGATGCTGCGTTTCGGGGTAACTGCCCCTCAAACAGTGTAGTGTGTGGGATATTCTGATCTGGCTGTATGAGAGGCTAAGGCTGGTTTCACATTGCAATTTAGTTAAATCCGATGCTGTCCGATGAAAATGAGAGGCTAAGACAAGATCTGGGGAGTTAGTTATCTACCTTATGGTGAGGAGTTTCCCTGCAGCAGAATATCCCACACACTACACTGATGAGGAAAAATAACTGACGTTCTTCACAAAAAACAAATCCTGTACCATTGGGGATTTACCCCAACAAAGGTACTTTTTACCTACCAAGGGAAAACTGTTGGGATAACAAATGTGGAGGATGGATTGAAAACTTTAAAGAACTTAAATATTATGATTTCCTGAATATGATGTTCAATCATAATGGAAAGGTTGTCGGTTGTACTGACCAAAACTTGAGCCCCAGTAGGAGACTTTCAAGTTCTATTTAAGTAGTGTTTTCCACAGTAGAACAATCACATGGTGTAGTTTAGAATTTTTATTTTTCTTATTAGTTAGGTTAGGTTCTTATTTGAACTTTTTGTAACCTGCTGTTGTTAGTTAATGCATATAATATGTCACATTAAAAATCTCTTTTCCTCAACATCTTAATTGTCCTAAGATACAATATAATCCAAAGAAAAATCTACCGTGTCTATTAGTTTGATGATGCACAACGTCAATGGTCTTAATTGACACCAAAAAAGGTACCGTATATACTCGTGTATAAGCCGACCCGTGTATAAGCCGACCCCCCTACTTTTGCCCCAAAAATCTGGAAAAACCTATTGACTCGTGTATAAGCCAAGGGTGGACCCCAGCACAGGTATACAGCCCCCAGCAGTGTGGTATACAGCAGCCCCAGAGGTATATACAGCAGCCCCAGTGGTAGTATACAGCAGCCCCAGTGATAGTATCCAGCAGCCCCAGAGGTATATACAGCCCCAGTGGTAGTATACAGCAGCCCCAGAGGTATATACAGCCCCAGTGGTAGTATACAGCAGCCCCAGAGGTATATACAGCCCCAGTGGTAGTATACAGCAGCCCCAGAGGTATATACAGCCCCAGTGTAGTATACAGCAGCCCCAGAGGTATATACAGCCCCAGTGGTAGTATACAGCAGCCCCACAGGTATATACAGCCCCAGTGGTAGTATACAGCAGCCCCACAGGTATATAGAGCCCCAGTGGTAGTATACAGCAGCCCCACAGGTATATAGAGCCCCAGTGGTAGTATACAGCAGCCCCATAGGTAAATACAGCCCCAGTGGTAGTATACAGCAGCCCCACAGGTAAATATAGCCCCAGTGGTAGTATACAGCAGCCCCACAGGTAAATATAGCCCCAGTGGTAGTATACAGCAGCCCTACAGGTAAATATAGCCCCAGTGGTAGTATACAGCAGCCCCACAGGTATATACAGCCCCAGTGGTAGTATACAGCAGCCCCACAGGTAAATATAGCCCCAGTGGTAGTATACAGCAGCCCCAGTGGTAGTATACAGCAGCCCCAGTGGTAGTATCCAGCAGCCCCAGGGGCTGTATACAGCAGCAGCCCCAGGGGCTGTATACAGCAGCAGCCCCAGGGGCTGTATACAGCAGCAGCCCCAGGGGCTGTATACAGCAGCAGCCCCAGGGGCTGTATACAGCAGCAGCCCCAGGGGCTCTATACAGCAGCAGCCCCAGGGCTCTATACAGCAGCAGCCCCAGGGGCTCTATACAGCAGCAGCCCCAGGGGCTCTATACAGCAGCAGCCCCGGAGGTATACAGGCCCCCCCATCAAGCTCCACGGACCCCCCCCTCCCCCTTGCGCGGCAGCCTGTAAGGGAAAATCATACTTATCAGTGTCCCGCGCTGTCCCGCCGCTTGCCGACACACGATCCCGGGCTTCAATCCGCGACTTCCGGCTTCCGGCGGTCGCGGGCAATGACGTCATTCCCGCGACCACAGGAAGTGCGGAAGACGCGGAATGAAGCCCGGAATCGTGATGTCGGCAAGCGGCGGGACAGCGCGGACACTGATAAGTATGATTTTCCCTTACAGGCTGCCGCGCAAGGGGGGGGGTCCGTGGAGCTTGATGGGGGGGGCCTGTATACCTCCGGGGGCTGCTGCTGCACATACGGTAGATTACCGTATATACTCGCATATAAGCCGAGGGGGGACTTTTCAGCCCAAAATTTGGGCTAAAAAACTCGGCTTATACGCGAGTATATACGGTATCTAATATGGAAACAAATTAAAAAAAGCTAAAGCGGATATTATAGGACTTCAGGAAACCAAATTTTCCTCAATTAACCCACCAAGGTTTGATAATAAAAATTTCCCTAATGCATGTTTTAATATGCATGTTAATAATGCATGTTTATATAATGTATGTTTAATAATGCATGTTTTAACAAAAAAATTATAAATCTGATCAATCAGCATAGAAAGGGCAAACTAATCTTATTTGGGGACTTTAATATAGTACCTAACGCCATTCTAGACTCATCAACAAAATCTAGACAATTTCTGCCTAACTTAGACCCCTGGTTAAACAAAGTAGAATTATTTGACGTTTTTTCGGTGTCTCAACTCTTCCTTGGTGGAGTTTACGCACTACTACAGTAGATATAACTCATTCTCCAGAATTGATCTTGTTCTTACAGATATATTTTTTCTTTCCAAATTTAAGTCGGTTTCACTCAATCCTAGAATTTGGTCTGACCATGCCCCTGTTTTGTTTGAAGTCATTACTGGCCCAATTTTTGTCTCTGATAGAATCTGGAGAAGTAATAGCTACCTCTTTTTAACCATCATATTTATAGAAAAGAAATTGAACCAATAATTAATAACTATTTTAAGGAAAATGACACTGAAAATATTTCAATATATTCACTTTGGACAGGATTCAAAGCTGTTATAAGAGGCTTATTAATCCAAATAAACTCCCAATTGAAACACTCCAACAGAGACAAAACTCTTAACATTATTAAAGACATATCCCACTTGGAAAACTTACAAATTCACAACCCCACCTCTGATTTACGAAGTGATTTTTTAAAACTGAGCAAAGAATTAAAAACTCTAATCAGAAGATTATGATAAAGTCTCCCAGAGGGTCAAGACCAAGTTTTATTACTTAAACAACAAACCATCTGAAGCTTTTGCAGCTAGATTAAAATACCTGAGACAAAAATCAAGAATCCAACAGATAAAAAATCCTTTAGGCCTAATTTGTAAGCATCCAAGAGAAATATCTGATACATACGCAAATTTTTACTCCAATCTATATAATCTTAAAAAAGATCCTAATTTTGTAAACCCAACTGAAGAAGACATTAATGTTTATCTCAACTCACTTCACCTCCCTTTTCTCTCAGCATCAGAGATTGATGACTTAAACTCCCCATTTATTGAAACCGAGGTATCAGGTGTTATTAATTCACTAAGAACGAGAAGCCTCCTGGCACAGATGGATTCCAGAACGAATTCTATAAAGTCTTTTAATCATTACTATCTGCTCCTTTTACTAAACTTGCCAATCAATCCGCATCAGAGGGTTTTTTACAGTCAGAAATGCTGGAAGCTCTCGTTGTTGTATTCCCTGAAGGTAAGGGTGACCCAGAGGAAACAAAAAATTTTAGAGCAATATCTTTGTTAAATTCGGACTCGCAAATCGTGGCCAAACTCTCTTCAAACCGACTGAAAAAATCTATACAAAAACTAGTTAGTTTGGACCAAGTAGGTTTTATTCCTGGGAGAAACACATCTGACACAAGAAGGAGAACATTGAATCTTGTGGTTTTCATCAAAAATAGTAAGATCCCAGCAGTTATGTTAGCCCTCCATGCAGAGAAGGCATTTGACAGGGTCCATTGGGGCTTCTTATTTAACACCCTGAAAAAGTTTGGTTTGCAAGGGAGAATACTCAATGCTATCTCAACCTTTTATCTAGATCCATCTGCAAGGATTTATAGCAATCATTTCCTACATCAAAAATTCTATTTAACCAATGGCACAAGGCAGAGCTGTCCACTTTCACCAATTTTATTTGCTCTATTTATAGAACCACTTGCAGAGAGCATCAGTAGTGATGTAAACTTTTAAAGGTGTTCTACTAAATCAAACCCACTACAAAATACCGTATTTTTCCTTTTATAAGATGCACTTTTTTTTCTCCAAGTTTTGGAGGAAAGTGGGGGTGCGTCTTATAAAAGGAGTATAACATTCTATCATCAGTTGCTTGGGAGGGGGGGACAGCAGTGAATTGGGGACAGAAGTGACAGGGAATGGTCCCTGCTGAAGAATCAGGCAGCAGGAGCACCACGTGTCCCCGGCTCATTACCGACATGAATATTCACTTCACTTGCTCCCAGTCTCCACCCACCTCTCTGCACTGAACACAGCGAGGAGAGGTGAGAGCACGGGGAGCAGGAGAAGCTGCTTAGCCGGCACACATGGTCTCTCTCCAGCTTCCTGCAGTGGCTGGGAAGACTGTGTGCTGGAGATAGTGAGAACGGAGGAGCGGGGCACAGCTGCTGTAAGTGAATCAGCACTGACCTTTGTGCTGATTCACTGCCATGTCAAGACAGGGGCAGAGCAGGGAGATCGGTACCTTATCACAGTGTGGTGCCTCACTCCCTCTGCTCTCTGTAACGTCTCCTGCTGAGCCCTGCACAGTGCAGAAATCCAGGAATGCTGTCTGCATTTCTGGATTTCTGCACTGTGCAGGGCTCAGCAGGAGACGTTATGGAGAGCAGGGCTGGAGGCAGCATAATGGCAGTGTACAGCTCCCCCTGGCCCTGCATCTACAGATCAAGCTCTGTAGTGATGAATTGTAAGGAGACAGGGCTGAAGCATCATATTTCAGCAGTATACATACCCCCTCCCTGGCCCTCCCTCTTACAGTACATCACATCAGAACTTGATCTGCAGACTATGGCCACTTCCTTGATTTCAGCAGGGTGATGGCAAAGCAGGATATATTAAAGTGAGTACACATGTACCGTATATGTAACATAACCACTAATAAAGTTAACACTACCAATACTGTGCTTAACTAGAACTCCAAGCATGCTATACGATCTACAGTACATGCTGGGAGTTATAGTTCTTAAAGGGGTTGCCACTACATGAACAAATCCCATCTCATTCACCTTGTTGGCCCTTGTAAAATTAAGGCTGCCTTCACAATTGCGTCCCCCTCTGCGGCGTCCTGCGGAGGGGGACCGCAAGCTGAGCGCAGGCACTGCAAGTCCCTATGTTTAACATGGGGACGCGGGTGCCTGCGCTTGGGTGCAGATTGACGTGCGCACCCATTCACTGCAATGTATGATTTGTACGCAGGCGGATGCATGCACACAAATCATACAGTCTCGTCCGCACCAGGAACACGTCGCATTCAGGGTGCGGACGAGAGTGTGTGATTTGTGCGCAAGTATACACATGCGTACAAATCATACATGTCGGTGAATGGGTGCCACGCCAATCTGCACCCGAGCGCAGGCACCTGCGTCCCCATGTTAAACATAGGGACTTGCGGTGCCTGCACTCAGCTTGCGGTCCCCCTCCACAGGAAGCGGCGGAGGGGAACACTAGTGTGAAGCCAGCCTAAAAAAGACCATACTTACCCCCGATGCTGCAGCAGTTCCAACATTGTCAGAAGTTGCATAGTCATGTCCCATGTGACATTGATATGAGACTCAGCCCTCCGGCCAGTCAGTGCTGGCGTCTGTCTCCCCGCCATCAGACACTGGAGCAGAAGTCATTGGTGTTGCTCACATGCTGCTCCTGCATCCGAAGGAGACAGATGCCAGCGCTGACTGGTCGCAGGGCCTGACTGTCATATCAAAGTCATTTTTTGCTTCAAATATTTTTTTCCCTATTTTCCACCTCCAAAATCTGGGCGCGTCTTATAATCCGGTGCGTCTTATAAAGCGAAAAATACGGTACCTTTATTTGCAGATGACATACTCATCTCTGTCACCGACCCCTTGACATCTTTAAATCATTTAATCTTTTCCATTGACCCTTTTTTCTCATTTTCTTTGTACAAAATCAATCAGTCCAAATCGCAAATTATTGATTTCAATTTAAATGAGACAATCCTCACTAAATTAAAATCAGATTTTCAATTCACGTGGCAACCCAATAGGATCTCATATTTGGGCATTGTTCTTACTAAACCCTCTTCCTTAACCTTTGTCAGGCTGCATAATTTTACATGAAATATCTCGACCCCTTATCTCGGAAGGGGGTGAAGATATTTTATTGAAATTTGGCCAATATATTCTGGACCAAAACTGCAGAGATGTCACGAAATTTCAGCCCTCTACGGCTTTTCGAAAAAAAAAAGTTATTGCAATTTTAAAATGGAATAGTTACAATTGTACCTACTCAGCCGGACAAAGGTTAATAGTTCACGATAACATGTCCACCTTATATAAAACACTTCATCTTGATCTGCAACATTTAGCCAAGATAGAATTATCCTAGCTAGGCAAAATAATCTACTTATATAATCCGCAGTTGGGATTTCGGGCGTTGTAGCCGAATCCCAACATGCTTTGCGCGGGACTGCGAGTGATGACGCGCAGCGTCATCACGAGCCGCAGACCCGCACTACTCTAAAAAAAAAAAAAATCCTCTCCTCTACCCGAGCCCGCGCTGTCTCCCGCCGTCTCCCGCCGTCTTCTGCCGTGTTCCGCTAGGCTCCCGGTGGCTGTGCAGGCTCCCGGTGCCTGCAGTGATCTTCTATCTACTGAGAGTGAAGGACCTGTGGTGATGTCAGAGTCACGTGACACCAGCTTACTCCAGGCAAATCGCGGGTCACGTGACTCTGACATCACCACAGGTCCTTCACTCTCAGTAGATAGAAGATCACTGCAGGCACCGGGAGCCTGCACAGCCACCGGGAGCCTAGCGGAACACGGCAGAAGACGGCGGAACACGGCAGAAGACGGCGGGGGCTCGGGGTGAGGTGAGCATAATCTTTTTTTATTTTTATTAACCCCTGCCTTGCACGAGCGCACCACAGACACCTGTATACTCCACCACCACACACGCCTGTACACTCTGCCACCACCACAGACGCCTGTATACTCCACCACCACACACGCCTGTATACTCTGCCACCACACACGCCTGTACACTCTGCCACCACCACAGACGCCTGTATACTCCACCACCACACACGCCTGTATACTCTGCCACCACACACGCCTGTACACTCTGCCACCACACACGCCTGTACACTCTGCCACCACACACACCTGTACACTCTGCCGCCACCACCACACACGCCTGTACACTCTGCCGCCACCACCACACACGCCTGTACACTCTGCCGCCACCACCACACACGCCTGTACACTCTGCCGCCACCACCACACACGCCTGTACACTCTGCCGCCACCACCACACACGCCTGTACACTCTGCCGCCACCACCACACACGCCTGTACACTCTGCCGCCACCACCACACACGCCTGTACACTCTGCCACCACCACACACGCCTGTACACTCTGCCACCACCACACACGCCTGTACACTCTGCCACCACCACAGACGCCTGTATACTCTGCCGCCACCACCACACCTGCCTGTATACTCTGCCGCCACCAGCACAGACGCCTGTATACTCTGCCACCACCAGCACAGACGCCTGTACACTCTGCCGCCACCACCACACACGCCGGTATACTCTCCCACCACCACACACGCCTGTACACTCTGCCACCACCACACACACCTGTACACTCTGCCACCACACACGCCTGTACACTCTGCCGCCACCACCACACACGCCTGTACACTCTGCCGCCACCACCACACACGCCTGTACACTCTGCCGCCACCACCACACACGCCTGTACACTCTGCCGCCACCACCACACACGCCTGTACACTCTGCCACCACCACACACGCCTGTACACTCTGCCACCACCACACACGCCTGTACACTCTGCCACCACCACAGACGCCTGTATACTCTGCCGCCACCACCACACCTGCCTGTATACTCTGCCGCCACCAGCACAGACGCCTGTATACTCTGCCACCACCAGCACAGACGCCTGTATACTCTGCCGCCACCAGCACAGACGCCTGTATACTCTGCCACCACCACACATGCCTGTATACTCTGCCGCCACCAGCACAGACGCCTGTACACTCTGCCGCCACCACCACACACGCCGGTATACTCTCCCACCACCACACACGCCTGTACACTCTGCCACCACCACACACACCTGTACACTCTGCCACCACACACGCCTGTACACTCTGCCGCCACCACCACACACGCCTGTACACTCTGCCGCCACCACCACACACGCCTGTACACTCTGCCGCCACCACCACACACGCCTGTACACTCTGCCGCCACCACCACACACGCCTGTACACTCTGCCGCCACCACCACACACGCCTGTACACTCTGCCACCACCACACACGCCTGTACACTCTGCCACCACCACACACGCCTGTACACTCTGCCACCACCACAGACGCCTGTATACTCTGCCGCCACCACCACACCTGCCTGTATACTCTGCCGCCACCAGCACAGACGCCTGTATACTCTGCCACCACCCGCACAGACGCCTGTATACTCTGCCGCCACCAGCACAGACGCCTGTATACTCTGCCACCACCACACATGCCTGTATACTCTGCCGCCACCAGCACAGACGCCTGTATACTCTGCCACCACCACACATGCCTGTATACTCTGCCGCCACCAGCACAGACGCCTGTATACTCTGCCACCACCACCACACACACCTGTATACTCTGCCACCACCACCACACACGCCTGTATACTCCACTACCCACAGACCCACCTGTATACTCTTCTACCCACAGAGCCGCCTGTATACTTTACTACCCACAGAGTCACCTGTATAATCTCCTACCCTCAGAGCCGTCTGTATACTCTGCTACCCACAGACCCGCCTGTATACTCTGCTACCCACAGAGCCCCCTGTATACTCTGCTACCCACTGGCCCGCCTGTATACACACAATTCATTTCACCCTGCTCCCGATGCAATTGCATCGGGCCTTTTTACTAGTAGCTTATAAAATGATGATCGGACCCAAATTTTTATACACTCTCTGCTCCATCCCAACTATTATTCCTAAGACATGGTTTCAAAAACTTCATTGTCAACTCAGAACTTTTATTTGGAATAAGAACAAGCTAAGAGTGGTAAAGTCTAGTTTAGAAAAACACAAAAAGAGAGGAGGATTGGGAGTTCCAAATTTATTTAGTTACTATCAAGCTACTATGATTAAACTTTCTCAAAATTGATTACTAGAAGGCAAAGACATTCCCAGGGTTGCTATAGAAAGGTAATTTATAAAAGATAAGAATGTAAAGCCTTTAATTATAGCACATTTCGCTGATGTATCCAAATCCCCGCCAAAGTTTTTAACTTAAAGTTACTTTAGTTGCATGGAGGAATCAGCTCATTAAATCCCAATGCTTGTTTAAATCAGTCAGACCGATATTTATTCCGATAGTCATTTGAATTTCTTGTTCCCAAGTTAGATGTCACTTCATAGATTCAAAAGGGAGTGACAAATATCACTAGTATTCTATCAGGAAACAAGGTAATCCCCTTTCAATCTATTAGAGACATGTATGGACTTTCCACAGAGAATAGGACTACCTGGCTGGCCATAAATAACCATTTGACTAATAAAAAAATAACATTCTTATTTCCCCAAAACATATAAGATCTACTATTTAAACCAATAGATCCCTTTAGATGGAAAACCAATTTTTTTTATAGAATCTTTTATGATGACCTGCCATTATGGAAATCAAATAACATCTTGCCTTGGAAGAGAGCTCTTAATATTCAAATTGACGAGTCTCAACTTTCCAGGGCCCTGGAGATCACTTATTCTAATACGGCTTGTGCAACCATTCAAGAGACTCATTACAAAGTGATCTCGAGGTGGTACTGGACTCCTCAAAAATTGAACTCCATTAATCCAACACTATCTCCACATTGTTGGAGGAATTGTGGAAAAATCGGTTCCATTTCCCATATCTTTTGGAGTTGTCCAAAACTCCTTGGCTTTTGGTCTGATATTAAACAATTAATTTTTAACCTTGCAGGCCTACATATTTCTTTGACCCCATCACTGGCCCTAATTTCACTAGGAATAGATGACTTTCCTGCAGATTTAAGGCATCTAATATGCCAAATTCTCATTTCAACTAAACTTCTAATTGCCGGTAAATGGAAACACCCATAGCCTCCCACAATCACAGATTTAATCGATAAAATTACACTCCATAATATTTATTAATTTAATTTTGCTTTAAGAAATAGAGACTTTAAATAAATCTACGCAGAGATGGGAAATTTGGTCTAGTACTTATACTCCTAATCTAACCCTTCCGAGGACAAATTGATGTTGTTTTATTATGATTTTTGTATCATTATAATCACTTATCTAGTCGTTACCTAAGTTATTTAATTTGTTTGTAAAAAATAAGACAATTATTAACCTCTGATATTGTTTTATACTTTGTATATAACATTCCGAGATACTTCATGTGTGATTTGTTCCTTCCTTTTTGTTTGTTTGTGTTATGTCTCTTTCCCTGTTTTAAAACACTTAATAAAAATACTCTGGATACAAGGTTACACTGGAATGTCAGGCATTTACTAACAACCCCTGCCTTTTTTCTACAATTTTTACAATTTATCCCCTTACATTTATGGTGCAAGATTGTAGCTGGTATATGGAATGTTCAGGTCATGGCTGTGGGTTACAACCTGGACATGTCTCTAAAAATCATGGGTGCAATGGAGTGCCACCTGTAATTATTGGCCTGTTGAATGCCACTGCCAAAATCTGGCCGTGGCATTATTAGCATGGCGGCATGGAGTTGCGCCATTCTATTTGCCATCAATGAGCACAAAGTGGTGATGGGTTGCTATTTCACTTTGAGTCTGATGCAAACATCCATGCTTATCCTTATGGAGCTTCCTCAAAGGAGACCACGATTTTCACTCTATATAGCAATACTGAAGTATTGTTGTATTTATCAAAAGCAATCAGTATTTTTATATTTTATGAACCCAAAATCAATCAGATAATTGCAGTACGATGTGTGTGAAAAGTAATATAAAATGTTTTAAAAATATGAAAGACAAATAAAAATAAACTTAAAAGTTCAAATCCTACACCTTTCCCCCATTAAAAATAAATAACATGGCATCGCCATGTTTAGAAATGTCTAATACGTCAAAATATAAAACTAATTAACCTGATTAGTAAACATCGTAAACAAAAAAAATGTAAAAAAAACCCCACCAAAACAATGTTTTTTAATTGCTGCAATTCCGCCAAAAAAAGCGATCCAAATTTTATGACAAAAAAACAGGAAAGGAAGCTCACCACTACATTTGTATTAAATGACTTTGTTGTTAATTAATCTTCCAGGTGGGTGCTTCTCTTAGTTGGTGCATCACAGCAATGTAGAAATGAAAAGCAGAGAGGTACAAGAAGCACATCCATCCAGAGGGAAAGAGTAAAAAGGTTCTGGTAATTGTGACCACTCTCTGCTTATTATTCTTGATCTCTCTGCAGCTTCTGACACTGTTGACCACCATCTCCTACTCTCTATGCTGCACTCCATTGGTATAAAGGACACCACTCTCTCCTATTCTCTTCCTATCTTTCTGACCGTTCTTTCAGTGTACCACTTCCTCCCCTCTTCCTCTCACTATTGGGGTCCCTCAGGGTTCAGTCCTTGGACCTCTTCTCTTCTCTCTGTACACGGCCCCGATTGGACACACCATCAGCAGATTCGGCTTCCAGTATCATCTCTATGCTGATGGCACACAATTATACACTTGAGCCCATGACCTTACCCCTGCGGTTTTAAAGAACACCAATGACTGTCTAGCTACAGTTTCCAACATCATGTCTGCTATCTATTTGAAACTCAGCCTTTCAAAAGCTGAACTACTTCTGCTCCCGCCCTCCACTAATCTCCCTAAATCAGACATCTCCCTCTCAGTGTGAGGCACCATGATAACGCCTAGGCAGCAGGCTCGCTGTCTGAGTGTTAAGTTTGACACTGATCTCTCCTTCACCTCCTATACACAATCTCTCGCACCCGAAGACCATCTCTAGAGTCCGCCCCTTTCTCACCATGGAAACAACAAAAACCCTCATCGTGGCCCTAATCAATTCCCGCCTTGACTACTGCAGTTGTCTATTAATCAGCCTTCCCCTCTCTAAACTTACCCCTCTCCAGTCCATCCTTAATGCAGCAGCCAGGATCACCCATCTGGCCAATCGTTACTCAGATGCTTCCATCCTTTATCTGCAGGTTTTATGATTAGGTCATCGTCATGGACAAGCTCTTTTATAGCTTCAAATTCTCCTCTAGTGATATTTGGTTTCTCAAAATTGTCTTTTGCGCTATCCTGCATTAGCTCAACATCTCTTTTTACTGCCAATATAAATGCCTCAATGGCCGAAACCTCCTCATCAGGTACAAAATCACTTTTCTTAGCAAGAGCCAAAGCCTTCATACATAATTCACTCAATCTCAATATATCTTTACTTTGCCTATTATTATTATTATTATTTTTTATTTATATAGTGCCATTAGGTTCCATGGCGCTTTACATGAGGATGAGGGAGACAAGAACAAGTACACTAAATCTAGGCGATCAGGACGTACAGGTACAGGAGGGGCAGGGACCCTGTCCACGAGGGCTCACAGTCTATAAAACCAATGTCTTAACTGTATGTTTCTGAAGAACCTATATAACTTCACCTCGAACCAATTAACATGAGAAGTTATGCAATAATTTAAATCTTTATCAAGTAATTTCATCTGATTAGAGGTTTGATCTTTACCCGAAAGGTTGACAACTAGGCTTGATCCTTCTTCTTTTGTTGTTGCTTGTGTGGTGGGTTCTTTGCTTACTTCTGGCTGGTGGTGATGTTGTCCTCCTCTTTTTCGTCTGGTAATGGGTCTATGTAAAACAGAGTCAGTTTTTTTACCATCATATTTAACATACCCATGGTATTTAAAATGCCCTTGATGTTTAAAAGTCCTTTGACAATAACCTTTCTTCCGCCAACCCATTTGATTATCTTTCTGCCAATTATATATTTGACCAGATTTATAATCGTCCATGTCTCTTAAAGAGGACCTGTCACCAACCAGACATGGTGATCTAATTACAGCACTGGATGCAGCATGTCTGCAGCATCCAGGCAAGGGGTCCCCCAGCACTTGAGCAGCCCTGTACCCCGAGATAATACAGTTAGAAAACTTACATGCTACAGCAATTAAGGAGGTGGCCAGAGGCTGGAGCCAAGGGCAGATTCACACCCCCTGCATGTTTAATCTGCCCTCCACTGCCAATCATTCTCTCCCTCATCAGCAGAATTAAACAGAGGTTTTTTTTTTCAGAACTTGCCGTTTGGCCCCGCCCCTCAGGGGCGGTCCTATAAAGGCCCCCATTTGTGTGGACATACATTGTTAACTGTGTAGTAACCCATACAGTTAATTTATAGAGGGTCTCTTGGACTGGGATTGGGTTGCTTGTGAGTGAACGGGTGGCCGAGCTGGGCCGTCCACAACGATCGGACCTTGAGCGGATCATTTATCTAGCCCTGGAGGAGTCGGCAAATGGGACACTCAACTCTGAGACCATCTTGGCGCAGCCCCCCCAGCAGCCGCCGCCGATGGCTATGTTTGGCCCCGGACAAATTCCTGAGGTGCTGAGGGAGCTATTTCGACCTTTCCCTCGGCACCGACCACACCCACTTCCTGCAAGGGATGTGGGTGAGTCTGCCATCGCAGATCCTGCAGCAGAATATGCAAATTATTGAGGACGCTACCAGCAATAGTGATTGTTTTTGTTGGGTTTTGCTTTGTGTTATATATCTATTGTTTTTTTTTGATTGGTGCCAGAAACCACTTATGTTTCTTTCTTTTTATTTCTGTAATAATTTATGTTATTTTGAAATCTGCATATTTTATGTGCTAGATTGAAATGTTGGACACCATGTTAAATAGGTACGTTGCTTCAAAGGGCACACACAGCTGTGCCATACACTTTTCACATTCAAGCAGGGCCAGAAGGTTATGGATTATGATGATTGATTTACTCTTTAAATTTGGGTTCATGATTGTGTTTTTGGGAGATGTCAAGGCCCACGACAAGGTAAAACACAATGTAACAATCAGCCATAGGCCCAACTTAGTACTTGTAATCTTGGACATAGGTAAACAGTGGTGTACACATATGTTTTGCCCTTAGCTTGCCCTACACACAATGTTGCATTGTGTATGTGGGAATGTCTTTTCCCACTCTTCTAGTGATTAATTTAGGTTTGTGGACCGATCCGTCGTTTGCTTGGGTGGCCACAATAAAGATAGCTCCCTTTTTTTTCCTAGGAACGTGTTTCAAATTAGCATGTGTTTGATATTTTGACAAAATGACGAACATGAAAAGGCACACAAGGTTTTTGGTGGTGGTTTGCAAAATATATTTCCATCCTTTTTGGAAAGGACGAGCCACACACCAAACTTGGTGTATATTGGTTAAAATTGCTAGATATGTTTTAAAACACCCAAAGTTGGGGCAAACAAGCTCCTTCACAAACATAGCCGTAACAATGGCTTGGTCAGGGCAACAATAGGGACACATTGTGTACCCTAAACACACGGGATGTTGGCAACATGCCATAACACAACTGGTCAACATGACGCAAACTGTTGGATGCCAACTTAAATCAACATTGTAGGGGCTACAGTCACTGCTGGGGCCAACAGTGCCAGGGCTTGGCTGTTGTTGGAAAAAATGGTGCATAATTTTACCCAGCAATGCCAGCTGTGTGGTTGCCTCGCGTAGCTTGCGTTGGGCCTCTTGGTGGGCCTGCAGGAGGTCCATGTAAGATGGTACTCCTAAAGTGTGGGAACACACACATCAGTGATCCAAAATGCAAACATGTGGGTTCAGTATGTTTAAGGGTGCGAACAAACACTACTTACCAACTACTGGTGGGCCACCATTTTCAGGGGAGGGTGATTGGAGACATTTTCCAGAATAGTGCCAAACACTCAAACAAGGGCTGTAGGCCTTGCACACTTACCAGACTGAATGACACCATGTTGTTCAATGGGTGAGTCAGGGGGTGATGAGGAGTAGGCCTCCATAAAAGTCGCTAAAGCCGAATGGTCGGGTGGTGGTGGTTGGCCTTCTTCGGCTGAGGCCAGTGAGGCTGCCCCATGTGATGGACCTGCAGCTGGTGCAGGGGAGGCCGATGCAGATGCCCCTGGTGAAGCTCCTTCAGCTGGGGTGGGGGAGGCTGATGTGGATCTGCCACGGGAGCCACCTTCAGCTGGGGATGGGGATCCCGGGGCCGATGTGCCCCTTGATGAACTGGCAGCTGGGATGTGGAGGGGTGAGAGGATGGCTGCGGTGAGCTGGCATGCCCTTCTTGGTCCTCCGCATCTGTTGGTTGACAAGGGAGCATTTTATTCACATTTCTGCTTGAATATGCACATAGTGTGATGTGTGGCTAATGGGCTTTAGTGTCTCCCAAACATGATGTCACATACACTATGGCCTTCCCTCCAAGAGGAAGTTTAAGTGCATGTGGCCGGGGATGTCAGCTTCAGATGTATGTTTGGGCAAAGGAATAGTAACTTTGTCAAAACCAACAGAAGGGGTTTATGTATGTGGAGTTATATTTGTGGCCACATTCTATGTTTGTGAATGATAGTCACAAGCACTTTACAACAATTACTTGACCACAAACATGCTAGTAGGAGTAGTCTTCGGCAACAATAGAGGGTTACTTTTCATGTTTGCATAATCTGGTATATTGTTCCCTGATGTAACAAGTGTGTATGTGTAATGACATCATACTCACCACGCAGACTCTGGATGTGGGCACGGATGGCGGCGATGCGGTCCCTCGCCTTGTATTTCATATCCGCCACCTTTTTAATTATTTGTTTGGCCGTGCACTCAACTTGTAGGTCACGCAGCAGGGCCTGCTGGACCATGCGCACAATGCGCATCTTATGCAGCCGGGGGTGCTGGTGGGGTAACACACACCAGTAGTCCAGCCTGTCCAGGTGGTCAAACTGCAGGAGTAGCTCTGGCTCTCCCCATGCTGCAGAACGCTGCTCCGCCGCCATGTTTATGCATGGGACTGGACTCCACCTAGAAGGCTGGGCCTGCTGCAAGAGGACGTCATGACGTCATGGCGCAGATTGTGGGTGTCAACTTGTCAGTCTGCAAAGGAGTCGCCCACACATAGTGGCTAATGCCAGGGCACGCGACGACGTCATGAAATGTGCAAAGCACAACGCTCTTGCGTCGCTCATGCACACACAGTGCCAGAAGCTTTCAGGCACTTTGGATATACTTTAAAAATATATATGTGTCGGAGGAGTTTACAGATGACAGCTGCTATTAAGCAGTCCTTTCATATCTTCACATGGCACTTTGAAAGAAACAGTTCAAAAATTAACAACGACATGGTTGTGGGGTCGTAAAAAGGTGCATAAACTATTTGCTAGAGGAGTACAGGAGCTGTGTGATCGGCCTTAGATCCATGTATTTCCGCACCACTGGGGAGCACATCCAATCACCATTGCCTACTAGCCACCAACCAACGTAGGTGGGCGGCTTAAAAAAATACAAATTCGGCATGCCTACGGACTTCCTGGAACAACCATACAATCGGGCTCCAAATCGTTGTTGGGCCGTCACACAGCACGATCTGGTCAGTTCGAAGAGCCAATATCGGCAAGTTGAAGAGCCTGCCCAATTCCCCAGCGATATCGGTTTTGCATTATTCTGGCATCATATTGCTTATTTACACCACACAACGCACGAACGATATCGGCGCCAACGCACGAACCACGAGACTTTTTATCGTTGTTGGACAAGGATATCGGGACGTGTAAAGCGGCCATTACACTCGATGACCAACTGCTGGCCTCAGGAAAGACAGTTGGTGATGATAGATGTACTGTCTCAAGCTTGGAGCAGAAGCACTTCGGACCGCCACCGCATTCTTACTCTCTTCACTAAAAAGGCAAAAAAACAAATCTAAAAAAATTTGAATACAAATAATTTTAAAAGGTAATGTAGTCAAACACTTTACATTCTCAACCTTACCAAAATCTTTTCTTTCTTTAGCGGTGGCATGTTCCCAGGCAGGCAACAGCGATCTGGCCACTTCATCCCAGAGTCGTCGAATCACTTGTGAGTCCGAATGATGACGGTCGCGGCTGTCCCACAATGGAACTCGTTCTTGGATTACAGGAATGAGCTGATCATTGTCTGTAAGGGGTTTACCTCCTGCACATTGTGTAACGTACAAACAAGTAAAAAAAAAGGAAAAGAAAATTAAAAACTCAAAGGATCGACTGGAAATGGTTACATAAGTTGAACATAACCAAACACTTACATCTGCTCTTTCGTCTTCAGGACCTTGATCACGACGACCATGGGAAGATTCATTGGCACTTAAGTACTCCAGCTCTCCATCATTGGAGGTGTCTTTAATGTTACCTTTACACGCCGCTACAGAAGGTAGGAAACAACCGGGTGTCTCACGTGCATGAGCACGTTCCAACGGTTGCACCCGATACCGCCTTTACACGCCGCTGCAATGTGCTCTACAGAAGGTTTAATCTATCCCTGGAGGCACCGCCGGATGCCACAAGTTACCTTCTGTAGAGCACCGTCCCTCATTTACACGCCGCTACCACAAGGTAACATGGGAGGACCTGGGGCAGCAGGGACAACACATAGGCGTGCCAGAATTGTGGATTACGAGACGCTCGTACGATGATTGGACAATGCAATAGCATCATGATTGGTCAGCCAGCGCAGGAAGGCTGGCTAGTACATGACGCTATAGCAAATGTTTAGTGTGACTGGTCAGCTCCTTAAATATGCCGCCCTATGATGAGATCCAAGATGGCCGCCGACTGAGGAGGATGCTCCTGACACAGCTCCACTGAGACTTGAAGCATCCATAGCCATCCACTACAGGGGACCCCTCAGGCTGCCTATCTGCCCTCACCGAAAGCTCCACAGGCCAGCAGAGACCCAGGAGACCTGGAACAAAGACTCTCTGAGCTGACATCAGCTCATTCCAGGTTGGTCTGTCTCGTGCCCCGGGCCTCCTCCATGTTGGGCCCGGTGTGAGCCCATCCCGCGCTTCCCAGCTGGTTCCCGCCTGCTCTATTGGCTGGCTCTCCCCCTGAGCTGACCCAGCAGCAGCCGCGGGGTCGGCTCGAGCTGAGGAGCGGTGAAACGGAGGCACCGGCGCGGGAGGCTGTGATTGACACCCGCGACTCCCAGACACCGCGCCTCGGCAGTCACGATCCCGCTTCTAAGAGCGAGTAGCAGCGCACTATCGGCGGTCCCGGACCTCCCCGCGACCGACAGGGGAACTAGGCAGATCCGTGCCCAGGAGAGACAGAGGAGCGGTGCGGGAGCACTGTTAACAGCCCGGGGGGCTCACTTCCGGTCCGCCACCACCATTATTAGTAAAACACCCTGGGGCTGACACCACACCAAACATCAGGGAGCTGGGAGCAGAGAACAGGACTCACAAGGTGTACCTGGGAACCTGCTGTGGGAGATACACAGCCCCATACCTTATAAAGGACACTGTAATTACCAGACATCCCCCACCTGCAGAGACACAGAAATAAACAGCAAATAGGGGTTAATGAAGACAGTGCTATATCTCCATAGACAACTGAGGATAACATTTTACTGTGGACTGCATTGCCATTAACTACAATTACAGTGCCTGACATATACTGCTCAGCAAGCTGATTCCAACAATTGTGAGACTACAGTGCCTCCTGGTGACCACACTGATAAATTACATGAGAGTTAATACTGTCTCCGACCCAGCACTGCTTGAACTAATTCATTCCTACTAAATATCTTGTCATACACCTTGGACCCTGCTCTCTTTCCTATGTGAGAGGCTAAAGATTGTTTAGCGGAGACCTAATGCGGGAACTGATGTCACCGGGCGTCATGTGCTGAGCTCCTGCATGTTCCTGAAGTCTTTGCGGCATTAACAGTCCTTTCCACCCGACAAAGTCCTCCACCTCCCGCCCACAACGCAAAGGAGACACCAGAGATGCCGAGGCAGTCACAGCGGAAACGCGGAGAGTCCGCAAGGCTCACGGATTTTTACCCGCCAGAGCGACAACAAATGCTGACTCCCAACATGGAGCCCTCTCCTTCCCGACCCTCTCAGCCGGCTACTGACCTGCGTGGAACCCGAAGCTTCGGGGGCCACTCATCGGAGAAAGAGGGAGAGACCCTGGTGACACAAGGCTTTCTAATGGAGGCAATGGCCGCTCTCAGACAATCCATACAAGAAGACACCAGAAACATTCTACGAGAGCTGAGAGGAGAGGTGACAGCCCTGGGAGAACGAACACAAAACATAGAGGAAAAAATGGCAGAATACGCCTCGGCCCATAACGAATTGGCGGATGATTACTCTGCCATGGCTGGAGACATGAAACTAGTGAAATTGAAACTGTGGGATCTGGAGGATAAAACTAGAGCTAAGAACCTGCGCCTCAGAGGCTTTCCTGAAGAAGGCGCCGAGGAAGACCTACATGAGACAGTGAGCCAATTTGTGCAAAAACTACTCCCAGAGATACCAGGAGATGATCTGCAATACGATAGAGCTTACCGCATCCCAAAACCCTCGCACATCGATAAGACCTTACCGAGAGATATCCTAGTCTCCTTCTCCACCCTTAGAGCTAAAGAGACAATCATGCAAAAGATGAGACATCTGGGTACCCCCCCTGCACCATTCTCTGGCATCCAAGCTTTCCCAGATCCTGGAACTCTGGCCCGCAGAAGGGAATTTGCCCCGCATTGTAAAGTTTTGAGAGACAAAGGGATTCCCTACAGCTGGGGCACCCCGGTCAGGGTCAAGTTCCGATATAAAGGAAAAGCACATCTTTTCCTGTCACCCAGCCAAATGGGAAAGGCCCTCAAATAGTGGAACCTCACTGGAGACCCAGAGCCGTCGCCTCGTCGCTCACCAACTCTGGGGACGGCTCATCCCTCCTCTCCAATGCCTCGCTCTCCACCTGCCAGTAACGAAGGTTCTTCCTCCACCATTACTTGAACTGAACTTTTCGGATGATGTTTCTCTACACTTTTTTTACCTCAGGACACGCTCTGACCCCCAGCTGAGGACTTTTGTTATTGTTCTTTAATTCTTTTAATTGTTTGGAACTCTCCTTTTTCCTTTAACTGTCGAGGAGTCATTTGTTTTCGTCCTTCGGTTACCAGTTTTGACGTGAAGAGTTCCTCTGTTCCCCTCAGCCGAGCCAGGGGAGATTGACTGCCCTACCCCCTTATCCCCATTGCTGTGACGGAGAGGTCAATACTCAATACCCTGTGTTAGCTACTACATCTACCTCCGTATTTATCATATTATACATGTTCTAAAAAGTTATGCTTTTTACGACTTATCTCTGATGACCTCTCTCTTACTTATCTCTTTTACTTATCTCTCTTACTTATCTCCCTCCTTTCTCTACTTCCCCATCTCTCTCATTCCCCTGCTAAATGTCTGTCGCCCCTTTCCCCACCCCCTCTACTCCCAATCCCTTCTCGAGTGATTTCACTGCAGATAATTGTGTCCCCTTTTATCCTGCTTACAAACGTGTCACAGGCACCGGTCGAAGTTTGAAGCCATCATCAGGTAATACCCTCCAACTATAACACTCACACTATGAAAATTGTGTCCTTTAACGTCAAGGGATTGAATTCCCCTTTCAAGCGTTCCCTTCTGTGGAGGGAGGCCTTGAAATCAAAGGCGGACATCCTGTGTATTCAGGAGTCCCACCTACTACAGACAGACAACCACAGGTTACACCATCATATGTTTCCCACAGCATTTTTTGCAAATACGACAGGCAAGAGAGCTGGAGTGTGCATTTTTATTAAACACTCCTTACAATTCACACTAGCCACTGTAGACGCCGACCCAGATGGTAGATATATCGTTCTTTCCTGTGTGATTGCTGGGGTATCCCTTACACTGGTAAATACGTATGCACCAAATGAGGGACAGGTGAAGTTCCTCAGGGGACTTTTGGATAGGGTCACTGCAAATACGGGAGGATTTAAAGTCATCTGCGGCGACTTTAATATAGTAGAAGACAGACTTCTGGATAGATCTCGGGGGCACCTGGGTCTGGAAAAGGGGCGAGACTTATATGCAAGGAATACCGTCTCCATGACCCGTGGAGATACCTGCACACAACAGAGAGAGACTACTCCTTCTACTCGCGCAGGCATAGGTCGTATTCTAGACTAGATTACTTTTTGGTAGACGATAACACTCTTACGGCCTGCGCCTGCACTGAGATTGGGCTCATAACGTGGTCTGACCATGCCCCGGTGTCCCTTAAACTGTTGGTGCACTCCCGCCCCACTCCACCGGGCACGTGGAGACTGAACTGCGCTCTTCTGTCTGATGACGGCCTTGTGGAGGACATCAGAGCCCATATAGTCGAATACTTTAAACTCAATGATAACGCCTGTGTGACAGACGAGACCCTTTGGGCCGCCCATAAGGCTTATGTCAGGGGCCTCTTCCTCCAGAAGGCCTCTCAACTTAAGAAGAGCCGTGAAAAAGAGAGAACGGAACTGATTAGCCGACTCTCTGACCTGGAAGCTGAAAATAAAATCAACCCTACCCCCACTTTGGACTCTCAGTTGACGCTAACCAGAATGCAGTTAAGATCCCTACTCCTGTCCCGCCATGAAGGAGCCTTACGCCGCTCGAAATCGGCGTTCTATGAATCTGGGGACAAGGCGGGAGCCATATTGGCAAGACGTTTAAAAAAGAGAAATGCTCGCTCCACGATAGATAACATCAAAGACAAAACAGGTAGAGTGATGAGAAGCCCCGTAGATATCGCGACAGTGTTCCAACAATATTATTCTGATCTGTATAACCTACACCACGATTCCGAGACCCCCCAGCCTACTCCACAGCTGATTGGAAATTTCCTAGAGGGACTGAACTTGCCCTCTGTCTCGGCCTCAGACCTAGATTACCTAAATCTTCCCTTTTCCCTGGGTGAGGTCTATCGTGCAATTGGAGACACAAAACTACATTCAGCCCCTGGCCCAGATGGCCTACCTAATGAATATTTACAGACATTCAGAGAGGCATTGGCTCCTTACCTTCTGCGAACTTTCCGGCAGTGGAGAGACGTGGGCACAATTGACCGCTCCAACTTCAAGCTACAATAATTACGATTCCCAAATCTGGCAAAAACCCTGACCTGCCTGTGAGCTACCGACCCATCTCCCTTCTGAACTGCGACCTCAAAATCTATGCCGCTGTTCTCGCTTACAGACTAAGAGGGGTGGTGCCCAAGCTGATAAATCCGGACCAAGTCGGATTCGTGGCCGGGAGACAGGCGAAAGATGGACGAGGAGAATGGTGGATCTCATCAAATCCATGGAGCTGAAGGGGACCCCAGGTGCATTCCTGTCTTTAGACGCGGAAAAGGCGTTTGACAGGGTGCACTGGGCTACCTGGAAGCGGTACTCAGGAGATTTGGCATCGTGGGACCATTCCTAAAGGCGGTACTGTCACTTTACTCCAACCCTAACGCCAGGGTTCTTACATCTGGCTTTCTCTCGCCTGTCTTCCGGATCACGAACGGAACACGTCAGGGTTGTCCGCTGTCACCGGTGATTTTCACCCTGGCAGTGGAACCCCTAGCTGAGAAAATCCGCTCGGCCCCTGATGTGTCGGGGGTCAAAGTGGGTGGAGGTGTCCACTCCATTGGTCTGTATGCTGATGATATATATCACCTTGCACAGAGGTGTCTCGGTCCCTCCCAGCGGTCATGCACATACTAGAGGAATACTCGAGGGTGTCGTATTACAAGCTGAACGCGGATAAGTCAACTCTTCTCCCCCTAGGAATCCCGAACTCAGAAGTAGCTGCTCTCTCTAAATTCTTACCATTTCGCTGGTCCAGGGACGGTATCCCCTACCTGGGGATTACACTGGCACCCTCCAACCAACTCATGAGACTTAACTATGAGTCACTACTATCAAAAGTCCTCTCGGACGTAGCCACCTTTGATGCTAAGTCTCTTTCTTGGATTGCTTGCCTGCACGCCTTCAAGATGATGACTTTACCAAAGGTAATATATATATGTTCAGATGTGTTCCCCTTAGGATCCCCAAAACCCTTTTGGCTAAATTACAGAGCGCAGTAAACACTTTCATTTGGGCTAACAAAATACCACGTGTGGCCAGAGAGACGATGTACGCTCCGATAGGGGCGGGTGGAATGGGTATGCCAAACATTCTGGAATACCATAGGGCTGTCATCCTGGAGGAAGCTGGGTCCTGGTGGCGCAGCCCTGAACACCTCAGATGGATATCCATTGAGACTTCCTACATGAGGGGCGGCACTTTAGGGGACCTCCTGGCGGCTGAGTCGATTCAACCAGTCACCCAGACTCGCCAGCTTGAGACTTCCCAATCCCTCTTACATTTCTGGAGGACACTGCCGCGGGCCTGGACCCGTGTTCCGCCGGAGGAAATACCTATACGAGCGCTGCGCCTCCATGTCCCGTCGATTCAGACGAAGGCATGGGAGGATGCAGGTTTGCTCTCACTGGGAGATTTTTGTCGGGAGGGGACGTGGCCTACATTTGAGACCTTTTGTGGGTGGTTTCCTGAGTGCCGCTCGGCATTCTTGCAGTTTTTTCAACTAGACCACCTTCTACGCGAGGCCACATACATCCCACTACCTGAGCCCCCTCTCCGTACATCGTCTCTCCTTAGGGTTGTTCAAGCGGATCCCCCCAAACCGCGGACACTGTCCAAGATCTATGGAGAATTGGTGCATGTGGACCAAGAGGTGAAACTGCCTTACATGAGGAGATGGGAGGGAGATCTTGGCTTTACGTCAGACATTGATGAATGGCACGCAGCAGCTAAAGAAGTGGGGAGCACCACCAGATGTGTGAACCATCTAGAGAACATAAAGAAAATTCATCTCAGATGGTACCTCTCTCCTGTTCGCCTTGCTCACACCACTGGGAGGCAATCCCCGCAGTGTTGGAGACTATGTGGGGAGAGAGGCAACATAGCACACATGTGGTGGACATGCCTGAAAATACGCCCCTTCTGGACATTAGTCCAAACCCTGATCCACTCGGTCACTGGAATTAGGCAGGATCTGACGCCTCAGTTGGCAGTCCTAAATATTGGCATCCGAGACTTCCCCTGGCCGTTGCGGGGGACGGTAACGTATATCCTTATCGCTGCCCGCCTATGCCTAGCCACAAAGTGGAAGGTCTCATCCTTGCCTACCCTGACTGAGGTGACACATAAGATAAACTGGATCTTCCATCAGGAATACTATCTAGCACTAAATAAGTTATCCAGACGGTCGATCCATGATAGATGGAGTGTTTGGGCCTCACACCCAGAAGCTGCACCGATCCCCCAGGGACTCGTCCAGCCCTCTTGCCCCGCAAAACCTGCAGATCCGCCGGCTGTGGAGCAGTCTTCCCCGTGAGTTGTCTGTCTGTCTGTTGGTTTGGAACTCATTGAAATAAATCAAATGGTGGCTTCATTTTAAAGGCCCACATCACACTCGATTTAAATAGATGACATAATGTGACTCGATATATGCTGCAGTCCGCGTGGTTTCTCCCCTCCCCTTTTCCGGACTCCCAATACATCCCGGCGGCGTCCCCCCCCCCTCCCTTCTACCTCTCTCCTCTCTCTCTCTTCTTTCTACCTTTATTTCCCCCCTTATAACACTTACTTTTCTTATTATTGTTGTTTTCAATGCTTTAGATGTCTAATATCTATCAGATCCCCCGGTTCTGTTTCCGACAAGGATCAGGCATTGACATGCTATATTTGTTTCTCATGTTTTACAAAAACCTCAATAAAAATGTAATGTTTAAAAAAAAAAAATATGCCGCCCTATGCAGCGACTACCAATCGTAACGCAGGAGCTTCCACCAATAATCGCTGATGGGGGGCGGTATCCCGGAGGCTGTGTCACGCCCCAGGGAGTTAACTAGGTGGCGAAAAAACCTTACCGTCCTTATTTAGACGCAGCTACCATCGGGTTGAAACCAACCTGTTTTAGAGCACTGCTCTGAAACAGGTGCCGAAAGTGACGGCTGGCAACAACCTAGTTTACACGCCGCTACCTCGGGTTGTTTTGACGGTGCAAGACACATTTGTCTCCGAAACCCGGTTGTTTCCAACTTTCTGTAGCGGCATGTAAAGGTACCATTACAGTTAAATTTGTTATCAATGAAAGACAGAGCCATGGAAAAATGTAAGTTGTATCCTTACCTCATCAGTATCAAAGGCAAACTATTGAGGGGAACATTGTCACTTGAAGAGGACATTTTCAAACAGCAGCAATGACAGCAGGAGCAGAAAACAACAGCAGCCGCAGCTAGAGCGCAGCCTGACAACATTGGCCAAATACCAGATAAAGGAACTGATAGAATGGAGAAAAAAAGAAAAGAATTTCACTAGTTCAATTAGGAAGACATAACTAAAACATACAAATATCGAGTGTCATACAGAACTGCACATTGTGACATTGTCACACTGGGTACACTATTGTGCCAATGTGAGATTGCACAGTGGAATACATACCTGTTTAGGTACCTAGTCAAAGAACAAACAATTGATGCTTAAAAGCACAGTTATAAAACTTACTATTTTGGTATGATAACACTGTGTATAGCACAGCACACCAGCAGGACAACACAGCAACAGCACCACGCAGCAGCAGCAGTACAAGAAGCCTACAGGAGGAGAGACCACCAGCAGCAGAAAAGATTATAGCCAACACCTACAGGGTCATAGACCAGATGAAAGACTGGAGCCAAAAACAACACGGATCCAAATGTTAGAGTTATTAAATATTTCACATTTTACAAGTGTCCAGTGCTCTGACAGTGTCAAAGAGGACTGTGCATTTTGGCATTGCAACACTGCATAGTCCAGAGTCACTATGTGAGAATGCACAGTCCAAATTCAAAGTGTGCCCACAGGACATTTTTTAAACAGTCCTGAACGCAGCAAAACCTGTACTGGTTTCAAGGATCCTAGAGTCCTTGCCAGGAGATTTGCTGCGTTCAGGTCCTGCGTTTTTATCATGTTTTTCATGCATTTTTGGGTGTTTTTACTGCGTTTTTGCTGCTTTTTTGCTGCTGCGTTTTTCCTGCGTTTTTGCTGCAGTGAATGGCAAAACTAGAACATGTCAATTCTCTCCCATCCGCAGCAAAACCGGAGGGATTTGACAGTTCTTGACACTTGCAAAACCAATGTGTGGGCACAGCGTTTCTGTGAAGCACATTGGTTTTGCTGGGAAGCCCAACCACAGGAACAAATTAGCATACATTACCTTAAAACCAATGGTAAACTGCATGCAGGAACTGCAGCAAAAACGTCCTGTGGGCACATACCCTCACACTACCCACTCAAGGAAAAAAACATATTTTGAAATCAGAGTGTGATATTGCGCTGTATAGCATGACATTCTCACACTGGGGACTCCAGTGTGACAATGTCAGACTACAAAGTGCAATACCAAAGTGGCAGGGTACCTACTCAAGGGATAAAAGAAAAAGGGATATTTTAAAAGACATACAGAATACTTACTAATTACCTTTGAAGACAATGTCAGGACACCAGCAGAACCAGAGAAACAGCAAAGGACTACTGCACTGCCAGACAGCGAGCAGGTCAGAGACCGGATGAAGGAACTGAGAATGGAGACAAAAACAACACAAGGATCCAAATGTTAGAGTTATGAAATATTACACATTTTACAAGTGTCCAGTGCTCTGACAGTGTAAAAGAGGACTGTGCATTTTGGCATTGCAACACTGCATAATCCAGTGGCACAAAGAATGCAGTGCATGACACAGAGTACAGGCTGCGATGACATTCAGTGAACAAACCATGGCTTCCACAAAACAACAATACACAATGCATTTCAGGAGACAGTACAGGCTGCAATGACAGAATAAAGGTACTACACTATAGCCAAGAAAGAACAACAGTACACAATACACTTGCATGACACACATAGTACAGGCTGCAATTACCAAGCCAAGAAAAGCCATTATCTAAAAACACACACTACACAATGCAGTTGATGACACAAGAGTACAGGCGGCAATGACACAATAAAGTAAATTAACTAGGGAGACAAAAAATACATAATGTAGTGCCTGACAGAGTACAGGCTGCAATGACACAATAAAGTAAATTAACTAGGGAGACAAAAAATACACAATGTAGTGCCTGACAGAGTACAGGCTGCAATGACACAATAAAGTAAATTAACTAGGGAGACAAAAAATACACAATGTAGTGCCTGACAGAGTACAGGCTGCAATGACATACTAAAGTTAAACAACCATGGCCTACGGAATGACAGTACACGATGCAGTGGATGACACTCAGTATACAGGCTGCAATGACATGTGTAAGGACACAAAATACAATGCCTGTCTACACAGAACCACATAATACAATGCATTGAAGAATTACCAAAGTGCAGGCTGCAATCACATTAAAAATGACAAAATAAAATTGGTATGAACAACACTATCCAAAGGCTTGCAACTGTGGCGGATCAATGTTAAAAGAAAATTGTAAAAAAAACAAAAGCATTGTGAACCAAGTGGAACAATACAATGTACTCAAAAGCCAGTCAAAATCAATATTACATTACAAACAAAAAAAAAATCCAAAATAAACCAGCATGTGTATTTTACCAGCGTGTAACGAAGAAGATTCTGACGATCCAGCAGGTCGAGATCTAGCCGGTCGAGATCCGACAGGTCGAGATTCAGCAGGTCGAGACCCAGAGTGTTGACCATGCTATGGCCAAAAGCACTCTTTATATAGCTTGGATTTGGGCTGGGATATTGGCTAGCAATGGAAGGGACTGAAAGTTTCTTCCTGGGCATGCACACAGACTTGTACGCATGCGCATCAAACGCAGCCATCCGCAAGCCGTTGCGTACGAATGCGTACCCATAGAAACCAATGCATTGTTTATATGCTTGCGGAGGTTTGCGCATTTTTCAACCCTCAAAAAATGCAACATGTCGCGTTCGCCGGGCTTGGAAATTCCACGTGGGGATACGCATACGCAGACATACTGATGCCACCGCATGTCCTTGCGTACAAATTCGTACACCATTTTAAAGATTGGTGCGCAATATGCTTGCGGATTTAAGAAAATATCCGCAACATACGCTGCTCTGACAAATGCTAATGTGAAACCGGCCTTATCCTTTTGCAAACACCAAGAAGTCAGGCGATGTGTAGTGCTGCCAGGACCTGCCGTGATGTCAAGGGGTGTTCCCGGTGCTGATTAGCCGCTCGCAGTCATGCGATACATATCACATGTCTGCGAGCGGCCAGTCAGCACTGGGAATGCCCCCTCTGACAACACCGCAGGCTCTTGCAGGACACACATCGCCTGTCTTTGACACCAGACCCCGGGAAAAGGCGTCGGAGAGGTAAGTATGTGATTCTTTTTTATTTTACATACATTTGGCTTTGTTTAATTTACATTTTGCAGTGTATATTAATACACTGCGAAATCTAATGGGGCTGTCACACATGTCACAGAGGGAGGAGGAAGCAGGACTCTTCCTCCCCTCTGTGGTATCACCTGCGCTTTCTGGGATAAAGAAAGCGCAGTGTGTGAAAGCCCCAGCGTATTTTGTTGCGCTTTTTTGCGCGGCTGAATAACGCAGCAAAAAGCGCAACAAAATATGTAAATGTGTGAACGCAGCCTAATACTTTACATGTTTTCGATTGTTGAAAAAATGTTTTTTTTTTATAGCATTTTCCCTTTAATAAGCAATGTAAAATATAAAAAATAGTTAATTATACATAAGGGTGCACAATGGCATGTCAAGCGAAAAATAAATGATTCAATGAAGGTCAAAAGTGAGATATAGTAGTGTGGAGCCCACTGGGACAGGGTACTCTGTACCGGACAGGGTCTCTGCTGGGGATGTCACGGAGGTCCTGCTCCGGACCGTGTCCCGGGTTCTCACAAGTAAAAGGGGATATATACAATGGATTAAAGTTTGTCGTGACGCCACCCACGGTGTGTGGTCAATGATGGGACCACCGCTGCTGCAGAACCTCCGGGGATGATGTTAGGCAGCTGTAGATGGAAAAGCTCTCTGCGGGTAGAGCTGGGTTCCCCGGGGCAGTGATAGTTAAAGTGTATGATGGCTATGATGGGGGGTTGCAATAGGTGCAGTTCACTTACTTTCCTGCTGCTGCAGGCTTCTTCCAGCCAGTGTGCAAGGCTGATAGGCTGTGGCTCCCCAGGTGGGACCTTTCTGCTGTCCTGCTGGGAGAAATCAGTCACAGACAAGGGTGCAAAGATATAGTAAAGTTCTGTCTGCAGGGAATCACACACGGGAGTCTGAAGCAGGGTTCACCGGGTTTACTGATCAGTTCTCTTCAAACAGTTACAGCAGTTCTTAGTACAGTGCACTTCTTAACACCAGTTGCAGTCTCTTTACTCCAGTTTTCACTAAACCCACTGCATCCAGGTTGTCACACTGCGACCCCTCACTCTCTCTAGTGTCCTTACCTGGCTGTATTCTCTCTCCTTGGTGTGTCTCCGGACAGTGTAGCGGTAGCTCGGACCCTTGTGGGTCCTCATGGTTGCCACTGTGCTTTCTGTCCTTTGGGTGGGAACTCCAACTTAGAGGTGGAGCTCCCCGTCGGTGAATCTGGGGATACCGGGTAAATCTTCAGTTTCCCGTCAGAGCCGACACTCTGCCCAGCCTCCAATAGTCCTCTCCCGCAAGGCACTATCAGGCTCCCTCTGACCCGTGTGATTCCAGCTTCAGTAGGGAAGACTTCTCTCCTAGTTAGTCAGTGCTGCCGTGTTCCTCAGACTCGGTGCTGCTGATCTGTCTCTTTCCTCACACTCTCCTGGGGTGCTGGCTATGAACGAGCTTTCTCTCCATGGTTTCTGTGACTCTTTGGATTCTGCATCTCCATCAGCCCCACTCCTCCAGAACGTGTGTGTGTTTCTTTCAGTTGTCAGTACCGCTCAGCCTACTCCGGACTACTTGTTCTTTACTGGTCGGCACCCTTGGCCTACTCGGTCTGTTCAGCTCAGCCTACTGTGGCCTACTAACTCCTTCCTCCTCCTCTTCCTCTATTTCTACCTTCTGTCACCTGACCTACATGCATTCCCACCCACTGTCCTCTAAACCCACCACCCCTTGCCCGCCTAGAGCTCTGGGTTGGGTGCTGCCTCCTAGTGGTGTGTGGGATGTCTGTGAGGGTGTTTGTTGTGCAAACTGTCTTTTCCTCCTACCTGGCTGCAGTACCCTATGTGGCCACCCTGGTCGCAGGGGCGCCACAGTAGTATACACAATGGAAGTCACTATAGGAAATCACCTACTGAACACACCTGACATGAATTTCCCAAATTCATTTGTGAAATGCACTTCGGGGGTGTTTGGTGGATGAAACTTCATACCCCCACTTTTGACCTTCATTGAATTATGATACTTATTTTACTCTTGTCATACCATTGTGCGTAATATGTGTCATATATTTAACTATGTTTTTATCACATTGATTAGTTTTACATTATTTATTAAGGACCACTTTTGCAGTCATTTCCATGTGAGGTTTTTCCTTTTAGTTTAGCCATCAATTTAGTTGCCTCCCTGTGTGCTGCCTGTGCCCCCTCTCTGCCTCCCTGTTAGCTGTCTATGCCTCCTCTCTGTCTCCCTGTGTGCTGTCTGTGCCCCCTCTATGCCTCCCTGTGTGCTATCCATTCCTCCTCTCTGCCTTCCTGTGCCCCCTGTGCAATGTCTGTGTCCCCTCTTTGCCTCCCTGTGTGCTGCCTGTGCCCCTTCTCTGCCTCCCTGTGTGCTGTCTGTGCCCCCTCTCTGACTCTCTATGCCCCCCTGTGCAATGTCTGTGCCCCCTCTCCTCCCCCTGTCTGCTGAGTGTGCCACTTCTCTGCCTCCCTGTGCCTCCCGGTGCACTGTCTGTGCCCCCTACCTGCCTCCCTGTACACTGTCTATGCCCACTCTCTGCCTCCCTGTGTGCTGTCTGTGCCTCCTCACTGCCTCCCTGTATGCTGTCTGTGCCCCCTCTCTGCCTCCATGTGCTATCTATGCCCCTTTTCTGCCTCCCTGTGCCCCCCTGTGCAATGTCTGTGCCCCCTCTCTGCCCCATGTGCTCTGTGTGTGCCTCCTCTGTGCCTCCCTGTGTTCCCTGTGCACTGCCTGTGCCCCCTACCTGTCTCCCTGTACACTTTCTGTGCCCCCTCTATGCCTCCCTGTGCGCTGTCTGTGCCCCCTCTCTGCCTCCGTGTCCTATCTGTGCCCCCCCCTCAGCCTCATGTGTGCTGTCTGTGCCCCTTCTCTTCCTTCATGTGCTATCTATGCCCCCTCTCTGCCTCCCTGTGCCCCCCTGTGCAATGTTTGTGCCCCCTGTCTGCCCCATGTGCGCTGTGTGTGCCCCCTCTGTGCCTCCCTGTGTTCCCTGTGCACTGCCTGTGCCCCCTACCTGTCTCCATGTACACTTTCTGTGCCCCCTCTATGCCTCCCTGTGCGCTGTCTGTGCCCCCTCTCTTCCTCTCTGGGCGCTGTCTGTGCTTCCTCTATGCCTCCTTGTGTGCTATTTATGTCCCCTCTCTGCCTCCCTGTGCCCCCCTGTGCCCCCCTGTGCAATATCTGTGTCCCCTCTATGCCTTCCCAGTGCGTTGTATGTTCGCCCACTCTGCCTCCCTGTGCACTGTCTGTGCCCCTACCTGTCTCCCTGTATGCCGTCTGTGCCCCCTCTCTGCATCCCTGTGCCCTGTCAGTGCTTTCTCTCTGCCTCCCTGTGTGCTCTCTGTGCCCCTTCTTTGCCTCCCTATGCTCTGTATGTGCCCCCTTTCTGCCTCCTTGTTCCCCCCTGTGCATTGTTTGTGCCCCCACTCTGCCACCTGTGTGCTGTCGGTGCTCCTACCTGCCTCCATGTGTGCTGTCTGTGCCCCCTCTTTGCCTCCCTGTGTGCTGTCTGTGCCCCCTCTCTGCCTCCCTGTGCCCCACTGTGCAATGTCTGTGCCCCCTCTCCACCCCCCCCCCGTATGATGTGTGTCCCCCCTCTCTGCCTCCCTGTACACTGTCTGTGCCCCCTACCTGCCTCACTGTATGCTGTCTGTGCCCTTTTTCCCTCCGTGTGCCATGTCTGTGCCCCCTCTCTGCCTCCCTGTGCCCTCTCTCTGCCTCCTTGTGTGCTGTCTTGTGCCCGCTCTATGACCCCCTGTGCACTGTCTATACCCCCTCTCTGCCTGCCTGTGCTTCCCTGTGCACTGTTTGTGCCCCCTCTATGCCCCCTTGTGTGCTGTCTGTGCCCCCTCTATACCTCTCTATGCACTATCTGTGCCCTCTATTTGCCTCATTGTGCGCTATCTGTGCCCTCTCTCTGCCTCCCTGAGCACCCTGCACACTGTCTGTGCTCCCTGTCTGCCTCCCAGTAACCACTGTGGGCTGTCTGTGCCCTCTCTCTACCTCCCTGTGCTCACCTGTACACTGTCTGTGCCCCCTCCTTGTCTCCCCATGTGCTTTCTGTGTCACAGGTGTGTCCCAGCATTTGGCCAAACAGGCAACATCCTAAAGAAAAAATGTCTGTCGCTTTAAGAGGCATTTCCCTTTTAGTTAAAGCTGGAGGTCACTAGGACCCAGCTGATTCCTTGTCTATATATTTCCCTTGACTCCCAGGATGCACTGCTGGTGATAGCCTCAGATGTTCCTGATTGATTCTTGGATCAAAGCAGTGTTTCTTGGAGCCTGCTGGTTTGCTGCTTGGATGTGCTAAAGTTAAGTGTATATGTGGCGCCCCTACGACCAGGGTGGCCACATAAGGGAACTGCAGCCAGGTAGATAGGAGACGGTTTGTGCAACAAACACCCTCAGCACACACACCCACAGGAGCACAACACCCAACCCGCAGCCCGGGACTCTAGGCGGGCAAGGGGTGGTGGGGTTTAGAGGGAAGTGGGTGGGAAGGTAAGTCAGGTGGTAGACCAGTACAAAAGGAGAACAGTAGGCGGAGTGAGTTAGTAGGCCAGTGGGTGCCGAGAAGCCAAGACCAAGTAGACAGAAAAGACACTTTTCCCGGAGGGAAGCTCCCTGGAGACGCAGAATCCACAGAGATGCAGATCCATGGAGAGAAAGCTCGTCCATAGCCCGCAGCCCAAGGGAAAGTAAGGACAGAGACTGGACCGGTGACACCGGGTCCGAGGAGTACGGCAGTGTTGACCGACTACAGGCGGGAGAGGTTTCCCTTGTTGTACCTGGACAGTCACACGGGTTGGAAAGAGCCGGTGATCCCTTGCAAGACAGGGATACCTAAGCTAGGCTGGGACCAGAGTGTCGGCTCTGAGGGGGACCGCAGCTATACGCCGGATCCCCAGACAAGCCAACGGGGAACGCTGATTCCAAGCCAGGGTTCGTACTACACGGGTTGGAGGCTCAGCAACACTATAGGACCCGGCTTGACGCCCACACATATAGGGGGAAGTCATACCAAGGGACCGAGTTGCCATCATACAACCCACAGGGAAGAACAGAGAAACAAGCCGGAAAGGTTGCAGAGAGAATGAGGGGTCTCAGGAAGATAACCTGGCTGCAGAGGGTTCAGAGTGTCCGGAGTTACCTGTGTAAAGTGACTGTGTTGAGAACTGTACTGTTGGAACTGCTTGTATTGAAGAACGTACTAGTTAAACCCAGTGAACCCTGCTTCAGTCTTCTGTGTGTGATTCCCTGCAACAGAACTTTTATTACACCTTCACACCTTGTCAGGAGCAGCCCCGACCCGCGGCGGGCTCATCCATCTAGCTGCAGCCCCATCCATCCATTCTCTTGACAGAGCTACGCTGCAGCGGTGGTCCCCTTACTGACCACAACCCGTGGGTGGCGTCACGACGAACAATTTCCCTTGTAAATACCCCTTTTACTTGTGGGGCTCGGGACACAGTCCGGACCAAGAATGCCGTAAACATCCCCAGTGCTACCTCCGGTCCGGTACCGAGTACCCCGTCCCAATGGGCCACACATATCTCTTCCCCACTTTGTATGTTTCCCTTGTGTGTTTTCTAGCAGCTAGCCGGGATGACTAGTGTTCACCCGCTCTGAGCCCTGTGCAGTGGTAGTCGAGGGACAGTCAGAGAGTAGGTATCCTGGCGGCGACAGTTGCGGAAACTGTATAGGCATGGTAGGGGAGCCAGGTGTCAGCGCTAGTTGTTCTAGGGGTCACTATACCCCCTTTTTGCCCTTAGCATCAGGGACTTCTTTCTCCCCACCCCCACCTGTTGTCATCCAGCACTGGGTGTCTCCCTACACCCAGCGTGACACTGTGCCTCCTCTCTGACCCCTGTGTACTGTCTGTAGCCCCTCTCTGCCTCCCTGTGTCTCCCTGTTTGCTGTCTGTGCCCCCTCTATGCCTCCCTGTGCCCCCAGTGCGCTATTTGAGCCCCCTTTATGCCCCCCTGTGTGCTTTCCATGTCTCCCTGTGTGCTGTCTGTGCCCCCTCTTTGCCTCCATGTGCCTCCCTGTGTGCTGTGTCAGCAGCAGCATGAGCGATGAGTGGCCAGTGGTGTCGGGTCCGATTGTTGGCAGCACCGCTGGTGGTAGTGTGCTGTATGTGCCCCCTCTTTGCCCCCATGTGTGCTGTCTATGCCCCCTCTCTGCCTCCCTGTTCACTTTGTGCCCCCCTGCCTCGTTGTGTGCTGTCTCTGCCCCCTCTTTGCCCCATGTCCCCCTCTGTGTGCTCATTGTACCCCTGCCTGTGCACTTTGTGCCCTTTCTCTGCCTCCCTGTGTGCTGTCTGTGTCCCCTCTCTGCCTCCCTGTGCGCTGTTTCTGTCCCTTCTCTGCCTACCTGTGCAATCTATGTTCGGTACAGTACAGGACCCATGGTGATGTCACGGTCATGCGATCAGTCATGTGTACCTGGTTCCGCCCATGCATGTGACTGATCACATGACAGTGACATCACCATTGTTCCTTCTACAATCAGGTTAGTCGGAGCTTATCGGTGTCAGCTGCAGTGTGAGCGTTGGGTGGCATTGGGTCCGATTATTGGCGGCACCGCTGACGTTAGTGTGCAAAGGGAGAGTACCACTAGTAGGACCATATTTGCATACCCGTCACATTTGCACAGCCATCAAATATGACTACCAGAACTTGTTCTGGCCAATCAGAGGCTAGGAGTACTCGATGATGGTGGAAGTTGAGGACGGATGGGACAGGGTAATTATATCATAGATAAGGATCGTTTATGATTCATGAGCAACAATTAGAACATCAACAGAAAGTTATGTGAAAATATCATTTAAAATTTGAATTTCATGAAGAATAAAAGGTGCAGTGATAAGTTACAATGTAGCTCACATTTTTTATTTATTTTTCAGCTAAAACTGAGCATGAAGAAACTGAAAAACAACTGACTGAAGTGCATTCAAGGTATGTTAAAAATGCTATTTGTTTCTACAAATTATTATCAAATTGATCTGTAGGACTTGTGTCCAGGTCAGTACTTCAAGTCTCCTGAAAAGGAGCCCTGCAATCTTTCTCCTTCCTACTGTCATCAACAGCTATTCTTTTGATTACCCAGCCTGTTGTGTGTTATTATTATTGCACTGTGATGACCTTTAAATACTGAGGTAAAGAAAACTCACCAAATACTCAGCGTGTGCACGAGGCCTTACATATACTGAGGTAAAAACTCACCAAATACTCAGCGTGTGCACAAGGCCTTACAAATACTGAGGTAAAAACTCACCAAATACTCAGCGTGTGCACGAGGCCTTACAGATACTAAGGTAAAAACTCACCAAATACTCAGCGTGTGCACAAGGCCTTACAGATGCTGAGGTAAAAACTCACCAAATACTCAGCGTGTGCACAAGGCCTTACAAATACTGAGGTAAAAACTCACCAAATACTCAGCGTGTGCACGAGGCCTTACAGATACTAAGGTAAAAACTCATCAAATATTCAGCGTGTGCACGGTGCCTTACAGATACTGAGGTAAAAACTCACCAAATATTCAGCGTGTGCACGGTGCCTTACAGATACTGAGGTAAAAACTCACCAAATACTCAGCATGTGCACGAGGCCTTACAGATACTGAGGTAAAAACTCACCAAATACTCAGCGTGTGCACGAGGCCTTACAGATACTGAGGTAAAAACTGACCAAATACTCAACGTGTGAGAAGTCATATGATTAGCACACAGGTGCAGATCCATGAAAGCAAAACAAGGAAAAAACTGTGGCACGCTATACATGACATAGATAGAACTATATATAACAGAGTGGGGGTGGGAAATTAAGGTAGCAGGACCTCACACATAGATCCCAGTAGGAACCCACAAATAGCCCCCGTATGCAGCAAGAGCCCACAAATAGCCTCCAGTATGCACAGGACCCCCCACACAGCACCCTATATACAGCAGGAGCCCACACATAGCCCTGTGTATACAGGAGCCCACAAAGAGCCTCCTGTATGCAGCAGAAGCCCACACGTAGCCCTTTGTATACAGCAGGAGCTCACAAATAGCCTCCTGTCTGCAGCAAGAGCCCACACATAGCCCCATGTATACAGCAGAAGCTCACACATAGCCCTCTGTACACCACAGGAGCCCTCAAGTAGCCTAAAGTATGCAGCAGAAGCCCACAAATAGCCTCATGTATGCAGGAGCCCACAAATAGCCCTGTGTATACAGCAGCAGCCCACACATAGCCCCTTATATACAGCAGGAGCCCACACATAACCCCCTGTATGCAGCAGGAGCCAACACACAGTCCCCTGCATATAGTAGGAGTCCACACACAGCCCCCTGTATACAGCAGGAGCCCCACACACAGCCCCCTGTATACAGCAGGAGACTACACACACAAAAACGCAAATAGGCACACTCAAGAAAGCAGACAGGACGCATGTGCAGGCACAAGAACGCAAATAAGCATAAGCACGCAAAAGAGCACAGACAGGTACATGCACAAGAAGGCAGACAAGGAGCAAAGGCAGGCACAAGAACACAAACACATACATGCACAATAACACAGACAGGCACACGCATGCACAAGAACAAAGACAGGCACACACATGCACAAGAACACAGACAGGCACACGCATGCACAAGAACACAGGCACACGCATGCACAAGAACACAGGCACACGCATGCACAAGAACACAGACAGGCATACATGCACAAGAACACAGACAGGCATACATGCACAAGGACACAGACACACACGTGCACAAGAACACAGACAGGCACACGCATGCACAAGAACTCAGATAGACACGAGCATGCACAAGAATACAGACAGGCCTACATGCACAAGAACACAGACTGCACACACCACACACATGCAGAAGAACACGGGGCAAATGCTGGTCCCATATACTGTGCCCCTCCTTCGAGATATAGTGCTTGTATCATCATGTATGTAATGGATATATAAATGCATGATGTGAGCAAAATATTCAGATGGAGCAAACACACAGTGTGCTGAAGGCACACGCATGCACAAGAACACAGACAGGCACACGCATGCACAAGAACACAGACAGGCACACGCATGCACAAGAACACATACAGGCACACGCATGCACAAGAACACACACAGGCACATGCATGCACAAGAACACAGACAGGCATACATGCACAAGAACACAGACAGGCACACGCATGCACAAGAACTCAGATAGGCACGTGCATGCACAAGAACACAGACAGGCATACATGCACAAGAACACAGACTGCACACACCACACACATGCAGAAGAACACACGGGGCAAATGCTGGTCCCATATACTGTGCCCATCCTTCTAGATATATTGCTTGTATCATCATGTATGTAATGGATATATAAATGCATGATGTGAGCAAAATATTTAGATGGAGCAAACACACAGTGTGCAGCAGGGACCTGGGGCATTTGAAATGATGCATCATTTCGAACACACCAGCCCCCCCAGCACAAGTGTGCACTTCACCCTCCATCTTGGATACAGTTGCATGATGCTTCATTTCAAGTGTCCCAGGCCCTTGCTGCACACTGTGTGTTTGCTCCATCTGGATATTTTGCTCACATCATGCATTTATATAACCATTACATACATGATAATAGAAATAAAATATCTAGATAGAGGGGCACAGTGTGCAGCACCAGCACTTGCCCCATGTAGTTTTGAACAATCCTAGGCTCCTCCACTGCCTGTAGTCTCCCCATACACTGACCCCCGCTGTGACTGGATCACATTACATACGGAGCCCGTGCATTGCTGTGAAGTGCAGGCACATCAGCAGGAGTAGCACAAATATACAATAGATCAGGCTGAGACAGCTGGGCACCTTCCCTTCTTCCGTCGCTGTCGGGTCTGTGAGTGCAGGCTGAGCTCCCCGTCTCCAAGCAGACTCAGAGGAAGCAGCTCCTCTCTGGCAGAGAGGTATGTGTGGATGGTGGCTCCAACAGCTGCACGCACCCGCGCTCTGCCCTGCCGGCAGCGGTGCCGCATGTCAGTAAGAGGGCGGCCCTGCCCCCAGCATCTTTTAAATCGGCGCCAGCGCCGTGATGCTGAAACTGCTGAGGATTATAATGGGGACATTGGGGGCTATTTACTTTTTGGAACTTGGGCCCTCCTGGAGACCTGGGCCCGGGGCGGTAGCCCCATTTGACCTCATTATAATCCGCCACTGCCAGCAAGTATGTACATGCCTTTCTATGTGAAGCTGCTATCCGTATCTGTTTCATGTACTATGTGGTGTTGAATTGCTGAGGGGATACAGATCACTGTTTACCCGAATCATCAGACCATATGTTGAAAACTACCGGTAGGTTGCATCATCCTATGTATGTAAATTTGCATGTTCTTATGATGTTGCTACATAATTATGTGCCTTTCCTTATTATTTATTCCATGTCCTGATCATGTAAGGATTGCTGTAATGACATTGTAGATTCTGTCCGTGCTATATGTTCTTATGGTGCCTTTTACTCATGATTGATGAAAAATAAAAAAATATAATCTTTTTCAACTCAAATTCTCTTGTGTGTGCCTCCTGTTGGGAGTTGTAGTGGCAGGGTCTCTGCACTAATGAGTGCTAGTCCCTGTAGTGCTAGTGTGGAGCCCACTGGGACGGGGTACTCGGTACCGGACCAGGTTGCTACTGGGGGATGTCATGGCGGTCCTGGTCCGGACCGTGTCCCGGGTTCACACAAGTAAAAGGGAATATTTACAAGGGATTAATGTTTGTTGTGACGCCACCCACGGTTTGTGGTCAATGATGGGACCACTGCTGCAGCGCTTCTCTTCCAGGAGGATGGATGGATGGGCTGCAGCCAGATGGATGTGGGTCTTCGTGGTTGCTGCTGTGCTTTCTATCCTTGGTGTGGGAACTCCAACTTGGAATTGGAGCTCCCAGTCGGTGAATCTAGGGATACCGGGTAAATCTTCAGTCCCCTTCAGAGCCGACACTCTGCTGTATGCCTAGCCTGCAATAGCCCTCTCCTGCAAGGCACTATCAGACTCCTCCTAACCCGTGTGACTCCAGCTTCAATAGGGAAGACTACTCCGCCTGTAGTTGGTCGATGATGCCAAGTTCCTCGGACCCAGTACTGCTGGTCCGGTCTCTGTCCTCACACTCCCTGGGATGCCGGCTATGGACGAGCTTTCTCTCCATGGTTTCTCTGACTCTGTGGATTTTGCATCTCCATGTAGCCCAATCCCACCAGGACGTGTCTCTTTCCTTCTGCTCTTGTCTTTACTGGTCAGCCTACCTCGGCCTACTCAGTCTTTTCAGCTCAGCACCCTTGGCCTACTCACTCCTTCCTCCTCTTCTTCCTCTACTTGTACCTTCCGTCACCTGACCTACATGCTTCCCACCCACTGTCCTCTAAACCCACCACCCCTTGCCCGCCTAGAGTTCCGGGCTCCGGGTTGGGTGCTGCCTCCTAGTGGTGTGTGGGATGTCTGTGAGGGTGTTTAATGTATAAACTGTCTTTTCCTCCTGCCTGGCTGCAGTTCCCTGTGTGGCCACCCTGGTTGCAGGGGCGCCACACTAGATTTATGGAATATTTATTACTCAACTGTGACGCACATGCAACATTGCAACAGCCTGGCTAATGAAAAGAAAAGATGCATAAGATGGCAGATAAGAGGATTGCAGGGCTCCCATACAATGGCCATGGAGTACTCACCTAGCTTGCTGTGCTAGGATCTTTCAAACTTGTTTGCTCATTGTCTAGTTTATACAAACGTAAGCTTTTTTTTGTACAAGTTTTGACACAAACATATCACAATGCATTGCTAATTGAATAAATTTGTGATTTTGCACACATATCTGTATATGTGTATCTCAGTAAATTAAAAAATCATCAAATAAGATCATTTATTTCAGTAATTCAATACATAAAGTGAAACACATTATATACTGCTCAAAAACTAAAGGGAACATTTTACCATTACATTGTGTTAAATGTTCCCTTTATTTTTTTGAGGAGCATATATACCGTATATACTCGAGTATAAGCCGAGTTTTTCAGCACAAAAATTGTGCTGAAAAGTGGCCCCCTCGGTTTATAGTCGAGTCACATACAATTGCTGTGAGGTGGGGGGCAGTGACCGGGGGCTGGTGAGGCGGGGGATGCTGCAGAGTGAACGGGCAGTCACATGACCCCACTTATTAATCTAATGAATATGCACTGCATCCCCCCGTCCATCAGCGGCAGGGGGAGTGGCACATATTACATTAGACTGTCCCCCCATTAGAGTATATGCCCCCCATGCTGCCGCTCGTTGTAAAATAATAAACCGAACTCACCTTCCGACGCTTGTCTCCCGGCTCCGTGCGTCCTCCCACCAACTTCCTGCTTCTAAAGTCATGTGACCGGTGCCGCGGTGACGTCATCGCTGTGAGCCCCGGTCACATGATTAGAAGCAGAAACACCAGAGAGAGGATGCCGGGAGACAAGCGTCGGAAGGTGAGTTCAGTTTATTATTTTACAGTGAGTGGCAGCATCATCATGGGGGGCATATACTCTAATTGGAGGAGAGTAAAATGACGGGCGTGCTGTATACCAGAGATGGGAAGGGGAGATCAATGATGAGGGTGCTGTATACCAGGGATGAGGGGGTAGAGTTCAATGATGGGCGTGCTGTATACCAGGGATGGGAGGGGAGTTCAATAATGGGAGTGCTGTATACCAGGGATGGGGGAGAGTTCAATGATCAGGTGCTGTATACCAGGGATGGGGGGTAGAGTTCAATGATGGGGAATGCTGTATACCAGAGATGGGGGGGGCATGTGCAATGATGGGGACGCTGTATACCAGGGATTGGGGGTGTGTGCAATGATGGGGGTGCATATACAAATCATGGGGAGTATATACAATGATAGGGATGGGGGTGTGTGCAATGAAGGGGGTCTATATATCAGTGATGGGGGTCTATATACCAGTGATGGGGGTGCTATATACAGTAATGGGGATACATACCAGTGATGGGGGCTATAAACCAGTGATGGGGTGCTATATACAGTAATGGGACTATTTACCAGTAATGGGGCACTGTATACAGTAATGCGGCTATAAACCAGTGATGGGGCACTGTGTACAGTGATGGGCAATATGCAAGTAATGGAGGCTATGTACCAGTTATGGGAACATATACCAGTGATGGGGGGAAGCTATATACCAGTGATGGGGGGGCTATATACCAGGATGGGGGCTGCGGCATTTCTCACCCTAGGCTTATACTCGAGTTAATACGTTTCCCCAGTTTTTGGGTAAAATTAGGAGCCGGCTTATACTCGAGTATATACGGTAGTCATTATAAACAGAGTGATCTATTTCAAGTGTTTTTTCTGCTAATGTTGATGATTATTGCTTACTAGATGCAGGCTCAATGCTATCACATCGGGAGGGCGGTGACGTCAAGTAGGAGGCAGGCTCTGTGGCACTGGAAGCTATCTCTCCCCCTGTGTACTCTCTCTCCCCCTGTGCGCCCTCCGCCTGCCCACTCTCTCTCTCCCCTCATGTAATCTCTCCTTTGAGCTGCCTTTCCCCTGTGCACTCTCCCCTCAAGTCCTCTGTCCATTGAGCTGTCTACCTATGTGCGCTCCTCCCCCCTTGTGTGCTGTCTCTCCTCCTGTCTGCACTCTCTCCTCCCTTGAGTGCTCTGTCCATTGAGCTTTCTTCCCCCTGTGTGTAATATATGCAAATAAATGTATTTTTACTTAAAATCCTATTTCTGTGTTTCCTGGTAAAAAATGTGTGGGGCTTCGCTGTATTTTCTATTGCCAGCACAGGTAAACCAAGCAGCTACTCCTGCTGCCTGGTGTTACCTTTGCTGGCAATGAAAAATACAGGGGAACCCTTTTTTTTAATTAATTAATTAATTTAATTAATTAATAAATAATTTAAAAAAAAATTGATGTTGGCTCCGCCATATTTTTTATTGCCAGCCAAGGTAACCCATGCAGCTGGGGCTGAAATTCTCAGCATGGTGAGGCCCAAGCCTTCTGGGCCCCCCAAGCTGAAAATTTTAGCCAGCAGCCACCCCAGAATTGGCACCTCCATGAGAGACGCCAAAACTGGTGGTTAACCTGCTCTTCCAGCTGCCGTGTAGCGGTTGCAGACTGGGTAATAAAGGGGTTGATGTCAGCTTTATTTAACAGCTATCATCAAGCCCTATTGCTAATGTTAGCTGTCAGTATGACAGCTAGCCATTAGCAATACTTTCAGTAAATAGTAAAGAAAGCACAACACAGAGAGAAATCCTTTATTAAATACAAAATAGACTGAGACACCTCATTATCCACATTATTAGCGCCCACCAACTTCCCCTCCGACATAATCTGGTGATTAATGTGATCTTGCAGTGGGGCAGCGTGATGCGTCATGCCGCCGCCATCTCTGTATACACAAGTGTCCAAAGATGGCGGCCAAGTGAGTTAGTGTGCATGTGTGCGTGTATATGTGTGTGTCCGACACGTCATGTGACCCTCTCCATGCATGTATGTGTGTTGTATATATGTATTGATCCGCTGCATCACGTGACTTGCCATGTGTGTATATACAGTATATGTGTGTGTCCCCGCCATGTCACATATACACACATGCGGTGGGTCATATGACATGGCAGGGATACATACACATACAGTATACACACACACACACATATATACACACACGCATACACATGCAGTGGCTCATGTGACGTGGCGGTGACATACACATATGCACACATAAATACACAGATGGTGGGTCATGTGATGCAGCGGGTCCACATATACACACATACATATACACACACATGGCGGGTCACGTGTATATGTGGATCCGATGCCTCACATGACCCACCGTGTGTGTATATCTGTATGTCATCGCCGCATCACATGAGCTGTCACATGTGTGTATGCGTGTTTATATATGTGTTTATGTGTGTGTCCCCACGTCATATGAGCGGCCGCATGTGTGTATGTGTATATTTGGACCCACTGCGTCATGTGACCCGCCGTGTGTGTATATATGTTTGTGTGTATAATGTATGTTTTTATGTGTGTATATGTTCATGTCCCCGCTGCGTCATGTGACCCGTCACGTGTCTGTATATATATATGTGTGGAATCGCTGCATCACGTGACCATAACAATACCATCTCTGGGAAGAAAAAAGTTAAACGTTCTATGTCTGTTCTCATTACTGTACATAGTTGGCGATTTTGCAATATGCCCAAATGTTGCCACTGGCATGTATTACAATATTACTGACACAAATACCATCTCTGGGAAGAAGCAGGTTAAACGTTCTATGTCTGTTCTCATAACCTTGCAGAGTTCGGTGATCTTGCATGTGCACAAACGTTGCTGCCGGCATGATTTACCAATATTACAGGCCCCCTGGCCCTCCTGGAGATGTTGACTACTGGACATCGTTAAATAGCCAGCAGGCCCCGGGTCTGTGTATGACCACTGAGTGTTGGCCTGCAGCTGCGGAGTAATTAGTGGTCGTTGATGGAAAGGGGGGGCTGCTTCTGTGACAACATCAGTCGTCACCGAACATCCATCGCTTTGACTCCCCAGTCTAGATCAGGCTGCAGGGACAGCTGCCTGTTGAACTCCTCGTTATACCGCCACCAGAATTTGGAGCATCGTCTCTGATGCTTCTGGGATATAATAAAGCCTACGATTGTGAATGCCTGTAGCCAGTTATTCATCGAACATGCCATTTTGGATTTATTGTGTACCGTATAAACGTTCGCTTGTTTTCGTTGTGACCCGTAGAAGCGCTACTAGGGCGCGAAACGGCTCGTTGTTATGACCCTCCACTCCTCCCCTGCACCCCCCTTGCACAACCCTTGTCACCGCTTGAAATGCTTTGAAAAGCTACATAAAGCACTGTGAACCTTGGATGGATGAGTGCTGCCTCCTCTCTGTTAAACTTTGAACCAGAAGAAGTCTGTGGCTGAAGGAAGTGCACCTGAGATTCTCGAAGCGGTGTGCAGCCAGCGGAGATGGTGGTGAGGGGGTGACAATATGCCCCTGTGAGGACGGCGCAGCGGCGGTGCCCAGCTCCCTCATAAGTGTTTAACCACTGATTGCTGGTCAGCTGATAATAACGACTGTGTGTCAATATAGTCGTTATTCCATATTTTGTGTTTAGTTTCTTGGTCTATGTGTGCGCCTAGTGGGCTAACTCCACAGCTTGTGTAAGCTCGATAACTGATGTGCCGCTTTGGTGCGAGCCAACTGTTGTACTAGCGACTTAACGGCTGATATTAGCTCGTTCCTCTCAGAGTTACGCACATCTTTATGTGTTGTCTATGTTTGCTGTGAAACACTCACCACTGTCTGGCACAGAAGGAAGGACTCCAGGTGACTGAGGAACTCTGGCTCCTGCTTGGGCGATCAACTGGTAGTTTTGGCCGGAGGCCCTGGGAGATGGAGACGAGTTTCCTGGATGGCAGCCAATGATGGAGCATGTGACAGCTGGCATCTGTCGTGTGCCTCGTCCTGCCTATCAGGACTCTCAGATGTGTCAGACCATTCCAATGAAGATGGTGAACGCCATCTAGAGGGCCAAGATCTCTGGCGGTTCCTATGTGAGCTGAGTATTCGGTGGTAATGAGACGATCGCCTGTTAGAGGGATGGCAGGAAAGATGGCAAGAATCGTCTGAGTAGGATAGGGTGGATTTGTGGTTCAATGTTTAACAGAGAGGAGTCAGCACTCATCGACCCAAGATTCACAGTGCTTTATTTAGCTTTCTTCAAAGCATTTCATGCGGTGACAAGGGCTGTGCAAGGGGACTTGCGGTGTCTATGATTGCATCTGATGGGGATATGGCGTGGGTTGGGGGCGCCTGCCGGGACATTTACACTTGTGATATGGGGTTCGTTGGGTTGGATTTGGGGCATCACGCTGTGGTTTACGGCGATTATTTAAAGATTGGGGTGAGATAACGGGGGTGGTAATATGATTTGCATTTTGAGTAGTGATGGAAGTGTTGGGACTTTACTATAGTAAATGCAGCCTCGCTGTGGTTTGCACTAATATATTGATGTGTGTGAGGACCGGGGGAGGAGTATAGTTTATTAGGCGATAATGCTAGCAGGGGTGTTGTGGGGGTGTCATAGGTGATTGTTGCACCTTCTATATTTACTGTATAGCTACATATGTGATTTAGCTGGAGGGCGTGCTCATCGGGCAGGTTGGACCGATCAGCGCGCTCCACGGATGTAAGAATTGTCCTCTGCTCTGTCTCTTCGGCCCCCTTTGCAGGCATTCTAGCGGTGCCTGCAGGATGGACAGTGCTGGCTGGGCACGTGACTTCCTCAAGTGACGCAATGGAGAGGTAGGGGCTTCACTCTTTCAGACGTGAAGCAGCGGAAGGGGAGTGGTTAATGCCTGCTTCTGGTCCTACAGCGCATTTCCTGGTTTTCAGGAGCTGCAAGGGCAGAGCCACGAAGGAGCCTGCGCCATGCGCCGCATGGCGCCTGTGGGGTCTAGCGACCGATGCCTTGTTGCTGACCTGGAGACGCTCTGGAGGCCGGGAGCACTGAGTCAACCGCCTGCCTCCCTGGACCAAATGATCATGAATAAGAGCGCTGGAGGGGGAGGGGGGCTCAGCGGGGGGGCATTGGTGATGACCATGGGTTGGCAGGGAGGGAGATGGATGGAGGTACAGTTGTGGATGGGAGCATAGTGGAGGTGGTGGTGGAGCATGGGACTGCTGCAGTATTACGTGTGGAGAGGTTTGTTGGCATGAAGGGGACATTATGAGAGGGGAGGCTAGTGGGAAGTGAGGGCTGGTAGCATGAGGGATGGATAGGTTGAGTGGAGCGGGAGTGGACCGTGCTCCAGGGGAGGAAAGCGGTGCCAGAGTTGTAGGCAGGGGTTTAGGAGAGGGCACAGGGAGGTTAGCGCTGATGTCATAAATAAGGGCTGGAAGCCAGTGCTCACCTTTCTGTGTAGCTCTCTGCCATAGGGCCTCCATAAGTGGGTGGACATAGCTGCAGTGTCTTCCAGGGGTCCACAGGAGACAAAAGCTTCTGGGGTCCGCTGAAGAGAAAGAGATACTCACTGACCCCCGGCACCTGAATTTAACCTCCGTAGGGGGTGGCTGGACACCCCTTCCCCTTTGATCCCATTGGCTAGTTGGGCAACCAAATTAATAGTCCACCTGGGGAGAGGTTTAAGGGGGGAAGTAGGCACTGCACAGTATTCTGCTTTAGCTGTAGCAAGGTGGGCTCCACAGTCAGAGGCACGTTCCTCATTTAGGTCCTTGCTTGGCATTCTCACCACTGGATGAAATCACCGCCACTGGGCTGCTCCGAGCAGTGAGAGCACTGCATATAGCAGAGACTTCTTCTATTTGTGAAAACAGCTCTGTAGCCTGAGATTAATAGTGCTATATTGGGCTGTCAACCAGTACTCACTGCCGCTCTTGGTGCTGTAGTGTTCAGAGCACAGCAGTGTAATCAACAGGTTGTTGTGCTCTGAACTCTGAATGGGCTCTGCTATCTCTCTAAGCCTCATTCAGATAGTTCCTGTATTACAGACACCAGAAGGAGACTTTAGACAAACATATTAATATATAGAATTCCATATACAGCAGTGCACCCACTGGGGGGATGGGTGCTCTGTCAGCCACTCAGATTTGAATACAAAACAAAGAAAAAGGAGGATAGCTAAATTACATCAAGTGATTTTATTAAATGACTGCTGCTTTCACATAACGATTTTGTGCCTGTCCGTGGGATCCGACTTTGAAGGGGGACCCCACGGACAGGCACGGATCCATACGGATCCCTGCAATCAGATGGCAAATAGCCATCCGATCTGCAGGATCCGTGTGGATCCTGCGGTCCCCTGTCTCTCCCTACTCCTGCCTCCTCCATCTTCTTCCCTCTCCTATGCTACTCTGTCCCCCCGCTATTCTTTGCTGTGCCCCCGCTATTCTATCCTCCTCTATCCCTATCCTGTCCCCTGTCCTCATCCCTGTCCTCTCCCTGTGTGTAAAAAAATAAAAAAAAACTCCTCCTGGAGGATACATCACCTCTCACCGGCTCCAATGCTGCCGCACGATCAGGACTGAAGGACCTGTGATTATGTCAGAGTCACATGACCCGGTCATCTGACCGGGTCTCTTACATCATCACAGGCTCTTCAGTCCTGATCGTGCGGCAGCGTTGGAGCTGGTGAGAGGTGATCTATCCTCCGGGAGGAGGTTTTTTTATTTTTTTTACACACAGGGAGAGGACAGGGGACAGGATAGGGATAGAGAAGGATAGAATAGCGGGGGACACAAAATAGAATAGCGGGGGCACAGCATATAGAATAGGAGAGGGCAGAAGATGGAGGAGCAGAAGCAGGGAAAGACAGGGGATACGGAGCCGAGGTGAGCTCGGATCCGATGTCCATAGGCTCCCATGTTGTGGGCACTAGGATCAGCTTTGGATCAGCAGTGATCCGAGGCTGTCCGATGTGAGTCACGGACACAAAATCGTAGCAGGCTACGATTTTGTGCCCGTGATTACATCGGATGGGATCGGATGGTGCTAAAATCGGATGCTAATAGTGGCACATCCGATCCCATCCGATTCCCATAGGGGAACATGGGGTCCGATTTCGGATCCGATTGTATCCGTTTTGGAACGGATACAATCGGATGACCGAAAATTGTTATGTGAAAGCAGCCTTATGGGAAAGCCATGAAGTCAAATTTTCCAGTGTCAGTTACCAAGAGAGCATGTTGTGAACTAAGAGGAAAGATAAAAGCATAGACAAGTACAGTGTTAGAATGCCAGGAAAATATTGAATCAAATCAAAATGGAAAGGTAAAAAGGTGGTCAAAGGAGGGCCAGAGTTTGACAGTAATAGATCAAAACGCAAACCACAGATAAATCGATAAGAAAATGCTATGACTGGCAGTGATCTGATATGACTTCTCATTTAAGCAGCTGTGCAATTGACTCACCGTAGCCGGGGGGTACACGTAGCGGGCGTTGTTTCTCCTCCAGTCACGGAACCGCGCCTGCGGTGGTGTAGGCCCGGTGGTCCAGATCAATAGGGGAATGGCGGAACAGTGGGGGTGATTTGTCTTCGTGACGCCACCTGTGGGTGTTCTGGTAACTTTACCAGCGCTGTTCGGGTCTCCGGGGGATGTTATACAGCGAGATGGAACGCTCCCCACAGGATGAGCGGGAATCCCCGGAGCCGGGAGCTGCGCAAGATGTTGTGAGGCAGCTGCGGGATGCTGCGCGCTGAATCCAGGAATAATGTACAACCACACAATGTCTCTTTTAGGTACCTTTACTGGTTGGTGATCAGGTACACTCGGACCGGGATAGTGAAGTTGGCACTTCTGGAGTTTCACAGCAAGCAGTGTTAGGCTTCCTTTCTCTAGTTCTGGTGCTAAGGTCGGGTGGATGTGGAATCCATCCGGACCGGGCAGTTTGTTCAATAGAACGGATTTCACCTGGTTGTCAGCACTGAGGGCACTGTAAAAGGGTGATGATAATTCTACCTTCTTCCCTGGGCTCTCGTTGGTAGGTGCGACAGGTGAACAGGGGGCTAGACTCCCTGTGAGTATGCTGGTTCTCTGTGATGGCTTGGTGGCTCTCACAGCTTCGGTTCCAGTAACCGGTTGATTTGGAAAGAGTCGGATTAACTCTGTGTTCCTGAGAGGTGATCTCCTTCTTCCTCTTGTCCCAATTGCAGGGACCTCCACTTACTAACAGGCTGGTTGGGCCTAGTGTGTTCCTCATAGGGTGGAGGTTTCACACAGGCTGGCAGCTCTTGTAGCGTCTACCACACTCTGAAGTTTCTCCCTCCAAGACTCTATTTATAGGGGGAACTGGCTCAAAGTGACCAGTGGAGCTCCCCCTAGAGGCTCGGGGTGAAACCAGGTGTTCTAAGTGTTGTTGTGTTTGTGGGTTTTGCTTTGCTGTTAATACTCCATTCATGCCCTAAGGATTTCTGTGGTGCCCAACAGGTGCCAGGGTGCCACATTCCCCCTTAGTTAACCTCAGTTCTCCCGGCTGAGCAAAAGGTTATTTTTACAACTTACCACTAAGCATTTTATAACATTCAATTTACAGAGTCTTAAAGAAAACACAAAAATCACTGAAAAGGAGTGAAAAATATGAAAAAGGTGAAAAGCAGTCCGTACGGCACTAGTCCATCTGCCGCAGGCTGGAAAAAGTAAAGTTAGTGGTCACACAAGTCCTGTGACTATTGTTCAAAGTTTGTGAAAAAGGGAAAAGGTAAAGTCCAGGAATACACGGTAACTTTATACATTCCCTACGGGTGTCTCTGCTTGGGAGGCCGGTACTAACCTTTCTATACCTTACCAGGCGCTTTCTGTCCCCAACTTAGTATACTTGGGACAGAGCCCAGTTCCTCCACCCTTCTGTACACTACTTTTTACAGGTTTTGAAAACTGGTTACTATTTACAACACTTACAGGTTACATTTTCCACTACATTTTAAACCCATTCTCCAAGTTTGTGTGGGGGTTGACCTAATGTACTACGTGTGGATCTGCGTAGTGTGGGTGTTTCCAAAGCTGTTGGTGTAGTGTACGAAGAGGTTGGTAATACTCTATGTCTGCTTTGTGGTAGACCATAGTAAGTGCGGAGTCTATCAACTGGACTGACCTCTGTAGGTAGTTGATTAGGAATGGCTTCTCTTACTGTGGGACTAGCAGGCTGACCGATTACAGGAATCTCAGGTTCCATGATAACAGGCTGCAATTCTTGCACTTGGACTTCTTCTTGTTGGACTTGTGGAATTGGATTTGGTTTTGGCTGATCTTCTACAGGTTGGTAGAAATGCATAACTTATATGAGGAATGCTTCACCTATTTGTGGCCAATCAGCTGGTAAGTATCCAATTTCTGTCAGGACTAGATTTTCTTTTGTTTCTTCATCTTTAGTTACAGTAGGGTAACTGGTTGCTTGTGGGATTAACTGCGGCGGACATTTCTTCAAATGATCCCTTGAAACAGTTGCAATAGTATTCCCATTGTCTTTACTGATAACACAAGTTTTTGAGTTGTCATAGTGTGACGGCATAACGGTGTAGGGTACGGATTCCCAACTGTTATCCAATTTGTTGGTTTTTCTTTTTCTTTTTAGCACTACGTCTCCTATAGCTAGCGGTTCAGCTGAGGCGTGCTTGTTGAAGTATTTTTCTTGTTTGGTTCTACTGATTTCTAGGTTTCTTTCAACACTCTCTTGTACTTTCCTGTACTTTTCTTGGCGTTGGCTGACCCAGTCTTCATCAGAAGAATCTTCTGTGGGTTCAATGGTTCCCATCTGCAAATCAATAGGCAGTTTACCTGGTCTTGCTCTCATCAAGTAGGCAGGTGTGTAATTTGTCGAACTGACGGGTATGTGGTTGTAGATGTCCACGAGATCTGGAAGTTTCTCTGGCCATTGATTTCTCTCTTCAACTGGTAAGGTTTTGAGCATGTCAATGACTATGTGGTTCATCTTTTCACATAAACCGTTCGTCTGAGGATGATAAGGTGTTGTGCGGATTTTCTTACACCCATACAGCCCTAAGAATTCTTGGAACAGAGCTGATTCGAAGGCTGGCCCTTGGTCAGTTAAGACTTGGTCTGGATACCCATGGGGGCGACAGAAGTAACTCTGGAACGCTTTGGCTGCTACCTCAGCAGTTAAATCCTTAACTGGAACGACTACCAGGAATCTTGAGTAGTGATCAACGATGGTGAGAGCGTAGGTGTACCCGGTTCGACTTGGGGTAAGCTTCACGTGGTCGAGAGCAACTATTTCAAGAGGTTTGGTGGTAACAATTGGCTGCAACGGAGCTTTCTGAGTTAGATGGTCTTTTCTTCGAAGGTGACATGGTCCACAGTTTTTACACCATTTGTCAATGGAGCCTCGCATACCGACCCAGTAGAACCGATCCTTCAGGAGTCTCTCCAGTTTCTTCCATCCAAAGTGTCCGGCATCATCATGATATGCTTCGAGGATCATCTGGACTTCAGTTTTGGGAACTACAATCTGCCAGATTAGTTCATGGGTTCTTGGATTGAGGTATCTTCTGCATAGTTTACCTTGGTAGACAAATAACCTTCCTTTCTCTTTCCACAGGCGTTTAGCATTCGGCGAGGCATCAGAGTCCATGTTGGCGTGTTCTTGAGTGATCAGATCCCTTACCAGGCTGACATCTGGGTCGTTGGCTTGAGCCTCCTTCCAGTCATGGTGAGGTAATGGGTTCACGGTCCTCTCTACACGGGTCTGGTTTCTCTGATGACATGTTGCTGTATCTGAACGGTGGAAAGCAGGTAGTTCAATCTCCTCCAGGTCATCTATGTCTTCTCCCTCTTCAGGAACATGAGGCATTCGGGACAGGGCATCAGCATTGCCGTTCTTGTGACCTGCCCGGTACTTTACAGTGAAGTCGTAGTTAGCGAGTCTTGCTACCCAACGCTGTTCTAGGGCTCCCAGCTTTGCAGTCTCTAAATGTGTTAGAGGGTTGTTGTCTGTGAAAGCTGTGAATGGGGCGGATGCCAGGTAATGTTTGAAACGCTCTGTGATCGCCCAGACCAGGGCCAGGAACTCCAGCTTGAAGGAGCTGTAATTCTCCGGGTTCCTTTCTGTGGGACGGAGCTTTCTGCTGGCGTCGGCTATCACCTTCTCCTTGCCCTGCTGACGTTGAGACAGGACTGCTCCTAAATCTTCATTGCTTGCGTCTGTGTACAGTAAAAACGGTAGATTGTAGTCAGGGTAGGCCAGGATTTCTTCTCCAGTTAAAGCATCTTTTAACGTTTGGAAGGATTTGTCCTGCTCTGGGCCCCAGTGGAACGGGGGTCCCCTGATCTTGCCGTTTTTGGATTTACCTACTAGGAGATCTTGCATGGGTGCGGCTATCTTGGTATAGCCTTTGATGAAGCGTCGGTAGTACCCGACCAGTCCTAGAAATTGACGTACCTCTTTGTGATTGATTGGTGCTGGCCAGTCCTTGATTACGGTGACTTTGTCCGGATCCGGTGCTACGCCTTCGGCACTGACCACATGTCCTAGGTATTGGACCTTGGGTTTCAGCAGGTGGCACTTGGACGGTTTCAGTTTCATCCCGTACTTGGACAGTGACTCGAACACTTCACTCAGGTGTTGGAGGTGATCTTCATAGGTCTGAGAGTAGACAATGACATCATCAAGGTATAACAAGACAGTCTCAAAGTTCTTGTGGCCCAAACAACACTCCATGAGTCTCTGAAATGTGCCTGGGGCATTGCACAAACCGAATGGCATACTGTTGAATTCGCATAAGCCCATGGGAGTAGTGAAGGCTGTCTTCTCACGATCCTCCTCTGCAACGGCAACCTGCCAGTACACACTAGTAAGATCTAATGTGGAGAAGTAATTGGCAGATTTGAGTGCAGCTAGTGACTCTTCTATGCGTGGTAACGGGTATGCATCCTTGTGTGTGACTTTGTTGATTTGCCTATAGTCTACGCACATCCTCATACTACCATCTTTCTTTTTAACCAGGACTAGTGGTGCGGCCCAGGGACTACAGCTATCCCTAATGACTCCTGCATTTTTCATGTCCTGAAGCATCTCTTTTGCTTTTTGGTAGTGAGTGGGTGGTATAGGCCTGTACCTTTCTTTGATAGGTGCATGGTTGTTTGTTGGGATATGATGTTGTACCCCTTTAATCCTCCCAAAGTCAAGTGGGTGTTTGCTGAACACTTGCTCATACTCCCGAACCACCCGGTATACTCCATTTTTCTGGTGAGAGGGTGTATTGTCAGTTCCCACACTGAGGTCTTGACACCATTTCTCTAACTGATCTTTGGAGTGAGGGGGTTCATCAGTGACTGTTTGGTTTGAGGATTTTACATCAATCACAGCATCATCTTTTACTTGGTACAATTTTGCGACAGTTGCATATCTTGGCAGTCTGACTTCGTCATCACCATAATTTAATATGCGTACGGGGACTCTCCCCTTTCTTACGTCGACTAACCCTCTGGCTGTCAAGAGCGTAGGACTACTATCGGACATTACAGGTTCTACTACAGCTTGGTAGTCCTGCCCTCTGAGGCCTATGGCTGCTCGACACCAGATCATCATTTCACTTCTGGGTGGTACCACAATTGGAATGGGATCTGTGACCCTTACTCTGCCAATTTCACCATTTGACAATGTTACCTGTTGTTGATACACCAGAGCTCTGATCTGCTTTTGGATAGCCCTCTTTTCTCTGGGTTTACCGGCTTCAGCACTCTGTTGGAGTAAAAACAACACTTCATCGAGGCATTTGATCATGACATTGGTACCCAATATGACATATGGATCCTTGTGGTTAGGCTTATCCTGGACCACTAAGATACCCTGGTTTTCAACTGCACCCTCCCCACCTTTACTGTAGCTTCCCACTGTCCCTCTATGGTAACCGGTATACCATTAGTGGCTTCAAGGTTCATCTCGGGGTTAGGGGGTTCTAGCTTAACATCTGGCCAGAACTGCTTGTAAAGGGTACTGGGGATGGATGTCACCTGGGATCCAGTGTCTATCAAGGCGGATATAGCGATGCCATCGATGACGATTGGTAAGTATGGACAGTCTCCCACATACTTGTGTTCCCAGCTGGACGTAGGGCCTAGACAGTCTACTCCTGGGGTTGGCCCTTCTCGCCCAGGGGTCGCTCGTTTAAAGGACGGGATTGCAGGTTGCGTCCTCCTAAGTCGTTCTGCTGACTGTTGCGGCGTCTGTCAGGACTGCGGCGGTCTGCAGGTTTTCCTCGCGACGGCAGTGTCTTCCTCCTCATCCACGGGACGTCATCCGGGCTGTCGGCGAGTTGAATCTTGTCCGATGGCCTTGCATCTGTCTTGGGTCTTCTCCCAGCTTGTAGCTTGGCCACGTCTTTCATCAGCTGCTCGACATTAGCACACAGTTGATCAAACCGGTCAGGTGTCACAGTCTGTGCACTGGACTGAATCGCAGGGATTGGAGATGCTGCTGCCGGCACGGAAGGGGTGTCAGTGTACTGCTGTTGCTGCGAAGCGGGATCAGGTACTTCAGCGAGTCGTTGTCCCCAAACTGTTAAGTCTCTCAAGGTATCAAACTCTGCACCTGGATTTTGTATGGACCACCAGCTTGCTTGCTTTCTATCCTCAGATAGTTTAAGGCCCACAATAAATTGTCCAATTAACGCTTTGTTCTCATCACGGACACCATCAGGATCAACTTGTTTTAACAGTCTGTATGCCTCTTGCAAGCGCAGTGAATAATCAAGGACACTTTCTTGTGCCCCTTGGTTACAACGATAGAATGACAGTCTTAATTCAGCTTCGGTATGGCGCTCAAAGACCCGGGTTAATCTAGCGAATATCTGCTCCACAGATTCCTGAGTTTCTACAGGCCAGCTGCGGCTCTGCAGTTCGGCTGCACCGGTTAACTGTCCCATAACAACTGAAGCTCTTTGCTTACCGGTCATCGGGTACATGTCCAGCGCTTGGCATATCTTCCTCTGGAAGTTCTCCAAGGTACTGGGTACACCGCTGTATTTGGGTAACCAGGTCGCACTAGGAACGTAGGGTAGAGACATCGGCATAATCGGAGTGGGTTGCGGTGGCATACCGCCGACTGGTTGTTGTCCATCAAGAGGTATATTTTAAGGTGCCGCTTGGTCTAGCGGGGGCACCGCGTGATCGGGAGCCGGGTTACTCATGGTCGCTCCCCCTTAGTTAAGCGTAGCCTTTTCCTCGGTTTCAAACGGAAGTGTCGGCCTCGTGGTGAGGAGTGAGGCACCACGGGAGTTTCCGGTTCCTGCTGCGTACGGAGGAAGTCGTCAGAGCGTGGGGGCGGAGCCAATCTTCGCGCCCTCTGCACAGTCACGCCCCTTCTTTTCCGCCTTTTCGCGCAGCAATGGCGGACCAAATGTACAGTTCGATATTTACAGTCAATAAATAGCACACAATACCCGTGATAACGGGCCTGCTCGTATCCTGTTCGTGACGCCAAATTCTGACTCACCGTAGCCGGGGGTACACATAGCGGGCGTTGTTTCTCCTCCAGTCACGGAACCGCGCCTGCGGTGGTGTAGGCCCGGTGGTCCAGATCAATAGGGGAATGGCAGAACAGTGGGGGTGATTTGTCTTCGTGACGCCACCTGTGGGTGTTCTGGTAACTTTACCAGCGCTGTTCGGGTCTCCGGGGGATGTTATACAGCGAGATGGAACGCTCCCCACAGGATGAGCGGGAATCCCCGGAGCCGGGAGCTGCGCAAGATGTTGTGAGGCAGCTGCGGGATGCTGCATGCTGAATCCAGGAATAATGTACAACCACACAAAGTCTCTTTTAGGTACCTTTACTGGTTGGTGATCAGGTACACTCGGACCGGGATAGTGAAGTTGGCACTTCTGGAGTTTCACAGCAAGCAGTGTTAGGCTTCCTTTCTCTAGTTCTGGTGCTAAGGTCGGGTGGATGTGGAATCCATCCGGACCGGGCAGTTTGTTCAATAGAACGGATTTCACCTGGTTGTCAGCACTGAGGGCACTGTAAAAGGGTGATGATAATTCTACCTTCTTCCCTGGGCTCTCGTTGGTAGGTGCGACAGGTGAACAGGGGGCTAGACTCCCTGTGAGTATGCTGGTTCTCTGTGATGGCTTGGTGGCTCTCACAGCTTCGGTTCCAGTAACTGGTTGATTTGGAAAGAGTCGGATTAACTCTGTGTTCCTGAGAGGTGATCTCCTTCTTCCTCTTGTCCCAATTGCAGGGACCTCCACTTACTAACAGGCTGGTTGGGCCTAGTGTGTTCCTCATAGGGTGGAGGTTTCACACAGGCTGGCAGCTCTTGTAGCGTCTACCACACTCTGAAGTTTCTCCCTCCAAGACTCTATTTATAGGGGGAACTGGCTCAAAGTGACCAGTGGAGCTCCCCCTAGAGGCTTGGGGTGAAACCAGGTGTTCTAAGTGTTGTTGTGTTTGTGGGTTTTGCTTTGCTGTTAATACTCCATTCATGCCCTAAGGATTTCTGTGGTGCCCAACAGGTGCCAGGGTGCCACACAATCACTCAGAACAGGGAACACCTGAAGAAGTTCAGCATCTCCCAGTCTCAGATTACACAATTTTGTTGTCAATCAACATATCAATAGCTCAACATGCCTCTGCACTTGATTGGATGACAGACCTACCACTAACCAAACTGACAGCTCAGCATAGTCTTGATCTCAGAAGGCAGCAAAACTGTCGCTCACTTTGTCCAAAACACATTTAGTGCAGGAATTGTGACACCGTGTATCTAATTCCAGTGTGTGATACATGTCGTTTAGCTTGCCCATCGCATGCATATCTATACCCAGCACATAATAACTTTGCGTATCTAATCAAAGTGTGTGATACATTCTGCATATCTAACCCTAGAGCATGACACACTTTGTGTATCTAACTCCAGCAAGCGCATGATATGCTCCATGTACCCAACTCTAACATGTGATACTGTAAACAGAACAAACTAAAGCTACGTTCACACACAGCATTATTGCTACGTTATGTGAGGATCCGTTTTTGGTGCCAAAACTGCACCAAGAACGGATCCTCACAAAACGCAGTGTTCTGTGCATGAATGTCACTGCGCTTTATGCCTGCTCTTACTCACCTCGCCGCGCTCCCTCGCTTACCACCAGCTGTGGCCTCTCATCTCCGGAGGCCGCAGCGTCGCTTCCTCTAGGATTTTAACGCCTGCCATATGACTGAGTGACATCGCTCAGTCACAAGGTGCTGTCCAAGGTTCTCCACAGGTTCTGCAGCTTTGGTATGAGGAATATCACTGGGGGAGCACAGCAAGGTGAGTACAAAGCGGAGCAAAATAACGCCGCAAAATCAACATGATTTCTTTTTACGGACACACTTTTCAGCCCAAAAGCAGGTCCGTAAAAAGCGCTGCGTGTGAATTCCAAGTAGTGAGTTGCATTGTCTTGGCTGGCACCAGCCAATGTCAATGCGTTTCATTGCATTCCACTGCAAATAGTGGATCCAAAGCAAAGCAGACCAATAGCACAGCATGTGAATGTTGTGAACGTAACCTAAGGCTGGTTTCACATCACGTTTTTTGTGATCCGGGCCGATCTGATGAGAACCGTCTGCACACCGGACCAGAGGGCATATTAGCCCTCCGGCTCTGTGTGCTGATCCAATCCGAGGCTGTCCGGTCCACAATGGACAGGCCCAGATCGGATCAAAACATGATGTAAAACCAGCCTTACAAAATCGATGTTGCCATCAGTACTGAGTGATAAGGTACCGTCACACACGGCAATATTGCTTGCAATTTCACTGGCAATTTGCTGGCTGCAGTGAAATCATGGACACATTGTTCCATTTGTACACGGCAACAAAATAGAACAATGTGTCCATGATTTCACTGCAACCAGCAAATTGTCAGTGAAATTGCAAGCAATATTGCCGCGTGTGACGGTACCTATAGTGTCCACATCTCAGTTTTACTTTGCAGTCACCAACAAAATGGCTCTGCCCTGTAATCCTAAACTTCATTCTCTTTTATCCAGAAGTAGAGAGGAGACTTGATGACACATGCAAGCACACCCAGCCAACTGTTACTGAAATCATAATGTAATTATTATTATTAATAAGTATTTATATAGCGCTATTAGGATACATGGCGCTTTACAATTTAGAGGGTAGACAAAGACAAGTGGTCGAAGACGACTATTCTAAAGGCCACTTTACACACACCAACTTATCTGTCCAACTTCTGAACAACTTACTGGTTGCAGTGAAATCATGGACACATAGTTCCATTGTACACAGTCACAAAATGGAGCAAAGTGTCCATGATTTCAATGCAACCAATAAGTTGTTCAGAAGTTGGACAGATAAGTTGGTGTGTGTAAAGTGGCCCTTAGTAACAGTATACTATGGAAAATTTCAGCAGCTGCTCCTGCTAGTGTTTAGAAGTCAAAAATATTAAGACTTTTACATTTATTTTCTATATTTGATACCAATATAAAAGAAGTTTAATTAATTTTAAATGTACATTTTTTTAATTGTTAGAAAATATATTTTTGATGACACATTCCCTATAAGAAAAAAAGTCTCAGTATATCAACAGCAGCAGGATCACAGTTTGCACAACACAGCTTTTTAGTATAGAACTTAAAGGGATTCTTCAACTTCTCTGATCGTAATGGTTATAAACTACAGTTACGCATAGTTACCCACTTTAAACATTGTCATGTTAGAGGTCTCTTCTAAAGATGAAACAATAATAATCCATTTTTTCAGCTGAATGGTAAATCCGATTGGCCATAATGTTCAGGTGATTGGAAGGGGATTGATTCCATTACATGATTCTTGGATTTGCTGTTTCATTTACCGTAACTGACATCTAATCACAGGGGTCAAGTGACAAAAACATCTGTATTTTATCACTTATCAAGCTTTGTATATGTTCAGCAGCCTCCTGGCTGCTATTATATATCATCACAATTAGCTAACAGAGAGTTCTAATTAGACTGGAAACACATGACCGTATGAAAAATTGTAGCACCTTTTCCAGGCGCTTTACCAAGCTTTTCCAGTGGCCCTGGTGGTGGAGGCGGGGTTAATACCAACTTTGTATTGCCACCTGGTATTAAGAGATTCTTAAGGCCACTTCACACACACAGATATCTGAGTCCAATATCTGAACAGATCTCTGGTTGCAGTGAAATCATGGACACATTGCTCCATTTTGTGGCTGTGTACAACATGGAGCAATGTATCCATGATTTCACTGCAACCAGAGATCTGTTCAGATATTGGACTCAGATATCTGTGTGTGTGAAGTGGCCTTCAATGCCAGGCCAACTGAGTTACTCCCGGCTTACTCCACTGCAAACTGTTCATCAAACTTCCGTACCTCATTGCAATCAATGGGAGCTAAAATCAAGGGCATAGAAAACACCTTCAAAGGAGCCCAAAAGCTGCCAAACACAGCTAAAACCCACTGCTTTGGCACTGCTATTATCTTCCTAGCATATTACTTATCAAGCTTCAGCGCCACTGTCACCCTGCTTCTGGACCCACTCATGAACCTCACTGCTTCCTCCCCTTGATTGGTTAAAGTCAGACTTATCCCCGTCCACTATCTCTGCCAGCATCTTTAATTGGTTGCCAGTATGGCAACCAAACTGACATTAAAGGGAACCAACCACCCCAAATGACCCCCCCGGACTGTTAATATGTGTCCCTACACCCAGCACACACATTTGGGGCAATTGTTTTTGCTAAAAAAAACTGTTTAGTAGAAGCTAAGATATAGCTTTATAAAGTTTAAAAAATCCTGCCGACTGGGCGTTACCTAGCTTCTCCTGCTGCCGAGTGCATCTGCCCGTCAGCCTCCTCTCTCCTCTCCCTTCAGTAAAGCCCTGCCCTTTCAGCCTCTTCACAGGCTGGTGCACGGAGTCTCATGGCCGTGCACACGTCATCAGCTACAGCCAGGGTCACGAGCACACGCTCTGTGACTTCCTGGCTGCGCAGCTGTGACTCACTCTGCCGGGTGATCACGTTACATTCCAGGCTCAGCTGTGGATGAGAGCAGGAGGCTGCAGCAATTGTACCGAATGTAAGTATCCACTGCAGGCTAGTATTGTATCAGCAGCACTGTCACCTATGTGTATTTTATCAGCAGCAGCACAGTCACATGTCTGTATTCTACTGCTACCCACATAGCTGCCTTGAAATACTGTGCTACCCACTGAGCTGGCTTTATACTCTGCTACCCACAGAGAAGCCTGCATACATTTGGCTACACAAGCAGCCGGCAGTATACAGCCGTACCCACGGAGCCACCTGTATACTCTGCTATCCACAGAGCAGCATGTATATACTATGCCACCTACTGAGCCACATGTATAATCTCCTATCCACAGAGCTGCATGTGTATACTCTGCTTCCCACTGAGCCACCTGTACACCCTGCTAACAACGGAGCCACCTGTATACTGTGCTACACACTGATCTTCCTGTATATACTCTGCTTCCCACTGAGCCACCTGTATACCCTGCTAAACACGGAGCCCCCTCTATAGTCTGCTACCCACTTAGCCACCTGTATTTATTGTATATACCTGTATTGTATATATAAATGTATCACTATGGCCAGTGATGCTATATGAGCTAATACTGGGACACTCCAAATATTCCTTTTGCAGGTCTATGGGAAGGGAGTCTTTACACATATATTTGTCATATGCAAGGATTAGTCTTTCTAGAGGTTTGAAACCTTGCAGAGAATCGCTGCAGCCTCCTGCTCTCATCCACAACTGAGCCTGGAATGTAACGTGATCACCCGGCAGAGTGAGTCACAGCTGCACAGCCAGGAAGTCACAGAGCGTGTGCTCGTGACCCTGGCTGTAGCTGATGACGTGTGCACGGCCATGAGACTCCGTGCACCAGCCTGTGACGAGGCTGAAAGGGCAGGGCTTTACTGAAGGGAGGGGGGAGAGGAGGCTGACGGGCAGATGCACTCGGCAGCAGGAGAAGCTAGGTAACACCCAGTCGGCAGGATTTTTTAAACCTTATAAAGCTATATCTTAGCTTCTACTAAACAGTTTTTTTAGCAAAAACGATTGCCCCAAATGTGTGTGCTGGGTGTAGGGACACATATTAACAGTCCGGGGGGGTCATTTCCTTTAAATTACTGTAAAAATAAATAAATAATTGAAAAGGTTTGTGTGGGGTCCCCTCACTTTTGATACCAGCCAAGATAAAGCAGTTGGTATTCTTACCATTGGGAGGCACATAGCTACTGCCCCCCCCCTTCCTCTTCCCTACAGGGTAAGCATAGCAGCTCGCATCTGCTCCAGAATATGACAGATTCATAAGAAGCACCATATCCTGGTGCTTCATCCCGGCTCATTCTACTGCCCTGGTGCGGTGGCAAATGTAATAGAAGGGATTAATTGCAGATGAGTATTGTCAATTGTCAACAACTACTAGATTGGTAAGGTTGAGGTGTCTATGATACCCTCACATTACCAATCCAGTGACTAAATAGTTAAATAACACAGATGCAGAGAAAAATCCTTTATATGAAATAAAGCACCAGGAAAAATTCCTTTATTATAAATAAAACACAGACAACCCACTGTCACCCATTTATTATGTCCAAACATACCCTCTGATGATAATTCTCTCACAGTCGGCTGTTAGCAGTGATGTCAGACAGTTGATTCACAGTCACAGCTGCGTTACCGTGGTAATGGCTACAGTTGTTACCAAGGTGACCCCTTGTATTACCCTGACTGCCACCTCACCAGGGTAGTGGGAAGAGCCGGGATGATGCACCAGCATAGGTACATCTTATAGAGGCGCCAGTTCTAGGGCAGCTGCGGTCTGCTATTTTTAAGTTAGTGAGGGCCCATAAAAGATAACCCTTCCCACCCTGAGAATTCCAAACCCTGCTCTCGGCTTTACCTTGGCTGGTAATCAAAAATGGGAAGGTTCCTACAACATTTTTTTTCTTCAAATTATTTTATCATTAATAAATAATTTGAAAAAATAGCTTGGGGTGACCTCTGTTTTGGATTACAAGCCAAGGTTAAGCTACGAGCTGTGGTGTACAGGCTGCAGCTGTCTGCTATACCCTAGTTGGGGAGAGATGGTACCCCACATCATTTTTTTTCTTTAGCTAAATACAATTATTAGCTAAATAACGATTATTTCTTGTTAGCTAAATACAAGGCTAAAACACCCTTTTTAGTGAAACATGAAAGACACTCAAGGGTGTAAGTTTACAATATATAGGGGTGGGACAAAATGATATCTATCTCTAAATCTAAAAAAGAAAATCAGGTAGTACTCAAATAAACAAAAACGTGGACTTTATTAGTTCATGTGGAGCGACGTTTCAGACAAACTGGCCTTCGTCAAGCACAAAGTAAATGTTAACAAGGTGCTTGATACAGGCCAGTTTGGCTGATTTGTTGCTCCACAAGGACTAATAAAGTCCTCTGTTTTTGCTTATTTTGACTTCTGGCTGATTTTCTTTTTTAGTTTATTTTTTGCTTTGGGCATGGCAATTTTGGGCTTCGTACTCTGACTCACCGTGGGCCGGGTGCTCAGGTCTCAGGCGCTGGCTGTCAGTCACGGTTCCGGTGCCTGAGGTTGTGGGCCCGGTGGTCAGTAAAATGGTGAAAACAAAATAATAAAAAGCTGATAAAGTTATTAGTACATGATGCCACCTGTAGGGTTCCAGTGATAGCACCGGCGCTGCTTGGACCTCCGGGGTGATGGGCGGCAGCAGGATGGAACCGCTCCCTACAGGACGAGCGGGGTCCCCGGAGTCAAGAGCTTCAGTAGAGTAATAGGGCAGCTCGGTTGTTTCTGTAAGGCAAGGCAATTAACGGTAGTCCCAGAATAAGGCTCAGACATGTTGCTCCTCTGAACGGGTATTTACTTAGTTGTTCAATGGCAGACAGGTGAAACAGTTCTCAATGCAAGTAACGGACCGGGTTGTCCCTGTAATGAATATTGTCCCTCTCAGGCTCCACAGGTGTCCTTCTCTATTCTGACTGTCCCCTCTCTTCGCTGCTTTGGCATACCTTGCCAGGGTACTGAGGGCCCTCGATCGGGGTTCCCAGTTTAGGCCCTATTCACGGGGTCCCTGGCCCTCAATGGTGGGTACCCCCTGGTATAGCTGCGGTGATGGTTAGTTTGTGAGTTGTGCTCCTAGGAAGCCTTCAACCACTCCGGGTTCTGTTGTGCAGGGTTAAATCGTCTGAACCACCTCGGAGCCGGTACTCCGGGTTGTGGACTGGGCTCGGGTCTTCTATCACCCGCTCTATCTTGGCCCCTTTCTCGTTCTGGGTCACCAGTGCTCAGTGCCCTCCCCGTTAGCTGTCTTTTTGGTCATGACTTGACTTCCCTTGTTCTTGTCTCTCCACTGTTCGAATTCCTTATTGCTTTCCCCACTGCTATATACCCTAGCTCTCCTCCCACCAGGACCGGTTACCCAGGAAACGGATGCATAAAACTGATCCTCTGCTTCTAGGTGCTGCATGTGGTAGATGGAACCTCAGGATTATCCTATTCATCACTGGGACGGAGAATACAACACCTTAGTCAGGGGTGTAGTAACCTCCTGTGACGCACTCTTAGTGGGGTGCCACAGCTCCATTTTAATAATTGAGTTTGGTACTGTTCTCTTTTTTTCTCTTTTTGTATCTCTAAATCTTTCAATTTTTTTCAATCTATAAATCTATCTCTACTTTTCATTCATCGATTCTTTCCATCCATCTGTATATCTATCACCTATTCTTTCTATGTGTCTATCCATCCATCCACTTAAACAGCCTAAACTCGAGTAATTGTTAAAAGCTTAAAAGATTTAAAAATCTTTAAAAACATTAGCAGGCCACAGCTGCACAAGGAATGGCACTTCCATTACATGTGCCATTCCTCGGGCGGCTGCAGCCTGCTAATTTCTTAGCAGGTCACCCCGCCTCTCTCACTGCCCTGGTGCATTGGCCAACAGGATAATGATATTTGGAGTTGATTCTAGCTAGGTAATGTCAACTGACATCAAGCCCTGAGGTTAGTGATGCTGAGACGTCAATCAGATACCCAATATTATTAACCAAGCCAGTAAGGACACAATTTACCACACCAATAAATATTATATTTGAAAATTAACTCCCCAATACATTCCTCTTTCACCATTGTTTTTTATTAAAATCCATGTTTTTAAGTTTCCCACTCAACCCAGCAAAAAGAAAGAGCATGTAAAAAAAAGTTTGGAAAAAAAAAAATGAAACCCAAATAAATCCTGAAGTAGCCCCAGCATAAGGGATGCAAGATCATTGCTCCTGGCAGTGTGTCCGACTTCAGGTTACACAGTCGGTATCACGTAGTAGGGAATCCCACTGTGTGACCTGAGACAACCAAAGTGGCATTAGCGCTCGTAACACTAACTGTATCATGAGAGCCACAAAATCACGCGAGATGTAGCGGGTTTATATCGCCGATATTGTGAGACAGCGTGTGTGAGGAGCAGTGACGTCAGGAAGTGCAGTGCAGGTCAAACTTGCAGGATAGTCCCTGTGTGACCTCTCAAGTCTGAACTGCAGTAATCTTTGTGATGGCACCACTTGTCACACTGTCACTACTGCCTGCATGCCTGCTCTCACAGCATATGGGAGATAATTTCTGTGGACGTGACATCCCCATATGCTTGTATGAGGGTCCAGGGAGAGCCGCAGTTGTGGTGAAAGGGCTTGAGGATTCCTCTTGTCCCTGGCTACCTCCACAAAGGGCAGGGGTGAACAACTACAGTTCTCATGGGCTACAAACAGTGCACCTTTTTTGGATTTCCTAAGCATTGCACAGGTGATAATTTAATCACCTGCACAAGTGATGATTCCAACACCTTGTGCAATGTTAAGGAAATCCTGAAAACATACACTGTTTTTGGCTCTTGATGACAGGAGTTGCTCAGCCTTGTTCTACAGGAGTGTGTGCAGTTGTGATGACACAGTCTTGCACAATGTGTGGCATGGCTTAAATTTTCTTAATTGGGCTAGACCTATTGGTCTTTTGTTTGCTACCTCATGTTTATTAAGTCATTGTTTCTTGCCAGTCTGCTCGGAGTCCCATTTTATTGGGTTGTGTATTGCTAATTTAATGTAATTTACCTCAGCCCCTCTGTCTACATCACTCAGAGGAGAATTATGCAGATATTGGCTTATTCCACCCATCCTGGAAAACCACAATAACCTGAGATGAATGCTCAGGCTGTATAAAAAGACTTGCTTCAGTCACCAGTAGTCATATGCTACATGGCTTCAATATAGGGGTTCCGGTCCCAATTGGAAGACTATAACCTCAGCCTAGTAATTTTGGTTCTGGCTGTCAGGATAACATTGTGTTATTATACTCTGCATGACCTCAGTCTAGGAGCTTCGGGTCTGACTAGAGGAGCACCAAAACTGAATTATATTTTGGAAGAGTTCAGCCTAGGATTCCAGGATTCGGCTGGAATATCAAGACTACTTAAGGAAGATACCCAAGTTGAGACAATTTGGTCACCTGGCTACAGATTTTGCTGTGTTTGGTCAGCTTCCTAAGCTTGCCACTATTCCTATAACCAGTGGGTGCCCGCCAAAAGTGGGGTGCTCCTGAATTAGCATAGTTGGCCCTGGAATCCCCGAAGGCATGAACATTCTAATCCCTGGTGTGCCAGCAGAAAGATGAGACCGTCTAAAGCATATAACATATACCAAGCAAATACAAGAGAGGGGAGGGGGAGCGCAAAATAGTGTAGTAACCAAGGGACACCAGGGAGAATTGTCACAGGGTCCACTCACCTTTAAGGGTTGTGAAAAGCCACAACCGACTGTAAGAGCTTGGTCACTGCAGATCCCGTAGGGAGGAAAAACTGCATAAGATTTGTAGAAACCAGGATATTATCTGCGCTGACCCAGGAGACAGAGTGGTTTTCAAAACTTTTATTCACCCCACACCATAGAACAGAGAAACAGCCGACACGTTTTGTAGTCAGTGGGCCACTTCATCAGGGCTTCAGGAAAGTTAAGTCCTGATGAAGTGGCCCACTGGCTACGAAACGTGTTGGCTGTTTCTCTGTTCTGTGGTGTGGTGGTGAATAAAAGTTTTGAAAACCACTCTGTCTCCTGGGTCAGCGTGGACGAAATCCTGGTTTCTACAAATCATATGCAGTTTTTCCTCCCTATGGGACCTGCAGCGACCAAGCTTTTACAGTGGGTTGTGGCTTTTCACAACCCCTAAGGGTGAGTGGAGCCCTGTGACAATTCTCCCTGGTGTCCCTCGGTTACTACACTATTGTGCGCTCCCCCTCCCCTCTCTTGTATTTGCTTGGTATATGGTATATGCTTTAGACCAGGGGTCTCAAACTCCAGTCCTCGAGGGCCGCACACAGTCCACGTTTTCAGGATTTACATTGCATTTGACAGTTGGCAATCAAATCACCAACTGACAAACTCTAGGAAATCAAAGAAATCCTGAAAACCTGGACTGTGTGCGGCCCTTGAGGCCTGGAGTTTGAGACCCCTGCTTTAGACGGTTGGGGATCCAATAATGTCTAACCATTGTGTAGCTCCCTACCCTGTGTTGTCTGAGTAGTGTTCTGCTCGTGCTATGTCCTGATGTGCTGCAGCACATCGGGACATAGCACAAATGATCACTTCATGTGGATGCTGGCACTTGCCAGCCATCCAAAGTAAGTGAACCCTGATAGCATCCGGGGTCACTACAGGACCCGAGGCTATCCAGGTGACACATGGAGATCCCACAATCTTATTGCGGGATCTCTGACCATGGTGGGGAACTGCTTTAGATCGCGCTTATTCAAACATTCTAGATGAATTGGTGGTAAGATGAAAAATATTTTCTTTTTAGTTCTCCTCCAAATATGTCAAGCTTCAATAATCACTTCCCCAACCGCAAGCCCAGGTGTTACCTGTGGGCGCTAACGGCGGACACATCCACGGGCTCCTATAGCAAGGTAAATCTGATTCCACTAACCCTATACGAATTAGTGTATAATGGTAACCGGCTGAATAGGTAAATTTGCACTGGGTGCTTTGCGCCCTCCAGACCTTGGGATTGAGCTGTGACCATTAGATAGAGCACATGGAGTATTAATTGAATGCACTGTCTGAGGATTTAGTTCGCTTAGGCTATATCACCCCTTACATAAGCAAGATATCTATATAAGGACTAATATCATTAAATTTGTAAAAAATAAAAAATAAAGGATTAGCATCTGATTCCCAGTACTTCTGGATACAGGTCCCTTAATTTGCATCCAACTTATATTTGATTGGACTCCCCCTCTATGTACCTTTGTATTTATAGCGGTGTACAGATATAACTGTATATGTATATATTCCCTAAAAGAGCTTTACATACAGTCTCCTAGGTCTTGATCTATCCTGTTAACCTCATAAGGTCTGTAGTTATATTTACATTGTACTAGATGGTGGCCCGATTCTAACGCATCGGGTATTCTAGAATATGTATGTAGTTGACATACATGCTGTGACTGACAGAACTTGTTCAGTCAACGTGAGTGAACTATATATATATATATATATATATATATATATATATATGTACAGTTAGGGCCAGAAATATTTGGACAGTGACACAAGTTTTGTTATTTTAGCTGTTTACAAAAACATGTTCAGAAATACAATTATATATATAATATGGGCTGAAAGTGCACACTCCCAGCTGCAATATGAGAGTTTCCACATCCAAATCGGAGAAAGGGTTTAGAAATTATAGCTCTGTAATGCATAGCCTCCTCTTTTTCAAGGGACCAAAAGTAATTGGACAATGGACTCTAAGGGCTGCAATTAACTCTGAAGGCGTCTCCCTCGTTAACCTGTAATCAATGAAGTAGTTAAATGGTCAGGGGTGGATTCCAGGTGTGTGGTTTTGCATTTGGAAGCTGTTGCTGTGACCAGACAACATGCGGTCAAAGGAACTCTCAATTGAGGTGAAGCAGAACATCCTGAGGCTGAAAAAAAAGAAAAAATCCATCAGAGAGATAGCAGACATGCTTGGAGTAGCAAAATCAACAGTTGGGTACATTCTGAGAAAAAAGGAATTGACTGGTGAGCTTGGGAACTCTAAAAGGCCTGGGCGTCCACGGATGACAACAGTGGTGGATGATCGCCGCATACTTTATTTGGTGAAGAAGAACCCGTTCACAACATCAACTGAAGTCCAGAACACTCTCAGTGAAGTAGGTGTATCTGTCTCTAAGTCAACAGTAAAGAGAAGACTCCATGACAGTAAATACAAAGGGTTCACATCTAGATTAGTGATGGGCGAATCTACTCGCTAGGACTAGTTATTCGGCGAGTAGTAAGGGACTCGCAGGACTCGCTACTCGGCGAGTTTCCCAGCGAGGGCTCGCAAAGTAGCGAGTCCAATGCAAGTAAATGGCAATCCTAGTTTTACTAGCGAGACTCGCTATATCACATTGCTATGTAGCTTGAATCTCCCCAAAATCGTTTACAGAATCGCACCGCTTCACGGATACCCGCTGTAAGCAGCGATTCCGAGCGAGTCTGAGCGAGTCTTAGCGATTCCGAGCGAGTCTACGAATCCGAGTCCTGTATTTTGTATTCGGGACTCGTGAATACAGAATCTGTTATGTTCCGACAAAGCTTCCGAGACAGCCTAGCGTGTTAGGTCAGACAAACTTTTGAAGATGGACAAGCATGTTTAGCCAATCATATTCAGTAATGACACAGCCATGTTGGTTGTGGCATTACTATGATTGGCTGCTGTCCATCGTGATGCCTATGTCATGGATGACAGGCAAGGCTGTATATAAGCCTTGCCACCGACATTTTGGGCACATTTCTCTGAAGATCTGAGCTAGAGCAGGGTGAGGTAGATTCTGGAGCAGATCATAGGGATTGTCAGTGAGTGTAGGGAAACTTCAAGATTCCTTATATTAACCCCAAACAGCTCTTGTGAGAGCTAGCAGGAGGACAGAGGAGTACTGGGTACTGTGAGACTGTAGGCAGGCAGGGAAGCAGGGAGCTGCAGCCCTACAGTGTTCACAGGAGCGACCTCATAGCTTCGCTTACTCACTCTGCTGTTCTAATAGCTGAAGTGAGAGGCTTAGCTGAGGTAGTATTAACAATTTTTTGGCAGCTGATAGATTTTGGGTCCTAAAAACCCCTTCAGCGTTATTTTGTCTGTGGCAGAACAGTGCGTTGCTGCTCTCCTAGCTGCAAATAGCACGTACGCCACCTACTTGTGCGCACTTAATAATTTTTTCAGGGACTAGTGTGCTGCTTCACTGTCAAGTGTTAGCACACACTTAACCCGCCAGTAAGTGACGCCTACAGCAACACCAAACTCCATCTCGGTGGCTGTGCGCACTTTCTAATTTTTTCAGGGACTAGTGTGCTGCTTTACTGTCAAGTGTTAGCACACACTTAACCCGCCAGTAAGTGACGCCTACAGCAACACCAAACTCCATCTCGGTGGCTGTGCGCACTTTCTAATTTTTTCAGGGACTAGTGTGCTGCTTCACTGTCAAGTGTTAGCACACACTTAACCCGCCAGTAAGTGACGCCTACAGCAACACCAAACTCCATCTCGGTGGCTGTGCGCACTTTCTAATTTTTTCAGGGACTAGTGTGCTGCTTCACTGTCAAGTGTTAGCACACACTTAACCCGCCAGTAAGTGACGCCTACAGCAACACCAAACTCCATCTCGGTGGCTGTGCGCACGTTCTAATTTTTTCAGGGACTAGTGTGCTGCTTCACTGTCAAGTGTTAGCACACACTTATCCCGCCAGTAAGTGACGCCTACAGCAACACCAAACTCCATCTCGGTGGCTGTGCGCACTTTCTAATTTTTTCAGGGACTAGTGTGCTGCTTCACTGTCAAGTGTTAGCACACACTTAACCCGCCAGTAAGTGATGCCTGCATCAACACCTAACTCCATCTCGGTGGCTGTGCATTTGTCAACAATGTCCCAAAGAAACCAAATTCCCAAAAACCAGTCTTCAAAGGGACAGGGACGAGGTCGTGGCCCTAGCAGTCGTGAACAACAAGGCACTGGTAGAAGTAGACAGACGAGGATTGATCGATCCACCTTTCTGCTGTCTAGATTTCCCAGTACTCAACCTAAACGTGTCTTGAGGCCAGAAGAGCAAGACCAAATAACATCTTGGATGGCTGACAAGACCTCAACCACTGGTTCTGGCAGCATACAATCATCCTTGACACCATATTCAAGTGCCGCTACTGACAACGCGGGGTCATCTAATCCGCAAAATCTTCCTATTTCCTCAAGCCATCGCCAGACAGAGGAAAATTTAGACCGCGAACTTGGACATTCGGAAGATTTATTTGGTTCTTATCAGCCATTCATACAACCTGACCTTTCTTTGTCACTGCCCGAACAGATACTTGAACCAGACGTACATTCCATTCATGGACAAAGTTTGGATTCACCTCGTCCTGAAGAACGTCCCTTTCAACAAAGGCATAGACCGTCTCAGGAGGTGGAGGATGATGATGATGATGAGACACACATCTCATCTGGCCAGCCTGACCAGTCACGTTATCAAGAAGACTTTGAGGAGGAGGGGGTGGATGATGAGACCACTGATCCAACCTGGACACTTGACATGCAGAGCCAACAGAGCAGCCAGGAGGAGGAAAGTGGTTATGTACCACCGCCTAAAGCACCCAGGCTTACTCCTTTATCCAGAATCCAAGCTGTGACAACAGTAGCCCAAATTGTGTCAACTGTTGCACAAACTGTACCAACTGTTGCCCCAACTTTAACAGTTGGCCAAAATGTGTCTACAGTTTGTGTTGGCCAGACTTATCCTCCAGTTCCTACACCACAACCTAAAGGACGAACATCCATTGTCTGGAATTTTTTTAAAGATAGCCCATCAGTAGCAAATGTCATTATATGTAACATCTGCTATGCCAGGCTGAGCAGAGGCCAGGGCAAATCAAACTTGAGCACCAGCAGTATGCGAAAGCACATGACTCTTAAGCACCCAAGTCAGTGGTTGGCCCATCAGGGTTCGACATCAGGGCCTTCTGACCTCAACACCGTTATGCCACCTCCGAATCGTCCTTCACCATCTACTGTTCATGCAGCAGCTCCTACTCATACGATCTCCTCACAAGCTGCGTTAGACCAGAGATATGACAGTAGTCAAGTGACTTGTGAGTCTGCGCCAAATGTCCAGTTGTCTGTTCCACAGCTGTATGAGAGGCAGCGGAAGCACCTATCCACACACCCTTTTTCTCGACAAATGACAGCGCAAATTTCTAAGCTGTTAGCTGTAGAAATGCTGCCATTTAGGCTTGTGGATACTGAGGCTTTTCGGGAGTTGTTGGCTGTGGCAGCACCACGATACACTGTCCCCAGTCGCAATTTTTTTTCACGTACTGCCATACCCGCGTAACATCAGCACGTGGTTAACAACTTGAAGCGTGCACTGACAAATGCTGTGAGCGGAAAAGTTCACCTGACAACTGACACCTGGACAAGTAGTTGTGGACAGGGCAGATACATATCCCTAAGGGTACCTTTACACACCGCTACGACAGGATGGATACAACCTGCTACTTCACGTGCACGAGCACGCTCAAACGGTTACAAACGGTAAACGCACCACCTTTACACGCCGCCACAAGGTGCGCTACGCTAAGTTACATCTATAGCTAGCTACATCGCCGGGTGTCTCAAGTAGCCATCTGTAGCTCACCTTACCTCATTTACACACCGCTACAACAAGCTAATATGGGCGGACCTGGTGCAGCAGGGACAGCACATAGGCTTGCCACAATTGTGGATTACGAGACGTCCGTACGATGATAGGACAAAGCAAGAAGCCCATGATTGGGCAGGCATCGCAGGAGGCTGATTAATACATGACGCTCGAGCAATTGTGTAGTGTGACTGGTCAGCTCCTTAAATATGCCTCCCTATGCAGCGACTGCCAATCATAACGCAGGAGCTTCCTCCAATGATCGCTGAAGGGGCGTGGTATCCCGGAGCCTGTGTCACGCCCCAGCTACATACCAGGTATTTAGCCTGGTGTGTAGACATCCCTTCTGCTCCTTCTTTACACGCCGATACAGCTCGCTACAATCGGCTTTGTAGCCATCTGTTTTCGAGCAGTGCTCGGAAACAGATGTATCTGTTGCCGGCTGCCTCCTAACGTCTTCACACGCCGCTACTACGGGCTATATTGACGCTACAAGCTACATTTGTAGCCTGTAGCGTGTTGTATCCATCCTGTCGTAGCGGCGTGTAAAGGTACCCTAACAGCTCACTGGATCAACCTTGTCGAGAGTGTCCCAAAGTCTAATAGTGGAATATCTGCGATCCTACCAACTCCACGAATCATTCCGGTTGTCCGCGTCCTCATATACTTCAACAACACAATGTGCGTCTTCTACTTCCTTGTTCAAAGTATTTTATTGATTTCCGAATATCATAACAAATAACACAATACTTGTAAGGGTATAAGCTTACCCATTAAAATACAGTATACAAACAAAATACAAACAAAGCATTGCAGTAATCTAGATGTACATTAGAAATGAGTACAAGACAATTAATGAGAAATATGTAAAAATCAAAAAGAGATAAATGACCATGAAAAAGGGTCAAGTTGATTGAGTCACACAAAAATCATGAAACTATACCAAATATAACGCTAAACTTAAAGAAGGGGGAGGAGGTGAAGGAGAGAAAAAAAAGGTAAGAACAAAGGGGGTAAGGGGAGGGGATCTAGTTCTCTAAACATTGAGGTCGTGTATAGCCAGGAACGGAAAAATGTGAAGGGATAGTTGAATGATTTAAGGGAAAATAACAATTCCATAACCGCCATTTCCTCTCATATCTCCTGTAAAGTTTATTCCTCAAAGCAAACGAGAGTTCATAAGAGTTATGAGTAGCGATTTTTTCAAGTAATACATTAAACAATGGAGGCTCGGGGTCTCTCCATTTTGTTGCTATCAGATTTTTGGCGGCTAGTAAGATATGTGCAATAAGGGGTCTAAAATCACTTGGGATAGAATTTATGCCAATTAAGAGAAGAATTAGTTCTGGAGTTAAAATAATGTCACTATTTGTGATTTCATTAATTAGTATTTGTATTTCACCCCAGTATAATTTAAGGGCTTCACAGTCACAAAAGACATGGGAAATATTCCCTTCTTTGCGGCAATTCCGCCAACACAAAGGAGAATAATCCTCTTTGATCTGGTGAAGTCTAACAGGAGTATAGTACCAACGAAGAAGAATCTTATAATGAGATTCGATAAGAGAAGAGCAGTGTATACAGGAATGTAATGTTGTGAGAGTTTTACTTAGGCAATCTGTGGGGATAAAAGATTTTAATTCCCTTTCCCATGCTACTATATTGGTGGATTTGGTTAGTGCTACATCAGAATTAATTTCCTTATATATATTATTAGTCTTCCAAAAGGTAATGTTATTTGAGTGTTTGAACATTTGGCTGACACTTAAGGGGAGAAAAAATTAATTTTGTGTTTGTTATAAAGATTGTTGATTTTGTCCCAAATTTTAACTTCCAGCTCCTTCAGGTTAAAAATTGAACTCAGATCATCAAAAGGGATAAGTTTTTTATCATTATTAATTATGTCCGAGACATAATTAATTCCAGCAGTTTTCCAAGAGTCAACTTTCAGGCCCGGAGAAAGAAATTCCATTATTTCTATGGGGATCCAGTTGGGAGTAGTAGTCGACAAAGGGCTAAGGTTTTTTGCCATAAGGCGCCTCCAGGATTGAATTGTTGCTTTAACTGTATGCTCTTTAGGAAGTCGCTTAGATGAATCACATAAGTATGAGAGCAACAGCAGAGTAAGTCCATTTCTGGAAAATTTGGTTTCCTCCAAGGAGAGCCAACTGGGTCTAGAATCTTGGTTCCACCATGTCTGACTAAGTTTTATTACTGAAGCGTTATAATATGCCAACAAGTTGGGAATTGCCAGACCACCATTTGATTTACTTTTCTCAAGTATAGTTCTCGCCACTCTAGGTTTTTTATGACCCCAGATAAAGTTCATTAATTGGGTTTGTAGTTTTTTAAACCACGACTGTTTGGGGGGTAAAGGTATGGAGCGGAAGACATAAAGTAACTTAGGGAGTACGAACATTTTGTATGCCTCAACTTTACCAATCCAGGATACATCAATTTTGGAAATATGAAGAAGGTCAGCTTGGATAGTTTTAAAAATTTCAGAGAAGTTAATGTTTGCCATATTGGAAATTTGTTTAGTTATTTTAATGCCCAGGTAATCTAAGTCTACCCTATCCCAGGAAAGGTTGTGTTCGAACTTAAGAGATTTTAATAGTTCTGAATCTAGATTCATGTGGAGAACTTGGGTTTTATTAAGGTTGATCTTATAGAGAGAAACCCTAGAAAACTCCTCGATTGTGGCTAGAAGATTTCATAATGAATTGAGAGGATCTGTAAGAGTGAGGATTATGTCGTCGGCGAAGAGACTGATTTTATATTCTTTAAAATAAGTATGTATCCCTTTGATAAGTTGGTTCATACGGATCTTCTCAAACCCAAATTTTTTTAGTGTTTCAAAAAGGAAATTCCAATGGACTCTGTCAAATGCTTTCTCAGCATCGACAGAGACCATAATTGTTGGGATAGATTTTTTTTCTATATAGGACATTAGATTTAGAATTCTTCGGGTGGCGTCAGATGTTCCTCTGTTCTGAATAAATCCCACCTGTTCGCTGTGTATTAGTTTCGGAATGACTTTCTGAATTCTTGTATTAATGGTCTTAGTGATAATTTTGAGGTCTGTATTTAAAAGTGAAATGGGCATTAGAGACATTCTCTGAGTCTTCCTTATTTTTAGATAAGACAGTAATGGTGGCTTGTAGCATTTCTGATGGAAAGAAAGCTTTGTTAGAAGTTGTAAAATTTATTAATTTTGTAATGTAAGGGGATAGAATTTCTTGGAAAGCAGTGTAATATTCGTTCTGAAATCCATCCGGGCCAGGAGATTTGCATTTCTTGAGAGAGTGAATTGTGTCTAAAACTTCTGATTCCGTAAAGGTTGAATTTAGGAACTCTATATCTTGCTTAGATAGAGACGGGAGTTCAATCGAGTCAAGGAATGACGAGATACTGGGAAGAGTTGGAGAAGGCTTCGTAGGAGTTTCTTTGAGATTATAGAGAGACTTATAAAAGTCAGCAAAAGTATTTGAAATTGCTTGTGGGAGTTTCTGAAGGATGTTATGTTTATTCTTGACTTGAGTAATGTTAGTTCTAGTCCTGCGAATTTTTATCATTCTCGCAAAGAGTTTAGAGGGTTTATTTGTACAGCTGTAATAATTTGATTTGCTTATCTGCGAGAGTTTGTCAAAATCAGAAATTAATAATGATTTGAGTTCCAACCTTAGGGCGAGTAATTCCCGAAAAATTGTTTCATTAGGGGAGTTTGCAGCAGTTACCTCCAGTTCTTTAATTTTTTTAACTATAGTTTCTGTGTCTTTTAAAAGGGATTTCTTGAGTGTTGAGTTAAACTTGATAAGAAGGCCTCTAATTACTGCTTTGTGGGCCATCCAAATAGCTGTAATAGGGGTCTCATCTAGATCATTTTCTTTGAAGTAAAATTTCAACTCATTTCTAATCTCCGAATTGAATTGAGGGTGGTTAAAGAGAAAAGAGTTGGCCCTCCATATTCCCTGATTTTTAGTGGGAAACCCGCCTAACGTTTCGAAAATTACTGGGGAATGATCAGACCAGGTTCTAGGGAGGATAGATACTGATTTAATACTACGAAGTGAGTTTATGTTAGTGATAATTAAGTCAATACGGGCAAAAGTTTTATGTACATTAGAGAAATGTGTAAATTCTACTGAAGATGAGTTAATACATCTAAAAGCGTCATATAACTCCTTCCTGTCAAAGAGGGGTTGAGTTGGGTATTGATATTTCTGTGGTTGTTTGATGAGTCTAAGTTGCTATTAGGAACAGCATTAAAATCACCAAAGAAGAAAAGGGTACCTCTTTGAATTTCTCTCACTTTTTTAATTAATTTTTTAAGGAACGATATTTGACCATTATTAGGAGCATAAAGGTTTACTAAAGTATGGGTAACTTCATTCAACTTGCAAACAAGGATAATAAATCTACCTTCATCATCTGTTGTGACCTCTAACTCTTCAAATTTGACTGAGTCTTTTATAAGAATGGCTACGCCTGATTTTTTCTTTTTGTTTGAAGAAAAGTAAGTGTGGGGGAACTTAAAATTGGTAAATTAAGGGGAATTTTCCGAAGAAAACCTAGTTTCCTGTAAACCGGCCACATCTATATTATATTTCTTCAGATCTTTCCACACAAAGAATCTTTTTTGAGGAGAGTTTAGACCATTTGTATTAATTGACATAAATTTAAGTGTCATATTCTGGCTATGTAGCTAATCGTAGTAGGAGAACTAGGGTGGTTGAGATTTGAAGGTTAATAAAGTTTAGAGAGGGATGGAGAGGGGATCAGAAGAAAAAAAAAAAAAAAAAACTAAGAGTACTAATTCAACTAGTAAATTATAAGTTTTGGAATTTTAAATCTAAAGAAATTTTTAATTTATATGAAGTTAACAAGTATACCTATAAAGAGGAAGGGTTCAAGAGAACCGGTATTTAACTTCCTTTGGGCTAACGTTATGGCCAAAGTGCCTAGAGCTGATCGAATTAGTTGATATCAAAGTAGGTGCTCATCCCGCTCCAACAATATGTAGATCTTTGAGAGTCTTGAGACCAATATTAACGTCCTCAATGTTGAAGGTTTTGTGGTTGAAGGAGAAAATTACGCTTGGAGTAGGACGGCCCCATCTGTACAGAATTTTTCTGGTTCTCAAAGCCTCTATAATTGGTTTTAGAATTCTACGTCTGGTCATGGTTTCCTTAGATACGTCTGAGAAGACTTTTATCTTGTCAAAGGGCAGCGGCAAGGTTCTATTTTTCCTCAAAAAAACATTGATCAGATCTTTAGTCTGGAAAAAAGAATATTTGGCGATTACATCCCTGGGAATATCGTCTGCCAGGTGCGGAGGTTTGGGAAGTATGTGAGCTATTTCAATTGAATATTCAATTTCGGTTTTTGAGGGAATAGTCTTTTTAGTTAGGTTTTTGACATAGTCGATTAGCTCGTAGTTTTTAACGCTCTCAGGTATGCCTCTAAATTTGAGGTTAAGTCTTCTGTCTCTGTCTTCTCTGTCAATGAGTTTGTCTTTCAGGACTCTAATTTCTTCTTTCATCTTGGTTTGATCACTCTTAGTAGTTTTGTTGTCTAGTTTAAGGTCAGTCAGCAGTTTTTCATTTTCTTCTACTCGAGAAACTATTGAGGACATTGATGACTTGACCTCATCAAATTGCTCCATCATTTCTTCTTTTAGTGAATGATTAAAGGCAGTAAAGAGTTTTAGAAAAAAATCTTTATTTAGAGGTTGTCCTGCGTCAAAATTTAGAAGTGGTTCCAAGTCAGGTAAGTCTTTCTTGAGCTTTTGTCTTGCTGGGCTCTGAAGGTGTGGTTCTCGGTCAACTTCTGGGTGGTCTGAGGAGGAGAAGCCAGGGCTTGAATTGGAGGGAGTCTCCATCTCCTTCCTCTTTGTGCTTGCAGGAGGAGTTTTATGAAACGACAGATCTTCCATGGGGGAACTCCAATCCTTCAAGTTATGACCGGAATTAGTTTTATCTTTCCCTACCTTAGCGTAAGTGTTGATTTGTTTGGGGGTGGGGATTTTACTCATGGGAGAGATCTTAAGGGGATTAATTATCATATCAGAAGTACCGGAGCTTGTAGTTAGTTTTGACTTGGAAGGCATTTTGTCACTTAATAAATTGAATCTAGGATTATTAGCTTTAGGATTAGTGAAAATAAATAGTGTATTTGAATCTATTAAGTTAAACTTATGAATATTAATGGAATTGTGGTTTGGGGGAGGAGAAGATTAAGGGAGATCAAATCTAAGTAAAAGCCTAGACTCAGATAGTATGTAAGTAGAGAAAAGAGATGAAGAGTGAGAAAAAGTTTGAAATCACCAGAGCATCATAAAAGGTGACAGCAGTCAAATGCAAGACAATAGTAATTACAATAATTCCTAATTGAATGAAGGAACTTAACATAGAGCGCAAAACACAGTAACTAACAGTCACTGCCCACTAGGTGTCAGTAGATGACACTGAAAGTATTGACTTAGCTGAGGTTATATGACTCACACTGCAAGACCCATATAATAGTAAAGCACATATAGTACTATAGAAGAGATTTAAAGTAACAATAAATCAAATGCAGTATAAATAAATGTAGAAAGGCAGGAGACAGATTTCAATACATAAGTTGATTATGTTATGACAGTCTTTTCTGAGAAAATCTCTCTCTTATGGGGAGAGAGAGGGATCTACAGGGTGATGCAAATACCAAACATCATGAGGGATAGATGAAAGGCAGAATATGGCCCACAATAAGGATATTCCCCTAAGGAATAGTCTCACCAGTAGAAATGAGGGGAGAAATGATGCTGTAAAATAGACACCTTTAAAATGGCTAGAGATAAGGTGACCACAGTGGTCACAGGCAGAAATAAAGGAAGTCTTCTATCTTCTTCAGCTGGCCGACGTCCCTCGGTCTGGGCTGCTAGGGTGCGTTGCTGGCGCCTGCCAGATCCGCTTCTCCTGTCTTCAGATGGCCGACGTCCCTCCAATCCAAGCTGCTAGGGTGCGTTGCTGGTGCCCGCCAGATCCGCCTGCTATGAAGTGAAAATTAGGTTAGGTGCAGTTCAGCTCGCACCTGCAGATGGCGCCTGAGAGCGCCGTTTGAAGCTGCTTAAAACTTTGTATTCCTCCACTCCGGGTCACGCTGAAGCTGAGGGGAAGAGAAAGTAGTGCCCCGTTAATTCCGTTGCCATTGGCCTCCACCCGGTCAGATCAAACCTCCGGTTGGAGCCACGATCTTCAAACACTGTCTGTGACAGTTGTCTAATCGCTGGCAGCTGTTTAATCGTGGACAGTCATCATCCTCCGCGTCCGGTCTCCTCTGAGTGGCGGAGAGGCCCGAAATAATCGGTGAGGTACTAACTGAACACCGGGGAGAAAGTAGAAAGCACCGGTAAGGAGTGACCGGGGAGAGACTTTAGACAAAACCCCTTTATAGTTAGGCAGGAGCAGGAGCAGGCAAATGGCGCCGAAACAAAATGGCGGCTAGTCAGGAAAGCCCTGTCACGAGCCTCAGCTGATACGGTCAAACGGTTCTCCAAAAGGGGTTAAGAATTGATCGGGATGAGGTCTGAAGAAACCTGAAACGATCTTGTCGGTGAAAAAAGGGGTACTTTGTCTTTAAAAAGACAAATTCCCCGTCGCTTTATGTCCGGCACCGGAGCTCTGTAAAAGCTGCCTTCTACATAGAGCTGCAGGCCACGCCCCTCCCTCTACTTCCTTGACCACTGATGATTTGTCCGCAACATCACGTCAAAGTTGGGAGCTTTGCAGTACTGCATCAGCCAGGCGACAACAGGCTCTTCTTAAGCTGATCTGTCTAGGTGACACACCTCACACTGCAAACGAGCTGTGGAAAGGTGTTAAGCAACAGACAGATGAGTGGCTGGCCCCACTGCAACTACAAACAGGTCTTGTTGTCAGTGATAACGGACGAAACCTTGTTGCAGCAATAAAGCTCGGTAACCTTCAACACGTGCCTTGCATGGCTCACGTACTGAATCTTGTAGTTCAGAAATTCTTGAAAAATTACCCAGAGTTATCTGATCTACTAGAGAAGGTGCGTAGAAATTGCGGACATTTCCGATATTCATCAACGGCACTTGCAAGTCTATCTGCCCTTCAACAGCAATTTAATTTGCCCAAACACAGATTAATTTGCGACATGCCCACACGATGGAATTCTACATTCCATATGTTGGCTAGGTTCAATGAGCAGCAGAGGGCTATAGCGGAATATCAGCTGCAACATGCCTGTCACCCAGGAAGTAATACAAGACACATTGGTACGATGGAGTGGGTCTGGATCGCTGACCTTTGCGAGGTTCTAGAGAACTTCGATTACTGCACAAAACTGGTCAGCGATGATGAGTCCATTATTAGTCTCACCATCCCCATGCTCTGTTTGCTTAAAGATTCTCTCCTGAATCTTAAAACAGAATCATTGAAGGCACAGCAGAGGGCTATGGATCCACATTTTAACATCCAGGATCAGAGCCAGCAAAGCCAAGTTCAGCCGGCAACATTGGCTGCAGAACAAAACAGTGATGAGGAAGATGAAGACGATTTATTTATCCATGGTACTGAGGTGCACCCTGATGGAACTCCCAACCCCAGGTTTATGTCGGTACAGCATGGGTGGGCTGAAGAGCAGGAGGCGGAGACCGATTTTGAGACCATGATGCCTTTTGGTCATCAGTCAGGTGACACAGAAGACATGAGTCTTTGTAGCCTAGCACACATGTCTGACTTCATGTCTCAATGTCTGTCCCAAGATCCACGCGTCATTAACATCTATGACAGCGACCTCTACTGGTTGTCAACATTCCTTGACCCACGCTACAAAGACAAGTTTCCATCGCTGCTGTTGCAGTCACCAAAGGGCTTAACGATGGATCATTTCAAAAGTGTGGTTGTTGACAATTTAATGTCAATTTCACCCTCTGACTCCGCTATACCACGAACAAGCAGCTCTTTGCCACAGCAGCCTTTGGTTCGAACACAAACGGCCACATTGTCAAGAAGAGGTGGTGGTAAGATGTCCACCAACTGGGCGATGTTCAACAGACCTTCCAATCTGCAACGGATTGTGCCTACGGTCCCCTTGTCTAGGAGACAAACATTGTCAAACATGTTGAACGAGTATGTGTGTGACACTACCAGCTTCTTAACCGACCCCTCTGTACCCTTTAATTACTGGGTTTCCAAGCTTCACGCTTGGACTGAGCTGTCTTTGTATGCCTTGGAGTTGCTGGCCTGCCCAGCTGCTAGTGTGACATCAGAGCGTGTTTTTAGTGCCGCTGGGGGAATTGTCACTGATAGAAGGTCACGGCTGACTACAGAAAATGCAGACAGACTCACTCTCATTAAGTTTAACAAGGACTGGATATCATCAAAGTTCTTAACCCCTTCAGACGACAGTACCCAAACCTAGAGGGACATTATCAAATTTGATATGTTTGGCTGAGTGCGGTTTAAACATTATGTCCTCTTCTGACACAAAGGATAAACAATGTGCCTCTGCTAAGAAGATTGGATAACTAATGTTCCTGCTACACTTGCTGCATGACAACAAAACTACACAATCAGTGTCAGTAATGTTACTTTAATAATGCATGCACTTGTGATGATTTTTGAACGTTGATTTATGTCAGACAATCCAATACAGTCTCTTGGCTGAATTTTTTAAGGCAACAAGCCTATGCCTGCATTGTGGGCATTTCTCAAACTGCAATAAAACATATTGTTTGGCTCAAGTGCCTTGCATAAATTTTAAAAATGTTGATCACGCCCCTTGGGCTAATTTTTTGAGGCAACAAGCCTATACCTGCATCGAATACGTTGCTTGTACTATGCTCTCAGGACAAGCAAGACTATAGTATGGGCCACGCGCCCTCCTCAACTTCAAAATAGAGTAGATCCCGCCCCTTGGACTAATTTTTTGAGGCAACAAGCCTATACCTGCATCGAATACGTTGCTTGTACTATGCTCTCAGGACAAGCAAGACTATAGTATGGGCCACGCTCCCTCCTCTATATCTAAAAAGAGTTCATCAAGCCCCTTGGGCTAATTTTTTGAGGCAACAAGCCTATACCTGCATCGAATACGTTGCTTGTACTATGCTCTCAGGACAAGCAAGACTATAGTATGGGCCACGCTCCCTCCTCTATATCTAAAAAGAGTTGATCAAGCCCATTGGGCTAATTTTTTGAGGCAACAAGCCTATACCTGCATCGAATACGTTGCTTGTACTATGCTCTCAGGACAAGCAAGAATATAGTATGGGCCACGCGCCCTCCTCAACTTCAAAATAGAGTTGATCCCGCCCCTTGGGCTAATTTTTTGAGGCAACAAGCCTATACCTGCATCGAATACGTTGCTTGTACTATGCTCTCAGGACAAGCAAGACTATAGTATGGGCCACGCTCCCTCCTCTATATCTAAAAAGAGTTGATCAAGCCCCTTGGGCTAATTTTTTGAGACAACAAGCCTATACCTGCATCGAATACGTTGCTTGTACTATGCTCTCAGGACAAGCAAGACTATAGTATGGGCCACGCTCCCTCCTCTATATCTAAAAAGAGTTGATCAAGCCCCTTGGGCTAATTTTTTGAGACAACAAGCCTATGCCTGCATCGAATACGTTGCTTCTCCTATGCTCTCAGGACAAGCAAGAATATAGTATGGGCCACGCGCCCTCCTCAACTTCAAAATAGAGTTGATCCCGCCTCTTGGGCTAATTTTTTGAGGCAACAAGCCTATACCTGCATCGAATACATTGCTTGTACTATGCTCTCAGGACAAGCAAGAATATAGTATGGGCCACGCTCCCTCCTCTATATCTAAAAAGAGTTGATCAAGCCCCTTGGGCTAATTTTTTGAGGCAACAAGCCTATACCTGCATCGAAGACGTTGCTTCTCCTATGCTCTCAGGACAAGCAAGAATATAGTTTGGGCTACGCACCCTCCTCTACTTCTAAATAGAGTTGATCCCGCCCCTTGGGCTAATTTTTTGAGGCAACAAGCCTATGCCTGCATCGAAGACGTTGCTTGTACTATGATCCTGCTGGAGCCTGGCGAAGGGTGCCACTGTACGCTACTGAGATAACGCATAGACGTTCTGTGTTGCAAGTAGACGTCCCAGCCTCTCGCATCTGTGTTCCTAGTGTTGTTGCCATACCGAGTCATTAAGTAACCCCCCCCCCAAACACAGGCACTATTTCTTTGTTAGCAACATTGGTATGTGCAGTAATGATTTTACACGTACTAACCAAGGTGCCCTCATGCGCCATGCAGGCCGTAAAGTACTTGCTAATGATGATGACTTTAAGGCCACCCACAAAACAACCTACACATCCATTCCCTGAAAAAAGACAGACACAAAGCATTTTTTTTTTAAAATCTGTATTATTATGCCTTAATGGCAAAGATGTCAGATTTTTTTTTTTTTTTTTTTTTTTTTTTAAAGCTTTCGAAAAGCAACGAAAATAAACAGAAATAAACATGTCAATAGTGCAAACATGCACTATTTAGATAACCCAAAAAAAAAAAAAAAGTTGACCCTACAGCTGGTGGTAGGTGGGAAGATTGTGTGGGGTAGCCTCTACCGGGCCACCATCACCCTGGTCCTGGAGGAGGTCCAGGGCCCCATGGATAGCCTCCCCCACTGCTTGTAACCCTGTAGGGTGGGTCACCTGGGCCGGTGTCTCAAAATGTCCTTGGGTTGGGAGGTCAATGTGGGTTGGCCCGAAATGTTGGTACGGCCTCTGGGTCGCCACATAGCTGTCCCGCCGTGGTGTGTGCCTGTCTAGCCGGTTTGCGCCAGATTGCTGCCACCCCTCCAAATAGGAAAAGACCTGGCGAGGGTGGTTTGGAGGGCGACACGCATCTATTACAATATGTATTGCTGACCATGCCCGCAGTCGTCTCTCGAATGGAATGTCATCCAAGAACGGTATGAGACTGCGGGCAAAGTCAGCATTACACTGTCCTCTGCGGTCTTGTGGTGCCCCGGGATCAGAGCAAGGCTGCTGGGGTTCCAGTGACTCCCCACACTGCTGGCAGTCGGCAGTGGAGGGCGCTGGTGTGGCCCTTCATCCTCCTCTTCTTCTATCTGTGGCCCCAAAGGTGGTGGTGGTGGTGGTGGCGGAGGTGGTGGTGGTGGTGGTACTCCCTCCTCCTCATCTGGTGGGGGTTGAGGGGCCTCCCTAACCTCCTCAGGCAGCTCTGCTGGCGGGTGACGAGGCCGCCTCCGAAAGTGAGCAGCTCTGTGGGTAAATATAAAAAACATTTGGTGAATGGGTTGCGTTTGGAAACAAAACCATAGGCCAAACATAACATGTGCACGCTTTTTTGACTCAGTGTATCTGTGTATTCTGTGTCTTTTCAATGTTGCCCTTAAGATGGAATTGCAGCAAATAAATTAATGACATTTTTGGCTCATGCCTCAAACAATATTGTATGTGTGGGTAGTGTTGCTCCACGATTTTTTGCCATTACATTACAAATTTTAAAATTTGTCCGCACTATTACACTGTGCCCTGCCTTAGGCAGGACAGCTATGTAGTCACTTGAAGACATATTAGTGGCCACAACTATTGCTTAGACTTTTTGTGGAAACTTTATGTTGACAAAGCTATAGCCTGACACTGTGAGGCAAACACATTCTTCAGGGTTGTTTGCCATCAGATGGACACAAAAAGACACAGTGTGGACGGCCTTGGTCTCAATGCACATAACCCAGATCTATAGGGCAGGTGAGTAAGACAGTAAATGTAGTCATGCAGCATAGGTGACACATGAGCATTGGGCATTAGTGGCCTACACTCCTTTTTGCTGCCATGTATGCTAATCAGGAATGTCTTGGTAAATAAAACACACCAAACAGATGGCTTGGGTTTTGAAACGACTGTAATGGACATAGAGTATGGGGTTGTTTTTGAGCAGCAGGTCACACATCGTTGGTGCCAAACAAGGTGGTATGCACAGATGGACAGTTTTACAGTTCTTCCAACGGGGCCGAACAAAAAACCGGGAGCAGCAAGGGCAAACCTCGGGTTTCCTAAAGGACCTTGGACATAAAAGCCTGTTGCACTTAAAATATGGCCCTCTTTAGTTTGATTTTATACAGCATTAATACACTATGTTTTCCGGAGGATTCGTAATGTGGCCATGAGTTAACGACAAAAAAATTTAAATTCACATGTGGGCCCTAATATCTACACCATCACCTTGCAGCCCCAAATATACCCATGGGAAAACTGAGCCACACATATTTGTAATGATACAGGGTATGTTCTGAAATGTGTGTGACTGTGGCAACAATCTGGGATGGTGTACAAACAGTTTAGTGCAAAAGGGGTATATCCTTGCAACGTTATTTAGCCGAAAAAAACACCCACAACTAAACGTGTAGGGATGTATGTGGCCCTTATGCAAGTCGAGGCCATTAGGAACTGATACAAATGAGGCTTATGACAGGCAAACCAGACAGGGCCACACACCTTAGAGGCCATTGCAGGGAAGAACATGGCTTTGTTCCACAAACATGCCAACAATAATAGCTAATTGTGAGGTCACGGAACATTGTGTCTGACCACCCTGCAGAACATTGCTTGTTTGTCCCAACGTCACAATGTGACTATAAATGTGTATGTCCTGGATCATTGCCAAAGGTAATACAATTGTGTTGCACCATGGCAGAAACAAACCCCAGTGTGGGTATGTAAACCAGCACACTCATTATAGAGCTTCATACGTACACTGTGTGCCCTCGTGGACAGGGTCCTCTCCTCTTGTACCTGTATGACCTGATTGTCTTCATGTACTGTTTTTTGTCGTTAACCCTTATCCTCATGTAAAGTGCCATGGAACCTAATGGCGCTATATAAATAAATAAAAATAACAATAATAGTAAACAACAGTGCAGCAGACAGATACCTTGCCATACGGGCCACCGGTTCTAGAAAGGACAGCCGTTCATAGTGGCAATATATTGTCCCGTGATCAACTTCCGGTCCCCCCTCCATGATCCTCCGGTGTTGCCGCTTGAATTCGTCGCGGCAGCTCCTCCACCGCTTCATAATGTGGTCAACTGTGAAATGATTTCAAACCGGGTTTAGACCTCTGTAACATTTGAAACACTAAAAGTATGTGTACAAATCAACAATAACATTTTATTCATGTTGTGTGTGTAATGTGTATACAAGGCACATGGACACGACAGTGTGGAACATCATCAACAGCATTACGGACATTGAGCTCACATGGCCACAATCACAAATGGGGCAGGGCACATGTCAACGCATAGAGAATGTAATAGTGCGGGCACCAGACTCCGCTCATTAGTGATATTTATATACACCCAACCCCCTGGCCTTCAGAGCCAGGAGGACCAGCCCTTAAACTAAGTGTACTATTGTGACCCCATCCAAATATAGGCAACCATGCGACGGCGCATGATAACACATTGAGGGCCCTGTATACCCTACTATGGGGGCCCTGTATACCCACGGGGGCCCTGTATACCCACTGCTGGGGGCCTGTATACCCACGGGGGGGGCTGTAGACCCTACTATGGGGCCGTGTATACCCACTGCTGGGGACCTGTATACCCACGGGGGGGCTGTATACCCTACTATAGGGGCCCTGTATTCCCACTGCTGAGGTCTTGTATACCCACGGGGGGGCTGTAGACCCTACTATGAGGGCCCTGTATAACCACTGGGGGCCCTGTATACCCACTGCTGGGGGGCCTGTGTACCCACGGGGGGTCTGTATACACTAATATCTGGGGCATATATACACACTGGGGGGCCTGTATACTCTGCAGGTGGAGCTGTATACTCTGCTGGGGGGCTGTCTAACAGTGATAGCCGCTGTATACAAGGATGGCGGTCAATATGGTTTCCCACTTTTTTGGGGCTAAAGTAGGGGGGTCGGCTTATACACGGGTCAGCTTATACACGACTATATACGGTAAATGCAATATAACGTGTGAACACATTTAACTCACCCATATTGCTCTGCGCATCATGGCCACAACGATGAAACGTTGGGAAAACGCCCTGTGCGATCTCCCTCCAGGCTGTAGTCCGCTGGACGTTATCCCCATAGGCAGGGTCAGTGGGCAGCCAAAGCAGGGGCCGAGCCTCCACCAGAGCAATTAATTGCAGGGTGTTGACAGGGGCCATGCTTACTCGCTGTGTTTCTGCGCGTCCAGCCAGGCAACTCGAGTCGGCTTATTTCCTGTTTGCAAAAAGCATGGGGTTTGCTGCAGAAAATCGCTTGCCTCGCCTCAAACACATGCGAGTTTGGCCTCGGAGACAGCAGCAAAATACAGTTGCGAGTGGGGCTTCCGACACGGCAATGCGAGCGCTTTCCGAGACACATCTGCGATTTTTAAATCACACATTACTCGCTATTACTCGCTTCCCCATTCATTAACATTGGACTCGCTAGACTCGCAATGAGTAGTGAGTCCCGGGCTCGGACTCGCTAGACTCAAGCGATTCTAAGTAATTTAGGATTCGCCCATCACTAATCTAGATGCAAACCATTCATCAATTCCAAAAATAGATAGGCCAGAGTTAAATTTGCTGAAAAACACCTCAAGAAGCCAGCTCAGTTCTGTAAAAGTATTCTATGGACAGATGAGACAAAGATCAACCTGTACCAGAATGATGGGAAGAAAAAAGTTTGGAGAAGAAAGGGAACGGCACATGATCCAAGGCACACCACATCCTCTGTAAAACATGGTGGAGGCAACGTGATGGCATGGGCATGCATGGCTTTCAATGGCACTGGGTCACTTGTGTTTATTGATGACATAACAGCAGACAAGAGTAGCCGGATGAATTCTGAAGTGTACCGGGATATACTTTCAGCCCAGATTCAGCCAAATGCTGCAAAGTTGATTGGACGGCACTTCATAGTACAGATGGACAATGACCCCAAGCATACAGCCAAAGCTACCCAGGAGTTCATGAGTGCAAAAAAGTGGAACATTCTGCAATGGCCAAGTCAATCACCAGATCTTAACCCAATTGAGCATGCATTTCACTTGCTGAAATCCAGACTTAAGACGGAAAGACCCACAAACAAGCAAGACCTGAAGGCTGCGGCTGTAAAGGCCTGGCAAAGCATTAAGAAGGAGGAAACCCAGAGTTTGGTGATGTCCATGGGTTCCAGACTTAAGGCAGTGATTGCCTCCAAAGGATTCGCAACAAAATATTGAAAATAAAAATATTTTGTTTGGGTTATGTTTATTTGTCCAATTACTTTTGACCTCCTAAAATGTGGAGTGTTTGTAAAGAAATGTGTACAATTCCTACATTTTCAGATATTTTTGTTCAACCTTTCAAATTAAACGTTACAATCTGCACTTGAATTCTGTTGTAGAGGTTTCATTTCAAATCCAATGTGGTGGCATGCAGAGCCCAACTTGCGAAAATTGTGTCACTGTCCAAATATTTCTGGCCCTAACTGTATATATATATAGCAGCGCTATGATATATGGTGGTACATTACAGCACATGTATAGCTGCACTATAGTATATGGCGGCACATTACATTACATGTATAGCAGTGCTATGGTTTATGGCGGTACATTACAGTACATGTATAGCAGCACTATGGTATATGGCGGTACATTACAGTACATGTATAGCAGCGCTATGGTATATGGCGGTACATTACAGTACATGTATAGCGGCACTATGGTATATGGCGATACTCCGCTCCCCGCGGCCCCCCACTCCTCCGCAGTAAAAGTAAAAAAATCCTCAGTGAGGATACTCACCTGTCCGCCGGCTCGCTCTACCTCCGTCTTCTAGGTCCTACAGGCCTTCAGGACCTGTCGTAGCCTGGGAAACCGATCAGCTGATCGGTCACATGACCGCTAACTGCCGGGGGGGCAGGATGGAGCAGGGGGCAGGATGGTGACAGAGGGATGAGGGGGGGCAGGATTGTGTCAGGGGGGCAGGATGGAGACATGTGGGCAAGATGGAGCAGGGAGGCGGGGCAGGATGGAGGCGGAGGGGGGGAATGATGGAGGAGGGGAGGCAGGATGGAGGCGGGGGGCATGATGGAGGCGGGGAGGCAGGATGGAGGCGGGGAGCAAGAACAGCGGGGGGCAGGATGGAGGCAGGCGGCAGGATGGAGCGAGCGGGGCAGGATGGAGTGAGCGGGGCAGGATAGAGGGAGCAGCGCAGGATGGAAGGAGCAGGGCAGGATGGAAGCGGAGGAGCAGGATGGAGGCGGAGGAGCAGGATGGAGGCGGAGGAGCAGGATGGAGGCGGAGGAGTAGGATTGAGCCGGAGGAGCAGGATGGAGCCGGAGAAGCAGGATGGTGGTTGGGAGGGGCAGGATGGTGGTGGGGGGGCAGGATGGTGGCGAGCGGGGCAGGATAGAGCGAGCGGGGCAGGATGGAGCGAGCGGGGCAGGATGGAGCGAGCAGGGCAGGATGGAGGTGGCGAGGCAGGATGGAGCCGGCGAGGCAGGATGGAGCTGGCGGGGCAGGATGATGGGAGCGGGGCAAGATGGAACCGGAGGAGCAGGATAGAGCCAGAGGAGCAGGGTGATGGCGGGGGGGCAGGATGGTGGCGAGCAGGGCAGGATGGAGTGAGCGGGAGAGGATGGACCGAGCAGGGCAGGATAGAGTGAGGGGTGGGATGGAGCCGGAGAAGCAGGATGGAGCCGGAGGAGCAGGATGGTGGCGAGCAGGGCAGGATGGAGTGAGTGGGGCAGGATGGAGCGAGCGGGGAAGGATGGTGTCGGGGGGGCAGGATGGAGCGTGCGGGGCAGAATGGTGGTGAGCAGGGCAGGATGGAGCGAGCGGGGCAGGATGGAGCCGGAGTAGCAGGATGGTGGTGGGGGGGGGGGGGCCGGGAAGGTGGCAGCGGGGCAGGATGGAGTGAGCGGGGCAGGATGAAGTGAGCGGGGCAGGATAGAGGGAGCAGCGCAGGATGGAAGGAGCAGGGCAGGATGGAGCCAGAGAAGCAGGATGGAGGCGGAGGAGCAGAATGGAGCTGGAGAAGCAGGATGGTGGCTGGGAGGGGCAGGATGGTGGCGAGCGGGGCAAGATGGTGGCAAGCGGGGCAGGATGGAGCAAGCGGGGCAGTATAGAGCGAGCGGGGCAGGATAGAGCGAGCGGGGCAGGATAGAGCGAGCAGGGCAGGATGGTGGCGGTGGGGCAGGATGGAGCTGGCGGGGCAGGATGATGGGAGCGGGGCAAGATGGAACCGGAGGAGCAGGATAGAGCCAGAGGAGCAGGGTGATGGCGAGCAGGGCAGGATGGAGTGAGCGGGGGAGGATGGACCGAGCGGGGCAGGATAGAGTGAGGGGGCAGGATGGAGCCGGAGAAGCAGGATGGAGCCGGAGGAGCACGATGGTGGCGAGTGGGGCAGGATGGAGCAAGTGGGGCAGGATGGAGCAAGCGGGGCAGGATGGTGGCAGGGGGCAGGATGGAGCGTGCGGGGCAGAATAGTGGTGAGCGGGGCAGGATAGAGCAAGCGGGGCAGGATGGAGCGAGTGAGGCAGAATGGAGCCATAGTAGCAGGATGGTGGCGGGGAGAGAGGGGGGGGGTCAGGATGGTGGCAGCGAAGCAGGATGGAGCGAGCGGGGTGGGATGGAGCTGGTGGGGCAGGATGGAGCCGGCAGGGCAGGGTGGAACCGGCAGGGCAGAATGGAGCTGGAGGAGCAGGATGGAGCCAGAGGAGCAGGATGGTGGCGGGGGAAGGCAGGATGGTGGCGAGCGGGACAGGATGGAGTGAGCGGGGGAGGATGGACCGAGCTGGGCAGGATGGAGTGAGTGGGGCAGGATGGAGCCGGAGAAGTAGGATGGAGCCGGAGGAGCATGATGGTGGCGAGCGGGGCAGGATGGAGCGAGCGGTTCAGAATGGTGGTGAACGGGGAAGGATGAAGCGAGTGAGGCAGGATGGAGCGAGTGGGGCAGGATGGAGCAAGCGGGGCAGGATGGTGGCGGGGGGCAGGATGGAGCCGGAGAAGTAGGATGGAGCCGGAGTAGCAGGATGGTGGTGGGGGGGCAGGATGGTGGCAGCGAGGCAGGATGGAGCGAGCGGGGCATGATGGAGCGAGCGGGGTGGGATGTAGCTGGTGGGGCAGGATGGAGCCGGCGGGGCAAGGTGGAACCGGCAGGGCAGGATGGAGCCGGAGGAGCAGGATGGTGGGGGGGGGGCAGGATGGTGGCGAGCGGGGCAGGATGGTGTGAGCGGGGGAGGATGGACCGAGCTGGGCAGGATGGAGTGAGTGGGGCAGGATGGAGCCGGAGAAGTAGGATGGAGCCGGAGGAGCAGGATGGTGGCGAGCGGGCAGGATGGAGCGAGCGGTTCAGAATGGTGGTGAATGGGGAAGGATGGAGCGAGTGAGGCAGGATGGAGCGAGTGGGGCAGGATGGAGCGAGCGGGGCAGGATGGTGGCGGGGGGGCAGGATGGAGCGTGCGGGGCAGAATGTTGGTGAGCGGGGCAGGATGGAGCTAGCGGGGTAGGATGGAGCGAGTGAGGCAGGATGGAGCCGTAGTAGCAGGATGGTGGCGGGGGGGGTTCAGGATGGTGGCAGCGAGGCAGGATGGAGTGAGCGGGGCATGATGGAGCGAGCGGGGTGAGATGGAGCCGGTGGGCAGGATGGAGCCAACGGGCAGGGTGGAACCGGCAGGGCAAGATGGAGCTGGAGAAGCAGGATGGAGCCAGAGGAGCAGGATGGTGGCGGGGGGGGACAGGATGGTGGCGAGCGGGGCAGGATGGAGTGAGCGGGGGAGGATGGACCGAGCTGGGCAGGAAGGAGTGAGCGGGGCAGGATGGAGCCGGAGAAGTAGGATGGAGCCGGAGTAGCAGGAAGGTGGCGGGGGGCAGGATGGAGCGAGCGAGGCAGGATGGAGCGAGCGGGGCAGGATGGAGCGAGCGGGTGAGATGGAGCCGGTGGGGCAGGATGGAGCCGGCGGGGCAGGATGGAGCCGGAGTAGCAAGATGGTGGCGGGGGGCAGGATGGTGGCAGCGAGGCAGGATGGAGCGAGCGGGGCAGGATGGTGGCGTGGGCAGGATGGAGCGAGCGGGGCAAGATGGAGCGAGCGGGGCAGGATGGAGCGAGCGGGGCAGGATGGTGGTGAACGGGGCAGGATGGAGCGAGCGGGGCAGGATGGAGCGAGTGAGGCAAGATGGAGCCGGAGTAGCCGGATGCTGGCAGGGGGGGGCAGGATGGTGGTGGAGAGGCAGGATGGTGGCAGCGAGGCAGGATGGAGTGAGCGGGGCAGTATGGGGGCGGGGGGCAGGATGGAGCAAGCGGGGCAGAATGGTGGTGAGCGGGGCAGAATGGAGCGAGCGGGCAGGATGGAGCGAGTGAAGTAGGATGGAGCCGGAGTTGGCAGGATGCTGGCGGGGGGGGCAGGATTGTGGTGGTGGGGCAGGATAGTGGCAGCGAGGCAGGATGGAGCGAGCAGGCAGGATGGAGCCGGCGGGGCAGGATGGAGCTGGCAGGGCAGGATGGAGCTGGAGGAGCAGGATGGAGCCGGAGGAGCAGGATGGTGGCGAGCAATGGCAGGATGGAGCGAGCGGAGCAGAATGGAGTGAGCGGGGCAGGATGGTGGCAGGGGAGCAGGATGGAGCGAGCGGGGCAGGATGGTGGTGAATGGGGCAGGATGGAGCGAGCGGGGCAGGATGGAGCGAGTGAGGCAAGATGGAGCCGGAGTAGCAGGATGCTGGCGGGGGGGGGGGACAGGATGGTGGTGGAGAGGCAGGATGGTGGCAGCAAGGTAGGATGGAGTGAGCGGGGCAGGATGGTGGCGGGGGGCAGGATGGAGCAAGCGGGGCAGAATGGTGGTGAGCGGGGCAGGATGGAGCGAGCGGGGCAGGATGGAGCGAGTGAAGTAGGATGGAGCCGGAGTGGCAGGATGCTGGCGGGGGGCAGGATAGTGGCAGCGAGGCAGGATGGAGCGAGCGGGACAGGATGGAGCCGGCGGGGGCAGGATGGAGCCGGCGGGGCAGGATGGAGCCGGCAGGGCAGGATGAAGCTGGAGGAGCAGGATGGAGCCGGAGGAGCAGGATGGTGGCAGGATGGTGGCGAGCGGGGCAGGATGGAGCGGGTGGGGCAGAATGGAGCGAGCAGGGCAGGATGGTGGCGGGGGGCAGGATGGAGCGAGCGGGGCAGGATGGAGCTGGAGGAACAGGATGGAGCCGGAGGAGCAGGATGGTGGCAGGATGGTGGCGAGCGGGGCGGGATGGAGCCGGTGGGGCAGGATGGAGCCGGCGGGGCAGGATGGAGCTGGAGGGAACAGGATGGAGCCGGAGGAGCAGGATGGTGGCAGGATGGTGGCGAGCGGAGCAGGATGGAGCCGGCGGGGGCAAGGTGGAACCGGCAGGGCAGGATGGAGCCGGAGGAGCAGGATGGTGGCGGGGGGGGGGGCAGCGAGCGGGGCAGGGTGGTGGCGCGGGGGGCAAGGATGGAGCGATGCGGGGCAGAATGTTGGTGAGCGGGGCAGGATGGAGCTAGCGGGAGGATGGAGCGAGTGAGGCAGGATGGAGCCAAAGTAGCAGGATGGTGGCGGGGGGGTCAGGATGGTGGCAGCGAGGCAGGATGGAGCGAGCGGGGCAGGATGGTGGCGGAGGGCAGGATGGAACGAGCGGGGCGGATTGGAGCCGACGGGGCAGGATGGAGCCGGCGGGGCAAAATGGAGCCGGCGGGGCAGGATGGAGCCGGCGGGGCAGGATGGAGCTGGAGGAGCAGGATGGAGCTGGAGGAGCAGGATGGAGCCAGAGGAGCAGGATGGTGGCTGGGGGGGGAGAAGGATGGTGGTGAGCGGGGAAAGATGGAGTGAGCGGAGGGGATGGACCGAGCGGGGCAGGATGGAGTGAGCGGGGCAGGATGGAGCCGGAGAAGCAGGATGGAGCTGGAGGAGCAGGATGGTGGCAAGCGGGGCAGGATGGAGCGAGCGGGGCAGGATGGAGCGAGCGGGGCAGGATGGAGCCGGTGTAGTAGGATGCTGGCGTGGGGGGGCAGGATGGTGGCAGCGAGGCAGGATGGAGCGAGCGGGGTAGGATGGTGGCGGGGGGCAGGATGGAGCGAGCGGGGCAGGATGGAGACTGCAGGGCAGGATGTAAACGGCAGGGCAGGATGGAGTCGGAGGAGCAGGATGGAGCCGGAGGAGCAGGATAGTGGCGAGCGGGGCAGAATGGAGTGAGTGAGCAGGATGGTGGCAGGGGAGCAGGAGGGAGCGAGCAGGGCAGGATGGAGCGAGCGGGGCAAGATGGTGGCGGGGGAGCAGGATGGAGCGAGCGGGGCAGAATGGTAATGAGCCGGGCAGGATGAAGCGAGCGGGGCAGGATGGAGCGAGTGAGGCAGGATGGAGCCGGAGTAGCAGGATGCTGGGGGGGGGGGGGGGGGGGGGGCAGGATGGTGGCAGGGGGGCAGGATGGTGGCAGCGAGGCAGGATGGAGCAAGCGGGGCAGGATGGTGGCAGGGGGCAGGATGGAGCGAGCGGGGCAGGATGAAGCCGGCAGGGCAGGATGGAGCTGGAGGAGCAGGATGGAGCCAGAGGAGGAGGATGGTGGCGGGGGGGGGCAAGATGGTGGTGAGCGGAGCAGGATGGAGTGAGCGGGGGAGGATGGACCGAGCGGGGCAGGATGGAGTGAGCGGGGCAGGATGGAGCCGAAGAAGTAGGATGTAGCCGGAGGAGCAGGATGGTGGCGAGCGGGGCAGGATGGAGCGAGCGGGGTAGGATGGTGGCGGGGGGCAGGATGGAGCGAGCGGGGCAGAATGGAGCCGGCGGGGGAGCAGAATGGTGGCGGGCGGGGCAGGATGGTGGCAGGGGAGTAGGATGGTGGCGAGCGGGGCAGGATGGAGCCGGCAGGGCAGGATGGAGCTGGCGGGGGCAGGATGGAGCTGGCAGGGGCAGGATAGTGGCAAGGTGGCAGGATGTTGGCTAGCGGGGCAGAATGGAGCCAGCGGGGCAGGATGGAGCTGGCGGGGGGGCAGGATGGAGCAAGCGGGGCATAATGGAGACGGTGGGGCAGGATGGAGCTGGCGGTGGCAGGATGGTGCCGAGGGGCAGGATGGTGGCGAGGGGGGCAGAATCGTGGCGGGGGTGCAGGATGGAGCTGATGAGGCAGGAAGGGGGGGGGAGGCAGGATGGTGGCGAGCAGGGCAGGATGGAGCCGGCGGGGCATAATGGAGCAAGCGGGGCAGGATGGAGCCGGCGGGGCACGATGGAGCAAGCGGGGCAGGATGGAGCGAGTGAAGCAGGATGGAGCCGGAGTGGCAGGATGCTGGCGGGGGGGGCAGAATGGTGGTGGGGGGGCAGGATGGTGGCAGCGAGGCAGGATGGAGCGAGCGGAGCAGGATGGTGGCGTGGGGAAGGATGGAGCGAGCGGGGCGGATGGAGCTGGTGGGGCAGGATGGAGCCGGCGGGCAGGATGGAACCGGCAGGGCAGGATGGAGCTGGAGGAGCAGGATGGAGCCGGAGGAGCAGGATGGTGGCAGGATGGTGGCGAGCAGGGCAGGATGGAGCGAGCGGGGCAGAATGGAGCGAGTGGGGCAGGATGGTGGAATGCGAGCAAGATGGAGCGAGCGGGGCAGGATGGAGCTAGCGGGAAGGATGGTGGCAAGGGGGCAGGATGGAGCAAGCGGGGCAGAATGGTGGTGTGCGGGGAAGAATGGAGCGAGTGGGGCAGGATGGGGCGAGTGAGGCAGGATGGAGCCGAAGTAGCAGGATGCTGGCGGGGGGGGGGGGGGGGCAGGATTGTGGTGGGGGGCAGGATGGAGCGAGTGGGGCGGGATGGAGCCGGTGGGCAGGATGGAGCCGGCGGGGCAGGATGGAGCCAGCAGGGCAGGATGGAGCTGGAGGAACAGGATGGAGCCGGAGGAGCAGGATGGTGGCAGGATAGTGGCAAGCGGGGCAGAATGGAGCGGAGCGGGGCAGGATGGGGGCAGGGGGCAGGATGGATGGAGCGAGGGGGGGCAGGATGGAGCGAGCGGGGCAGGATGGAGCAAGCGAGTCAGGATGGTGGCCGGGGGGGCGGGATGGTGGGAGTGGGGCAGGATGGAGCGAGCAGGGCAGGAAGGAGCGAGCGGGGCAAGATGGTGGCGGGGGGGCGCAGGATGGAGCCGGAGGAGCAGGGTGGAGCTGAAGGAGCAGATGGTGGCGGGGGGATGGAGGGGGCAGGATGGTGGCAAGCGGGGCTGGATGAAGTAAGCGGGGCGGATAGAGCCGGAGGAGCAGGATGGAGCCGGAGGAGCAGAATGGTGGCAGGATGGTGGAGAGCAGGGCAGGTTGTAGCGAGCGTGGCAGGATGGAGTGAGCGAGGCAGGATGGAACCGGAGGAGCAGGATGGTGGCGGGGGGGCAGGATGGTGGGAACGGGGCAGGATGGTGGCGGCGAGGCAGGATGGAGCGATCGGGGCAGGATGGTGGTAGGGGGCAGGATGGAGCGAGCGGGGCGGGATGGAGCCGGCAGGGCAGAATGGAGCTGGAGGGGCAGGATGGAGCCGGAGGAGCAGGATGGTGGCGAGCGGGGCAGGATGGAGCAAGCGGGGCAGAATGGAGTGACTGGGCAGGATGGTGGCAGGGGAGCAGGATGGAGCGAGCGGGGCAGGATGGAGCAAGCGGGGCAGGATGGTGGCGGGGGGACAGGATGGAGCGAGCGGGGCAGAATGGTAATGAGCGGGGCAGGATGAAGCGAGCGGGGCAGGATGGAGCGAGTGAGGCAGGATGGAGCCGGAGTAGCAGGATGCTGGCGGGGGGGGGGGGCAGGATGGTGGCAGCGAGGCAGGATGGAGCGGGCAGGGCAGGATGGAGCGGGCGAGGCAGGATAGAGCCGGCGGGGTAGGATGGAGCCGGCAGGGCAGGATGGAGCTGGAGGAGCAGGATGGAGCCAGACGAGGAGGATGGTGGCGGGGGGGGCAAGATGGTGGCGAGCGGGGCAGGATGGAGGGAGCGGGGGAGGATGGAGCGAGCGGGGCAGGATGGAGCGAGTGAGGCAGGATGGAGCCGGAGTAGCAGGATGCTGGCGGGGGGGGGCAGGATGGTGACAGCGAGGCAGGATGGAGCAAGCGGGGCAGGATGGAGCGGGCGGGGCAGGATGGAGCGGGCGGGGCAGGATGGAGCGGGCGGGGCAGGATGGAACCGGCGGGGCAGGATGGAGCCGAAGAAGCAGGATGTAGCCGGAGGAGCAGGATGGTGGCGAGCAGGGCAGGATGGAGCGAGCGGGGCGGGATGGTGGCGGGGGGGGCAGGATGGAGCGAGCGGGGCAGGATGGAGCGAGCGGGGCAGAATGGAGCCGGCGGGGCAGGACGGGGACGGCGGGGGAGCAGAATGGTGGCGGGGGAGCAGGATGGTGGCGGGGAAGTAGGATGGTGGCGAGCGGGGCAGGATGGAGCCGGCAGGGCAGGATGGAGCCGGCGGGGGCAGGATGAAGCTGGCAGGGGCAGGATAGTGGCGAGGGGGCAGGATGGTGGCTAGCGGGGCAGAATGGAGCCAGCGGGGCAGGATGGAGCTGGCGGGGGGGGCAGGCTGGAGCAAGCGGGGCAGGATGGAGCGAGCAGGGCATAATGGAGACAGTGGGGCAGGATGGAGCTGGCGGTGGCAGGATGGTGCCGGGGGGCAGGATCGTGGCGAGGGGGGCAGGATCGTGGCGGGGTTGCAGGATGGAGCCGGTGAGGCAGGAAGGTGGCGAAGGGGCAGGATGGTGGCCGGGGAGGGGGGAAGGCAGGATGGTGGCGAGCAGGGCTGGATGGAGCCGGCGGGGGGGCAGGATGGAGCCGCGGCGGGGGGGGGGCAGGATGGAGCCGGCGGGAGGGCAGGATGGAGCCGGCAGGGGGGCAGGATGGAGCCGGCTGGAAGCCAGGATGGAGCCGGCGGGGGGGGCAGGATGGTGTCGGGGGGGCAGGACGGTGGCGGGGGTTTGGATGGTGGCGGGGGGAGGATGGTGGCGGGGGGGCAGGATGGTGGCGGCGGGAGGGCAGAATGGAGCCGGCGTGGGGGGCAGGATGGAGCCGCTGGCATGGAGGGGGCAGGATGGAGCCGGCAGGGGGGGGCAGGATGGAGCTGGTGGGGGGGGCAGGATGGTGTCGGCGGGGAAGCAAGATGGTACTGGCGGGGGGATGCAGGATGGTGCCGGCGAGGGGGGCAGGATGGATGCGAGGATATTAACCCGTCCACCGGCTCGCTCCACTTCGTCTTGTAGCTCCCATGGCAGGACCTGTCGTTGACGGGAAATCGATCAACTGATCGGTTTCCCAGGCAACGACAGGTCCTCAAGCCCTATATAAAGACTGAGGTGGGGCGAGACGGTGGACGGATGAGTATCCTCACTGAGGAATTTTTTATTTTTATTATCACCGTGAAGAAGCAGGGGGGGCCGCGGGGAGCAGGGGGGCAGAGGGAGGGTGCCACGGGTGCCGCAAGGAGCGGAGGGGGGCATGAGAGGCAGAGGAGCGAGGGGGTGCAAGAAAAGCAGGGGTGCATGGGAGCGGGGGCAGGAAGAGTGTTGGTGCCGCGGGGAGCGGGGTCGGAGGAGTTGGGGGGCTGGGAGGAGAGCCGCCGTTGCAGCCACTGTCATCCGGACCGTGTATCCCAGCGACAGGGCTGCAAGTAGGCGCAAAATTCGAACATTGAATTTGCGCGCCTATTTGCATAGTCTGAGTTCACTGGTGCCCGCCGGAGGTGATTTCCGTGACAGACAGACAACATTAGACAATTATATAGTAGATATCAGCTATAAAAACTACTAGAAAAAAAGCAGCATCAGAAAAACTCACCATCCATGCCAAAGACAGAAAACCAAAAGCACTTACAGGACGCAGTCAGAGCCCAATTGTAGAGCAAGCCCAGCTGCTGGCTGATGAGTCGCCTCTACCAGCAAAATGTGGGAGGCAACCTGCCATGCATACACTAGGCCTGCATAGAGCACCATTCACACTGATACATATGATGCAGAGTGTCTGAAAGCTACCCAACCGCTCCGCTGCCTGAGCATTGGGCCGCACAGTACGATGCTTCTGCACCACTGGATGAACGGCGCCCCTATGGGCCCACCTGCGCCCTGGATGGATAAAAAAGTGCAAAAGTTTTTTATATGATAAATAAAAAACCTTTATAGATGGGATTTTGGTTCATGTGTTGGCCCAAGACATTTAAGCTGATGACCCACGATCAAGGGATCCCATGCTCACCAGTCCTAACAAAATTGTACAAAAACTACTAGAAAAAAAGCAGCATCAGAAAAACTCACCATCCATGCCAAAGACAGAAAACCAAAAGCACTTACAGGACGCAGTCAGAGCCCAATTGTAGAGCAAGCCCAGCTGCTGGCTGATGAGTCGCCTCTACCAGCAAAATGTGGGAGGCAACCTGCCATGCATACACTAGGCCTGCATAGAGCACCATTCACACTGATACATATGATGCAGAGTGTCTGAAAGCTACCCAACCGCTCCGCTGCCTGAGCATTGGGCCGCACAGTACGATGCTTCTGCACCACTGGATGAACGGCGCCCCTATGGGCCCACCTGCGCCCTGGATGGATAAAAAAGTGCAAAAGTTTTTTATATGATAAATAAAAAACCTTTATAGATGGGATTTTGGTTCATGTGTTGGCCCAAGACATTTAAGCTGATGACCCACGATCAAGGGATCCCATGCTCACCAGTCCTAACAAAATTGTACAAAAACTACTAGAAAAAAAGCAGCATCAGAAAAACTCACCATCCATGCCAAAGACAGAAAACCAAAAGCACTTACAGGACGCAGTCAGAGCCCAATTGTAGAGCAAGCCCAGCTGCTGGCTGATGAGTCGCCTCTACCAGCAAAATGTGGGAGGCAACCTGCCATGCATACACTAGGCCTGCATAGAGCACCATTCACACTGATACATATGATGCAGAGTGTCTGAAAGCTACCCAACCGCTCCGCTGCCTGAGCATTGGGCCGCACAGTACGATGCTTCTGCACCACTGGATGAACGGCGCCCCTATGGGCCCACCTGCGCCCTGGATGGATAAAAAAGTGCAAAAGTTTTTTATATGATAAATAAAAAACCTTTATAGATGGGATTTTGGTTCATGTGTTGGCCCAAGACATTTAAGCTGATGACCCACGATCAAGGGATCCCATGCTCACCAGTCCTAACAAAATTGTACAAAAACTACTAGAAAAAAAGCAGCATCAGAAAAACTCACCATCCATGCCAAAGACAGAAAACCAAAAGCACTTACAGGACGCAGTCAGAGCCCAATTGTAGAGCAAGCCCAGCTGCTGGCTGATGAGTCGCCTCTACCAGCAAAATGTGGGAGGCAACCTGCCATGCATACACTAGGCCTGCATAGAGCACCATTCACACTGATACATATGATGCAGAGTGTCTGAAAGCTACCCAACCGCTCCGCTGCCTGAGCATTGGGCCGCACAGTACGATGCTTCTGCACCACTGGATGAACGGCGCCCCTATGGGCCCACCTGCGCCCTGGATGGATAAAAAAGTGCAAAAGTTTTTTATATGATAAATAAAAAACCTTTATAGATGGGATTTTGGTTCATGTGTTGGCCCAAGACATTTAAGCTGATGACCCACGATCAAGGGATCCCATGCTCACCAGTCCTAACAAAATTGTACAAAAACTACTAGAAAAAAAGCAGCATCAGAAAAACTCACCATCCATGCCAAAGACAGAAAACCAAAAGCACTTACAGGACGCAGTCAGAGCCCAATTGTAGAGCAAGCCAGCTGCTGGCTGATGAGTCGCCTCTACCAGCAAAATGTGGGAGGCAACCTGCCATGCATACACTAGGCCTGCATAGAGCACCATTCACACTGATACATATGATGCAGAGTGTCTGAAAGCTACCCAACCGCTCCGCTGCCTGAGCATTGGGCCGCACAGTACGATGCTTCTGCACCACTGGATGAACGGCGCCCCTATGGGCCCACCTGCGCCCTGGATGGATAAAAAAGTGCAAAAGTTTTTTATATGATAAATAAAAAACCTTTATAGATGGGATTTTGGTTCATGTGTTGGCCCAAGACATTTAAGCTGATGACCCACGATCAAGGGATCCCATGCTCACCAGTCCTAACAAAATTGTACAAAAACTACTAGAAAAAAAGCAGCATCAGAAAAACTCACCATCCATGCCAAAGACAGAAAACCAAAAGCACTTACAGGACGCAGTCAGAGCCCAATTGTAGAGCAAGCCCAGCTGCTGGCTGATGAGTCGCCTCTACCAGCAAAATGTGGGAGGCAACCTGCCATGCATACACTAGGCCTGCATAGAGCACCATTCACACTGATACATATGATGCAGAGTGTCTGAAAGCTACCCAACCGCTCCGCTGCCTGAGCATTGGGCCGCACAGTACGATGCTTCTGCACCACTGGATGAACGGCGCCCCTATGGGCCCACCTGCGCCCTGGATGGATAAAAAAGTGCAAAAGTTTTTTATATGATAAATAAAAAACCTTTATAGATGGGATTTTGGTTCATGTGTTGGCCCAAGACATTTAAGCTGATGACCCACGATCAAGGGATCCCATGCTCACCAGTCCTAACAAAATTGTACAAAAACTACTAGAAAAAAAGCAGCATCAGAAAAACTCACCATCCATGCCAAAGACAGAAAACCAAAAGCACTTACAGGACGCAGTCAGAGCCCAATTGTAGAGCAAGCCCAGCTGCTGGCTGATGAGTCGCCTCTACCAGCAAAATGTGGGAGGCAACCTGCCATGCATACACTAGGCCTGCATAGAGCACCATTCACACTGATACATATGATGCAGAGTGTCTGAAAGCTACCCAACCGCTCCGCTGCCTGAGCATTGGGCCGCACAGTACGATGCTTCTGCACCACTGGATGAACGGCGCCCCTATGGGCCCACCTGCGCCCTGGATGGATAAAAAAGTGCAAAAGTTTTTTATATGATAAATAAAAAACCTTTATAGATGGGATTTTGGTTCATGTGTTGGCCCAAGACATTTAAGCTGGCAGGTTGCCTCCCACATTTTGCTGGTAGAGGCGACTCATCAGCCAGCAGCTGGGCTTGCTCTACAATTGGGCTCTGACTGCGTCCTGTAAGTGCTTTTGGTTTTCTGTCTTTGGCATGGATGGTGAGTTTTTCTGATGCTGCTTTTTTTCTAGTAGTTTTTGTACAATTTTGTTAGGACTGGTGAGCATGGGATCCCTTGATCGTGGGTCATCAGCTTAAATGTCTTGGGCCAACACATGAACCAAAATCCCATCTATAAAGGTTTTTTATTTATCATATAAAAAACTTTTGCACTTTTTTATCCATCCAGGGCGCAGGTGGGCCCATAGGGGCGCCGTTCATCCAGTGGTGCAGAAGCATCGTACTGTGCGGCCCAATGCTCAGGCAGCGGAGCGGTTGGGTAGCTTTCAGACACTCTGCATCATATGTATCAGTGTGAATGGTGCTCTATGCAGGCCTAGTGTATGCATGGCAGGTTGCCTCCCACATTTTGCTGGTAGAGGCGACTCATCAGCCAGCAGCTGGGCTTGCTCTACAATTGGGCTCTGACTGCGTCCTGTAAGTGCTTTTGGTTTTCTGTCTTTGGCATGGATGGTGAGTTTTTCTGATGCTGCTTTTTTTCTAGTAGTTTTTGTACAATTTTGTTAGGACTGGTGAGCATGGGATCCCTTGATCGTGGGTCATCAGCTTAAATGTCTTGGGCCAACACATGAACCAAAATCCCATCTATAAAGGTTTTTTATTTATCATATAAAAAACTTTTGCACTTTTTTATCCATCCAGGGCGCAGGTGGGCCCATAGGGGCGCCGTTCATCCAGTGGTGCAGAAGCATCGTACTGTGCGGCCCAATGCTCAGGCAGCGGAGCGGTTGGGTAGCTTTCAGACACTCTGCATCATATGTATCAGTGTGAATGGTGCTCTATGCAGGCCTAGTGTATGCATGGCAGGTTGCCTCCCACATTTTGCTGGTAGAGGCGACTCATCAGCCAGCAGCTGGGCTTGCTCTACAATTGGGCTCTGACTGCGTCCTGTAAGTGCTTTTGGTTTTCTGTCTTTGGCATGGATGGTGAGTTTTTCTGATGCTGCTTTTTTTCTAGTAGTTTTTGTACAATTTTGTTAGGACTGGTGAGCATGGGATCCCTTGATCGTGGGTCATCAGCTTAAATGTCTTGGGCCAACACATGAACCAAAATCCCATCTATAAAGGTTTTTTATTTATCATATAAAAAACTTTTGCACTTTTTTATCCATCCAGGGCGCAGGTGGGCCCATAGGGGCGCCGTTCATCCAGTGGTGCAGAAGCATCGTACTGTGCGGCCCAATGCTCAGGCAGCGGAGCGGTTGGGTAGCTTTCAGACACTCTGCATCATATGTATCAGTGTGAATGGTGCTCTATGCAGGCCTAGTGTATGCATGGCAGGTTGCCTCCCACATTTTGCTGGTAGAGGCGACTCATCAGCCAGCAGCTGGGCTTGCTCTACAATTGGGCTCTGACTGCGTCCTGTAAGTGCTTTTGGTTTTCTGTCTTTGGCATGGATGGTGAGTTTTTCTGATGCTGCTTTTTTTCTAGTAGTTTTTGTACAATTTTGTTAGGACTGGTGAGCATGGGATCCCTTGATCGTGGGTCATCAGCTTAAATGTCTTGGGCCAACACATGAACCAAAATCCCATCTATAAAGGTTTTTTATTTATCATATAAAAAACTTTTGCACTTTTTTATCCATCCAGGGCGCAGGTGGGCCCATAGGGGCGCCGTTCATCCAGTGGTGCAGAAGCATCGTACTGTGCGGCCCAATGCTCAGGCAGCGGAGCGGTTGGGTAGCTTTCAGACACTCTGCATCATATGTATCAGTGTGAATGGTGCTCTATGCAGGCCTAGTGTATGCATGGCAGGTTGCCTCCCACATTTTGCTGGTAGAGGCGACTCATCAGCCAGCAGCTGGGCTTGCTCTACAATTGGGCTCTGACTGCGTCCTGTAAGTGCTTTTGGTTTTCTGTCTTTGGCATGGATGGTGAGTTTTTCTGATGCTGCTTTTTTTCTAGTAGTTTTTGTACAATTTTGTTAGGACTGGTGAGCATGGGATCCCTTGATCGTGGGTCATCAGCTTAAATGTCTTGGGCCAACACATGAACCAAAATCCCATCTATAAAGGTTTTTTATTTATCATATAAAAAACTTTTGCACTTTTTTATCCATCCAGGGCGCAGGTGGGCCCATAGGGGCGCCGTTCATCCAGTGGTGCAGAAGCATCGTACTGTGCGGCCCAATGCTCAGGCAGCGGAGCGGTTGGGTAGCTTTCAGACACTCTGCATCATATGTATCAGTGTGAATGGTGCTCTATGCAGGCCTAGTGTATGCATGGCAGGTTGCCTCCCACATTTTGCTGGTAGAGGCGACTCATCAGCCAGCAGCTGGGCTTGCTCTACAATTGGGCTCTGACTGCGTCCTGTAAGTGCTTTTGGTTTTCTGTCTTTGGCATGGGTAGATATCAGCTATACCAACCTTGTAACGGTATTGTATCATTATTGATTTATCATTTTGTGAGCAATGTCCAAATTCGCCGTGTGGTTTCTTAATATGTTCCTCAATTTTTAAACCTTGTATATGCACATCTATTTAAATAAACTGAATTTTCACATATTGGACTTTGAGATCGCATTTCTTTTCTTCTGTTACCTATTGACTTGTTTCGATTAGTCCATAAATATATGATCCAAACCGACTCCCACAGGATAACTATTTAGTAATTATGAGGTGGGTTACTTCTCTGTGGCTTTCATTAATTGTGTTACCTGTGGTATGGAGAATGGGATTTGTAAGTCATGTGCCTTCTGCAACCCACCCTATGGAGGGCTTAATGAGGAGCTGGGCAACAAGATTGGTAAAACAATAATACCATGTAAGTGATTGGGTTATGGCACTGGAATAAGTGGACCCCTGTGCAAAGAAAAGACGCTTTACTTTGGAGGTTTGTACAATCTTGGGATTACCATACAACATAGCAACACTGTGCTACCGTGTGCGTGCAGTCTGCACTTTGAATGCATAATGTATCCACCCCAAGAGATGCCTACTCTGGAGGATGTGATTTTCCTCACCACCTGAGGGCCTAAGGGTGCATGAACCACCCTGGTCCATGTTATTTCTGGAAGAAATTAGACTCTCGGATGCCATCGCCCGAGAGTGTTTGCAGGGGCCTAAGTGTAACTCCTTTGAGGAGCAATGTACCAAGGACCAAGTAGCAAGATTCTTCCAGAAAAGGAGGTTTGGGTTCCTAACCGAACACGGGACTAGTGACAGGTGCTATGTAAATCGTTAACCCATGCTACATGATCCTCTAACTTCACATCTCTGCACCGTCTTCTATGTTGGGGAGGTGGTCACCTTCATTAAAGTGAAAGGATGGTGCACAGTAGACACAGGTCGACACGGCAGACGAATTCCAAGACTGGCAGCAGGAGGCCACCATCGAGAGTATGGAGTGTTGGCTGCAGGTCAGGCCTAATCTTGTTACCTGGCTGGCTGCAGAGAAATCCACAGGGGCCAGAGATGCTGAAGGTCCTGTTGGGGTTTTCAGAGTTACTCCCATGTCTCCTAGAGGAGGTGGCTGTACCCTAATTCTTCTGTCCTCTTTTCCCGCAGTGGCTAGGATGGGGTGTGCTGGAGGCAGATGTGGTGGAGAATGCCTCTGTAAGAGTAACCCCTGCGAACGCCCGAGTTCATCTGACAGCAGACTACAGTGTGGAACGACCACAACCATCTGTTAACAAGGATGCCAGAGGGTTTTAACTCCAATTTAAGAGGACTGCCGTAAAAAGGCCTATTGTTGGGTCGCTGACCTGGCGTTACCATCTTGGCCAAATAGAAGCTTTTTGGAGTTATGAGAAGAGTAGGGCCTGTTTTTTGTTAATTTCATTTTTCCCCTTCCCAAATTGAATGCCGGTTGTGCTTCCCTCTGCTGGATTAGCTGTATTGCAGCCTCAAGGCTACACCTCAAAGCCCTTAATGGATCGTGCCCTTAATGGACTTTGCCCCATTATTGATGGCCTATACCTCATCTTAATGGAGTCTGCTGATCCTTGTGGGACTTACTTATATACTGTGTGTATTCATATTTGTTTCTTATAAACTTATTATAGTCCGTGTTAAGTGTCTATTTTAAAATCATCACTGTATGTGTATTATAAATGTGAAAAATTACATTATGTACCAACATGTGCTTTTTTAAAAGTTGCTAACGTAAAGCTTTTTTACTTCACTCCTTGTGTGCTGAACTGTTTCTGAAAACTAAGAGGTGCTTTAATAGTACCCCACAGATGTTGGAGAACAAAGCGCTGGCCTCTGACATTGCACACACTCCTGTCGAACGGGGCTAGGCAACTCCAGTCCTCAAGGGCCACAAACAGTGCATGTTTTCAGGATTTCCATGGCATTGCACAATCATCACCTGTGCAGGTGATTAAATTACCACCTGTGCAATATTAAGGAAATCCTGAAAACACAATGTTTTTTTTTTCCCTCGCAGATTTGGTGCAGATTTCTTTTTTTTGCACCAAATCCATAAGGAAAGAAAAGCAATGTTGGCACAGCACTTCTGAGCTCTCATAGACTTTTCTGGCTTCAGAATAGACATGCAGAATTTGATGCAGATTCTGAAATCTGCTTCAAAAAAAGCATCAAACAATGCACACTGTGGGCACAGGGGCTTACAAACAAATGGGGGGGTCATGTTTACAGAAAGCATGCCCCATATGGTGACAGTGTAACATGTGGTGCCATCAGAAAAATTACTATAGGTCAGACTCGAGGGGTGACACAGGGGTTTTCCTGCAAGTTTGAACTGCACTACATCTTGTGCGATATTGCGGCTCTCACAAGACACCTTGACGCCACTAAGGTTATCTCGCATCATTCAGTGGAATTCCCTGAATTGGGATACCCGCTGTGTAACCTGACACTACCTCATCATGAAGATGTCTGAGATTCATCAGCGGACCAGGAAGCATGGGGACAGTGCCTCTGAATCTTGTTACGTAATAGTGTAGGGAGAGAATGTCTGTGCCAAAACAGCAGGGCTCCACTGTAAAACAGGTTGAGCTTGGTATGGCAGTTTTTGGGCACCTTTGAAGGTGTTTTTTTTTTTTTAAATATTTTTTATTTTCAATTTTTAGACATAAACAACAACATGATACAAAATCAAAAACACACATACTATTAACGACAATAAAGGGGGAAGAAAAAAAAAAAAAAAAAAAGGAGGAGGGGAGAGGGGAGGATACTACACTCAAAATTGCACCAATCTGGTGCGATACCATCGTATGTAGAGACATAAAATAAAAAAAAAAAACTTATTCTACATCAAAATCAAATAAATCGAGTCAATTCAACTTCATAACACTACCTTAATCCGTTACCTATACTATTTAGGCCATATAGTATTTACTTTCTACCCAAGGCTTCCATAATATGGTTACCTTTTTTTTCCTAGAGTTTGATTGAACCAACATTTGTTCGTATTTGCAGTGTATATTTACTCTTTCTATTACCTCTTTTATGTTTGGGGGAGGAACTTCTTTCCATTTCGATGCCAAAATAAAACGGGTTGCAATCAGTATGTGCGATACTATCCCTCTTACTTGACTAGGAATATTTTCCAAACCGATATGGAGGATCGCCATGAGAGGATCGATTAGTATCGTAACTCCCGTCATTTCCAAAATTACCTGCGATATAACTACCCAAAGAGCAGTAAGGGCCGGACATGAAAACCAAACATGTTTCTGGGAGCCTACCTGTCCGCAACCTCGCCAACATAACTGTGAATGGTGCTGACTAAACTTAGCGATTCTGTTTGGGCAAAGATACCATCTCAATTGCGTTTTCTTCAGTTGTTCCACATGGTTTATACAAGAAGATACTCTTTTAATCTCCTTTATACTATTTCCCCAGGCTTCTAATTCTATTGGCGTATCCAACTCCTGTTCCCATTTCTCCATATAAGGGGCTTTAACCCTTTCACCTGGGATTGTTAAGGACTTATAAAACATTGAAATTCCCCTTATATTTGGGTCCGAGGACATAAACCATTTATTTATCCGACCCTCGCCAGAATCCAGACATCCTGATTGTGAGATATTATCAAATAAATGTCTAATTTGTAGGTATTGATAGAAATATCTACGTATCCCACTATATTTATTAACCAATTGATCAAACGAAAGGAGCCCAGTACTCCCTTCCATATCTCCCAATGTTTGAATTCCCGCATTCCACCACATTTGAAGATTTAAGTACGGGATATGGGGCTCAATAGCGTATACCGATATTGATGCACGTGGGATCCTAATATAAGACGGAACCATAGTCCTCCATAACCTTATTGCCGCCCGCATTGTTGGCAGTAGAGAGATAAAAGCGCTAACCTGAATTACCTCTGATTCCAATGCTAATCTAGTGGAACCTCGCCTTGAGTAAACTTTTTCTATCTGTAACCATTTCTGATCTCCAGTCATCTGCCACCATTCTCGTAACCCCACCAGGACCGAGGCCTTATGATACGACAATAAGTCCGGAAAGCCCATCCCACCTGCCTCTAGAGGAAGATACAATACTGTCTTTGCTATACGTGGCTTTTTATGAGCCCAAATATAATTACTAGCAAGTCGTTGCAAATTATGAATAACTTTTTTTGGAATGTCTAAAGGGAGAGTTCTAAAGTAATACAAAATTTTTGGAAGGGCCACCATTTTAAAAATATTAATCCTAGCTATCCAAGATGAAGTAATCTGGTGTAATCCTTCTAATAATATTTTAATTTTAGTGTGAAGTTTTGTAAAATTCACTTTAATTGTCCGATCTGATGTTGTCAGAGTTATGCCTAAATATGGGATTCCTTCGACCAACCACTGAAAAGGGAAAAGACGCTTTATGTATTCCTGCGTAGCTAATGGTACAGCTATGGGGAGGATCACTGATTTATTCGAATTTAATTTATAATATGAAATTCTACTGAATTCCCCTAATTCCAATAGGATCGCGGAAAGGGACTGCTCAATATTCACACAAGAAATAATAACGTCATCTGCATAGAGACTGATTTTATGAGCAGCAGACCCCACCACGACTCCTGAAATTAAGGAGGAAGTCCTGATCCTTTCCGCCAAAGGCTCCATACATAGAGCAAAAATCAATGGAGACAGAGGGCAACCTTGACGTGTCCCATTTGTTATTTTAAAAGATTTTGATAAAACCCCCGTTGTCCATACTCTAGCAGTTGGTGTGGAGTATATAGCTAAAATTGCAGACAAGAATGGTCCCATCAATCCAAACTTTTGAAGCACCCCTCGGACATATCCCCAGTGCACCCTGTCAAAGGCCTTCTCTGCGTCCAATGACAGGAATGCACTGGGGAGACCAGACAGCTCCGCTACCCGAACCAGATTTAGCATCCGGCGGATACCATCTTTTGCCTCTCTTCCCTTTACAAACCCCACCTGGTCCGATGAGACCAGATCGGGGATGATTTGTTTTAAGCGGGAAGCTAGTATTTTAGTGAAAATCTTAAGGTCACAATTTAGCAGCGCGATGGGCCTAAAATTTTTTGGAGTAGTGGGCTCCTTCCCCGGTTTGGAAAGAGTGATGATAGTAGCCTCCAGGTTAGAGCTCAGTATTGAACCAGTATCTCTCCACATCGAAAATATTCTTAATAAAAATGGCGCTAATATCTCCTGAAAAGTGCGGTAGTACTGATTAGAAAAACCATCTGGCCCAGGCGCACACGATTTTTTTAATTGATTAATGACTACTAGAGTCTCTTCTATTGTAAGGGGGGTATTCAAAAAAGACAATTGCTCCTCCGAGATTTTAGGGAGATTAATGGAGTCAAGGTAGTCTTTTATTCCTTGTTCCATAGGCTGTAGGATTGACGAGTCTCTCTTGAGATTATACAAATCTGTATAGTATTTAACGAATTCCTCAGCAATCTCTGTAGGATTTCTAATAGGCGGAGCTTCTGGCTTCAAAATATGATCGATCCTACCTCTTGCCTCTCTTTTTTTCACTCTACTGGCCAAAACTGCTCCCCCCTTGTCCCCTGCAGAATACCACTTGACCTTTGCTTTACGCATATTATTAGCATATTCACATAACATCGAGTCTCGTAGTTTAAATCTTATTGAAAATATCTCTTCCATGACTGAAGATGTAACGGCCTTCTTGTTTAGGGATTCTAAGGATTGCAGTCTACTAAGTAGCTCCTTCCTCTCCCTATCCTTCTCACGCTTTATTCTGGATGCTTGTTTTATTAAACTACCCCTGATAACAGCTTTATGGGCCGACCATAAAATTTCGTCATTGACCTCTCCATTGTCATTCTTTTGAAAATATTCAACTAACTCCGCAGTTACCGTCGACCTTACCTTCTCATTCAAAAGCATTCCCTCATTTAAACGCCATCTAAATATGGGAGAATATTGATAAGCCATTGCTATTTTAAGGAAAATTGGGGCATGATCTGACCATGTTATTAGTCCTATATTTGTATCTATAGTCTTAGCAAAAATCTTGTCATCTACCATAAAATAATCTATTCGACTATAGGTACGATGTCGGTTAGAGAAAAATGTATAATCTCTTTCTGACGCATGACTATATCGCCAGCAGTCGTGATAATGAAATTCATGCATCAATAATCTCATCTCCCAACGAAACCTCCTACCTCCTCTTGATTTATCCAATTCATTAGACATGGGACAGTTAAAATCACCGCATAATATTTTACCCCCTTGTTCTACCCCTTGGATTTTCTGCAGAATACGTCTAATAAATTTACATTGACCCCTATTTGGGGCATATATTGTTGCTAATGTATATAAAGCACCATTCAAGGAGCATATCAAAATCAAAAATCTACCCTCTGAGTCTACAAATTTGTTTATCAACTCAAACGAAACTGTATGTTTAATCATGATGCACACCCCTGTTTTTTTTACCTTGCTATTGGAGAAGAAGATGTTTGGGAACTGACTGTGTCTAAATCTCCTATTATCTGCTTCCAGGAGATGTGTCTCCTGCAAACAGATTATCTCTGCTTGTGACCTTAACACCTCCCTCCATACCATATTTCTTTTCCCAGGGGAATTCATTCCTCTAATATTTATTGACATAAAATTTATACTCATTTTATCACATTAAGTAAATCTTCTAAAGAACATTCTTTTTCCAATACCATCTTATGTGAAGAAAAATGACCATAACCACTACATAAATAGAAGCTCCACGCTAGATCCTCCTTACCAAAAAGCAAAAAAGCAAACAAAACAAAGAAAAAAAAAACGTACTTAAAAAACAAAACAAAAAAGCAAAACAAAAAAAAACAAAGGAAAATCCAAAAATATCGCTCATAGAGCGATTAACAAACATCAACCCAAGGCTGATCTTATGAGCCCTAGGGAAGGCCCTGGCCTTCGGGCGAGGGGCAGAAAAAAAAAAAAAATCTGCCAACTCGGGGTCTCGGAGACACTGCCTTGTCTCCGAATAGTGTCTAGAGATCCGTCCACAAAGCCTACATCCTCTTCGCCTCACAATTTCTTCCAATCATTTATTAATTTTTCCCCTTTCTTTGTTTTAGCGGGGGCAAAAGAAATATTCCATGAAATTAGTTTATCTTCCGCTTGTTTTGGGGAGGCACAGATCACAAAGTCATCTTCATATGATATAAAAAGTTTCGCCGGATTGAACCCCCATTTATATCTAATTTTTTCTTCTCTTAGGGCAGCACATATATGGGCATATTCTCTGCGCTCCGCTAACGTAGCTGCTGATAGATCTGTAAACACCTGAAGCCCTTGAAATTCAGATGGTAACACAGGATTTTTCCTCATTTGTTGTATAAAGGCTTCCCTTGTAGGAAAGCGTAAAAATCTGACCAATATGTCTCTAGGTAATAAAGGGTCCAGGTGTCTAGGTTTTGGGGTCCTATGAGCTCTTTCAATGAACAGATCACCTTCGGTTTTATCCGGTAGAACTGCAGAGAGAAATCTAAACATAAAGGGAGCCAACTGATTGTCCTTTATTTCCTCCGGGATACCTCGGATCCTAACATTCTTTCTTCGGGATCTATCCTCTAAGTCATTTAATTTCCCATATACTGCAGAAAGTTCACTTTTTAGAGCTGTATTTTCATCCATCAGTGCCTTAATAGTTGTAGTATACTCTCCCATTTTAGTCTCCAGATGATCTGTTCTGTCCCCCAGAGAAACCAGATCTTTCTTTAATCCATTCAGCAATTCAAACATATCCTCTTTTACTGAAGCCCTCACTATGGCTACAAAGTCATTCATATCTGCTCTTGTCAATGGAGCTGAACTGCCGGCAATGCTATTATCATTCAGACTGGGAACAGCCCCACTCCCTCCCTCTTGCTGGAGGTGCACTGCTCTAGAGGGAGAGGGGGAGGGAGAGGCCGGTGTCACCTTTCCTCTAGCATGTGCTGTCTGCCCTCCTGGAAAGAAGTCTGGCAGACGCTGCAAAGACGCCTGCTTGTTTGCCTTACCACGAGTCATCATGAATCAGGAGCCGCACAGTACCTGGACTCCAGACACAGCTACACCCTTGAACGATCAGCTGTAGTAGCTGCGATCAGCTGTAAGCAAGTATACCAGGGGCGGGAGAGCTGCAAGTCTGGAAGGCTGAGATCACCTCAGCTGATAACCAGTCCCGGGGCAGGAACGCTGGTGGCAAGTCCTCAGTCAGCTGTCAGAAGGAATCAGGAATAGAAGTCCATGAGCAGGATACCACTACTATCAGCAGTGAACTGATCAAAAGGGAAGCCAGGATGCTCATATGCTTATGGGCAAAGAGCAAGTAATGTGCCGTTGTGTGCTGCTGGAGGCCTCGTGGACGGAGCTCAGCAGACTAGGCAGGCATCACGTCACCGTGCCCCGCCTCCCCACAGGAAGTCCCCTTTGAAGGTGTTTTTTAAGCCAATGATTTTGCCTCCCATTGATTAGAATGAGGTTTGAAATTTCATCGAACTGTTCTATTCAGCGAACATATGCCCATTTGGAGAACTGAACCAAATTTAAAAAAATGTTCAGTCATTTCTAGTTAAGAAAATTCACGACCCAGGTTGTGTATTGGTATCGCGCAGCAGGGAATTCCGCTGTGAAACCTGAGACAACCTCAGGGAAGTCACGACTTGTGACACTGCCAGGAGCCGTGCAGTGCCTGCTGTCCCACCATATGGGAGGATGTAATCACTGATTTCACCTTCCCACCCCCATATGCTGGGACTGCTTCAGCATTAATTTGAGTTTCATTTTTTTTTAATTATTATTTTTTTACATTTTGTTGGAGTTGGGTGGAATGGAAGACTTTAAAAAGTGGATTTTAATGTAATAAATATTGATGAGAGAGGAATATATTGGGGTTAGTTTTCAAATAAATTATTGGTGTGGTTATTTGTGTCCCTACTGAATTGGTTATTAATATCGGGTATCTGGTTGATGCTTCGGCATTACTACTCTCTGGGCTTGGTGTCAGATAACATTACCCAGCTGGAATCAACTCCAAATTACCATTATCCTTTTTGCCAACGCATCTGGGCAGCAAGAGAGCCATGATGAAGCACCAGGAGTGATGCATGTAATGAAGGTGCCACTCTAGGGGTGGTTGCAGCCTGCTGTTTTTTTTAAGATTTTAAAATCTTTTAAGATTTTAAAGATTACTCATGTTTTCAGCTGTTCAAGTGAATGAATGGATGGCTGGCAGGCTGGATGGATGGAAGGATATAGAGAAACAATAGATGATAGCTGGATGAATGGAAAGTAGTAATAGATTTATAGATAGATGAAAAAATAGATTTAGATAGATAGATAGATAGATAGATAGATAGAAAAAAATGAAGGGCAGCACTTCCTTTAGTGTATCCATGTGGGTTTATTTGTCCTAGGACAAATAAACCGGACAAATAAACCCACATGGATACACTAAAGGAAGTGCTGCCCTTCATTTTTTCATCTTAAACAAAAACCAGTGAAGTGGTAGGAGGGCTTTGCACCCGTTGTATGCTGCTGTGCTGTTTCGTTTTTCTTGGTTTATAGATAGATAGATAGATGTGATCAAAGAGCTATATAATGTCTCACATCTCAATATATTGTAAACTTTCACACTTTAGTGTCTTTCATGTTGCACTAAAGGGTGTTTTAGACTTGCATTTAGCTACAAATAAATAAAATATTTTTTTAAAAAAATGATGTGGGGTACCCCCTATTGTTCATCGCCATCTCAGGGTAGGAACGGTCATCTTTCATGGGCCCTGGCCACCCTAAAAATAGCAGGTCGCAACCACCCCACAACTGGCGCCGCCATAAGATGCACCAATCCTGGTGCTTCACCCCAGCTCTTGCCGCTTTTCTGGTACGATGGCAGTTGGGAAAATAGAAGGGGTTTATAACAGATGAGTATTGTCAGCTGTCATCAACCCCTGAATTGGTAATGTAGTGACTAAATAGTTAAAACACACAGAATTAGAGAAAAATCCTTTATTAGAAACTAGATGGTGGCCCGATTCTAAAGAATCGGGTAGTCTAGAATCTATATAGAGTTTATTTAGTAATAGGGGAGTGCTGTGAAATTAATTGTGTGTATACAGGCGGCTCAGTGGTTAGCAGAGTATACGGTGGCTCAGTGGTCAGCAGTGAGTGCGGTGGCTCAGTGGTTAGCAGTGAGTGCGGTGGCTCAGTGGTCAGCAGTGAGTGCGGTGGCTCAGTGGTCAGCAGTGAGTGCGGTGGCTCAGTGGTCAGCAGTGAGTGCGGTGGCTCAGTGGGCAGCAGTGAGTGCGGTGGCTCAGTGGGCAGCAGTGAGTGCGGTGGCTCAGTGGTCAGCAGTGAGTGCGGTGGCTCAGTGGTCAGCAGTGAGTGCGGTGGCTCAGTGGTCAGCAGTGAGTGCGGTGGCTCAGTGGTCAGCAGTGAGTGCGGTGGCTCAGTGGTCAGCAGAGAGTGCGGTGGCTCAGTGGTCAGCAGTGAGTGCAGCACAGGCTGGAGGGGGCAGAGGCTGGAGGGGGAAAGGAGGGAGGAGGCAGAGGAGGCAGAAACTGGAGGGGTTAGAGAGGAGGAGGTGGAGGGGGCGAGGCTGGGGGCAGAGGAGAGCGGAGGCTGGGGGGCAGAGGAGAGCGGAGGCTGGGGTGGGCAGAGGAGAGCGGAGGCTGGGGGGGCAGAGGAGAGCGGAGGCTGGGGGGGCAGAGGAGAGCGGAGGCTGGGGGGGCAGAGGGAGGGAGGCTGGGGGGCAGAGGGGGGGCAAGGACTGGGGCAGAGCGGAGGCTGGGGGGTCAGAGGAGAGCGGAGGCTGGGGGGTCAGAGGAAGCGGAGGCTGGGGGGCAGAGGGAGTCGGAGGCTGGGGGGTCAGAGGAGAGCGGAGGCTGGGGGGTCAGAGGAGAGCGGAGGCTGGGGGGTCAGAGGAGAGCGGAGGCTGGGGGGTCAGAGGAGAGCGGAGGCTGGGGGGTCAGAGGAGAGCGGAGGCTGGGGGGTCAGAGGAGAGCGGAGGCTGGGGGGTCAGAGGAGAGCGGAGGCTGGGGGGTCAGAGGAGAGCGGAGGCTGGGGGGTCAGAGGAGAGCGGAGGCTGGGGGGTCAGAGGAGAGCGGAGGCTGGGGGGGCAGAGGAGAGCGGAGGCTGGGGGGGGCAGAGTGGAAGGGGAAGCGGAGGCTGGGGGGCAGAGGAGAGCGGAGGCTGGGGGGTCAGAGGAGACGGAGGCGGAGGTGGGGGGGGGGTCAGAGGAGAGCGGAGGCTGGGGGGTCAGAGGAGAGCGGGAGGGCGGGGGGGGGGGTCAGAGGAGAGCGGAGGCTGGGGGGTCAGAGGAGAGCGGAGGCTGGGGGGTCAGAGGAGAGCGGAGGCTGGGGGGTCAGAGGAGAGCGGAGGCGGGGGGTCAGAGGAGAGCGGAGGCGGGGGGTCAGAGGAGAGCGGAGGCGGGGGTCGAGGGAGCGGAGCGGGGTCAGAGGAGAGCGGAGGCCGGGGGGTCAGAGGAGGAGCGGGGGAGGCCGAGGGGGGTCAGAGGAGAGCGGAGGCCGGGGGGTCAGAGGAGAGCGGAGGCGGGGGGGCAGAGGAGAGCGGAGGCTGGGGGGGGCAGAGGAGAGCGGAAGCTGGGGGGGGCAGAGGAGAGCGGAGCTGGGGGGGGAGGAGGCGTGGGGGGGGGCAGAGGAGAGCGGAGGCTGGGGGGGCAGAGGAGAGCGGAGGCTGGGGGGGCAGAGGATAACGGAGGCTGGAGGGCTGAACACTCACTGGGCTGTTGGCGGTCAGCGGCAAGGCTGGCGGCGGTTCCGGAGGCCGGCCCCGGAGTGCGGGCGGGGCTAGCTCCGTGATGGAGGAGAGTCACCGGGTGTGTGGAGAGAGTGGCAGGACTGGGAGCGGTGCCGGCGGAGGCCGCACACCGGAGTGTGGGCCGGTCCGGGCCGGTTCCCGCATGTTGGTGGGCGCACAGCAGGCTGTGTGCGGAGCCAGTGGCGGGATGGCGGTCCCTGATGGAGAGTGGGCGGTGAGCAGCAGGGCTGTGGGCCGGATGTGGGTGGGCGCAGACGGGGCTCTGTGCAGGGCCGGTGGCGGGGATAACGGCGAGTGGTGGCGCTTTAGCGCCCACGGCGAGGCGCTGTGCCATTTTGACAGGGGCTCGCGGTGAGCGCTATGCGCTCACCGCTCGTGGGTCTGGTACTTCCGGTTCCGGTCTTTGACACAGGGCGCAGGCCATGGAGGGGGCGGGGCAGGATGGAGACGGAGGGGCAGGATGGAGACGGAGGGGCAGGATGGAGACGGAGGGGCAGGATGGAGACGGAGGGGCAGGATGGAGACGGAGGGGCAGGATGGAGACGGAGGGGCAGGATGGAGGTGAGTGGCGCAGGATGGACAGAGCGAGGCAGGATGGAGAAGGCAGGGCAGGATGGAGGCGGCAGGGCAGGATGGAGATGGCAGGGCAGGATGGTGGTGGGGGAGGGGGGAGGATGTAGGGGGCGGGGCAGGATGTTGGCGGGGGGTGAGGATGGTGGTGGGGGTGCGGGATGGAGTCGGGGGGCAGGATGGTGTTGGGGGGCAGGATGGATAGGGGGGGCAGGATGGATAGGGGGGGCAGGATGGAGGCGCTCCTCCTGACCCCTTCCGCTCCCCGCGGCACCCGTCCCTCTGGGCCTCCAGTCTCTGCGGCCGCCCTCCCTCTGGGGCTGCACACCCCCCTCCCCTTCATGGTGATAATAAAAATAAAAAAACCTCAGTGAGGATACTTACCCTGCGGCGGCTCGCTCCACCCGTCTTGTAGGTGGCAGGACAGGAGCTGTCGTTGGCTGGGAAACCGATCTGCTGGGGGTGAGTGGGCAAAGCGGGGGTCAGTGGGCAGAGTGGGGGATGAGTGGGAAGAGCAGGGGTTAGTGGGCAGAGTCATTGGGCAGAGCAGGGGTCAGTGGGCATAATCAGTAGTCAGAGCAGGGTCAGTAGGCAGAGCTGGGGTCTGTGGGCAGAGCTGGGGTCAGTGGGCATGGTCAGTAGCCAGAGGGGGGGGGGGTAGGTAGGCAGAGCAGGGTCAGAGGGCAGAGCGGGGGTGAGTGGGCAGAGTGGGGGGGTGAATGGGCAGAGCATGGTCAGTGAGCAGGATTGGGGCATCAGTGGTCAGAGCAGGGTCATAGCGGGGGTCAGTGGTCAGAGCAGGGGTTAATGGGCAGAGTGATTGGGCAGAGCAGGGGTCAGTGGGCACAGTCAGTAGGCACAGCAGGGGTTAGTGGGAAAAATCAGTGGGTAGAGCAGGGGTGAGTGGGCAGAGCAGGGGTGAGTGGGCACAGTCAGTGAGCAGAGCAGGGGTCAGCGGGCAGAGCGGGGGTGAGTGGGCAGAGCAGGGTTTAGTGGGCATAGCAAGGGTTATTGGGCACAGTCAGTGGGCAGAACAGGGGTTAGTGGGCAGAGCGGCGGTCAGTGGGCACAGTGAGTGGGCAGAGAAGGGTGAGTGGGTAGAGCATGGGTGAGTGGGCACGGTCAGTTGGCAGAGCAGGGGTCAGTGGGCATGGTGAAAGGGCAGAGCGGGGGGTGAGTGAACAGAGGGTGGTCAGTGGGCAGGCCAGGGTGAGTGGTAAAAGCAGGGGCGAGTGGGCAGAGCGGGGGTGAGTGGGCAGAGCGGGAGTAAATGAGCAGAGCAGGGTCAGTAGGCAGTGTGAGGGGTCAGTGGCCAGAGCATGGTCAGTGGGCAGTGTGAGGGGTAAGTGGGCATAGCATGTTCAGTGGGCAGTGTGAGGCGTGAGTGGGCAGTGTGAGGGGTCAGTGGGCAGTGTGAGGGGTCAGTGGGCAGAGCAGGGTCAGTGTGAGGGGTGAGTGGGCAGAGCAGGGTCAGTGGGGTGTGTGAGGGGTCAGTGGGCAGAGCAGGGTGAGTGGGCATTGAGGGGTCAGTGGGCAGAGCATGTTCAGTGGGCAGAGGAGGGTCAGTGGGCAGTGTGAGGGGTGAGTGGGCTGAGCAGGGTGAGTGGGCAGAGCAGGGTCAGTGAGGGGTCAGTGGGCAGAGCAGGGTCAGTGTGAGGGGTCAGTGGGGGTGAGTAGGCAGAGCAGGATGAGTGGCCAGTGTGAGGGGTCAATGGGGCGAGCAGGGTGAGTGGGCAGAGCATGGTCAGTGGGCATAATGGTGGGTGAGTGGACAGAGAGGGGGTGAGTGAGCAGAGAGGGGGTGAGTGGGCAGAATGTGGGTGAGGGGGCAGAGAGGGGGTGAGTGGGCAGAGTTTGGGGGTGAGTGGTCAGAGTGGGGGTCAGTGGGCAGAGCAGGGGCAGAGTGGGGGTGAGGGGGCAGAGGGGGTGAGTGGGCAGAGTGGGGGCGAGTGGTCAGAGTGGGGTCAGTGGGCAGAGCAGGGGCAGAGTGGGGGTCAGTGTGCAGAGTGGGGGTGAGGGGGGCAGAGAGGGGTTAAGGGGGAAGAGTAGGGGGGTGAGTGGGCAGAGTTTGGGGGTGAGTGGGCAGAGTGGGGGCCAGTGGTCAGAGTGGGGGTCAGTGGGCAGAGCAGTGGCAGAGTGGGGTCAGTGTGCAGAGTGGGGGTGAGTGGGCAGGGTCAGGGGCAGAGTGGGGGTCAGTGGGCAGAGCAGGGGGTGAGGGGGGCAGAGGGGGTGAGTGGGCAGAGTTGGGGTCAGTGGTCAGAGTGGGGGTCAGTGGTCAGAGTGGGGGTCAGTGGGCAGAGCAGGGTCAGGGGCAGAGTGGGGGTCAGTGGGCAGAGTGGGGGTGAGGGGGCAGAGATGGGGGTGAGGGGGCAGAGAGGGGGTCAGGGGGAAGAGTAGGGGGGTGAGTGGGCAGAGTTTGGGGGTGAGTGGGCAGAGTGGGGGCCAGTGGTCAGAGTGGGGGTCAGTGGGCAGAGCAGGGGCAGAGTGGGGGTGAGGGGGGCAGAGAGAGGGTGAGGGGGCAGAGTTGGGGGGTGAGTGGTCAGAGTGGGGGTCAGGGGCAGAGAGGGGTTCAGGGGAAGAGTAGGGGGGTGAGTGGGCAGAGTTTGGGGGTGAGTGGGCAGAGTGGGGGCCAGTGGTCAGAGTGGGGGTCAGGGGCAGAGCAGGGGCAGAGGTGGGGGTCAGTGGGCAGAGTGGGGGTGAGGGGCAGAGAGGGGGTCAGGGGGAAGAGTAGGGGGGTGAGTGGGCAGAGTTTGGGGGTGAGTGGGCAGAGTGGGGGCCAGTGGTCAGAGTGGGGGTCAGTGGGCAGAGCAGGGGCAGAGTGGGGGTGAGGGGGGCAGAGAGGGGGTGAGTGGTCAGAGTGGGGGTCAGGGGCAGAGTGGGGGTCAGTGGTCAGTGTGGGGGGGGTGGTCAGAGTGGGGGTCAGGGGCAGAGTGGGGGTCAGGGGCAGAGTGGGGGTCAGGGGCAGAGTGGGGGTCAGTGGTCAGTGTGGGGGTGGGTGGTCAGAGTGGGGGTCAGGGGCAGAGTGGGGGTCAGTGGTCAGTGTGGGGGTGGGTGGTCAGAGTGGGCGTCAGGGGCAGAGTGGGGGTCAGTGGTCAGTGTGGGGGTGGGTGGTCAGAGTGGGCGTCAGGGGCAGAGTGGGGGTCAGTGGTCAGTGTGTGGGGGTGGGGTGGGTCAGAGTGGGCGTCAGAGGGCAGAGTGGGGGTCAGTGGTCAGTGTGGGGGGTGGGTGGTCAGAGTGGGCGTCAGGGGCAGAGTGGGGGTCAGTGGTCAGTGTGGGGGTGGGTGGTCAGAGTGGGGGTCAGGGGCAGAGTGGGGGTCAGTGGTCAGTGTGGGGGTGGGTGGTCAGAGTGGGCGTCAGGGGCAGAGTGGGGGTCAGTGGTCAGTGTGGGGGTGGGTGGTCAGAGTGGGGGTCAGTGTGGGGGTCAGGGGCAGAGTGAGGGTCAGTGGTCAGTGTGGGGGTGGGTGGGCAGAGCGGGGGTGAGGAGATCGTGGGTCAGTGTGCAGCGCAGGGGGATGAATAGGCAGAGTAGGTGAGATCGGGACAGGACCTTTGATGACGTCACGGTCATGTGATATGTGACTCCACCCATCATCGTGACGTCATCAGAGGTCCTCAAGCCCCATGAATAGAGATCGTGGCTGGCTGGAGGGAGCTGTGGTAAGAGGCGGGGGGGTGACCGGAGAGTGGGGGGGTGACAGGAGAGTGGGGGGTGACCGGAGAGTGGAGGGCGGCTATGGTGACAGGCAGGGGGGTGATGGGGCAGCGGGGGGAAGTGTTGTGACAGGCGGGGAGCGCGGGCAGTGGAGGATGGCTATGGTGACAGGCAGGGGGGTGATGGGCAGCAGGGCTGTGGGCCGGATGTGGGTGGGCGCAGACGGGGCTCTGTGGGTCTGGTGCTTCCGGTTCCGGTGTTTGACACAGGAGGGAGGCCATCACGGAAGCGGAAGCGGATTTTGGGCGGAAGTGGCCTTCGGGTTTTATATAATAGATAAAACAGAAAGAGAACATTCCTTTATTGTAAATAAAACATACATATAACCCATTTATTAAGCCCAAACATACCCTCCAACGATAATTCACATTAAGGTGCCTCGAAGATCTGCAGCGCTGCTACACCCCTGTACACATGTCCGTTCACCTGGGGCAAGAGGCTCACACTGACACATGGCTGTGCCTGTGATCTAGGTACCGTGAGAGAGATCATTTGTGAGTCTGCAGAGCTGCGCATGCTCTGTCCTCAGATGAACTGTCTGATGTTAACATTCAGCTCAAACAGACAGCTGCAGTGTCTGAGCGCTAATCCCGGTCGGCGGACGCGTCTCCAGACTCTCCACTCATCGCCATGTTGGAAAACTTTGATGGTTCATCACGGTACAAATGCTGGTTGTGGATTATCGTCGGAGTTGGGTATGTTTGGGATCAATAAAGAGGGTAAAAAGGGATGTCTGTGTATTTTATTCCAAATAATTATTCTCTTTGTTGTGTGTTTTTACTTCTTATTTGTAGATTGATAATGGCTAGGTATAACATAGGTCTTACACTATCAATCTAAGTATTAGCGTCAGCTGGCTAATCCTCACCTGATAGTAACCCCTGATAACCCAGTTCACCATCAGCTCCAGGTTAACTGAAAGAGCGAGGTAACCGCCAATTTTGGCATCTCTCATGAAGGTGCAATTTCTGGGGCGGCTGCGGGTTGCTATTTTTAGCATGGAGTGCTAAGTATGCTTAGACCTCACCACACTAAGAATTCCAGCCCCCAGCTGCCTGGGTTACATTGGCTGGCAATCATACGGCAGATTTTTACAGTTTTCTGACATCAGTTTGGTTGCCATGCTGGCAACCAATTACAGACACCAGCAGAGAGGGTGGATGGGGTTAAGTCAGACTTTATCCAATCAACGGGGGGAAGCAGTGAGGTTCATGAGCGGGCCCAAAAGCAGGGTGACAGTGGCGCCAAAACTTGGTAATTTTTAGTCTGGCAAGCTAATATCTGTGCCAAAACAGTTGGGCTTCACTGTAAAACAGTTTGAGCTGTGTTTGACAGCTTTTAGGCCCCTTTGAAGGAGTTTTCTAGGCCCTTGATTTTGCTTCCTATTGGTTTGAATCGGGTTCAGCGAACCAAGCCAAACATGAACCTCAAAAGGTTCAATTATACACAAACATGGATGATTTTAACATAGGCAGTTAGCACAGTCAATTCATAATAAGTCTAAAAGACACACATATATAGATATACACAGTATATATGTATGTCCCAAAAGGATCAGCAGTAGAGTCCATTAAAATGGGGTACAGGTCTTCAAGATAATGGGGAACAGTCCATTAAGGGTACAGTCCATTAAAGGGATCCTGTCACCTCCAGAATGCCTCCTAAGCTAGCAAAACATGTCCCTGCAGCATCCCATCACTAATCTCACACTCCTTTTGCCTCCTAAAAGGATCCTGTGAAAGTGCATAAAAATGTTTTAATACTTACTCATTAGTGATTATAATTAGCAGGGGCTATATTCTTTAGTCACCAGGGCAGGCTGTTTTGCAGGCTCCAGGATCCACCCTTTCTTTGTCTGTGTGCTCTGCTTGTGCAGGCATTACCCTCCCCCTCTCTATCACTCACAGAATGCAAATCATTAGTCCTGCCTTCAGCTCCACATCACAGCAGCACAGACAGAGAGAGGGTGGATCCTCGAGGCTGCAAAACAACATGCCCTGGTGACTAAAGAATATAGCCCCTGCTAATTATAATCACTAATGAGTAAGTATTAAAACGTTTTTATGCACTTTCACAGGATGCTTTTAGGAGACAAAAGAAGTGTGAGATTAGTGATAGGATGCTGCAGGGACATGCTTTGCTAGCTTATGAGGCATTTTGGAGGTGACAGGATCCCTTTAAGGGCACAGTCCATTAAGGGCACAGTCCATTTAGGGCTTTGAAGCATAGTCCAAAGGGTGCAGTCCTACTAATCCAACAGTGGGAAGCGCAACTGTCACTGAACTTGGGAAGGGGAAAAATAAAATTATGCCTACCCGGCCACGAGGGAAAAAAAATTACAGGCCTCCCCCTTTTCAGAATTCCACACAAATATAGTCCTTATCTGGCCAACAGTGCAACTGAAGGACTAACGGCGAGGGTATCAGCCTGCAACTTTACATCTTGCATGATGCAGGGTCCCAACAGGGGCACTTCTTCCAACGGGTCAGCGACCCAACAACTGGCCTTTTTTAGGGCAGTCCTCTTTTGTCAGAGTCAAAACAATGTAGCCATTCTACACTGTAGGTCACTCCCAGACAGTCTCTGAAGGGTCACAGGTGCTACTCCTCCAAGGGCATTCTCCACACTACCTTCCCCCAAGCACACCCTGTCATGACCACCGCTGGAGAAGAGGACAGAGGAATTAGGGGATGGCCACTCTCTCTTGAAAACACCAGAAAAGCTTGGGCAACCCTGAAAGACCCTTCAGGATCTCTGACGCCTGTGAGTTTCACTGCCGCTGGCTGGCTAATATGGTCAGACTTGACTTCCTGCTGCCACTCTTGGAAATCATCTGCTGTGGTGTCCCAACTTACAACTACCGTGTACCACCCCTTGCTGCCCTTTACCTTTATGAAGGTGACCACTTCCCCAACATACAGGGTGTGGAGTCATGAAGGCAGATGTTCACGCAGCAGATTTGACCAGGTTAGATAGCACCTGTCACCAGTCCTGTCTTTGGCTAGGAACCACTCCCATCCTTTTGGAAGAAGGTCTCCACCTGGCTCTCTTTACACTGCTCCTGAAAGTAGTTACACTTAAACCCCTGCAACCACTCTTGGGTAAGGGTATCTGTGTGCCTAATTTCTTCCAGAAATTACATGGGCCGAGGTGGTTCATGACTTTAAGAATAGTTGCTGAGAGTGGGCAGGGACCCTACATGGCATTCTCCCAGTAGAAAGCCTATGCCAGAAATGCTACAGAAGGTAGAGAAACAGGAGTTTCTGTTACTACTACCTCCTCCTTGTCCTCCTCGTCCTCTTCCTCCTTGATTTGCCAATCCACTGGCTGCAGCACTGGCTGCAGATTTAATAAGGCCAGGCATGCCTCAGGATCCTGCCTCTGACCTGTCCTGGCCCCAGCTGGCATATGGAACAGCTGACCTCCTGACTATGAGCTCCTTTCCAGTGGGATATCTTAAGGCATGTGGGACCAGCACTGTATCCTGACCTCGCTGCATTTAAAGCCCAATGTGGGGAACGCAATCATACTACAGCTCACATATGTGGTTTTCTCCTCTGTGGGCTGCTCCAGTTGTGGTGAAGCTCCCTCGACCCCTAGGGTGGGTGAGGAAAATCAGGTCCTCCAGAGTATGCATCTCTTGGGGTTTATACCTCAGGTCTCCAAAGTGCAGAATGCAGGCATACGGTACACAGTGTTGCTGCAATTTATGGCAATGCCAAGATGGTGCCTGCCTCCACGATGAAGTGTCTTTCCTTTGCCTAGGGTCCTTCCTGTTCCAGCGCCAGTACCCAATTGTTTACAGGATATTATTGTTTGTTCAATCTTGTTGCCTAGCTCCTCATTAAGTTCTTTCATGGGGTGGGCTGCAGAAGTCACCTTACTTACAAATCCCATTACCCATGCCACATTTGGGATTGTGGTTGGGGGAGTGATTATTGAAGCTTGACATATTTGGAGGAGAAATAAGAGAAAATAGTTTTTTCAGCTCACCACCAATTCATCCAGAATGTTGAATAAGGCTAGTGGGCAATGCCAAGATTAATGCTATGACGACACACTTGTGCACATGCCAGAAATCTGTATTCTAAATGTATGGAAGGGAAGGAAATAAAGGGATTGCACATTTTCAAGAAGTAATATCCATTGTTGTGTTTCATGAGTGTGAACAGACCTATAAGTCCATGTAAAGCATATAATGGACATATTCTAGTTTTACCTAAATTGTGAGCTGATAAGTGTAGAAGAGGTGGCCTTATATGCTGCTGACCCCCTGCAATAATAAAGGTTTGCTGTCTAAACAAAAAAAAATAAAAAAAGATACCTTAATATAATAATAAAAAATTAGAAGCTCTCTTAAAGGGATGTTTAAAGGAGATTTTAAGGTTCCTGTATTTCACAGCTGCTGCCACTTCTCCAAAAATTCACAGCCTGAAGGTGTCCCAACACCTGGAAACTCAAGGAAGCTTAAAAACTTTAAATATTAAAGCTCCCTTAAAGGTTGAAAAGAAACCAGTAGACCTGATGGCTGTGAATTCAACTAACTTTAGGTTAGGGATGTTCTCAGCCACCGAGTTTTCTAGCGAGCTATTTAGCCCTAAAGCTTAAAAGAAAGTTTAAGGGCCATTTTAAAAAAATTGAACTTACATCTCTTGAATGGCTCTGGCCGTAGTGATCTACTGCGCTCCATGCAAGCAGTATTGAGAATATGATCTCAGGTAAGGAGGAAACGTCTGGGCTCCCTGTACCACTCTGTCTCCTTACGAGCAATAGAGGAATTGATAGACTCCTTGTCCCTAGCCACCTGGAGAGAAAAGGGCATGAATACCCTGTTTGATATAACAATCTAGTTATGCGGTCATTTAACTCCTTGACCTTGAGATATTCTCTGCCTAACTCAGCCTTTTTCCAATACCTACAAGTGCCCCACCTTCTTTCCTCATTCATGATATCTCAGGAGGGGAGAGAGGATCAAAACCCAATTATACAGGCATACTTTAAGCAGGGAACGATTATCCATCATGGTATCTTATTGTTGTATAAAGCACTAATAAGACACGACCATGCTACAAAACTGCCATACATGACTAGATGGGAGACACGTCTCTCATTCTCTGCCACCCTGGAGGAATGGCAATCTGCTGTGCAACATGCATCTTCTTACAGTGCCTGCATAGGTCACCTAGAACAGACAAAAAAGCTGCAGATGGACTGGTACCTCACTCCGGTTCGACTGGCTAGCTTTGTGGGAAGAACACCACCGGCTTCACCTCGTTGTTGGCGATTATGCGGGGGAACAGGTATACCAGCCCATATCTGGTGGTTCTGTCCGAAGGTCATGCCTTATTGGAAAGGGGTGGAGACTTTATTGGAAAACTTGACAGGCCTACCTTGCAAATTGTCTCCACAGCTGGCCCTCTTGGGTATTGGTCTGGCAGACTTCCCAAGTATACTACGACCAATTCTGTCTAATGTGCTGGTGGCCTCCCGTATGTCTTTAGCTTCCCATTGGAAGCTTTCTTCGGTGCCTACCCAACAAGAGTTACTAGGGAGAATAAACCTACATTTTCTGTACGAGCTAACCCTTGCACACGGCCTCTCCCACAGGATGAAAATCCTCAACTGGTGGGACCCATGGGTAGATTCTACGTACAACACTGTAGAAACTTAGCATTGGAATTTGACACATGAGTGTTACTGTGATCTTCTGTGGCCATGTGTGATGGATATATTAGTTCTATCACTAAAACACTATGCGAAGGTCTTTATCTACGTCTTCAGAAAACACGATAAATGTTTAATCTGTATAAACTTTAATGCATGATTTATGGTCCTTCATTCCCAATGTAAATACCCCCTTCCCATCGCCCCCTCCCACTCCCACCTTTCCCCACTTTCCCTATTCCCACTTTATTGTTTAACCCAGATGACTCTAACTTGTCTATATAATATGTCATAGGATTTTTTCTCTTCCTGTTATTATTACTGTTGTGATGAAACAAATAAAAAACTAATGGTTTAAAAAAAAAAAAAAAAAATTGAACTTTTCACCTGAACAAAGCCACATCGAGTTTTTTAGTAAATTGCTCAGATTTTCGAATCACAAACCGAATTGTCCGCTTTTGTTCCAAATTTGAAAATGGTGAACATGTATGGGGAATGTTTGCTCATCTCTAATCCTGCACTCCTGTATTAGGCTACTTTCACACTACGATTTTGTCATTTCCGATGCTGCCCGATGAAAATCGGACAGCATCGGATGCTCAAAATCGGATGCCATCCGATCCGATTGTTTATCGGTTCCAATTTAAATGGCTGGGGGAGGGCTGTGGAAGGTTTTGGGAGTGGTCTAGGGTATTGAGCATGCTCAATATATAAAATCGGATCCGATATCGGATCCGATTTACTATCCGATCCGATCCCCCATAGACTCCAATATTATTTTAATCGGATCGCATCGGATCCTATGCAATCCGATTTTTGAATCGGATACCAAAATCGGAGCACTCTCCAATTTTGGCTCCTGAAAAAAATCGGACAGAATCGGATCGGATGCAAATCGGATGCCATAAAGTGCACATCCGATCCGATCCCCATTGGAGAACATGGGGGCTAAATCGGGTCCGATGCTGTCCGATTTTTATCGGACAGCATCGGAAATGACAAAATTGTAGTGTGAAAGTAGCCTTAGACAGAAGTGCCAGTTAAGTAAATTGCAGTGTTATCTTCACTCAGACCTCAGGCCAGTGTTGGTGGTACAGCACAGTGGTCCTGGTCAGCTTTCACCAAGTGTGTGTTATATTTTGAAATCCCTTTAAAAACCCTTTAGTAAATCCAAGCTCTCCGAAAACATCTGTCTTGTACTTGTTCCGTGGCCCATTGTATCCTGGAAAAGAATCCTTGGCTTACAGGAAGAAACCAGGGTACCTGGAGGAAACCCACACAAACATGGGGAAAACATACAAACTTTTTGGAGATGTTTTCCTTGGTAAGCTTTGAACACAGGACCCCAGTACTGCAAAACAACAGCCCTAACCACTAAACTGCTGTTCTATTCTATCTCCAAATCACAGCATTTAGAGATGGATGCTATATGAGACTGTTCCATACATTGGCGCCTGACATGACAATTACATGATACTACATAGGGTGAGAAGAGGTTATTATACCTGCTGAGAGCTAATTATCATCTTCCATGACACATTTTCTCCAAGACCTCCTCTCCAGAGTAGAGTAGTCTAGATTTTCTGTGATACATATTTAGTTCCATAATGTATTACTAATACCTCTTTGAGAAGAGTACTCCTATTTTGGAGTACTGGTTTTACCATATATTCAGTTAAATTCACAACTGAATTTTAAAATGTATATATTGTTTAAGTCATAAATCTATAGTTGACCTTACAATACCTTCTTCGTACTGTCTTATTTTACCCTTGCTTGCTAACATTTAAATATATTGCTGGTTTACAGGTTTCTCGACACTGCAGCCTATTTTTGTGTAAAATCAAAAATAGGTGAAAAGGAGGTATCGCCAAGCTCTTTCTTTTGTACTTGGCATGAATTTAGCACTGATTTTAAAGATTGTTGGAAAAAGGAAAACAGGCTAATTTTACAAGAAAGGTGAGTTATTTAAAATCCTTTTTTTTAAACATTTGCAATAATTTCTAAAACTGTATATTTTAGACAAATTATTCTAAATATTTATCATCTTACTGTGTAGATTAAACAAAGTGAAAAGATTTTGATAAACAAAAGCATGAGAGGTTCACATACAAATCTTTAAAGGCCTATAGCAAAATTCAGAATGGACCTGACTTCCCACTGACAGTGTTGTAAAAATGTGCTGATAAATGAGTGTATATATACACAGCGGGTTAAATAAATATTGAACAGGTGTTGCATGCAAACCACTCAGCATATGATGGCAATACAGAGGAAACATGAGCTCCTTTGGAATCCGGGGGAAATCTTATTCTGGACGACCATCTATTATATAAAACCCGAAGGCCACTTCCGGAGGAGGCCACGCCCACTTCCGTGATGGTCGTCGCCCAGGCTCATCCAGTGCACTGTAGCCAGGCTGCCCCCGGCTACAGTCACCGACACACGGAACGTTCCGATCTCGGAAGTTCCGTGTGCCCTCCTGCCACTCCCCTCCACCCTCTGCCCTCCAGCCAGTACCTACATACCGGGGGGGCAGGGGGGCCCATTGCCCGCCACCTCGGAGGGCCACACACACCCTGGGGTACCCGTGCTCCCTGCCGTGTGCCTGGAGAGGAGGGGGCGGGACTTCCTCTCCTGCAGCTCTGCCCGCCCCTCCTCTCCTCCTACACCCGACTTCCGGCCACCGGTAAGTCTGCAGCCATACAGGCTGCTCTGCCCTCCAGCCTGTGTGCCCCCTCTGCCCTCTGTCCTCTGCGTCCTCTGCCCCCTCTGTGTCCTCTGCCCCCTGTCCTCTGCCCCCTGTCCTCTGTCCCCTGTCCTCTGTGTCCTCTGCCCCCTGTCCTCTGTGTCCTCTGCCCCCTGTCCTCTGTGTCCTCTGCCCCCTGTCCTCTGTGTCCTCTGCCCCCTGTCCTCTGTATCCTCTGCCCCCTGTCCTCTGTCCTCTGCCCCCTGTCCTCTGCCCCCTGTCCTCTGTGTCCTCTGCCCCCTGTCCTCTGTGTCCTCTGCCCCCTGTCCTCTGTGTCCTCTGCCCCCTGTCCTCTGTGTCCTCTGCCTCCTCTGCCCCCTCTGTGTCCTCTGCCCCCTGTCCTCTGTGTCCTCTGCCTCCTCTGCCCCTCTGTGTCCTCTGCCCCCTGTCCTCTGTGTCCTCTGCCCCCTGTCCTCTGTCCCCTGTCCTCTGTGTCCTCTGCCCCCTGTCCTCTGTGTCCTCTGCCCCCTGTCCTCTGCCCCCTGTCCTCTGTGTCCTCTGTGTCCTCTGCCCCCTGTCCTCTGCCTCCTCTGCCCCCTGTCCTCTGTGTCCTCTGCCCCCTGTCCTCTGTGTCCTCTGCCCCCTGTCCTCTGCGTCCTCTGCCCCCTGTCCTCTGCGTCCTCTGCCCCCTGTCCTCTGCGTCCTCTGCCCCTGTCCTCAGCGTCCTCTGCCCCCTGTCCCCTCTGCCTTCCCCCTGTCCTCTGCCCCCTGTCCTCTGCCCTCTGCGTCCTCTGTCCCGCCCTGTCCTCTGCGTCCTCTGCCCCTGTCCTCTGCTGTCCCTGCGCCCTGTCCTCTGCCCTCTGCCCCTGTCCTCTGTGTCCTCTGCCCCCTGTCCTCTGCCCCCTCTCCTCTGCCTGTCCTCTGCCCCCTGTCCTCTGTGTCCTCTGCCCCCTGTCCTCTTGTCCTCTGCCGTGTCCTCCTCTGCCCCCTGTCCTCTGCTGTCCTCTGCCCCCTGTCCTCCTGCGTCCCCTGCCCTGCCCCCTGTCCTCTGCGTCCTCTGCCCCCTGTCCTCTGCGTCCTCTGCCCCCTGTTCCTCTGCCCCCTGTCCTCGTGCCCCCTGTCCTCTGCCCCCCCTTGCCCCCTGTCCTCTGCCCCCTGTCCTCTGCCCCTGTCACTCTGCGTCCTCTGCCCCCTCGTCCTCTGCCCCCGTGTCCTCTGCCCCCTGTCCTCTGTCCTCCCTTGCCCTGCCTGTCCTTGCCCCTGTCCTCTTGTCCTCTGCCCCCTGTCCTCTGTGTCCTCTGCCCCCTGTCCTCGTGTCCTCTGCCCCCTGTCCTCTCTGCGTCCTCTGCCCCCTGTCCTCTGCCGTCCTCTGCCCCCTGTCCTCTGCGTCCTCTGCGCCCCTGTCCTCTGCCTCCCTGTCCCTCTGCCCCCTGTCCTCTGCCCCCTGTCCTCTGCCCCTCGTCTCTGCCCCCTGTCCTCTGCTGTCCTCTGCCCCCTGTCCTCTGCGTCCTCTGCCCCCTGTCCTCTCTCTCTGCCCCCTGTCCTCTGCCTCCTCCTGCCCCCTGTCCTCTGTGCTCCTCTGCCCCCTGTCCTCTGCTCCTCTGCCCCCTGCCCTGCCTCTGCCCCCTGTCCTCTGTCCTCTGCCCCCTGTCCTCTGGTCCTCTGCCCCTGTCCTCTGGTCCTCTGCCCCCTGCCTCCCCTGGTCCTCTGCCCCCCCTTGTCCTCTCCCCCTGTCCTCTGCCCCCTGTCCTCTCCCTGTCCTCCTGCCTGTCCTTGCCCCTGTTCCTCTGCGTCCTTGCCCTGTCCTCTGGTCCTCTGCTGTCCTCTGCCCCTGTCCTCTGCTCCTCTGCCCCCTGTCCTCTGGTCCTCTGCCCTGTCCTCTGTCCTCTGCCCCTGTCCTCTGTCCTCTGCCCTGTCCTCTGCGTCCTCTGCCCCCTGTCCTCTGCGTCCTCTGCCCCCTGTCCTCTGCGTCCTCTGCCCCTGTCCTCTGCGTCCTCTGCCCCTGTCCTCTGCGTCCTCTGCCCCGTCCCTCCTGCTCCTCTGCCTCCTCTGGTCCTCTGCCCCTCTTCTCCCCCTGCGTCCTCTGCCCCTGTCCTCTGCGTCCTCTGCCCCCTCTTGTCCTCTGCCCCTGTCCTCTGCCCCTGTCCTCTGCCCCTCCTCGTGTCCTCTGCCCCCTGTCCTCTGTGTCCTCTGCCCCTCTGTCCTCTGCCTCTGTTCCTCTGCCCCTGTCCTCTGTGTCCTCTGCCCCCTGTCCTCTGCGTCCTTGCCCCGCCTCTGCTCCTCTGCCCTTCCTCTGTCCTCCTGCCCCTGTCCTCTGCGTCCTCTGCCCCCCTGTCCTCTGCCCCCTGTCCTCTGCCCCCTGTCCTCTGCCCCCTGTCCTCTGCCCCCTGTCATCTGCGTCCCTCTGCCCCCTCTGTGTCCTCTGCCCCCTGTCCTCTGCCCCCTGTCCTCTGCCCCCTGTCCTCTGCCCCTGTCCTCTGTGTCCTCTGCCCCCTGTCCTCTGTGTCCTCTGCCCCCTGTCCTCTGTGTCCTCTGCCCCCTGTCCTCTGCGTCCTCTGCCCCCTGTCCTCTGCGTCCTCTGCCCCCTGTCCTCTGCGTCCTTGCCCCCTGTCCTCTGCCCGTCCTCTGCCCCCTGTCCTCTGCCCCTGTCCTCTGCCCCCTGTCCTCTGCCCCCTGTCCTCTGCCCCCTGTCCTCTGCCCCCTGTCTCTGCGTCCTCTGCCCCCTCTGTCCTCTGCCCGCCCTGTCCTCTGCCCCTGTCCTCTGCGTCCTCTGCCCCCGTCTCTGCGTCCTCTGCCCCCCTGTCCCCTCTCCTCTCCCCCTGTCCTTGGTCCTCTGCCCCCTGTCCCCTCGTCCTCTGCCCCCTGTCTCTGCGTCCTCTGCCCCGTCCTCTGTCCTCTGCCCTGTCCTCTGCCCCTCTGCCCCTGTCCTCTGCTGTCCTCTGCCCCCTGTCCTCTGCCCTCTGCCTCTGCCCCTCTTGTCCTCTGCCCCGTCCTCTGCGTCCTCTGCCCCCTGTCCTCTGCCCCTGTCCTCTGCGTCCTCTGCCCCCTGTCCTCTGCCCCCTGTCCTCTGCCTCCCTCTGCCTCCCTCCTCCCTGCCTCTGTCCCTCTGCCCCCTGTCCTCTGCTGTCCTCTGCCCCCTGTCCTCTGCGTCCTCTGCCCCCTGTCCTCTGCGTCCTCTGCCCCCTGTCCTCTGCGTCCTCTGCCCCTCTGTCCTCTGCCCCTGTCCTCTGCCCCTGTCCTCTGCCCTGTCCTCTGCCCCTGTCCTCTGCGTCCTCTGCCCCCCTGTCCTCTGCCCCTCTCCCCCTGGGCCTCTGCCCCTGTCTCTGCCCCCCCTGGTCCTCTGCCCTGTCCTCTGCCCCCTGTCCTCTGCGTCCTCTGCCCCCTGTCCTCTGCTGTCCTCTGCCCCCGTCTGGTCCTCTGCCCCCTCTGTCCTCTGCCCTCCTCGTCCTCTGCCCCCTTCCTCCTCTGCTGTCCTCTGCCCCTGTTCCTCTGCCCCTGTCCTCTGCCCCCTGTCCTCTGGTCCTCTGCCCCTGTCCCTGCCCCGTTCCTCCTGGCCCCCCTGTCCTCCTGCCCCTGTCCTCTGCCCCTGTCCTCTGCGTCCTCTGCCCCCTGTCCTCTGCTCCTCTGCCCCCTGTCCTCTGCGTCCTCTGCCCCTGTCCTCTGTCTCTGCCCCCTGTCCTCTGCGTCCTCTGCCCCTGTCCTCTGGTCCTCTGCCCCCTGTCCTCTGCGTCCTCTGCCCCCTGTTCCGTCCTCTGCCCCCCTGTCCTCTCCCTTCCTCTGCCCCTGTCCCTCCCGCCCCTCGTCCTCTGCCCCCTGTGCCTCTGCGTCCTCTGCCCCCTCTCTGTCCTCTGCCCCTGTCCTCTGCCCCCTGTCCTCTGCCCCGCCCTCTGGTCCTCTGCCCCCTGTCCTCTGGTCCTCTGCCCCTGCCTCTGTCCTCTGCCCCCTCCTGGTCCTCTCCCCTGTCCTCTGCTCCTCTGCCCCCTGTCCTCGCGGTCCTCTGCCCCCTGTCCTCTGCTCTCCTCTGCGCCCCCCTGTCCTCTGCCCCCTGTCCTCTGCGTCCTCTGCCCCCTGTCCTCTGCGTCCTCTGCCCCCTGTCCTCTGCCGTCCTCTGCCCCCTGTCCTCTGCGTCCTCTGCCCCCTCTGGTCTCTCTGCCCCCTGTCCTCTGCGTCCTCTGCCCCCCTCTGCGTCCTCTGCCCCTCTGTCCTCTGCCTCCCTGCCCCCCTCTGCGTCCTCTGCCCCTCTCTGCGTCCTCTGCCCCCTCTGCGTCCTCTGCCCCCTCTGCGTCCTCCTCTGCCCCCTCTGCGTCCTCTGCCCCCTCTGCGTCCTCTGCCCCTCCTGCGTCCTGCTCTGCCCCCTCTGTCCTCTGCCCCCCTGTCCTCTGCCCCCTGTCCTCTCGCCCCCTGTCCTCTGCCCCCTGTCCTCTGCGTCCTCTGCCCCTCTTGTCCTCTGCCCCCTGTCCTCTGCGTCCTCTGCCCCCTCTGTGTCCTCTGCCCCCTGTCCTCTGCGTCCTCTGCCCCCTCTGTGTCCTCTGCCCCCTGTCCCTCTGCCCCCTCTGTGTCCTCTGCCCCCTGTCCTCTGCCCCTCTGTTCCTCTGCCCCCTGTCCTCTGCCCCCTGTCCTCTGCGTCCTCTGCCCCCTCTGGTCCTCTGCCCCCTGTCCTCTGCGTCCTCTGCCCCTCTCTGCGTCCTCCTGCCCCCTCTGCGTCCTCTGCCCCCTGCGTCCTTTGCCCCCTCTGCGTCCTTTGCCCCTCTGCGTCCTCTGCCCCCCTCTGTCCTCTGCCCCCTCTGCGTCCTCTTCACCCTGTCCTCTGCCCCCTCTGTGTCCTCTGCCCCCTGTCCTCTGCCCCCTCTGTGTCCTCTGCCCCCTGTCCTCTGCCCCCTGTCCTCTGCGTCCTCTGCCCCCTCTGTGTCCTCTGCCCCCTGTCCTCTGCCCCCTCTGTGTCCTCTGCCCCCTGTCCTCTGTGTCCTCTGCCCCCTGTCCTCTGCCCCCTGTCCTCTGCATCCTCTGCCCCCTGTCCTCTGCGTCCTCTGCCCCCTGTCCTCTGCGTCCTCTGCCCCCTGTCCTCTGCGTCCTCTGCCCCCTGTCCTCTGCCCAGCCGCCTCTGCCCCCTGTCCTCTGCCCAGCCGCCTCTGCCCCCTGTCCTCTGCGCTGACCACTCTGCCCACGTCGCTGCGCTGACCAATCTCACCGCACTCACTGCTAACCACTGAGCCACCGCACTCACTGCTAACCACTGAGCCACCGCACTCACTGCTAACCACTGAGCCACCGTATACTCTGCTACCCACTGAGCCGCCTGTATACACACAATTCATTTCACCGCACTCCCGTAACTATTAGTAAATAAACTATATATGGATTCTAGACTACCCGATTCTTTAGAATCGGGCCGCCATCTAGTTAATTATAATTCTTCACAGTAGAGGGGAGGTAACGGTTTATAGGCACACACCGATGCACAGTTCTTGGCAGCAGTTGATCACAGGGGTTTAATTCAAGCTTTTTTTCCTCACACAGAATCATGTTTCATCATGCAATGCTTCATCAACATATTTGAAAGTCGCATTACAGATCATTTCAATTCACGACAGTGATTTAACCTAAGCAGTCTGTACCTTTCTCATGTAGTGAGATGGAGCGGGGGTTGAGTCAGTTCATTAGCTCTCAAACATCTTTCTTGAGGTAGTAAAGATGCTCTTGGCTCTCCTGATCACTTTCTTGTTAACAGCAATCATTTCTCTGCAAGAACTGGTCTATACAGCTTTTCTGATTTCAGTCTGACAAGAGACTCTCTAGTACACTTTATTCTCAAATGTCCCAGATACACTAACCACTTTTCCAGTATTCCCTGGGGCTGAGCTAACCACTCTTTGTCTGCTAACCATTATAATCTCTATAGTTGCTGGATGATTCTAAATCAACAGTACAGCTTCTGTCACACACGTCACCAAATATCTAACTTGATCTATTTCTAAAAAGGCTAAGCCGTATATTAAGGGGGCCTTCCAAGGATAAATACAGTGGATCATGCATAAAAAATCTGACAGGTAACTTTGTCAAGGAACTCTTTTTTTTACTAGAAACAGAGTGTTCAATCAAACCCGCTATAATTTGCCTGACCTATACTGCTGCCTAACGCGGGGGCTGAGGTATTAATCTACAGAATTTACACAATTAGATGGGTGCAAGGGGCCAAGCCAGCAGTAGTACAACATGGCAGTTAACAAACTTAAGTTTTCTAACCCTCCCCTTTCTCCCACCCAAGGATAGTTTTACAGAAGGAAAGGGGTTATTTTGACTAAACACTCCTCAAAAAAATAAAGAGAACACTTAAACAACACAATGTAACTCTAACTCAATCACACTTCTGTGAAATCAACCCTTCCAGTTATGAAGCAACACTGATTTTGGATCAATGTCTCCTGCATTGTGCAAATGGAACAGACAACAAGTAGAAACAATGGGCAATTAGTGAGACAACCCCTATAAACTGGTGTTGCAGGTGGTAAACATATACAATTTCTCGGTTTCATCCTTTTTGGCTGTTGTTTTGGTCACTTTTGCAATTTCACATTGCTCTGACCCCTAGAGGTAGCATGAGGCAGTGTCTACAACCCACAGAGGTTGCTCAGATAATGTAGCTCATCCAGGATGGCACATCAATGCAAGCTGTGACAAGAAAGGTATCTGTTTGTCAACGCAATTTTTCCAAACTATGGAGCAGATACGAGGAGACAGACCAGTATGCCAGGAGACGTGAAGGGAACCATAGGATGGAAACAACCCAGCAGCAGGACTGCTACCTCCTCATTTGTGCAAGAAGGATCTAGAGGAGCAGTAGCTAGAAGAAACCCAGGCCTCGCTGTACCTGCATATGGTCTCACAATGTGTCTGCGGATCTGCTAATAGCAGTCAGGTTACCTCTGGCAAGCCAGATTAATGCAAACCGCATAACTGACACCTCTAATGTGACAGACCCATATAAGGGTCTCGGTGTCACATATACTATGACTACGGACGGACCGTAATTGTTAAACCAGCAGCACAAAAAACACGATCAGATGTCCATTAATGCAAATAAAACAACATTTAATTGATCAAATCAGGTGTCAGAGGGTTAAAAAGTGCAAATGCAATATAATACAATTGTGGTCAGTTTGGCAGTGAAAATTCATTACATTTACCAGATTCCAAATACACAGCTATATACAGGACACTGCTTATATAATATCAATATTGTGGGTTTGTTATGACACTTCACAGATACCCAACCTTTTACAGTGTATCCACTATATGAGCTATTAAACAATTTACATAAGTCAGGGTACTGAACAGTCTCCCATGCAGTGCTATATCTCAAAATTTACATACATGTTCATACATGAAAAAATTCTAATAGGCACTGTGGTGCCATATGTAGATATAAATACTGGAGTGGTGATTCATCTTTAAACAATGTGACCTGTCACGCTATGAAAAAAGCTTTAGGGACCTATAAATGGCTATATCCTTTCTTCCCCAAGACCCATTGGTCTAACTTTAAGAAAGGAGAGAGCGTTTAATAACAAGCCTAAGGCTTATATCTGGTCTCCCAAAAGCACATATTTCAGGGATCACCCATACATGAGAAGCAAACAGTACCTACTTAATGGCGCTGCCAAAGAGACCCGGCATCCTCCCCTACAGCTTATTTCGATATTATCTTCTTCAGGGGGCCCCCTATGATGCCCCCCCATCATAGTACAGAGCCTCACATCCTGCATATTGCCCTCCATCCTACTACATAGCCCTCCCATCCTAGTACAGGGCCCCCATCCTGGTACTAGGCTCTAGGCTCTTAAGAATCTTGAGTACTGTAGAAATTGTTTTGTAACCTTGGCCAGATCTGTGCTTGCCACAGTTCTGTCTCTGAGCTCCTTAGGCTGTTCATTTGACCTCATGATTCTCATTTGGTCTGACATGCACTGTGAGCTATGAGGTCTTATATAGACAAGTGTGTGCCTTTCCAAATCAAGGTCCTATCAGTTTAATTAAATGCAGCTGGACTCTAATAAAGGAGTAGAACCATCTGATGGTGGGTTTACACACACCAATTTCTGTGTCCAATATCTGAACAGATCTCTGGTTGCAGTGAAATCATGGACACATAGTTCCATTTTGTGGCTGTGTACAAAATGGAGCAATGTGTCCATGATTTCACTGCAGATTTATAAAACCCTCGCACACGGTAACAAAATGAAAAAGAGATCGCAGAGTTGCTTGATAGTAAAGTTTATTGAGATACTGTATTCAAAATATTGGATTAATCGTTTGTCAATCGTTTTAATCAGGTATCATAGTAACGTTTCGGCACTTTACAAAAACGTGCCTTCTTCAGACAAGAATTTTATCTAAATTTACAACAGAAAAGAAAGTCAATCATTACAACAATAAACATACAATACAAACAATACTTGTATGAAACAATCTGGTATCGTATTCAGACATATCGATAACCACGAGAAGAAGGTACTGTGAGTACATCGTGTCACAATGCATATATCAATAAATATATTCCAGGATATATCCTAGTTTAAAGATATATACCTGTTATAACGTATTATACCCAAAGAACAGGAGCATACGTGTATCATACTAGTATCTGTGTATAGAAAAGAGAAAACAATCATTATAATGAATACAGGCAATAATTAGAAAAATATCCACAAATATATATAGCTCCTAAATAGAGCTGAGAGAATAAAGAAAAAAGAGGAAAGTAAAAACTGTGAAAAGAAGTGAATAATCAGGGTGTAGGATCATTAAGAAATATGAAAAGATCAAAATCTGAGAACGGACAGGTGCATGACCTCAAAGAAACATATATCCTATAAAGAAAATGTATATGTCTAGAGACTGATTCACTCCTTAAAAGTACCGTATATACTCGTGTATAAGCCGAGTTTTTCAGCACAAAAAATGTGCTGCAAAGTCCCCCCTCGGCTTATACACGAGTATATAGTAGCCCCAGCTGTATACAGCCCCCCCCCCCCCGTGGTATCCAGGGCCCCCCTTGCTGCACACCTGTAAAGTAAGATGTCAGAAGACCCGGAGCAGCACGGTGACCGAGCAGCGGAGCGGCGGCGGCAGCGATAAGTATACTTACATCTTACTTTACAGGTGTGCAGCAAGGGGGGCCCTGGATACCACGGGGGGGCTGTATACAGCTGGGGCTGCTGTATACAGCTGGGGCCCCTGTACTACTGATGGGGGGAGGTCTGTATACCCCTGGGGCTGCTGCTGTATTATACCCCCTGGGGCTGCTGCTGTATTATACCCCCTGGGGCTGCTGCTGTATACTACCCCCTGGGGCTGCTGCTGTATTATACCCCCTGGGGCTGCTGCTGTATACTACCCCCTGGGGATGCTGCTGTATTATACCCCCTGGGGCTGCTCCTGTATTATACCCCCTGGGGCTGCTCCTGTATTATACCCCCTGGGGCTGCTGCTGCTGTATTATACCCCCTGGGGCTGCTCCTGTATTATACCCCCTGGGGCTGCTGCTCTATTATACCCCCTGGGGCTGCTCCTGTATTATACCCCCTGGGGCTGCTGCTGTATTATACCCCCTGGGGCTGCTGCTGTATTATACCCCCTGGGGCTGCTGCTGTATTATACCCCCTGGGGCTGCTCCTGTATTATACCCCCTGGGGCTGCTCCTGTATTATACCCCCTGGGGCTGCTGCTGTATACTACCCCCTGGGGCTGCTGCTGTATACTACCTCCTGGGGCCTGTATGTACCACTGGGGAGGCTGCTGTATACCACACTGCTGGGGGCTGTATACCACACTACTGGGGGCTATATAAATGTGCTGGGGTCCACCCTCGGCTTATACACGAGTGAATAGGTTTTCCCAGATTTTGGGGGCAAAAGTAGGGGGGTCGGCTTATACACGAGTATATACGGTATCTAGAGCCAACATAAAATCTCATAAGGAAAAATTAATCATAATCCTAAAGATTATATATCATCATAAATCATAACAGATCAGAAGGTCCCATTACCTCAATATTTAGCAATATATAGCAATGTATGGCAAACTCCTCAAGATCACCAATCTGGCACTTGATCCAAAAGACATCAGATGGCTTCTATATTATAACACAAATCACATGAATATGAATAAATCATAATGAAACACTTCTGAAAATATCCAGAAAATCTACAATAGGTCACTGTTACCTGACTGGTGTATGGGTTAATCTATGCAATTATCAGTCTGTGGCAAAAGCGAGGCTATAATGAGCCCTAAAGAACAAGTTAAGAGGCACAAATCACATCATGTACTGAATCCACATATAAAACTGAGGAACAGGGCACCTAATTACCTGCTAAGTAAACCGCCAGTGGGACAACCTATAATGAAATGCCCCTAGTTACTATCCATGATCCAAAAAGAATAATGCCATACAATAACCTAGCCCAAAATCGCTACCACGGTCTACTTACTAGTGAATCTGGATTGAAGGATCCCGCGGATATCGCACCGCCGTCAGAAGCGCAGAACAAACCGATCTGCGCCCTGTTATAGTGTGAGGGGGCGTGACGCTGGCAAATCGCGTCACGTGACCCCGGAAGGAAAATTGCACGTGATGCCGTCATGTGGAGTCGGACGCGACCTCCTGCTTCCGCGATTTGGAACGCAAGAGGCTGCAGTCCGACACGCACCGCGCGCATGCGCCCTATGCAGCAAATAGGTAATGAATGAAACACAGAAAGCAAGAGAAAAAAAGAGAAAAAAAGATCATTCTGAACTCTTAAGCCCTCATAGAAACGAGGTGGTGTTCAGATAAGCCCTATTAGAGACCAGGCAGTGCACAGGAATTTGTGGAATGGATTCATAAAGGCACCCAGAGTATCTGAAAGAAAAATAAATATAGATATATTACTTATGATAGTAACCAGAGACAAAAACAGTAGTTAGTAAATTTTACATCTCATATATGGGAAAATACTTTATGTAAACCAGAATAAAACACATATACAATCAAAAGACATCAAATATACACCTCATATTCCCTGTTGAGACCAAGAGGTTCTAAGGTTTGTAGTTGAAATATCCAATACGATTCCCTTTCTCTTAGGCGGCGAATTCTGTCTCCCCCTCTCCGTGCCAGGGGAACATGTTCAATGATCTGAAACCTTAACTGGGCAATGGTATGACCCATCGATATAAAGTGATGTGGTATCGGCAACAAGGTGTTTTTACACCTTATTGTGGATTTATGCTTACTGATTCTGTCTCGGATATGTTGGGTGGTCTCCCCAACATATCCGAGACCGCAGGGACACTTAATAAGGTATACCACAAAGGACGTGTCACAAGAAAAATAGTCACGAATATAAAAAATCTTGCCAGATCGTGGATGAGAGAAGGAATTCCCTTTAACCATGTGTGAACACTGCATACATCCAAGACATGGGAAATTCCCTTGTCTTGGTGTGCTGAGAAATGACTGTCTATTCTTTTTCACAACTGAACCAACATCTGCCCAGACCAATTTATCCTTTAAATTGGGTGCCCGTTTACTACAAAACAACGGAAGACTCTGGAATTCCTCTATCTCAGGGTAAGATCTGGATAAGATAGACCAATGTTGTTTAATTACAGCTTTTATCATCGGATGGAAAGGATGATACACACTTACAAATGGTACTCTCTTACGTTTATTAGTGAGTCCCTGTGTAACCCTTGGTGCCCTAACGGAGGACAGTTCTTTGGATAACCTCTTGCTATAAACTTATTGGTCATTTCATCATGCCTCATATTTCGTTTCAATGGGTCAGAGACAATCCTCGCCACTCTCATATGTTGGGAATGCGGTAATGATTTCTTTATATGAGACGGTGACAGCTGCTAAAACTTAGCAGACTGTTACGATCCGTCTGCTTAGTAAACAAATCAATACTAATGTGCCCCAAATCATCCTTCTCAACAAGGGTATCGAGGTAATTGATACTCGTCGTGTTGGAATGAATTGTAAATTTTAAGCCCTCCTGAAAGGTATTCAAAGATTCAAAAAAGAGATTGAGGTCATGACTAGAGCCGGTCCATACCAGAAAAATGTCATCTATGAACCTTCTCCATAGTATGACATTGGAGACAACATACGTGTTATTCCAAATAAATTTCTCCTCGAAATGCGCCATATATATGTTAGCGTAGGGGGGCGCCACGTTGGATCCCATGGCGGTCCCCCTACGCTGAACATAATAATGGTCCTGAAAAAGGAAATAATTATTCTCTAATACAATCCTTAGAGAATCGGTACAAAAGCCCTTCCTAGTGTCACTAAAGGAAGTTTTCTGATCAAGAAACCATTCAATAGCTAAAATCCCATCTCTATGTCTGATACTCGTATAGAGACTATTAACATCTAACGTCACAAGTAAACTATCTGGAGGAATAACTCCGATCAGCCTAATCTCTTGTAGAAAATGCGAGGTATCCTTAATATATGAAGGGATGCTGGGAACAAGAGGGGACAAAATCTTATCCAACATAATGGATAAAGGTGATAACATAGAATCGGTGGACGCTACTATGGGCCTACCTGGTGGATGGGTAAGGTTTTTGTGAATCTTGGGCAATGTGTATAAGACCGGTGTCACCGGATTGGGATGTTTTAAATACTCTGCTAATATAGCATCGATAATACCATTTTGCAGGTATTCATCTACATGTCTAGAAATGATATTACGAATCCTAGGGGATGGATCTGAGGAGACCCTTTCATATGTATCCTGATCACCCAATTGGCTTAAGATCTCATCGATATAATACTTCCTATCTAGAACCACAATTGCCCCACCCTTATCAGCAGGTTTAATGATTATTCTTTTATTTGCACTCAAATCCTGCAATGCTCTAATCTCTAGAGTGGAAAGATTCTTCCTATTATGTAGTTGGTCCCTCTCATTCTTAAGCATAATCTCCTTAATATCTCTCATTACTAGTGACGTAAAAATCTCAATAGGATGATAAATTTTGGGGGGATTGAAGGAGCTTGGAAGGCGAAGATCTAACTCTTTTAGAACAAACGTATGACTACTAGAGGGAGAAGAAGACAACGGGAGGAGGGCATCATCCTTAAAATGTGCTTTTAAACGTAATGTCCTAAAAAAACGTTTCAACTCCTGGTCCAAACCATGGCCGTTGAACGTTGGTGTGGGACAAAATGATAAGCCCTTCTGCAGTACTTCATTCTCAACAGGCGATAATGTGTACGAAGAAATATTTACCACCAGGTTGGTCCCACTATCTGGGAGCGCAGCTGCATCGGGTGGCGACCTCCCCCCTGACCTCTTCCCCCGCCGCGTCTTCCTCGATAAGGACGTCGAGAACCTAAAAAACGAGGATACTGGGGATATGAGTAGAATAGTCCAGACTCACTCTCCAGGCTACTTCCTGAGCCAAAGGGATCTTGACGCGGGTAGTACCATCCAGGTTGTTCTGGGTTCCGCCATTGGTAAACTCTCCAATGAGTATAATCCTCTTGATCTCTAAGGAATTTCTTCTTCTTCCTCTCCTGAACAGTTTTCTTGAAATCTGAGATAATCTTATTGGTCTTACTCTTAACGCCATTAAACTCTGACACTGAAAGAGACTCCTTGAGTTGCTCCTCAGAAGTCTTCACTATGTCTTTTAATGTTTCCAATTCGGATTGTAAAAAGTCAATAGTGAGTGTCATCAAGTCTGAAGAACACTTATTTAGGATACTTTTGTACCTGTCACAATATTCCTGGTTGTCCGAAAAAAGTGTTGGTCGTAGACCCACTCTTAGGCCCCTCGGTATCCTCTTCACCTTATGATATTCGACTAATGTCACTAGGTGCAAATCAAGTGCTGTTTGTCTTCGCAATAATTTTTCATAGTCTTTACTCTGATTGTCTTCTACAGTTGTAGTAAGGAACTGGTTAGAAGATGTATTGACACGGCCCACAATAGCCGTAGTCTCGGTGTCATCGTATGAAAAAGTCGAATAGGACATCTTGTAGTAAAACACAAAAAACGGAGCTCAAGTCAAAAATATATATCAATTGAAAACTATAAGGCTTGGCTCAACGTTATAAATTAACCGGTGCGTGAAGGGTGAAAAATATACAATACAGATTTATAAAACCCTCGCACACGGTAACAAAATGAAAAAGAGATCCCAGAGTTGCTTGATAGTAAAGTTTATTGAGATACTGTATTCAAAATATTGGATTAATCGTTTGTCAATCGTTTTAATCAGGTATCATAGTAACGTTTCGGCACTTTACAAAAACGTGCCTTCTTCAGACAAGAATTTTATCTAAATTTACAACAGAAAATCTTTAGGATTATGATTAATTTTTCCTTATGAGATTTTATGTTGGCTCTAGATACTTTTAAGGAGTGAATCAGTCTCTAGACATATACATTTTCTTTATAGGATATATGTTTCTTTGAGGTCATGCACCTGTCCGTTCTCAGATTTTGATCTTTTCATATTTCTTAATGATCCTACACCCTGATTATTCACTTCTTTTCACAGTTTTTACTTTCCTCTTTTTTCTTTATTCTCTCAGCTCTATTTAGGAGCTATATATATTTGTGGATATTTTTCTAATTATTGCCTGTATTGATTATAATGATTGTTTTCTCTTTTCTATACACAGATACTAGTATGATACACGTATGCTCCTGTTCTTTGGGTATAATACGTTATAACAGGTATATATCTTTAAACTAGGATATATCCTGGAATATATTTATTGATATATGCATTGTGACACGGTGTACTCACAGTACCTTCTTCTCGTGGTTATCGATATGTCTGAATACGATACCAGATTGTTTCATACAAGTATTGTTTGTATTGTATGTTTATTGTTGTAACTAGCTGTGAGCCCGATGCGATTGCATCGGGATTCTAGAATCTGTGTATAGGGCATTGCTCGGGCTGCTGCTTCGCGGGTATTGCGAGTGAGTGGCGTGGGCGCGTAGCGCCCATGAACAAAGCCACGAAAGTAGCGCCGTGTGTGACGGAAGTGGCTACGGCAATTATATAATAGATTATCAGTATTATATATATATATGTCTCTTTCTCCTGGTTTGGGCGTTCCCGTGTGCTTGGGATGAATGTCCTCCCGCGCCTCCTTTATTTGCTGCAAGCAATACCGGTGAGAATCCCGGCTTCCTTTTTTCAGGCTATTTCCTCTCTCCAGATCTCATTTGTATGGGGGATAAAAAGAGCCCGGATCAGTAAAGCCATAATGACACGCTCTAAACTGAAAGGTGGCATCGGTTTGCCGAACTTTAAACTCTACCACCTAGCGGTACACTTTGCCAGAATGGTAGACTGGTGCAGAAACGCAGAGGGGAAGGCTTGGGTGGGCATAGAGCAGGCCTTTAGCTCTGTCCCCTTAACTAGACTTCCTTGGCTGCTTTCAGCGTCACGGGAGGAAATAGACTCACATCCCACTCTGGGAGCAACAGTGCATTATTGTTTGTCCCTCTGGACCAGAACATTCATGATTCCTACATGCTCAAGACTCACGTCTGTACTGTGTCACCCAGACTTTAGCCAGGTTAGGAATGATGGAGTGTTTAAACAATGGATTGCGGCAGGCAGAGACAGAGTAGAATCTTTTAGGGAGGGAGACGAATGGCCATCTCTGAATGCTCTACGGGGCTTAGAGACACCCACCCCATTGGGATGGTGGAGATCCTTCCAGATAAGACACCTCTTGAGCTCCTTCCAACCAAGGCGATGCTACGCTAATCCCCTGACACACTTTGAGACCCTATGCTCTGGAAAAGGCCCGGTTAGACACGTTCTCTCCTTGGTGTATGCGATGCTGAACTCCCCTCCGGACCAAAAACCTCCTTACTTCATTGCTAATTGGGAGAGGGAACTGGGAACACAGTTCTCAGATACTCAGATAAACAGAATCTGTAGTTTAGCCCACAACACCTCCATCAGCTCGAAGCAACAAGAGGCTGGATACAAAATCGTGTCTAGGTGGTACAGGGTGCCGGAGAGGCTGCATGCCATGTACCCTTCGGCAGATATTCAATGCTGGAGATGTAAAGCGGAGGCGGGATCAATGGTTCACATTTTTTGGAGCTGTGACAGACTCAGGACATTTTGGGAGGGAGTAGGGACTGTGGTGGCTCGGGTGACGGGCTATACGGACCCCCTTACCTCGGCAGCGGTTTTACTGCACTTAACGAATATGCCGGAAAAAAGATACAAACACTCTCTGTTGAAGTTCTTGATCATAGCAGCGAGGGCATGTATACCCGTTCTGTGGGGTACGACATTTACGCCAAAACTCTCCCACTGGGTTAGTAAAATTAACGAACTGATGCTCATGGAGGATTTGACGGCCTCCATGAATGATTCATTCCTGAGACATTGGACCACATGGTACAAATGGATAGACTTCCAACAGACACCCGATTACGACCGACTGTTATCAGATTGTGGAATTGAACCCGGAGACTGTATGTCGGGAGTTTAGTATCTCGATATTGGGTCCTCCTCCTTCCTCTCCCCTGTTATACACCTAGCCTATTCATGTGCGATCCTCCCTCCCCCCCCCCACGCCCATAGGCCTGGATTCCCCACCCCCTCCATTCCTTCTTCTCTTGATCCCCAGTCAAACCTTTATTTTCTTCCCCTCTCTCTCTCATTTTACATATTTGCTTTTTCCTTATGTTTTATAATTGATAATCATAATATTTGCTTAAACTTGCCGTAGGCAATATGATTATTTGTATACGTGGCTTTTAAGGCTGCGGATCTATAATTTCTGTAATTCCTGAATTTCTTATTTCTTGTTTCCTGGCTGTTCAAACTAATAAATGACAAAATAAAGAATTATAAAAAAAAAAAAAATATATATATATGTGATTATATATGAATTATCAGTATTATATATGTGATTATATATGAATTATATATGTGATTATATAGGAATTATCAGTACTATATATATATTCTAAAGAATCGGGTAGTCTAGAATCTATATATAGTTTATTTACTAATAGTTACGGGAGTGCGGTGAAATTAATTGTGTGTATACAGGCGGCTCTGTGGGTAGCACAGTATACAGTGGCTCAGTGGTTAGCAGTGAGTGCGGTGGCTCAGTGGTTAGCAGTGAGTGCGTGGCTCAGTGGTTAGCAGTGAGTGCGGTGGCTCAGTGGTTAGCAGTGAGTGCGGTGGCTCAGTGGTTAGCAGTGAGTGCGGTGGCTCAGTGGTTAGCAGTGAGTGCGGTGGCTCAGTGCTTAGCAGTGAGTGTGGTGGCTCAGTGGTTAGCAGTGAGTGCGGTGAGATTGGTCAGCGCAGCGCCGTGGGCAGAGTGGTCAGCGCAGCGCCGTGGGCAGAATGGTCAGCGCAGCGCCGTGGGCAGAGTGGTCAGCGCAGCGCCGTGGGCAGAGTGGTCAGCGCAGCGCCGTGGGCAGAGTGGTCAGCGCAGCGCCGTGGGCAGAGTGGTCAGCGCAGCGCCGTGGGCAGAGTGGTCAGCGCAGCGCCGTGGGCAGAGTGGTCAGCGCAGCGCCGTGGGCACAGTGGTCAGCACAAACATACACACACATACTCCGCTATACTTACCACCGACCCTGCGTCTTTCCCGCCGGCTGGATCCTGAGTCGACATGTCACCGCCCTTCGGACAACTGGATTGAATATGTCGTCCGGGTAGTTTGGCGAGACATCTTGGACGCTATATTGGATCTAGTATTTTGGGGGTGGGGACATGTCGACTGAGGATCCAGGCAGCGGACGCAGGCCCGGTGGTAAGTATAGCGAAGTGTGTGTGTGTGTGTGTGTGTATGTGTGTGTACAAAGTTGAGGGAAGTGCGGACAAAGTGACGGAAGTGCCTACATACACAGATATATACACATACTGTACATTGCATATGGAGGGGTGAGGAGAGCGGAGGCTCGAGGGCAGAGGACAGGGCAGAGGAGAGCGGAGGCTGGAGGGCAGAGGACAGGGGAGGCTGGAGGGCAGAGGAGAGAGGAGGCTGGAGGGCAGAGGGGAGCGGAGGCTGGAGGGCAGAGGAGAGCGGAGGCTGGAGGGCAGAGGACAGGGGAGGCTGGAGGGCAGAGGAGAGCGGAGGCTGGAGGGCAGAGGAGAGCGGAGGCTGGAGGGCAGAGGAGAGCGGAGGCTGGAGGGCAGAGGACAGGGGAGGCTGGAGGGCAGAGGAGGGGGAGACTGGAGGGCAGAGGACAAGGGAGGCTGGAGGGCAGAGGAGAGCAGAGGGTGGAAGCAGAGGCACAGCTGTAATGACAGAGATAGGAGTGGCATGCTGGAGCTGTGGTGCCACACACAGCTCAGTGACCACTGACTGGCTGCAGCGTAATGACAGAGATAGGAGTGGCATGCTGGAGCTGTGGTAACACACACAGCTCAGTGACCTGGATGCAGCGTAATGACAGAGATAGGAGTGGCATGCTGGGAGCTGTGGTGCCACACACAGCTCAGTGACCTGGCTGCAGCGTAATGACAGAGATAGGAGTGGCATGCTGGGAGCTGTGGTGCCACACACAGCTCAGTGACCTGGCTGCAGCGTAATGACAGAGACAGGAGTGGCATGCTGGGAGCTGTGGTGCCACACACAGCTCAGTGACCTGGCTGCAGAGTAATGACAGAGATAGGAGTGGCATGCTGGAGCTGTGGTGCCACACACAGCTCAGTGACCTGGCTGCAGCGTAATGACAGAGATAGGAGTGGCATGTGGGAGCTGTGGTGCCACACACAGCTCAGTGACCACTGACCTGGCTGCAGCGTAATGACAGAGATAGGAGTGGCATGCTGGGAGCTGTGGTGCCACACACAGCTCAGTGACCTGGCTGCAGCGTAATGACAGAGATAGGAGTGGCATGCTGGGAGCTGTGGTGCCACACACAGCTCAGTGACCTGGCTGCAGCGTAATGATAAAGATAGGAGTGGCATGCTGGGAGCTGTGGTGCCACACACAGCTCAGTGACCTGGCTGCAGCGTAATGACAGAGATAGGAGTGGCATGCTGGGAGCTGTGGTGCCACACACAGCTCAGTGACCTGGCTGCAGCGTAATGACAGAGATAGGAGTGGCATGCTGGGAGCTGTGGTGCCACACACCGCTCAGTGACCACTGACCTGGCTGCAGCGTAATGACAGAGATAGGAGTGGCATGCTGGGAGCTGTGGTGCCACACACCGCTCAGTGACACTGACCTGGCTGCAGCGTAATGACAGAGATAGGAGTGGCATGCTGGGAGCTGTGGTGCCACACACAGCTCAGTAACCTGGCTGCAGCGTAATGACAGAGATAGGAGTGGCATGCTGGGAGCTGTGGTGCCACACACAGCTCAGTGACCACTGACCTGGCTGCAGCGTAATGACAGAGATAGGAGTGGCATGCTGGGAGCTGTGGTGCCACACACAGCTCAGTGACCTGGCTGCAGCGTAATGACAGAGATAGGAGTGGCATGCTGGGAGCTGTGGTGCCACACACAGCTCAGTGACCTGGCTGCAGCGTAATGATAAAGATAGGAGTGGCATGCTGGGAGCTGTGGTGCCACACACAGCTCAGTGACCTGGCTGCAGCGTAATGACAGAGATAGGAGTGGCATGCTGGGAGCTGTGGTGCCACACACAGCTCAGTGACCTGGCTGCAGCGTAATGACAGAGATAGGAGTGGCATGCTGGGAGCTGTGGTGCCACACACACGCTCAGTGACCACTGACCTGGCTGCAGCGTAATGACAGAGATAGGAGTGGCATGCTGGGAGCTGTGGTGCCACACACCGCTCAGTGACCACTGACCTGGCTGCAGCGTAATGACAGAGATAGGAGTGGCATGCTGGGAGCTGTGGTGCCACACACAGCTCAGTAACCTGGCTGCAGCGTAATGACAGAGATAGGAGTGGCATGCTGGGAGCTGTGGTGCCACACACAGCTCAGTGACCACTGACCTGGCTGCAGCGTAATGACAGAGATAGGAGTGGCATGCTGGGAGCTGTGGTGCCACACACAGCTCAGTGACCTGGCTGCAGCGTAATGACAGAGATAGGAGTGGCATGCTGGGAGCTGTGGTGCCACACACAGCTCAGTGACCACTGACCTGGCTGCAGCGTAATGACAGAGATAGGAGTGGCATGCTGGGAGCTGTGGTGCCACACACAGCTCAGTGACCACTGACCTGGCTGCAGCGTAATGACAGAGATAGGAGTGGCATGCTGGGAGCTGTGGTAACACACACAGCTCAGTGACCTGGCTGCAGCGTAATGACAGAGATAGGAGTGGCATGCTGGGAGCTGTGGTGCCACACACAGCTCAGTGACCTGGCTGCAGCTCCTTCGTGCACCTCAGTGAGGACAGGTTGTGGCCAGGAGCCGGCTTCCTTTTCTCTCCCCCTCCGTTCCTCCCTCCGTGTCTGTTCCGTTCGGTGTCGGCTTCTTCCTGGAGCTGCCTTCTCCTCCTCCTTGTCAGTGAGCAGCCACCTGAAGGAGGCATGGAGAGGCTGCACTTCCAGGGGGCTGCGGGGGCCATAGATGACTACGTGGAGTCCAGGAGGTGAGGAGAGGGTGCAGAGTGTGCGCGGGATAAGGCGCCATTGCTGGCTTTAACAAGAGTGGAGCGTATTGTGTGAAGACTCGCAAAGCCTTTGCGAGTTAGGCTTTGCGAGTTTGCCTTTCCGAGTTTTTGCCTTTGCGAGTTTGCCTTTGTGAGGCAGCTACGCACACGACGACGGAAGCAGTGCCGAATATGACGGAAGTGAGTTAGGGTAATTATATATTAGATGATTGACTTTCTTTTCTGTTGTAAATTTAGATAAAATTCTTGTCTGAAGAAGGCACGTTTTTGTAAAGTGCCGAAATGTTACTATGATACCTGATTAAAACGATTGACAAACGATTAATCCAATATTTTGAATACAGTATCTCAATAAACTTTACTATCAAGCAACTCTGGGATCTCTTTTTCATTTTGTTACCGTGTGCAAGGGTTTTATAAATCTGTATTGTATATTTTTCACCCTTCACGCACCGGTTAATTTATAACGTTGAGCCAAGCCTTATAGTTTTCACATGATTTCACTGCAACCAGAGATATTGGACACAGAAATTGGTGTGTGTAAACCCACCATTAAGGAGAATCATAAGGAAATGGACAGCATGTGACCTAACTATGAGTATCTGAGTTAAGGGTCTGAATACTTATGACCATATTATATTTAATTTTTTCTTTTTTAATAAATTTGCAAAAATGTCTACATTTCTGTTTTTTATCAGTAAAAATGGGGTGCAGAGTGTACATTAATGAGAAAAAAATTACGTTTTTTGAAATCACCAACTGCAATGCAATGCATTGGCTGCAATGAAACAAAGAGTGAAAAATGTAAAGGGGTCTGAATACTTTCCGTAACCACTGTAAAATGTATGGATATAAGAGGTGTGCAGTCATCAGAACCTATGGACACCAATGTAATACATCTACTGTCACACTCTCCTGTACAATATAGACTGTTACTTTTTGTCTGGATATTGGTACAGCAATCTGTGTTCATAAGTGTACACTGTATACAGCCGATTAGACAGGTTTGCTGCAACAAAAGTGGACAATTATTTGCTTGATGATTCAAAGTTTTGTACTAAACGTGTTGTTTATTCAAGGGGCAAACTTCTGGAGCTGCGAAGGCCAATGTCTTCTTCTGCAGTGGGTAGACCTCATGTTCCATACGAAGTACGTAGACCTTTCAGGGGTTGCTGAGCAGGGAAAAAAACTCAAGACAAGGAAAAGACTGTTTTAGGCTGCCTTCACATTAGCGTTTGGCGCCGCAGCGTATGCTGCGTTCCCATACGCAGTCAAACGCATGCGCACTGCGTTCCTATGTTTAACATAGGAACGCATAGTACCTGCGTTTGGCAGCGTTTGCTGCATTCGGGTGCCGATGCGGACCATATCTGCTCCTTCCGGTGTCCCGCGTCCGCACCCGGGACGCAGCATGTCGCGTCTCTGGTGCGGGCGAGAGTGTGTGATCTGTACGCAGGCATCCGCCTGCACACAGATCACTAATGGCGGGCAATGAGAGCGCACGGCGATCTGCAAGCATCTGCAGACCTCCGTGCGCTCCATTATAAACATAGGGGCCGCGGTCTGCATGCAAATGCTTGCAGATGCATCTGCAAAACGCTGCAGATGCATCTGCAAGTCTGAAGGCAGCCTAAGGCTGGCTTCAGACTTGCAGATGCATCTGCAGCGTTTTGCAGATGCATCTGCAAGCATCTGCATGCAGACCGCGGCCCCTATGTTTATAATGGTGCGCACGGCGGTCTGCAGATGCTTGCGGACCGCCGTGCGCACCCATTCACTCCTATATGTGATCTGTGCGCACGCGGATGCCTGCGCACAAATCACACACTCCCGCCCGCACCATGGACGCGAGATGTCGCGTCCCTGGTGCGGACGAGAGTGTGTGATCTGTACGCAGTCATCCGCGTGCGCACAGATCACATATAGGAGTGAATGGGTGCGCACGGCGGTCCGCAAGCATCTGCAGACCGCCGTGCGCACCATTATAAACATAGGGGCCGCGGTCTGCATGCAGATGCTTGCAGATGCATCTGCAAAACGCTGCAGATGCATCTGCAAGTCTGAAGGCAGCCTAAACCAGCGGTCCTGCCCATTTTCATGGGAAATGTTTGCTCTCTGGGAAATAGGTTGAATGAACTGCTGGCACTAATTCGGACCCAGAGGGAGTACAAAGAATGCAGTTTGATGTGTTTTACTAAACCTGGTTTCATGAGGAAGTCCTTGATTCTATCTAGTGTGTCTGCACCAGGGCTTCACATGGTCCGGGCTGATAGAGAGATCATGAAAAGTGGCAAAAAGAAAGGTGGAGTGGTGATACTGTACATAAACAACAGATGGTGCAATCAGGGGCATGTGACAGTAATGAAGCTTCATTGTTGTCCAAATATTGAGCTGCTTGCTGTTGGCTTCAAGCCTTACTACCTAATTCCTCCATCCTTTTCTCCAGTGTAGTCATGATGGGGTGTGCTGGGGGACAGGTGGTGGCAGAGAATGCCCATAGAGGAGTATCCCCTGTGACCCATTTTGACCACCAGGCAGTGGTGTACCTCCATCTCAGGCAGAGATGAGAAAGCTGCTAGACAGTTTTTCCTCCAATTAAAGTGAATTTCCCTGAAAAAGACATGTTGTTGGATCGCTGACTCATCCCTCAGTTGGCATTTTGTCTGGAGAAGGACTTTTTTTCAGTTATTTTTGAGTTCTTCTAAGAGTGAGGCCTCTTTTGTTAATTTTATTTTTCCCATTCCCAAGATTAGCGCCGGCTGTGCTTCCTCCTGCTGGATTAGCAAGACTGCAGCTTGAGCTACACCTCAATGCCCTTAATGGACTTTACACCATTGTAATGGAAAACTAGAGAACAATAGTTGAATGCAAATAGGGATATACTTTTATTTTTCCAACATCCATGTAAATAAAAGGGTAACAAACAAGTTAAAAATCTATTTATATAATCGGGAGTTGGGAATTCGGGCGTTGTAGCCGAATCCCAGACTCCTTTGCGCGACTGCGAGCGATGCCGCGTAGCGGCATCGCGAGTCGCAGCCGCACTGCCGTCTCCGCCACCCGCCGTCTCCGCCGCCCACCCGTCCGCCCCGCCGCCGCCTCCGCGAGGTCACCGCTGCCCCTCGCTGCTCTAGCACCGCTGGGGCCTCGGTGACGCCATGGAGCTGGAGGAGCACTGTCCTTGCGGCGACATGTAATATCCAAGATGGCGACAAAATCTCGCGAGATTTTGCCGCCATCTTGGATATTACACGTCGCCCCAGAGACTCCGCTATTCCACCAACATAGCGCCGAGGTGACCGCCCAGCGCCCCTCCGGAGATCAGCCGCTCATGCGCATAAGCCGCTGATCTCCCGCCGCATATGCCGGTCAGTATCGCCGCTGCCGCCCGCTCTCCCCCGGCCGCTCCGCACTTACCCCTCCCCGCTCTGCTGACTGCACACATACTTTCTTTTTCGTCATGTGACAGGCCCTCTGTGATGTCACATTAGCCCGCCCTGTCACATGACCGGCTTCAATGCCGCTCCAAGGAATACAGAGAGCAGAGGACAGGGGGACAGGGGCACACATGACTGGGGGATAAATAACTGTGCCAGAGGACAGGGAGACACAGGACATGGGGACACACGACATGGGTAGAAGACAGGGGCACACAGGACAGAGGGACACAACAGGGGCCGAGGACAAGGGGACACAGAACAGGGGTAGAGGACAGGGACACACAGGACAGGGGGACACAACACGGGCAAAGGACAGGGGGACACAGAACAGGGGCAGAGGACAGGGACACACAGGACAGGAGGACACAACAAGGGCAGAGGACAAGGGGACACAGAACAGGGGCAGAGGACAGGGACACACAGGACAGGAGGACACAACAGGGCCAAAGGACAGGGGGACACAGAACAGGGCCAAAGGACAGGGGGACACAGAACAGGGGCAGAGGACAGGGACACACAGGACAGGAGGACACAACAGGGGCAAAGGACAAGGGGACACAGAACAGGGGTAAAGGACAGGGACACACAGGACAGGGGGACACAACACGGGCAAAGGACAGGGGGACACAGAACAGGGGCACAGGACAGGAGGACACAACAGGGCCAAAGGACTGGGGGACACAGAACAGGGGCAGAGGACAGGGACACACAGGACAGGAGGACACAACAGGGGCAAAGGACAAGGGGACACAGAACAGGGGTAAAGGACAGGGACACACAGGACAGGGGGACACAACACGGGCAAAGGACAGGGGGACACAGAACAGGGGCACAGGACAGGAACACTCAGGACAGGAGGACACAACAGGGGCAAAGGACAAGGGGACACAGAACAGGGGTAGAGGACAGGGACACACACGACAGGAGGACACAACAGGGCCAAAGGACAGGGGGACACAGGACAGAGGGACACAACAGGCCCAGAGGACAAGGGGACACCAAACAGGGGTAGAGGACAGGGACACACAGGACAGGATGACAACAGGGGCAGAGGACAAGGGGACACAGAACAGGGGTGGAGGACAGGGACACACAGGACAGGAGGACACAGAGGGACACAACAGGGGCAAAGGACAGGGGGACACAGGACAGAGGGACACAACAGGCCCAGAGGACAAGGGGACACCAAACGGGTATAGAACAGGGACACACAGCCACACAGGACAGGGCCACACAGGACAGGGCCACACCGGACAGGGGCACACCGGACAGGGGCACACCGGACAGGGGGACACCGGACAGGGGGACACCGGACAGGGGGACACTGGACAGGGGGACACAGAACAGGGCCACAGGACTCAGGCACACGGGGCAGAGGACAGGGGGAGATGACAGGGGGACACAGAACAGGGGCACACAGGACAGGGGGACACAGGGCACAGGACAGGAGGACACAGGGGCAGAGGACAGGGAGACACAGGGGCAGAGGACAGGAAGACATGGGCAGAGGACAGGAGGACACAGGGGCAGAGGACAGAGGAACATGGGCAGACGACAAGGGGGCATAGGACAGGGGGGCACAGGGGCACAGGACAGCAGCACAAGACGGCGGGACACACTGGTAGAGGACAGGGCCAGAAAACAGGGGAAGACGCCGCACAGAACAGGGAAACACGGGGCAGAGAACATGGGAAGATGGGCCAGAGAACAGGGGAGGACAACTAACCACTCAGCCACCAAATACAGTGCTAACTACTGAGACATTGTATACACTCCTAACCACTGACCCACCATACAGTGCTAACCACTGACCCACCATATACTGTCCTAACCACTGAGCCATCATATACAGTGCTAACCACTGAGCCACCATATACAGTGCTAACCACTCTGCCACCATACAGTGCTAACCACTCTGCCACCATACAGTGCTAACCACTGAGCCATCATATACAGTGCTAACCACTAAGCCACCATATACAGTGCTAACCACTCAGCCACCATATAATGTCCTAACCACTGAGCCACCATATACAGTGCTAACCACTCAGCCACCATCCAATGCTAACCACTGAGCCACCATATACAGTGCTAACCACTGAGCCACCATATAATGTGCTAACCACTGAGCCACCATATAATGTGCTAACCACTGAGCCACCATATACAGTGCTAACCACTGAGCCACCATTATACAGTGCTAACCACTGAGCCACCATATACAGTGCTAACCACTGAGCCACCATATACAGTGCTAACCACTGAGCCACTATACAGTGCTAACCACTGAGCCACAATATACAGTGCTAACCACTGAGCCACAATATACAGTGCTAACCACTAAGCCACCATATACAGTGCTAACCACTGAGCCACCATATACAGTGCTAACCACTGAGCCACCATATACAGTGCTAACCACTAAGCCACCATATACAGTGCTAACCACTGAGCCACCATATACAGTGCTAACCACTGAGCCACCATATACAGTGCTAACCACTGAGCCACCGTATACAGTGCTAACCACTCAGCCACCGTATACAGTGCTAACCACTGAGCCACCGTATAGTGCTAACCACTGAGCCACCATATATTCTGCTAACCACTAAGCCACCATATACAATGCTAACCACTGAACCACCATATAGTGTTAACCAGTGAGTCACCATATAAATCCTGCAACAACACCATCGTTTCTGAAGAGAGGACTGTACTATTCAGCGGCTATTTCTACGGTACCTGTACCTCGGCAAGTGGCTCCGAAACGCGTTGGAAATAAGGAAATAAAACTTCATTAACACCTAGACATCCTGAGTCGGTGGTATATGGTTCTGACAGCAGCGCCGACGCGAAGGTACTTCGTCCGAAAAATAACCTGTGATTTGAGCACCGCATCCTGTGGAAGTACGGTCCCTGCAGCAGCTGTTTTTTCCTGAGCGATTACGCTGGTTGTGTGCTACACAACCACATCAGGTGAGCAATACCAATATTGACTATATATATCTGTCTATAAAAGATAAGACCCTATTTTGCGCATTCTCAAACCTCTAGATATATGTACAGTACAAAGGAATTTTGTTAGGGGGCATGATAGGCCACCTTGAAAAGATGTGTTATTAGTGAGCGTCTGAAGCCATGCAAATTGTGGGTGGTCCTGATTTCTTGGGGTAGAGAATTCCAGAGAATTGGTGCAGCTTGTGAGAAGTCTTGGAGCTGGGAGTGGGAGGATTGGATTAGTGCAGATGTTAGTCGAAGATCATTTGTAGAACGTAGAGAACGGGTGGGGTGATAGACAGAGATGAGGGAGGAGATGTAGGGAGGCGCTGCATTGTGAAGAGCTTTGTGGGTAAGAACAAGCAATTTGAACTTTATCCTGCAGAGTATAGGCAGCCAATGCAATGACTGACACAGAGCGGAGGCATCTGAGTAACGATTGGCCAGGTAGGTGATCCTGGCTGCTGCTTTAAGGATGGACTGTAGAGGGGAGAGTTTATAGAGGTGGAGGCCAATTAACAGAGAATTGCAATAATCAAGGCGGGAGTGGATTAGGGCCACGGTGAGGGTTTTAGTTGTTTCCATGGTGAGAAAGGGGCGGACTCTAGAGATGTTCTTCATGTGTAAGCGACAAGAATGGACGAGAAATTGTTTATAGGAGGTGAAGGATAGATCGGTGTCAAACGTGACACCCAGACAGCGAGCCTGCTGCCTAGGAGTTATCGTGGTACCGCACACTGAGAGAGAGATGTCAGATTTAGGGAGGTTAGAGGAGGGCGGGAGCAAAAGAAGTTCAGTTTTGGAGAGGTTGAGTTTTAAATAGAGAGCCGACATGATGTTGGAAACAGCAGCTAGACAGTCATTGGTGTTCTTTAACATCGCAGGGGTAAGGTTAGGAGCTGAAGTGTATAATTGTGTGTCGTCAGCATACAGATGGTACTGGAAGCCAAATCTGCTGATGGTGTGTCCAATCGGGGCTGTGCAGAGAGAGAAGAGAAGAGGTCCAAAGACTGAACCCTAAGGGACCCCAATAGTGAGAGGAAGAGGGGGGAAGTAGAGCCAGCAAATGATACACTGAAAGAGTGGTCAGAAAGATAGGAGGAGAGCCAGGAGAGAGCGGTGTCCTTTATACCAATGGAGTGCAACATAGAGAGTAGGAGATGGTGGTCAACAGTGTCAAAAGCTGCAGAGAGGTCAAGGAGAATAAGAAGAGAGTGGTCACCATTACGTTTTGCCATCAGAAGGTCATTGGTCACTTTGATGATGAGGGCAGTTTCTGTAGAGTGAAGGGGGTGGAAACCAGACTGTAATGGATCTAGAAGAGAGTGGGCGGAGAGGTAACGGGTGAGGCGGGAGTAGACCAGGCGCTCTAGGAATTTGGAGATGAAGGGGAGATTGGAGACTGGTCTGTAGTTATTTGTGCAGGATGGGTCGAGAGAAGCTTTCTTTAATAATGGAGTAATATCAAGTGTTAAAGGATACAAGGAGGTTTTACAAGGTGTTCAATGTATAGATAGAACGTTTGCATGGACAGAGGAGTCCCCCAGTACATAATGTGGGGTTGCAGATTTAATAGATACAAACTACGGATAGCAGTATAAAGCAAAGGTTTAAACAGAGCTTTCATACCCCTAATGGTACCTTTACACGCCGCTACAGAAGGCTAGAAAACACCGGGTGTCGGAGACAAATGTATCTTGCACCATCAAAACAACCCAAGGTAGCGGCGTGTAAAGGTACCATTACAGTTAGAACATCAACAACAGTGCAGCACATTCACAGTATATAACAAAAGGTCAGGTCAAGGGGATAGCCATAAAAGCAAGTGAGGCTGATTACATGATGACATGTAACAATTAAAATACCTAATGCAGCCCTTTGTGAGGGTAAACCACCATCTGCCAGACCCAAGATAAAGTTTGAGTGCCTATGGGCTCAATTTGCTGCATCAAGATCCCTTCCCCCTGAGGGAGCCATGACGTGAAACGTTATAAAGTCTATGGTCTTAAAAGTAAAAAATTTACAAAAACCAATGAAAACGGGAAGCGGTGCAGTCCGTATGGCGCTAATCCATCCGCCGCATGCTGTTAAAGAAGTTTTTGCCACAATCAGTCCCATGGCCAATGGTCTATGTTTAAATAAAAGTTCAAGTAACTATTAGTACAAGCAATTGCAACAGTTCATACAGGTAAGTCTCTGTAGGTCCAAAACGTTTAACGGATTCAAGTTTCTCTTTGTTGCAATAAATAACATACAACAATTACACATTCACATTTACCTATGGTTACCTATAGGTGTCTCTGCTTAGGAGTCCTGGCTTTCATTTTGCACCCCCAGGAACTTTCTTTTCCTAACTTAATGTTCTTGGGTGTTAGTCCAGTTCCTCCACCCTGTACACTAATATTTACACACAATTTACATAAGGACACATATATTTTTTCATTTACACCCACTCTCCATACCTGGACGGGGGCTGACCAAGGTTACTACGGATAGACCTATGTAGTTCAAGTGTCTCAGCTTGTCCATGTTGTACTCTGGTGTCTATTGTTAGTGTCCCACTAGTGTCTGTACTCTGAGTAGACTTACAGTATATGTTATAGGTAGCAAAAAATCTCTCTATTGGGGTTAATGGTGGGTTGAGGATCCTGGAGGTCTGGGAATGGAGATAGGGTGCCTTGATGACTATACTATTGATGTCCCTACAGGTTATAAGTGGACTTTGAGCCATATAAAATAATAGTTATTATTGAGCACTTATAATTATATAACCGAGGACCAATACTAAAACGCCCAAAAAAACTCCTCCATAGGAACCCATAGGACCCATGGTAAATGATTTATAGGATAGGTCATACCTCTACTGGGAATTTTATTGGCTCTTTTTCTATATGTGTGCACCTGGTCACTTTATATATCAAATGTTTGTAAAATTTTGTGTATTGATAAATGACGAGTACTGTATGTAAAAAGTCTGATCCTTGTATGTTTTTATGGAGAAAAGCATTAAAATTTATTTACACTCAAATAAAAAATGCAGTATGACTCAATTTATGGCATCTGACATATTTGAGGGCCGAAACTCTCCTCTTTTTATCACATAGGTTTAATGTCTCAATTCTGCAGGGGCCCCCCGTAGGTTTACAGCCAATTTAGACATTGGTAGGGTAACAAAAATTTGTATACTGTTGTCCCTTGGAGATGTTGTCCTCCACCCGATTTGGCGCAGTCAATGGTTCCACTGCCTGGATGGAGTTGCTGTGGACAGTGAACAGCTTGGCAACAGTAGAATATCTGGGCAGTCTGACTTCCTTCTCTCCACAGTTTAACAGTCATACAGGTACCCTCCCCTTGCGTACATCAACCAACCCCCTGGCTATCAGGATCGTGGGCCTATTCTCAAAGTTTATGGGCTCTACCACTGCCTGGTAATTCTGCTCTCTGAGGCCTATTACTGCCCGACACCATATCAACATTTCATTTCTTGGGGGTAACACAATGGGGATTGGGTCTGTCACCCATACACTGCCTATTTCACCACCATACAGGTGTACCTGTTTTGTTCGCAGCAGGGCTCTGATCTCCTTCTGTAGTTCCCTCTGATGTCTGCTGCCGGCAATTTCTGCAATCTCCTGGAGTAAAAACACCTCTCCTAGACAATTTTTAATTACATTTTGTTCCTAGTATCATCTGTGTGTTTTTCTCACCAGGTTCAGTTTCTACCAAGTCCTTGGCACTTCAACTCCACCCTCCCCTCTTTTATTGTTACTTCTTTAAACCCTACTTGGTTTACTGGTAACCCATTTACAGCATAAATAGTGAGGTTAGGATCTAGAGGAGAAAGTTTAGTATTGTCCCAGAACCTTTTGTAAAGGATATGTGGTATGGTGGTCACCTGTGACCCGGTGTCCAGCAGTGCAGGTGTGGGAATACTGTCCAAAGTAACAGACAGGGTTGGTCGTCCTCCCACACATCTATCATGCAAGTCAAATGGGCCTGGTCATCTTATTCCTGGGGGTTGGCCCTTGGCCCAAGGGGTTGCTGGTTTAAAGGGCACGACCTGGCAAGATGGCCCATTTTGTTGCAACGGCGGCAGATGGGTTGTCCTGTAGAGCTGTAGCGATCGTTGGTCGTATCCCGGAGCGACATGGTCTTCTTTCTTCTTATCCAAGGGACGTCCTCAGGGCTATCAGCAAGCAGGATCTTTTCTGACTATTTGAGCTCTGGTTTAAGCTGCAGGGCTTTTAGGATCATGGCTATATCTTTGCGTAGCTGTCACACCTCTGAGCATAGGTCATCAGAAGCACCAGGTACCACATGAGCCTCCATGGAAGGAGAATGTGTCACTTTTAAAGGAGAAGCACTGGCTTGCCATAGCTGAGATGCAGAGTCTGTGGTTGCAGGTTGCATACACACAGTTGCATAAATGGAAAAACAAAACATATTTACATTGTAAACCTGGTTACAATTGTCCACTTTTCTTGCTAACAGACCCAGTAACGGGTTGAGGCCTGTCCTTAATTACAGTACTACATGTAGATCTACGCAGTACAGGTGTCTCCGATTTTCTATTCTGGTCTGTAGCATCTTCAACCGGTGGAGTGTATGTACTATCCGCTGGTCTATGTATGGACCTAGGTGGAGCAGGTATGGCAGGTTGTCGTCCTTGACTCAGTATGGGACTGACAGATTCACCAATAGCAGCAGGCTGAATTTTGGTTTCTGCTGCTGGTGGTGGCTCTTCAGCTTTTTTCAGAGTCTGTGTTGGTCTTGACACGACCACCTGGGGTAAGGTCAGTACTGGGACTACAATGGCTCCATTCATCTGAGTCCATGTCTTTGGAAATAGTGATGGTCGAATCCTAAATTACTCGGAATCGCTTGACTCTAGCGAGTCCGAGCACAGGACTCGCTACTCGTTGCGAGTCTAGCGAGTCCAATGTTAATGAATGGGGAAGCGAGTAATAGCGAGTAGTGTGAGATTTACAAATCGCAGATGTGTCTCGGAAGCTTCAGCCTGAAGCAATCCTAGTTTTGTCATTTATTTGCATTGGACTCGTTTACTTTGCAACTGTAATCGCTGGGAAACTCGCACAGATAAGAGTCCTGTCTTCTCTGTGTGCTTGCTGCCAGCTCCAGGGTCCTAGAGCCTGCCTGCTGCCTGATGTAGCAGAGCTGAGATTGTTCTCAGTCTGCTCATTCCCTGTGTACAGACATGAATGTCTGTGCACAGAGATGATGTAGCAGAGCTGAGATTGTTCTCAGTCTGCTCATTCCCTGTGCATATACATCTATATCTATGCACAGGGATGAGCAGAGAGGACATCGCATTTTGGACTGCGTCGGACGGAAGAGGATTTTTTTAATTAAAGATGGAGTCTCTAATGGCTTTTTTTTTTATTTCTAATAAAAAAATTTCTCTGTGTTGTGTTTTTTTTTTAAAACAATTTAATAGAAATTCATGGCGGTCATGTCTAATATTGGCGTGACCGCCATAAATTTCGGGCTTAGGGCCAGCTGATAATACAAAGCTGGCCCTAACCTCTATTACCCAGCGTGCCACCGCCACCAGGGCCGCTGGAAGAGCGGGGTTCAGCGCCAGAGGATGGCGCTTCAATGAACGCGCCATCTTCTGGGGTGGCTGCGGGCTGCAATTTGCAGCGGGGGGTGCCCAGAAAGCTTGGGCATCCCTGCGCTGCGGATTCCAGCCCCCAGCTGCTTAGCTGTACCTGGCTAGACATAGAAATTGCGCGGAGCCCCACACATTTTTTTGACTCCGACTCTGAGACGACTCCGACTCCGAGACGACTCCGACTCGACTCCGAGACGACTCCGACTCCGAGACGACTCCGACTCGACTCCGACTCCGAGACGACTCCGACTCCGAGACGACTCCGAGACGACTCCGACTCCGACTCGACTCCGACTCCGCCTCCGAGACGACTCCGCCTCCGAGACGACTCCGACTCCGAGACGACTCCGACTCCGAGACGACTCCGACTCCGAGACGACTCCGACTCCGACTCGACTCCGAGACGACTCCGACTCCGAGACGACTCCGACTCCGAGACGACTCCGACTCCGAGACGACTCCGACTCCGAGACGACTCCGAGACGACTCCGACTCCGAGACGACTCCGAGACGACTACGACTCCGACTCGACTCCGAGACGACTACGACTCCGAGACGACTCCGACTCCGAGACGACTCCGACTCCGACTCGACTCCGAGACGACTCTGACTCCGAGACGACTCCGACTCCGAGACGACTCCGACTCGACTCGACTCCGAGATGACTCCGACTCCGACTCCGAGACGACTCCGACTCCGAGACGACTCCGAGACGACTCCGACTCCGAGACGACTCCGACTCCGAGACGACTCCGACTCCGTGACGACTCCGAGACGACTCCGACTCCGAGACGACTCCGACTCCGAGACGACTCCGACTCCGAGACGACTCCGACTCCGAGACGACTCCAACTCCGAGACGACTCCGACTCTGAGACGACTCCGACTCCGAGACGACTCCGACTCCGACTCGACTCCGAGACGACTCCGACTCCGAGACGACTCCGACTAAGACTCGACTCCGAGACGACTCCGACTCCGAGACGACTCCGACTCCGAGACGACTCCGACTCCGAGACGACTCCGACTCCGAGGCGACTCCGACTCCGAGGCGACTCCGAGGCGACTCCGACTCCGAGACGACTCCGACTCCGAGACGACTCCGACTCCGAGACGACTCCGACTCCGAGATGACTCCGACTCCGACTCGACTCCGAGACGACTCCGACTCCGAGACGACTCCGACTAAGACTCGACTCCGAGACGACTCCGACTCCGAGACGACTCCGACTCCGAGACGACTCCGACTCCGAGACGACTCCGACTCCGAGACGACTCCGACTCCGAGGCGACTCCGACTCCGAGGCGACTCCGACTCCGAGGCGACTCCGAGGCGACTCCGACTCCTAGGCGACTCCGACTCTGAGGCGACTCCGACTCCGAGGCGACTCCGACTCCGAGGCGACTCCGACTCTGAGACTCTGACTCTGAGACTCTGACTCTGAGACTCTGACTCTGAGACTCTGACTCTGAAATTCATTAAATAATAAAAAAAATGCGTGGGGCTCCGTGCAATTTCTATGTCTAGCCAGGTACAGCTAAGCAGCTGGGGGCTGGAATCCGCAGTGCAGGGATGCCCAAGCTTTCTGGGCACCCCCCGCTGCAAATTGCAGCCCGCAGCCGCCCCAGAAGATGGCGCGTTCATTGAAGCGCCATCCTCTGGCGCTGAACCCCGCTCTTCCAGCGGCCCTGGTGGCAGTGGCACGCTGGGTAATAAAGGGGTTAATACCAGCTTTGTTATACAAGCTGGTATTAAGCCCGAGATTCTTAATGTCAGGCCACGTTTGACCCAGCCACTAAGAATCTCCAATAAAGGGTTAAAAAAACACAACACAGAGAAAATTTATTTGAAATAAAAAAAAAAGCCATTAGGGACTCCATCTTTAATTAAAAAAATCCTCTTCTGTCCGACGTAGTCCAAAACGCGATGTCCTCTCTGCTACATCCCCTGTGCATAAATATAGATGTCTATGCACAGGGAATGAGCAGACTGAGAACAATCTCAGCACTGCTACATCATCTCTGTGAGCAGGCGGGCTCTAGGACCCTGGAGCGGCACAGAGAAGACAGCTGGACTCGGCTCGCAAAGAAACAGCAGTTACTTTGCGAGTTTCCCTGCTATCACTGGCACAGTAGCCGAGTCTAATGCAAACAATGGCAATCCTAGTTTTGTCAGCGTTTCTGACAAAACTAGGATTGATATTGATTTGCATTGGACTCGTGCGAGTAATCACTGGGAAACTCTCAGAGTACCGAGTCCTGCGAGTCCCTTACTACTCGCCGAGTAACGAGTCCTAGCGAGTAGATTCGCCCATCCCTATTTGGAAAGTCTCCCAGCATGGTGTATTTCATTTCTTCCTTTGCTGGTTGGGGTCTAGGCATTGCCAGCGGCTTTTCTTGACTTTTCAGATGCATCTCTTTAGGTGGTCTCTGGAAACGGCTGCAGATGTTTCCCCTCCGTCCTTGCTGATTAGACAGATTTTAGTGCTGTCAAAGTGGGAGGGCAACACAGTGTAGGGCTCAGCTTCCCACTGGTCATCCAGTTTGTGGGTCCATCTTTTCCTCTTAAGGACTTTCTCTCCTGTTGTCAGGGGTGCTGCAGGGGCGTGCTTGTTGTAAGCCTGCTCTTGCTTTTCTCTAGCGTGTGACAGGTTTCTCTTTGCATTCCTGCACCTGGCGATACTTCTGCGTTCTGCATCTGGTAGGTTGTCTTCAGATGTCAGAACTCCCATTTTTAAATCAATTGGCAGCTTGCCGGGTATTGCTCTCATCAAGTAGGCAGGAGTGAAGTTGGTGGAGTTTACAGGAATGTGGTTGTACAGGTACACCAGGTCTGGCAACTTCTCTGGCCACATGCTTCTCTCTTCTAGTGGGAGGGTTTTTAGCAGGTATATCACCACCTGGTTCATCTTCTCACACAAGCCATTGGTTTGGGGGTGATATGGCGTTGTTCTGATCTTCTTGCACCTGTACAAGTTGCAGAACTCTTGGAACACCTCAGCCTCGATTGCTGGACCATGTTCTGCCAGCACCTGTTCAGGGTAGCCGTGGGGTCTGCAGAAGTGCGTCTGGAAGACTCTCGCTGCTGTTCTTGCTGTTAGGTATTTCACTGGCACCACAACCAAGAAGCGGGAGTAGTGGTCTACAATGGTGAGGGCATAGACGTAACCAGACCGGCTTGGGGTCAGCTTCACATGGTCCAGGGCCACCAGTTCCAGTGGCTAATTGGTGAGAATAGGCTGGAGAGAGGCTCGCTGACTGTCACAATCCTTTCTTTGCAGGTTGCATGCACCAAGTCTCAATGTCCTTCCTCATGCCCACCCAGTAGAATCTCTCACAGAGCAGCACCTCCAGCTTCTTCCACCCAAAGTGTCATGCTCCATCATGGTAGGCTTCCAGAACCATCTGGGCATCTCTCTTCAGGACTACTATCTGCCACACTGGTTCATGGGTTTTTGAATTGATGTGCCACCTGCACAGCTTGCCCGCATAGATGAACAGCCTGTCCTTTTCTTTCCACAGCTGCTGCACCTCTGGTGGAGCATTTGGCCAGGGCGTGCTTTCGCTTCTTGAAGCAGTTCCTTGACCAGGCTGATGGCAGGGTCATTGTCTTGCATCTCCGCCCAACTATGGTGGGGAAATGGGTCAAAAGTGGCTTCCTGTATCCCAAGCCACTTGTATCTCACCTCGTGGGAACACTGGGATACATTTCTGCGGTTGAAAGCTGGTAGCTCTATCTCTTCAAGCTTCTCCGGGTCTCCTCCCCCATCTGGCAAGTGGGGCACCCTGGATAGTGCATCAGCATTGGCATTCTTGTGCCCTGCCTGGTACTTGATGGTGAAGTTGTAGTTGGAAAGTTGGGCCATCCAGTGCTGTTCCAGGGCGACAAAGCTTTGCAGTCTCCAGATGGGTTAGTGGATTGTTATCTGTGTAGATGGTGAACTTTGCTGCACCCAGGTAGTGCTTGAAGCGTTCTGTCACGGCCCAGACCACAGGCTTGAATGAGCTGTAGTTGTCAGGGTTCCTCTCTGTAGGATGGAGTTTGGCATAGGCTATCACTCTCTCTTTGCCTCTCTGCACCTGGGATAATACAGCTCCCACTCCCAAATTGCTGGCATCGGTATACAGCATAAGTCTCTTTTACCTTTTACTGGTGTTGAGCAGGTAAACGATCCAGGGCCCTGACGGGTGAACGGGCTGCCCAGTGGGTTCCCACAGCAAGTGGGTATAAGGCCTCCTCTGCTTGTGTAGTTTCTGAAGCACAGCCTGCTGCAGCCTGACTTGCTTCCACTCTCTTCCTTTGCCTGTCTCTCACTCCTCCTGTGCGGTCTCCGGGATGCCCCTCTCTGGACACTGCGGCTGGCCTGCTGTGCCTGGCTCCCTCTATTGCTCCACCTGGGAGACCGGGTAGCTGAAGCATACATGGTGCAACGGGGTTTTCTGTGGGCCTATAGTTCCCCACAGGTGCGGATCCCAAATATCCGGCGTTTCTCCTGGGACGAACCCTTTCAAGTTCCTCGCTCCCTTTTCTGTTTTGACCTCCCTGCCCTCAGTCCCACTCAGGCTTGTGGGACGCTGAAGGGTCACTCCGGGTCACTGGCTCGGGCCTGAACGCAGCACCTACCACCAGGACGTCCTTGCAGCTCTTCTAGCATCTGCACACACTCTGACTAACTCCTCCCCCAGCAGCAGTATTTATAGGGGATCTTGCCTAAGGCAGCAAGTCGGGCTCCCCCTACTGTGCCGGGGTGGAAGATGTTATTTGTAGTAGGTACCTGCTGTGGAAACCCAGCTGTGCATTAGAGAGATCTGTGGTTACCTGCATAGCAGGGCGCCACAGCCACACCTTCTGCGCTGACTACATGTCCTAGGTACTGTACCTTGGGCTTGAGGAGGTGGCACTTGGACGGCTTCACTTTCATGCCAAACTTGCCTCAAATACTTCTGCCAGGTGCTTCAGGTGGTCTTCATATATACTTGAGTAGATTATGATGTCATCTAGGTATAGCAGCACGATTTCAAAGTTCCTGTACCCCAGGCAGCACTCCATCAACCTCTGGAATGTTCTTGGTGCATTGCATAGTCCAAAAGGCATACAGTTAAACTCACAGATGCCCATTGGTGTCATGAAGGTGGTCTTTTCTCTGTCAGTCTCTGCAACGGGAACCTGCCAATACACACTGGTGAGATCTAAGGTGGAAAAATAGTTAGCAGTTCTCAAAGCAGCTAATGACTTTTTAATTCTGGGTAGTGGGTAAGCATCTTTATGTGTAATGCGATTAATCTGCCTGTATTCAACACACATCCTCATTGTACCATCTTTCTTCTTTACCAGGAGTTTCTTCTTTACCAGGATAGTTGTAGCCCAGGGGCTACAACTATCTCTGATCACCCCAGCCTCCTTCATTTTCCGTAACATCTCTTTGGAACATTGATAGTGAGCTGGTGGTATAGGCCTGTATCTCTCTTTGATGGGCAGATGGTCACCTGTGGGTATGTGGTGTTGTACCCCCTTTGCTTGCCCAAAGTCTAAAGGATGCTTGCTAAAGACCTGCTGATACTCTTGGACTACCCTGTAAATGCCATGCTTTTGGTGTGAAAGGGTGGAGCTGGTGCCTACATGCAGCTTCTGGCACCACTCCTCCAGCTTCTCTTTGGGGCCATTGTCCTCTACCTGTTCTAACGGATTCAAGGGCTCCGCAGCTGTGAAGGCGTTGTTGCTGTCTGTGTACAGCTTGGCGCTGGTAGCATATCATGGCAGTTTGACCTACTCCTCCCCACATTTTAGGACACACACAGGTACTCTCCCCTTGCAGACATCAATCACTTCCCTGGCTGTCAGGACAGAGCCGGGATGAAATGAACCAAGGCCCCCTGCTGCCTGAGCCGATGAGCGCGGATGGGGGGGTTTGATTTGATGCTATCAGTCCGGCGCGGCAGTGAGGGGTGGGGGGGGATTTTTGGGGGTTGCTGTCAGTCCAGGGGGGGCGAAACAGTGCTATCATTGCCGGTTGAGCAGCGTTCTGTGCATTTACCTATTTAACTTATGTTATGGTTGTTGAGGCAGGCGGCGGTAAACATCGGACAGTAGGGCGCCGCCCCCTGCAGCATTGCCGCTCCTTTTCCTCCTTGCCGCCTGAGCAAAAGGCTCAACTTGTCCAATGGATGCTGCGGCCCTGGGCCAGAGGGCCTACTGTCTGAATACATGGGCTCTACCAGGACTTGGTAATCCTTCCCCCTAAGGCCTATTACTGCCCTATACCAGATCAATATTTCACTCCGCGGTGGTATCACAATGGGAGTTGAGTCACTTACTCTTACACTGCTGACTTCTCCACCAGACAGATCCAACTGCTGCCTCTGCATCAGGGTTGCTATCTCTTTCTGCAGCACCTTCTGCTGCCCGAAGTTGGCGGTCTCGGTAACCTGTTGCAACAAAACAATAATCTCACCCAGACAATTTTCAATGACATTTGTACCTATGGTAAGCATTGGATTAACTGCTCGTCAGTCTACATAACCAACTACCATACCCTGGGCACTCAGTTATACCCGCCAGTGCCGGCGTCAGCACCCGGCATACCCGGGCAAGTGCCGGGGCCCTGTACAGCTGGGGGGTCCCACTGACCATCAGGGACAGGCAGCCCTGACAGCCAGGGGCCCATTAGGGACAGACAGCCCTGTGAACAAGGGGCACATGGGGCAGACTCAGCAAGGAGCTGAGTGCTCCACTGCACTGCCAGTGCACATGGCTAATTTGCATGTGATGCAGGTTAGCCATATGTTTGCTCCAGGGAGCAGTGGAGCTTCCTCCTCTGCCTACTATAGGAAAGTGATGAGTCATCACCCTGCGACCTCAACACACTGCTGCAGGAAGGAGGAAGCTACACAGTCTTGGGATCCTACTGCTATAAGGATGTGGTGGGGAAGCATCTGAGGATCCTGACAGTCCAGGGAGAGTGGATGGAAGATGAGTATGATCATTTTTTTTTTTTTTTTACTGTGTGCAGCAGGATGAGGGATTATATGTACCATGGAGGCTGTGCTGACTGTATATAGAGGCTGTGCTGACTGTATATAGAGGCTGTGCTGACTGTATATAGAGGCTGGCTGGGGTATATAAAGGCTGTGCTGACTGTATATAGAGGCTGTGCTGACTGTATATAGAGGCTGTGCTGACTGTATATAGAGCCTGTGCTGACTGTATATAGAGGCTGTGCTGACTGTATATAGAGCCTGTGTGACTGTATATAGAAGATGTGCTGGGGTATAAGAGGCTGTGCTGACTGTATATAGAGGCTGTGCTGGGGTATATAGAGGTATTGTTGACTGTATATAGAGGCTGTGCTGACCATATATAGAGGCTGTGCTGAATGTATATAGAGGTTGTGCTGACTATATATAGAGGCTGTGCTGACTGTATATAGAGACTGTGCTGGGGTATATAGAGGTTGTGCTGACCGTATATAGAAGCTGTGCTGACTGTATATAAAGGCTGTGTTAGGGTATATAGAGACTGTACTGGGGTATATAGAGGCTGTGCTGACTGCATATAGAAGCTGTGCTGACTGTATATAGAGGCTGTGCTGACTGTATATAGAGGCTGTGCTGACTGTATATAGAGGCTGTGCTGACTGCATATAGAAGCTGTGCTGACTGCATATAGAGCAGGGGTCTCAAACTCGCGGCCCCCGGGCCGCATGCGGCCCGCCACGCTCCCCAGTGTGGCCCGGGGCACCATGAAAGAAAAAAGCATGCCCCGGGCCATTATACATGGAGCCGCCGCGGTACAGCTTTATTGTGACTTACGGGTACCGCCGGCTCAAACAAGTGCCTTCGCGCATGTACATTCACGCAAGCAGGCGGCTGGTGGACCAATCAGAAGCCTCCTGTGACGTCAGAGGAGGCTTCTGATTGGTCCGCCGGCCGCCTGCTTTCATGAATGTACAGGCACGAAGGCACTTGTTTGAGCTGAGCCGGCGGTACCCGGAAGTCACAGTAAAGCGGTACTGCGGCGGCTCCATGTATAATGGCCCATCAGGTGCATCTGGTGTGTATGAGTGAGAGTTAGAGAGAGAGTGTGTGTATGTGTGAGTGTATTTGTGTGTATATGTGAGTGTATATGTGTATCATAGTGAGTGTATTTGTGTGTATATGTGTGTGTATGTGTATAATAGTGAGTGTATTTGTGTGTATATGTGAGTGAGTGTGTGAGTGTATTTGTGTGTATATGTGAGTGAGTGTGTATGTGTATATGTGTGAGTGTATTTGTGTGTATATGTGTCAGTATTTGTGTGTATATGTGAGTGAGTGTGTGTGATTGTGTGTATATGTGAGTGAGTGTGTATGTGTATATGTGAGTGAGTGTGTATGTGTATATGTGTGAGTGTATTTGTGTGTATATGTGAGTCTGTATGTGTATATGTGTGAGTGTATATGTGTGAGTATTTGTGTGTATATGTGAGTGTGTGTGTGTATTTGTGTGTATATATGAGTCAGTGTGTATGTGTATATGTGTGAGTGTATTTGTGTGTATATGTGACAGTATTTGTGTGTATATGTGAGTGAGTGTGTGTGTGTATGTGTATATGTGTGAGTGTATATGTGAGTGTGTGTGTGTATATGTGTGAGTATTTGTGTGTATATTTGAATGTGTGTGTGTGTGTGAGTATTTGTGTGTATATTTAAGTGAGTGTATGTGTGTATTTGTGTGTATATATGAGTGAGTGTGTATGTGTATATGTGTGAGTATTTGTCTATATATGTGAGTGAGTGTGTGAGTGTATTTGTGTGTATATGTGAGTGTGTATGTGTATATGTGTGAGTGTATGTGTGTGTGAATATTTCTGAGTGAGTGTGTATATGTGTGAGTGTGTATATGTGTGTGCGTGTATATTTGTATGTGAGTGTGTATATGTGTGTGAGTGTATGTATATGTGTGAGTGTATTCCTGCGCCGCCTGAGCGGCACATCGCCAGCGGCTGGTGTCGGCTGCTGGGTGCAGGCTGGTGCCACGTGCTGGCTGGTGCCGGCTGCCGGGTGCAGGCTGGTGCCGGCTGCTGCCGGCAAGTGGGAGACTGGGAGCCACAGAGGAAGAAGCGGAATGAGAAGAGTGGAGTCAGGTAAGGCGCTGTTACAGCCGAAGATAGCAGCCTGGGGGGAGGGGAACGTGACCGCTGAAAGTGCCTAGGGCGGCAGGAACTCCAAATATGGCCCTATGTAAGTGTGTCAATGTGTGAGTGTGTATGTGTTTGTGTGAATATGTCTGAGAATGTATGTGTGTATGTATGTGAGTGTGTGTGAATGTGCTGGTGTGTATATATGGGCTTGTCCACACACCTGCGCTCTCAGTATTTAGCGCTTCTGCGCTAAATACTTAGGTTTTGACAGAGAAGCGGAGGTGCGTTTATGCGGCCGCTTTCAGCAGACGCTGTCCCTGGTTACCCGATGTGTATCGTGGTAACTAGTTCATACAGCAGCCTGCATAGTGTGCGCTTATCCAGAGCGCACAGGAAAACGCTGCAAGCAGCGTTTCCCTGTGCGCTCGGGATAAGCGGACAGTGGGCAGCCTGCTGTATGAACTGGTTACCACGATACACATCGGGTAACCAGGGACAGCGTCTGCTTAAAGCGGCCACATACACGCACCTCCGCTTCTCTGTCAAAACCTAAGTAGCGCAGAAGCGCTAAATACTGAGAGCGCAGGTGTGTGGACAAGCCCTATGTGAGTGAGTGTTCTTTTTGTTCACTCGCTCACACACACAGAGACCAGGACATTACTACAAGATGACAAGGGAGGGAACATTACTAAAAAATTGGGATATTACTACAAAATTAGGACCAGGATGGGAGACATTAATATAGGATGGGGACCAGGATGGGGACGTTACTACAAGGGGAGGACCAGGATGGGGACATTACTACAAGATGGAGACCAGGACGGGGACATTACTACAAGAGGTGGACCAGGATGGGGACATTACTACAAGATGGAGACCAGGGCGGGGACATTACTACAAGAGGAGGACCAGGATGGGGATATTACTACAAGAGGAGGACCAGGATGGGGACATTACTACAAGAGGAGGACCAGGATGGGGACATTACTACAAGATGGAGACCAGGACGGGGACATTACTACAAGAGGAGGACCAGGATGGGGACATTACTACAAGATGGGGATATTACTACAAGACGGGGATCAGGATGGGGACATTACAACATGATGAAGACCAGGATGGGAGTCATTATTATAGGATGGAGACCAGGATTGGGCATTGATACACATACGGATCAAGGAGGAACATTACTTCAAGAAGGGGACCAGGAAGGGGACATTAGTGCCAGACGGGGAGCAGTATGTGGGACATTAAAGTAGTGAGGGTGGGGGAGGTCTCGTCAAAAAGAAATCTGACAGGTGCCCCGCCCCTATCAAAGTGTATTTAAGGGATGAATAGGGTAAACAAGTATGAATAAAATTAAAATAATTGGTGCAATTATTACATTTTGAATCAGCTATAATTTTGCTAGTAAAATTATAAACCAAATTATCATTGTGATTTAAGTCATCAGTAAAATGATGTAATATTTCACTGTATGATCGACCTCTTGCTAAATGCCAAAGAATGAAAATGCAATATTGGCCGCAAACAGTACTAAATGATTCCTGCAGTTGTTTATCTTGATAACTGTATGATTCACTATTTATCTTTAAGAACTTTACAAATTCTACCGGAAAAAGTTTGTTGTCTGGAGAAAATCCATAACTGTCAAAGAATATAGCTCTTTTTTCATTGCAAAGTAAAATCAATATCCAATGCTTTCCGCTCTGATTTGATCTGTCTGTGTTCATAATAAAAGCAGCGGGTCTCTGAGTTACTTTGCTCGTCGGAAGCAAATCGCACGGGTACACCCCAGAAAATAGGCGTTCTGTATAGTGATCAGCCTTCAATAGCGTTGTGAGTTGTAGTGAATCCATCATCAGTAGAAATCATACAATACTTCACGGCGATTATTAATTTCTAGAATAGATGAATTGACGGCATACATTACGAGATTAATCGTATGTGGCGTTGCTATAGCGAAACGCACTTCAGCCCGTAGGTTACCAGTTTTAATGAGTGAGAAGTGTCCTCCGGGTTCTTGATCGGCTGATAAATCAAAACCATATAATGTATATCCATCCATAAATTCGTCTCTATCGATAGAAAGAGCGCTGTCCGCTTTGCGTTTCCCTGATATGTCGGCTAAAGCCATATACTCTCTTACCGCTAAATCAATATTGAAATTAGGCTGGAATGGCTGGGAGGGAATTTGCTGACCATCCAAATAAAGCTGCATGGTTTACGTTATAATGATGAAAGTACAGTGGATTTTTATTATACGATCCGCTAAATGCTTCATTATCTACAAAACCCAATATTATCATTTTGGGTATGGTCCCAAGGAACAGGTTTTCATGGTTCGAAATCCGCGTACCCGCGGGAATGCTGTACACTTTCATGCAGGCCCTATCAATTGCATATTTCGCTGTTGCAGATAGTAAGGCGTTACTGTGACCTATCCTGACGGCTGGCGAAATTTGCACCCTTTTTACATAGAGAGAAGCATTTAAGATTTGTACCTTTTAATGGTTCGGCTTCAGCCGACATCAAACAGAAAGAGTCCTTGTTTCGCGTCAGTTTGATCTTAAGGTCGAGGCCATTCAATATAAGCTTCGGTTGATTAAATATATCACCAAAAATAGGGCCTATTAAATCCACGGGTTTGGAGTGTGCAATTGCGATCGCTCTCTTATTGAATCCTGCATTTGCGCCATCTAGGATTCGTACGTTATGCTGTCCAGCGGTATCCTTGTAGAAAAGGCCCAAAGTGAATTGCGATGAGAGCGTTTGTGAGCTGTAATTTAATAACGTTTCAATGTAGGCTCTATAAGTATATAAATTGTCTGATTGTGAAATGAGTCGGTCTCCCAACGTGACATCAACCTGATTAAAAAGTGTAGCTAGAGGATAGTTTATGAGAGCTACACGAGATCCATCCGCGATAGCCGAATTGTCTTGTTTTACAACGCGGCAATTAATGTAAAGCATGGTATTGTTCAGATCGTAATAGTATTCGCCACTACCCGATATGAAAAATTCCAGTGGCGCATTGTCCGCCAGAGCTGCAATAGGTTGAACTTCTACAAAAATTGATTTCTTGATTCCGGTCTGAGTCGGGGGGGATTTCAAAAATATCCAGTTCTGATTTTGTGCACTCAACCGAAGCGTCATGGATGAATGCCATGGTTAGAAGATGTCTTCAGCAGAGAATCTTACTCTTTCTGACGGCGCTGTCTCGCGGTTGTGATTTTATTCATAAGAAAAGGCAGAGTACGCCTTTTTCTTTTTTCTGTTTTTTAGCCACATGAACAATACCAGAGCCTTCTTGCGGAGGGGAGTTTAGTCTATTCATGACATTCGTCGTGAGTGACGACATGGCGTCCTTAGCGATATTTGTTACGGCTGTTTTCACATGAGGTTTTACTAATTCGAGCCCTTTTCTGAAGAGTGGAACAGCTTTTCTAAATAAGCCTCTAAATATTCCTGCAAGTCCGGCCCCATACATGTACTCATCACCGCGAAATCCCTCTAAGCCGTGCCCCGTCTGAGCAATATAGTAGCGGGAATAAATAGATGGGTCACCGTAAATCCGTTGCGATACCATTTTGACGTGTCAATCACGTCGTGGTCTAAAATGTAATCGCACAATAGTTTTTCCGTACTTGAATTTAACAGGTACCCCCTGATCGGTCAAAATAGAGATGGTTACAGAATCAAAATGCTGTTTGCATAGAGGCACATAGTCTGGTCTTGCGTACTGTAATGTAATTATATCATCGCTTCGGCCGCTAACTTGAACGGTTCTCAGAAGCTGGACATAACTATTTCCGACAAGTTGGTGCTGAATAATGTCGGTGTACACGAATATCATATAAAATCCGTCTTTGATATCCGCGTACGACTTTTGATTCACTCTCGCTAAACTATTATCATAGGCCTCAACATACGGTGGTAAACCTAAAATATGAGCCAATTTTGGTCCTGGAGCAAATTGTATTGTAGGTGAATCCGACAGAGTGACACTTCTCTTCACTTCATCGTAACAAAGTTTAAAACCTTCGGACGCTATCTTCAAGCTCTCAATATGCTCATTAATGGCTCTTATGAGATCCGTAATATTTAAATAATAACCTGCTTTTACAAAATATTCCCTTAGCACATCACCTCGTTTTCCAAGAAAAAACGTGCCTTCGTTATTTTCGAAGATAAACCACGTGTGAGGGTACTGAATTTCTGTGAGTGCAACTTCATACGATCCTGCAAGGTGTACAGGTTTTGCCAGTTTAGTTGTAAAAGTCGATATTGTGTTGTCAGGAAACAGTTTGCTTGATGCATTACATGGGAGGGTTACATAAAATGAACCGGAATCCATGTTTACACGTCCGTCAACTGGTTTTCTTTAATCCAACTGTTAAATTTTGCGGGTATCTGAGCCATTTGACGAGATAAACGTTGGTCCCTCTGACGCGCTTTTTTCTTAAAACTTTCTCTATTTTGTAGATGCGATTCTCATCCGATGAAACTTTTTGTAGTTCATGTTTATAAAATGATCCAATGATGTTTTCGCCGTATAAATCAGAAATTTTGTAGAGAGGAAATTGGAATTTTGTGTTAATTTCGGTTATGATAAATATTTCATCAGTATATGTTTGCTCGTATGACTTAGCGAATGTACTTTTATATTGGACCAAGCGTACATTATCACCAATTTTAAAAGAAGGCTTAATACGTTTATTTATCATGCTAGAGCCGTAAATATTTCTCCATATTTGTAACGAATTTTTGCTTGTGACATCAATTGGTCTACATCGAATGGTAGAATGATAGGTACAATTGTAGCTGTCAACCAAATCCGGTAAAATATCGATATATCTTTTCGTGTTATTTTTCGTAAGATACCTCCACATTCGGGTTTATAATGTGCGATTAAACCGTTCCACCATAGAGGCCTTAACTGTGTTGTAGGAAAAATAATGGTGGATATTATTTGATTTACATAACTTTTTCATGGATGAATTAATAAATTCTTTACCCCTATCCGTCTGTAACTTCTTCGGTATGCGCTTATCATTTTGAAATATTAGTTCGAATGATCTTGATACCGCGGCACCTGTCTTGTTAAATAAGGCTACACACCACGCATATTTTGATAGGGCATCAATGACCGTTAAAATATACTTGACGCCATCATTTTCTCTAGAATATTCAATTAAGCTCACTAAGTCTGCTTGCCACAGCGATTCTTTATTAGAGACCATTATCTTATTTGTCAGAAATCTTTTTCTTACGGATTTATGTAAACAATACGTGTCTTGTTTATTCAGCCAATCACTCACAGTTGATTTTTTAATAGCGTGATTTCTTGTTTCTCTATATAATTTATCAATACCGCCGAATGATCCAGATTCTTTAGGGTTGAAATATTTCTTCTCTAATATTTTTTCAAAGCGTCTAGAATCCATGAGGTAATATTTGATTTCTTTCTCAAAAATGGCTCTGTATAAAATGAAATTAAATACAATCTTTAATCCATATATAGTATGCTTGAAAAGTTATTTTTTAAACACAACAGCTGAGACATCTTAAAATAAAGATGTCATGATTGGCCGTTACGTCATGGAGGATGGTCCTGAGGCGTAATTTTTTTGCTTAAATTCAGGCCACAGTCTGTCATTACACACTAAGGAGAAAAAAAAAGTATCTTTTCTGAAGTTGATTGTGACATCTGTTCAACTAATTAACAAAGAAAAAAAAAAGGTGAGATGTGCTTTTCTTACTATCTGTTGCATAGTAATCATCTGTGACCATCCATAGCTAGGATAAAGTTATCGAATGTATTATTGTCATTTATACTGATTTATTTTTAATTATAATTTAGACAGTTAGACATTATCATATTTAATGGTTACGTAATATTATATCGCTAAAACATTAAGGAGGATGGTCCTGAGGCGTAATTTATTTTTATTTATAATTTAGACAGTAAGGCATTATCATATTTAATGGTTACGTAGTATTATATCGCTAAAACATTATGACTCTAAATAGTTCATTGCATAGAGTTAACAACTGTATAATTATAATTTATCCTAATTTATTATTTATTATAATTTATCCAGATGAATTCTAATAATTCCATCGAAGATTTTGGCTCTCTTCTTACTAATTCCCAATATGGTAGGTATTCTATTGAATATAACGATCAGCGTGTTAGTTTGTGTTAAGTTCTTCTTTTGTATATTCATTATATATTATTTCATTCTTTTTTAAGAAGAGTGTGTGAACTGCGGAATTAACACCATTTTAAGCGACCTGAATTGTGGAGCCGCTGAAGAAGTATCTGCTGAACCAAATACTGTTAATTTTCAATCGCTTACAGGTAATTGTCTATATGTACATTACCATCAGTAACTATTTGTTCTGTATAATAATGAGTGCAGCAGAATACAGAAAACAATGATGATGTTTGCTAATTATATATATATATATATATAATATTATCTCATTGATTGTATATATCTAGACATGAAACTAAGTGCTCTTTCTCATACAGATTCTGAGATGCTGAAAGCAGTGCAATCGCACTATATAATGAAAAACAATCTGAATTTTGAAGTATCTGAAAGTGGAGAATCTGATATCGAACTTATAGAAACAACCTGTAGTCCTGTAATGCCACAGCCTCCTAAAGCCTCTAAAAGACCCAGAATAATTGATATCGAACTCGTGGAAGCATCCTGTAGTCCTGTGTTTCCCCAGGTTCCTAATGCCCCTAAAAGACCTGGAATAATAAGAAGAATCCGCAAGAATAGAAAAAGGTAATAGTATGCTCTCAGTACAATGAAGAAAAGCATTTCTGGACGTGTCTAATTCTTATATTTTAGTTATAAATGAGACATGTCTAACTGTTATATTTTAGTTATAAATGTTCGACTAGCATTCAAAAACTTCAATTTCCAAAAGATAATATTACCAGGTGTTTCTAATAGTTATATTTTATTTACAGAGGATCAGAAAGTGTCCAAAAAACTTGATTTTCCAAAAGAGAATATTCCCAGACCATCGACGCCGAACAATGAGAAAACACCTAATCCTCGTTCTGTGGCTGTCCAATACGCTGCTCGCGCTTGTAAGTATATATTTAGTCCATTCTATACCATCATTATACAAACAATGGTGTCATTTATACATACATTGTTACAATGAAATAGGAGTTTCTGACACCTGTAACTTATCCAATGTGACTCTAATTTCACGGTCAACTGACGCTAGTAACTTTTCTTTTAGCTACGTCGGCTCTTCAGCCTCGAGTGCTACAGCCGCTACGCAATTTTGATTCGACTCAGAATGCTCAGCAGAGAGAGAATCCGTCTGTGAGATCAACACCTCTTTCACCGATCTGCGTAGTGAATCAAGAGGAAAGCTCAACGGCCTCCAAGCAAACTGCAAAATCGACAGTGAAAACGAACAATAGACGGGTGCGTCAACCCCAGCATCCGGCAGATAATACTTCTGCAGGTTCGTCTACTGATATTGGACTTGTAATGCCATTAAAGAAACGAGTTGTTTCAAATCGAAGAGTAAATAAGAAGCAGAGAGTGGACTCTACATCACCTTACACAGCGAAACCTGTGTGGAGTGATGAACAGTTCAACATACTTACCGCAATGTCTGGTCAGTACGCCCAATGCAAAATCTACCAGAATAAACTAAAATATTTCTGTGAAACATATGAAAAACTGCTCAGTGCATATCCAACACCTGACATTATCGCAGAACTAAATGACTTCAAAAGTGAGTATGCTATTGTACCATCAGACCCTAATAAAATTAATTCAACGTGACTAAGAATGGTCGGTTATGGTCTGCAGAAATTGTCTAACATAATACCACAGAGGTCTTATAGATCGAGAGTCATTAAACGGGCTCGAGCGCTGCTGATTAGATCGAAAAGATCGCTAGCAGCTAGAAGGGCACGAGAGGCAACTCGCAGATCATTAACTACACAAAATCCTCATCCGCTGATACATGCACAGAGTCCGTCTTTACACGTCCATGCTCAAAGCAACAGCCAACTGGAAACGCATGATGAAAATGACCAGGGTACTGAATTTGTCGCTAATGGTGATGATAATAATGTATTGAACATAGATCATACAGTATTTTTGCAACATTTTTATCATCATCATCAAAGAGATGTCCGTAATTTCAATGCCCGCATGTACATTGATCATTTCAGATTTGTAAATTTAGAGCGTATTCAATCATTTGTAGAGGCCCTAAACATTGTGCATGACGCCATTCAGTCATTGTTGAACAGAATCATTAGAGATATTGATCCTGGTGACTTTGTTCAATTAAGACTTGAAGGTGGTGACACGTTAGATCCCATTTTCACCACAAAACAATCAAGGTCAGATTTTAGTTCTGAGACATTTTTAAATTCTGTAGCTCGCACACTGCAGAGTAACGCTGAATGCATAGCAACCAATACCCTCAAATTAGTCGTAACAATAATTAAAAACAGACGCGGTGGTATGAAAAGACGCATTTTAAAATCTATAGCGAGTAGTCAAATCATTAAACAAAAGAGCCGCTGGTTGTATGACTTTAACAATTACAACACAAATCTGTGCTTTGCCCTGATGGATGACGCTGATGTTGGTGATTCAGTTTTACTGAGTCGTGCTAAAGTCATACAAGCAACGCTAGGCATCCCCGAGGACCATCTTGTAAGCTTTAGTGAAATTGTGGATTTTGAAAAGCTTCTGAAAGTCACCATTAAAGTACTGTACTACAGTCAGGGTGATTGGCGTTACTTTCAAACAAGTAATACAGATGATACAAAAACCCTGTTCATATTGCATCATGATAATCACTACTATGGTATCAAAAATATGAAGGGATTTATCGGTGAGGATTACTTTTGTGAAAGATGCAATTCGGTGTTTCATCACAAATTTAATCATTCATGTCAACATTTTTGCAAAGCTTGTCAAAGAGAGAGCTGTGTGGAGAGTACCGACGTGCAACAACCGCCTCGTTGCCCTATCTGCAGGGTGTTTTGTTGTTCGAACGATTGCTTAGTTCACCACACTCATTTAGCTGCAGGCAATACATCATTTTGCAGACTTAAAACATTTTGTGATAAATGTCATCATTTTGTGCCCGGAGAAAGTGTGGGGGAACATAAATGTAAAGGGATACGATGTCCTGTTTGTCGCAAACATTTAAATAAATTTGATGAGCATCTTTGTTACATGCGGAGGTATGTACCAAAGGATGAAACGGATCAATATATATTTTATGACTTTGAATGTATGCAGGAGACAGGAACTCACATCCCTAATTACATTTATGCCACTACGCTGTATGGTCATCCTTCCTGGGAGTTTGAAGGCAAATCATGCACACATGATTTTGTGCTATTCATAACATCAGGTAAATTTAACGGATGCACGTTTATAGCTCACAATGCCGGAAGGTATGACGCATACTTTATTGTTAAAGAATTGATTTCTGAAAAACTTTGCATGAAAATGATAACCCGAGGTGGCCGTCTCTTGTCTGTGATGCTGCCTGATTTGGAAATGCGGTTCATAAACTCACTAATTTTCATGCCAATGAAATTAAGTAAGATGCCGCAGGCTATGGGTTTTTCAGGCTCAAAAGGCCATTTTCCCCACTTTTTTAACACCGAAGAAAATCAAAACTATGTGGGACCCCTACCCGCTGTAAAATATTATGGGGTGGAGTACATGACACCTAGTGAGAAAGGGGAATTCATGGAGTGGTATGAGAGCCAGGTAAATACAACTTTTGACTTTAAGTCTGAACTAAAGTCTTATTGCAAACAAGATGTTGAGATACTGAGGCACTCATGTGAACTTTACAGGGAGCGTGTTATGGAAATGACACAGAAAAATGTTAAAATATACTGTAAGCAAGAAAAGAAAAAAATTGAAGTGACCAGATGCATTGACCCTTTTCAACATGTTACCCTGGCCTCTGTATGTATGTCAATGTACAGATTTAAATTTCTGCCAAAAAATACCATAGCCATTTTACCTGGTGATAATTATCACAAGACAAAAAAACGCTTCTCATCACCCGCTATACAGTGGCTCATGTATGTAGCCCACACAGAGAACATTGTCATCCAACACGCTCTCAGAGGTGGTGAAAAACAAGTCGGGAAATATTTTTTAGATGGATATGCCTATGTTAACAACACACACATAGCCTTTGAATATAATGGATGTTTTTTCCACGGCTGTCAAATTTGTTACACAGAAAATGATGCGAATAAGGTCACAAACACATCCTACGGACAATTATATTACGTCTTTTTGGCTAAAAAGTGTTACTTGCAGTGTTGCGGGTACACAGTGAGAGTACTGTGGGAACATGAGTGGAAGGAAATGATTGAAAAAGACACTAATCTTCAATCATTTCTTCTCCAAATGGAATTTCCCAAGCCTTTAGATCCCCGTGATGCACTTTATGGAGGTCGAACTAATGCCATTAAACTTTATCACCAACTGAAATCTGATGAGACAATACATTACTATGATTTCACCAGTCTGTACCCCTTTGTAAATAAAACTAAAACATACCCTGTTGGCCACCCTCATATTATCTATGAGGACTTTGGATTCATTAAAAATTACTTTGGTATTGCCAAAGTCAAGGTCTACCCTCCGAGGGATTTATTTTTTCCTGTTCTTCTGGTTAAGCTCAACAAAAAATTAATGTTTCCCCTTTGCTATACATGCGCTGTAAATTCACAAACTGAGGATTGCACGCATAGTGACGAAGAACGATCTCTGACTGGCACATGGTGCACTATGGAGCTTGAGATGGCTATGGAAAAAGGCTATAGGATAACCCACATCTACGAAATTTGGGATTTTCCTAAATCCAGCGATTCTCTATTTGCTCCCTACATTAAATTACATCTTAGGGATAAGCAGGAGGCCTCAGGTTATCCCAGCTGGTGCACTGATGATGACAAGAAACAGCGGTACATTGACACCTTTCTTGAAAAAGAAGGAGTACAATTACGGGCTGAAAATATAGGGTTGAACCCTGCTAAGAGACAGATCTCCAAACTTTTCTTAAATTCTTTATGGGGGAAGTTTGCGCAAAGATCTAATTTATCATGTACCAGCATTATTAGCGATCCTGATGAACTGTTTCAACATGTTTTTTTACCATATTACGATGTATCAATGTTACATTTTATTGATGATGAAACAGCCGCAATTGATTGGAAATATGCAGAAGGGCATCACACCGTCAACAAAAACACAAACATTTTTATAGCGTGTTTTACAACAGCGTACGCCAGACTAGAGCTTTACTCTGTTCTGGACAGAGTGCAGGAAAGATGCCTTTATCATGACACAGATTCCGTGATTTTTGTGCAGAGAGAAGGTGAGTGGAGTCCTCCTTTAGGGGATTACCTCGGGGAATTGACTAGTGAGATACCTGATGACACTTACATCACTGAGTTTGTATCTGCAGGACCAAAAACCTATGGATACAAACTCAACACCGATAAAACTGTCTTAAAAGTGAAGGGAATAACATTAAATGTTGGTAACTCACAATCTATTAATTTCAATAGTCTAAAAGATCTTGTTCTGGACTACCCGCATAATTCTGATTCTGAAACACAGAAACGTATTGTTGTCGAGCAGTCCGGCATTGTGAAAAATAAAAAGTACTGGGACATTGAAACAAGACCATTACGCAAAACACAAAGGTGTGTTTACACAAAACGCCTTCTATTAGACGATTTTACTACTCTTCCATTTGGCTATTAGTTGTAACTCGTGATGGATCCCCGACTGCAACATCCGTTCTCATGCATACTAGCAGGACCGTCTAATTCAGGGAAAAGTTATTTTGTAAAACAATTGTTACATAATATGGATACTCATTTTTCTCATAAACCCGATAATATTGTTTGGTTTTATTCGTGCTGGCAAAAACTATACGACGAAATCTTACTTTCTTTTCCCAACATCAGATTTGTGGAGGGTCTGCCGCATACATTTGCAGATGATGAATTATTCCCTCCTGAAAAGGTAAATTTGACTATTGTTGATGATCTCATGGAGTGCGCTAGTGACAATAGCGAAATAGAAAAGGCGTTTACCAAGTATGTACATCACAGAAACCTCAGCATTTTCTACCTGGTACAAAACATATTTTGTCAAGGTAAGAAAAGCCGTACGATAAATTTAAACACAAAGTACATGGTCCTTTTTAATAATCCGCGGGATAAATTACAAATTGTAACACTAGCACGACAAATGTACCCCGGAAAAACACGTTTTTTCTTGGAAGCTTTTGAGGATGCCACGCGGGAACCTTACGGGTATTTGATGCTAGACTTAAGAGCCGATACCCCTGAGGAACTTCGCTTGAGAACAGGATTTTTTCCTCCTACTTTTCCATCAGTTTATGTTCAAAAGAAAAATACTTCTAAAAATTGAATTTTGCACAAAATCAGACATTCTACACTGTGACCGCAGTGTTGTAAAGATGTCTGAGAGAATACGACGTAACTGGGATCTCTTAAAAACGCTGGTGAAGGCTCCCCCTGCTGTTAGAAAATCTATTCTATGCAATGCGAGCCATGATTTAATTACTGCTATAGGGGAAATTGCATTAAACATTTTAAAAGGACGAATTCCTCTGAAAGAACGCCAAAAAAATATACTAAAAAAGTGGCGTAAAGCTATAAGAGCCATGAGTAATAAAACCCACAGCATAAAGAAGAAGAAACGTATACTAAATCAGACCGGCGGATTTATAGGACCTCTTTTAGGATTTGCGATTCCAATTATAACGAGTATTCTTACCGGTAAATAATGGAACATACAGAGAAAATGTATCTTGTTCCTAAGCAGGAACTAAGTAAATTGCGTCCCCCTATTACAGAAAACATACGGCAGAGCGTTATCCGACGTCTTGATGATGAAATTAGTGAGATTTTACAACGCCGTGACATACCGGACGATGTGAAAATGAAAAAACATAGTGATGTACTACAGAGATACTTGCTTCATGCTTAGCATGATGCGAAGGAATTAACAGCTTTAAAGTTCATTAGCGCACCTGAAACAGATCATCACCAATTGTCAAATTCAGAACCTGATAAAAATCCGACTGTCAATGAAATTGTAAGTCATGTAAATCCACGATATAAAAAAAATGCAGAACTTTTACTAAACAGACTGTTGCAGAATAACAATATTACATCGTGGAATGATAAGGGTGAATTTATATTCAAAGGAACTGTAATTCCGGGCTCTAACATGTTGGATTTGGTACGTAACACCACTCAGAGTCATGCTCTGATCAACAGAAATTTACCACGGGGTTGGGATACGTTTATGAATGCTATGGCTGAGTTAAATATACCCACAACTGTTGTGGGTAATTCCACTACTAGAGACCGATTAGACCGATTAAAAATTCAGATGGATGAAACTGATGGAACATCTAATCCTCGACCTCTGTTCACGCCGCGTCGTACGATCCGGTCTTTACACTCCTCACCATTAGGTATTGCTCAAGGGCCTATGAGGATTAAAAAAAAGAGTGTCACCGATACTACAATCTATGTGGCTCACTATGTAACAGATTGTCCATCACTATGTCTAACTAATGTCTCTTCAAGATGTGAAAATGTTTCCTAAGAAACTTTGAAATACATTATAAGTATTGTGTTGTTCAGCTTTGATTTTATTCATTGATTGCTGTGTATCGTGTTGTTTGTCATTGATTTTATTCAATAAACATTCATAATACGGAATCTTGTGTCTCATGCGCCTCATTGATAAACCGAATAAACAAATATTTTATTACTATCCTTAGGGTTCAATAAGCATCAAACTCCTATAACAGATTGGCCGTATACATAATACGCCCAGCATTCTGATGATACCTATAGCATAATAAGACGACCATGATAAAATCAATCTGCTAGCAATTATTGCAAGATCAAAATTCCTATAAATAAAAGAATCATTATCGATCCTATATATAAGTGGATCATGATTAAAAGATAACATTTCGAATTTCATTTGACAGTTTGATAAACAATTTAATAGCTTGATAGACAGTTTGATAGCCTGATAGGCAGATTGATAAATTGATATCAAGCAATCAAATGTGTAATTGCTTGATATCAATTTGATTAAGGGGGCTTGTTTGATACACTTTGATAGGGGTGGGGCACCTGTCAGATTTCTTTTTGACGAGACCTCCCCCACCCTCACTACTCATTAATATACAATGGGGACCAGTATGGGGACATTACTAGAAGAAGGGGATCAGGAAGGGGATAATAGTACCAGACGGGGAGCAGTATGGGGGACATTAATATACAATGGGGACCAGTATGGTGACATCTCTAGAAGAAGGGGATCAGGATGGGGACATTACAACAAGAAGGGGATTAGGATGGGGACATTACTACAAGAAGGCGATCAGGATGGCGATATTACTACATGATGAGGACCAGGTTGAGGGTCATTAATATTGGATGGGAACATTACTACACATAGAGACCAGCGAGCAACATTACTTCAAGAAGGGGACCAGGATTGGGACATTACTACAAGACGGGGACCAGTTTGGGGAACATTAATATACAATGGGGACCAGTATGGGGACATTACTACATAAAGGGGATTAGGGTGGGAACATTCCTACAAGAAGATCAGAATTTGTACTTTACTAGATTGAGCAAAAAATTCTGGTATTGCTAAAATGTCACTTAGGGTACCGTTACACGTCGCAACATTGCATGCAATTTCACTGGCAATTTGCTGGTTGCAGTGAAATCATGGACACATTGTTCTATTTTCTTGCTGTGTACAAATGTAACAATGTGTCCATGATTTCACATTGTGAAATTGCATGTAATGTTGCGTCGTGTAACGGTACCCTTAGTCCTACAAGCAATGCGGCCCCCCGATATCAATTTTTTTCTACGTGCGGCCCACCAACCCAACCGAGTTTGAGACCCCTGATATAGAGGCTGTGCTGACTGTATATAGAGGCTCTGCTGACTGTATATAGAGGCTCTGCTGGGGTATATAGAGGCTGTGCTGGGGTATATGGAGGCTGTCCTGGGGTACACAGAGGCTGTGCTGGGGTATACGGAGGCTGTGCTGGTAGTATACGGAGGCTGTGCTGGCTGTATACGAAGGCTGTGCTGGAGTATACGGAGGCTGCTGCAGAGGTATATGGAGACTGCTGTTGTGCTGTATATATCATATGGAAGCTGAGCTGGGCTATTTATACTATTTGGAGGCTGTGCTTGGCTATATATACTATCTGGAAGCTGTACTGGGCTGTATATATAAAATGGAAGCTGTGCTGGACTATATTTATATTATTTGGAGGCTGTGCATGGCTGGATATATTATTCGGAGGCTGCTGCTGGGCGGCTACAGCTTCCAAATAATATATACAGCACAGCCTCCAAATAATATATATAGTCCAGCACAGCTTCCATATTATATATATACAGCCCAGCACAGCTTCCAAATAGTATATATAGCCCAGCACAGCCTCGAAATAATATATCCAGCCCGCAGCCTCTATATTATATATACAGCCCAGCAGTCTCCATATTATATATACAACCCTGAACAGCCTCTATATTATATATACAGCCCACCCAGGAGTCTCTATATTACATATACACAGCCTGCAGCTTCTATATTATATTCATGAATCATAGTATGTGTTAAAGGGGCCCACTGAGACTGTTTCGCCCAGGGCCCACAAAAACCTGGAGCCGGCCCTGATACCTGCCCAATTTTAATTGTCACTTCTTTGAACCTCATTTGTGGTAAGGGTTGACCGTTGCAATCAAATATGGTAAAACTGTCATCTGGGCAGTGGACAATGTCAGAGTCTGCCCAATAGCGCTTATAAAGGATATAAGGTATTGTTGTCACCTGTGAACCGGTGTACAGTTAAGCGTTTATGGGGATTCCATCCAGCACGACAAGCAGGACCAGCCGTCCTCCCACATACCTATTGCGCCAGTGCTGCAGGCAGGACGGGCTCACGGCCCCAGGGGTTTCTCGTTTAAAGTGCTTGCTAGGTGGCCCACTTCGTTGCAGTGGTCGGTGGATCATCCTCGCCCGGTGGGGTATCTCCTCTGGCACAGCACATCATCAGGGCTGGAGGCTAGCCCCCACTGAAGTCAGGGAAGGGGGCGCCACCTCGATGTGGTACGCTAGGGCCAGCCGCTGGGAAGGCACAGGGCCGCTGACCGTGGTTCCCTTTAGCACCCGTATGGCCCTGTCATTGAGTCCTTGAATTGTACAAAGTCCAGCTCAGGGTTCTGAGGGGCAGGACATGCAGCTGGGCTTGGTGGCCCGGACACTGGAGGCCCTCAATAAATTGTTCAGTCAACAGTTTGTTCTGATCCCGGGCACTGTCAGGATCTACTTGTTTCATGGCCCTCAGCGCCTCCTGCAGGTTTAAGGCATAGTCCCGTACACTGTCCTGCACCCCTTGTTTGCACCTGAAAAATCTGACTTCTAGCTCTGTGGCCGTCCATCTGTTGAAGGCTTCCTTTAATCTGGCAAATAGTTGTTTCATAGTCTGTCGGTGGCTAGCCAAGATGTTACTTCACGTTGGACCGCGCCGATCAATTGTCCCATTAACATAGTCACTCATTGCTCCTCCATCATAGAGTACGCACCAAATACACTTTTTATCCTCTCTTTGAAGTCGTTGTGTAATGGATGCCCTCCACACCTTTCGGGTGGGCTATCGTCTTAATTGTCTGCCGCCAAGTTGGATGCTTTGTCTGAGTGTGTGCACGCCACCGGTAAAAACCACGCTGACAACAAGTCAAAGTAGAGCTTATTGACAAAGACCTTTATTAAGGGAGGGTTTAACAGTTTTAGACGGCTCCTTAAACGGATATTAAAAGGGGTGTTACTAGGGGTGATTGCTTCATATTATGCTGAATCTACATTTTATTCTGAAGAGAACATTCAATTCATAATCTGTGTGTTAGTATTCCAATTCAGCCTTGATTAGTACATTCGGTCTGGGGACATTCTGATAAGAACTGCTTCAGCAGTGCTACATAATCTTGAGACAGAAGAATTTCAAGAGGAGGGGAGGATGAGGGAGAAGAGGAGATAACTAGAGGAAAGTGCACGGATTCATATAAACGTGCTGTTGGAACATTTCTGAATGACTTCAATAAACTTATATAAGTTATTAACTATTTATTGCCATGACAGTTGAGGGTGTCAGCTTCCCCTGAATATTGCGGAAGCCACGTCGCTCCCGGGATGTACGGCATAGTGAAGGGTAGGATGGATGCAGTCGCGGGCACCACATGTGCGGGCTCATCCTCAGCAGTGGCATTGTTGAAGGCTGCTGCCTGCTCTACCACGGGCTGCTCTTCTTCCAGGACGCACATCGTTCTCCCCCTTGGTGAACCGCACCCAGGCCTCGGCCTTTAGCGATGGGGTCGTCTCCAGCTCCTCAGGCAGGGAGTTTAGCGTGCAAGGGATTTCATCCCCCCCAGGGGAGACAATACTATCGCGGTAGCCAGATTTTGGGGTGCCATAGGAGCATCGTCATCCTGGAGCAAGGATCTTGATGCAGCAAATTGAGCATAGAGGCACTCACACTTTATCTTGGGTCAGGGAGATTGTGGTTTACCCTAACAAAGGGCTGTATGATGTACTTTAATTGTTATATCTCATCATGTAATCAACTTAACTTGCTTTTATGGATATCCCCTTGACCTGACCTTTTATTATATACTGTGAATGTGCTGCACCATTTCTGATGTTCTGACTGTTGGGGGTATGAAAGCTCTTTGTAAACCCTTGCTTTATACTGCAATCAGTAGTTTGTATCTATTAAATCTGTAACTCCATATTATATACCAGGAGACTCCTCTGTTCATGCAAACGTTCTATCTACACATTGAACACCTTGTAAAACTTCCTTGTATCCTTTAACTTGTTTGCGACCCTTTTATTTATGAGGATGTTAAAAAAATAAAAGTATATCCCTATTTGCATTCAACTATTGTTCTTTAGTTTTGTATTATGCAGTTAGTTGTGCAATCCAACTCTCTCACACTGGAAATGTAAATTACCATTGTATTGGAGTCTGCTGATCCCTTATGGACAGGGTCGGCTCCAGGTTTTTGTGGACCCCGGGCAAAACAGTGTCAGTGGGCCCCTTTAACACACACGATTAATGAATACAATATAGAAACTGAAGGCTATGTATAATATACAGGCTCCTGGGTGGGCTGTATATAGAATAGAAGCTGTGCAGGGCTATAGCCATAATATGGCGACTGCTGAACTGTATTTATAGTATGGAGACTGCCAGGCTGTATATATAATATAGAGGCTGTTGGCTTTGTATGTATAATATATAGAGGCTGCGGGCTGTATATATATTACTTGGAGGCTGTTCTGCGCTGTATATATTATTTGGAGGATGTGGCAGCCAAATACACCCAGCACCAGCCTCCAAATACACCCAAACTGGTGTTTACTGTATAGTGGTATTATTTAGTCATATAAGCTCATCATGAGGCTCACTGTATGGTCGTTTTATTCCATCAGTGTGATAGAAGTGACAATATGGTGATATAGTCCTGTCACGGTATAAATGTAACATTAAGTCACCACCGTATGTTAGTAACAAAGGGGTTGTATGATGGCATTATTCAGTCATTGGAAACCATATTAATTAGTCACTGCACGGTGACTGTATGGCGGTATTAATCACTATAAGCAACGGTTCTCATTCACTGCACAGTGACTGTATGGCGGTATTAATCACTATAAGCAACGGTTCTCATTCACTGCACAGTGACTGTATGGCGGTATTAATCACTATAAGCAACGGTTCTCATTCACTGCACAGTGACTGTATGGCGGTATTAATCACTATAAGCAACGGTTCTCATTCACTGCACAGTGACTGTATGGCGGTATTAATCACTATAAGCAACGGTTCTCATTCACTGCACAGTGACTGTATGGCGGTATTAATCACTATAAGCAACGGTTCTCATTCACTGCACAGTGACTGTATGGCGGTATTAATCACTATAAGCAACGGTTCTCATTCACTGCACAGTGACTGTATGGCGTTATTAATCACTATAAGCAACGGTTCTCATTCACTGCACAGTGACTGTATGGCGGTATTAATCACTATAAGCAACGGTTCTCATTCACTGCACAGTGACTGTATGGCGGTATTAATCACTATAAGCAACGGTTCTCATTCACTGCACAGTGACTGTATGGCGGTATTAATCACTATAAGCAACGGTTCTCATTCACTGCACAGTGACTGTATGGCGGTATTAATCACTATAAGCAACGGTTCTCATTCACTGCACAGTGAATTTATAGCAGTACCATTCAATCACTGTCCCCTTGCGTACATTTGCCCCAGACAGGGGGCCCCTGCGTCCCACTGCCCCAGACAGGGGGCCCTGTATACAATTTCCCCCAGACAGGGGGCCCCTGCGTCCCACTGCCCCAGACAGGGGGCCCTGTATACAATTTCCTCCAGACAGGGGGCCCCTGCGTACCACTGCCCCAGACAGGGGGCCCTGTATACAATTGCCCCAGACAATGGGCCCCTGCGTACCACTGCCCCAGACAATGGGCCCCTGCGTACCACTGCCCCAGACAGGGGGCCCTGTATACAATTTCCCCCAGACAGGGGGCCCCTGCATACCATTGCCCCAGACAGGGGGCCCTGTATACAATTACCCCAGACAGGGGGCCCCTGCGTACCATTGCCCCAGACAGGGTGCCCTGTATACAATTACCCCAGACAGGGGTCCAAAGAATGCTGTCCCAGCTCCCCACGCACCCTCTCTCCCAACTAACCTGAGCATCAGCTGGCAAAGGCTGATTGCAGCATCTGACTGTAGTTTGTAGCAGCAGCTCTCTTTCTCCTGCACCATCGCGGTGCAGGAAGTAAACATGCTGCTGCTCAGGTTAGGAGGGAGAGAGGGTGTGGGGGTGGGGGCCAGCACTCAGGAGCCCCTGCAAGGTGAAAAGGACACAGCACCCAGGGGGGCCTACATGGACTCCACGGACCCCAGCCAGCAGCCAATCAGCCATACTCACTTGCAGTCTGAGGAGGATGGGTGAATACTCGTCTTCCTCCTCTTCTATGCGGTGCATTCCACACTGTGGACCGCAAAAGGAAGAGGAAGTAAAGGGGCGGGGGCGCCTCTTCTATGCGTTCCACAGAGTGGACCGCAAAAAAAACGAAAGTGATGGGCCGGAAGCGGGGGCGGAGCAGGGGCTGGCGGCGGCCTCAGGGTTAAATAAGGCACCGTACCGCGCCGGTAAAAAAAGAATACCGGCACGATGTGGGTGGGCGGCGGTGGGCCCCTGAGTCACGCCAGGGCCCCGGCACTTGCCCGGGTACGCCGGGTGCTGACGCCGGCCCTGCTTATGGACATTCCTTATATATACTATGCATATTGATATATGTGTCTTTGAGACATTATAGTCTGTGCTAAGTGCCTACAGTGGGTACAGAAAGTATTCAGACCCCTTTAAATTTTTCACTCTTTGTTTCATTGTAGCCATTTGGTAAATTCAAAAAAGTTCTTTTTATTCTCATTAATGTACACTCTGCACCCCATCTTGACTGAAAAAAACAGAAATATAGATATTGGTGCACATTTATTAAAAAAAGAAAAACTGAAATATCACATGGTCATAAGTATTCATACGCTTTGCTCAAGACTGAGTAGAAGCACCCTTTTGAGCTAGTACAGCTATGAGTCTTTATGGGAATGATGCAACACGTTTTTCACACCTGGATTTAGGGATCATCTGCCATTCTTTCTTGCAGATCCTCTCTGATGGTGGGTTTACACACACCAATTTATCTGTTCAATCTCTGAACCAATCTCTGGTTGCAGTGAAATCATGGATACATTGCTCCATTTTGTGGCTGTGTACAACATGGAGCAATGTATCCATGATTTCACTGCAACCAGAGATTGGTTCAGAGATTGAACAGATAAATTGGTGTGTGTAAACCCACCATTATTCAGTCAGGTTGGATGGTCAATGTTGGTGGACAGCCATTTTCAGGTCTCTCAGAGATGCTCAATTGGGTTTAGGTCGGGGCTCTGGCTGGGCCAGTCAAGAATGGTCACAGGTTTGTTCTGAAGCCACTCACACAGTTTTTTTTAGCTGTTGCTTAGGGTCATTGTCTTGTTGGAAGGTGAACCTTCAGCAAAGTCTGAGGTCCAGAGCACTCTGGAAGAGGTTTTCATCCAGAATACCTTTGTACTTGGACACATTCATGTTTCCTTCAATTGCAACCAGTCATCCTGTCCTTGCAGCTGAAAAAATGTGAGGTCTTGTATAGACAGGAGTGTACCTTTCCAAATCAAGTCTTATCAGTTTAATTAAACACAGCTGGACTCCAATGAAGGAGTAGAACCATCTCAAGTAGTAATACAAGGAAATGGACAGCATGTGACTTAAATATGAGTGTCTGAGCAAAGGGTCTGAATATTTATGACCATGTGATATTTCATTTATTCTTTTTTAATAAATTGGCACAAATATCTACATTTCAGTTTTTCTGCTTTTCTGTTTTTAGTCAAGATGGGTTGCAGAGTGTACATTAATGAGAAAAAATGATTTTTTTTTTATTTACCAAATGGGTGCAATGAAACAAAGAGTAAAAAAAAAAAAAATATATATATATATATAAATATATCTACTATATAATTGCCGTAGGCACTTCCGTGTCGGACCCCGAAAAGACCGTGGCTTTGTCACTCTGTGAGGTCACCACGCGCCATTGCGAGTCGCTGGCTGAAAATCGAACCAGAGGCTCGGCCACAAAGTTAGCGATTTACCGCTCAGGTAGCGCGAGCAATGGCCGCGAGGCCATTGCGAGTCGCTACCTCAGCCGCCGCACTTGCCGCAAGTCCCCCTATACTTTCTATGCGAGTCGCTCATGTAGCGCGAGCAATGGCCGCGAGGCCATTGCGAGTCGCTGCCTGAGCCGCCGCACCTGCCGCAAGTCCCCCTATACTTTCTATGGGGATTACCGCAACCGCGCCGCAAGTGTAACGGTTATGCGGCAAACGCGGCAGATGCGGTTACACTTGCGGCGCGGTTGCGGTAATCCCCATAGAAAGTATAGGGGGACTTGCGGCAGGTGCGGCAAGTGCGGTTTTGCACTTGCGGCAAGTGCGGCCGCGAAAATCTTAAAAAAAATTTAAAAATAACAAATAAAAAAAAAAATAAAAAAAAAAAATTTAAAAATAACAATTACTGCTAATAATAATGCTATTAATGCTAATAATTATGCTATTAATGCTAATAATTATGCTATTAATGCAAATATTAATGCTAATAATGCTAATAATAATTATATTAACGCTATTAATAATGCTATTAAGGCTAATAATCATGCTATTTATGCTATTCAAAATGCTATTAATGCTAATAATATTGCTATTAATGCTCTTTATGCTAATAGTAATGCTATTAATACGATTATTTATGCTATTAATTCTATTATTTATGCTATTAATGCTATTAATAATGCTATTCATGCTATTAATAATACTATTAATGCTATTAATGCTAATATTAATGCTATTAATTGTATTATTAATGCTATTAATGCTATTAATAATGCTATTAATGCTAATAATAATGCTATTACTGCTAATAATAATGCTATTAATGCTAATAATTATGCTATTAATGCTAATATTAATGCTAATAATGCTAATAATAATCATATTAACGCTATTAATAATGCTATTAAGGCTAATAATCATGCTATTTATGCTATTCAAAATGCTATTAATGCTAATAATATTGCTATTAATGCTCTTTATGCTAATAGTAATGCTATTAATACGATTATTTATGCTATTAATTCTATTATTTATGCTATTAATGCTATTAATAATGCTATTATGCTATTAATAATGCTATTCATGCTATTAATAATACTATTAATGCTATTAATGCTAATATTAATGCTATTAATTGTATTATTAATGCTATTAATGCTATTAATAATGCTATTAATGCTAATAATAATGCTATTAATGCTAATAATTACGCTATTAAATGCTAATAATGCTAATAATAATCATATTAACGCTATTAATAATGCTATTAAGGCTAATAATCATGCTATTTATGATATTCAAAATGCTATTAATGCTAATAATATTGCTATTAATGCTCTTTATGCTCATAGTAATGCTATTAATGTGATTATTTATGCTATTAATTCTATGATTTATGCTATTATGCTATTATAATGCTATTATAATGCTATTAATGCTATTAATAATGCTATTCATGCTATTAATAATACTATTAATGCTATTAATGCTAATATTAATGCTATTAATTGTATTATTAATGCTATTAATGCTTTAATAATGCTATTACTGCTAATAATAATGCTATTACTGCTAAATAATGCTATTAATGCTAATAATTATGCTTTAATGCTAATATTAATGCTAATAATGCTAATAATAATCATATTAACGCTATTAATAGTGCTATTAAGGCTAATAATCATGCTATTTATGCTATTCAAAATTGTATTAATGCTAATAATATTGCTATTAATGCTCTTTATGCTAATACTCATGCTATTAATGCGATTATTTATGCTATTAATTCTATTATTTAGGCTATTAATGCTATTAATAATGCTATTAATGTTATTAATAATGCTTTTCATGCTATTAATGCTATTAAGGCTAATAATCATGCTATTAATCCTATTAATAATGCTATTAATGCTATTTTTAATTCTATTAATGCTATTAATAATTTTATTAATGCTAATAATGCTATTACTCCTCATAATAATGCTATTAACGCTATTATTAATGCTATTTATGGTAATAATGCTATTAATACTAATAACAATACTATTATTAGTACTATTATTGCTATTAATAATGCTATTAATGCTAATAATAATGCTGTTAATGCTAATAATTATGCTATTAATGCTAATAATAATGCTATTAATGCAAATAATATTGCCACGTTCTAGAATCCCGATGCATTTGCATCGGGCTCACAGCTAGTATATATATATATAGGGGTCTGAATACTTTCCGTACCCACTGTATGTTTAAATTATTACTGCTTAAATCTGATGGGCAGCACGGTGGCTCAAGTGGTTAGTACTGCAGCCCTTGCCGTCCTGGGGCTCTGAGGTCCTGGGTTCAATTCCCACCAAGGACACTAAGGACAACATCTGCAAGGAGTTTGTATGTTCCCCCATGTTTGCGTGGGTTTCCTCCAGGCACTCCAGTCTCCTCCCACATTGCAAAGACATACTGATAGGATATTTAGATTGTGAGCTCCAAGAGAGACAGCATTACTCATGTATGTAAAGTGCTGTGGAATTAATAGTGCTATATGAATAAATATATTATTATTATTATAAATGATACAAATTTCATTTTTGTGGCCTTTTTTCTAAAGTTGTTACAGTAAAGTTTTTTTACTTCACTTCTTGTGTGCTGGACTGTTTCTGCCCTACAGAAACTGGTGAACAAGCCGCAGTCTGAGGTGTAGAAATGCAAGACACTATACACACTCCTGTAGAACAGGGCTGCCCAAGTGCAGTCCTCAAGGGCTTCAAACAGTGCATGTTTTCAGGATTTACTTAGCATTGCACAAAGTGCTGGAATCATCACCACCTCCCTGGCTCTCCCTGGACACTCTCAGGCCCTATAACCACGGTGGGTTGGTTAATGCTTTTTTTATGCAGATTTTGAAAATCTGCAACAAAATCTGCATGTCTATCCTTAGGTCAGCAAAGTCTATTACAGGTCAGAAGTGCTGCGCCCATGTTGCTTTTTTTTTTTACTTGCACATGTGGTTCAGGTTTCTTTTTTCTGCCCCAAAATCTGCAGCAAACATACAAGGAAAAATTGGCACAGCACTTTTGAACTCGTTTAGACTTTGCTGCTTTCAGCTTTGATGCAAATTCTTACAATCTAATGCAAAAAAACATCAAATGACGTACTGTGGGTACGAGGCCTTAAATCAGTATAGTGGGTCAAGTTCTCAGAAAGGATCCCTATATGCTGTGAGAGGAGGCACACAGACACGCATGAGAGTGTTACAAGTGATGCAATGAGCAGCGGTTTTCTAATTGCAGCTCTTCCGTGGAATTCAGATTTGTGCAGCTCCCGACAAACAGTTTTCGTGGAAACTGGGTTCTGTAGGTGTTCATTGAACTCAGCAGTGATTTTCGGAGCCGTGGTCTTGCAATCTTCTCTCACAAATCACTTTTGAGGCCAACAGTCTCTCTCAGTCAACTTCGACTTTCGGCCGGACCTGTGCTTTGCTGCGGACGTTCTTCCTTCTCTTTCCAGCACAGTCATTACTTTGGAGACAGTACCTCTTGACACACGAAGCATTCGGGCACTTTCTGTTATACTAGCGCCTGCCATACGAGCACCAACAATTTGGCCTATTTGAAAATCCGAATGGTCTGCCATTGGTATCAGGTTCTCATCAATGTTCTTACAATTCGGCAAAACAAACAGTTAATTTATATACACATATCACTTAACACAAACAATCAACTACAAAACATTAACATATGTCACGGTTTGCATGTTTATAATATATTCGAAGAGTATGATGCCAAAACGTTAAGGTACCGTCACACACAGCGATATGGCTTCCATGTCACTAGTGATTTGACGTGAGCGCGCACGTTGCAGGCACTTTTTTTCACATCGCCGTGGATCTGTCACACGTAGCGATTTCGCGTGCCATCTCCAGCGATCCTGCGTTCTGGAAATCGCTTGCAGAAGAGCAGAAGCAATCTTGCCTTCACACATTGCCGCGTCACACGCCGCCATCATAACAGCGATGTGGGCATACTGTTTCGATAGGGTCATGCTAGAGTGTGTCTTACCGCGCCCCTATCACTGCGATTGGTGGACGCAACTGCGTTCCCATTGGTCAGCCTTGTGTGAAGGCACGGGTCATCCAATAAGGCGTCTCGGACACGGCGAGCCAATGGGAACGCAGTATCACCCACCAATCGCCGCGGATGTGGCGCGAAAAAAAAACCCATCTAAGCATGCCTAGAAGAATTCTCTCCGGATGGCTGTGTACGTCACTATCGCCCTGTCACATGCCACGAAGTGGTGGTGGTTATCGCCTGATTTCCCAGCAGTGCAGGATGATCAGGCGACGCTCCACCAGCGATTTCTCGCTGTAAAATCGCCCTGTCTCACACCACTGCACACAGGCGATGTAGCTTCCACATCGCCGAAAAGGCGAATTCACGGCGATATCGCCGGCAATATCGCTGCGTGTGATGGTGCCTTTAGGTGTTTCCATTATTTTGTCCAACCCCTGTATATATACAGTGCCTTGTGAAAGTATTGGGCCCCCTTGAACTTTTCAACCTTTTGCCACATTTCAGGTTTCAAACATAAAGATATAAATTCTAATTTTTTTTATGAAGAATCCACAACAGGTGGGACACAATCGTGAAGTGGAATGAAATGTATTGGATATTTTAAACATTTTACCATATAAAAAACTGAAAAGTGGGACGTGCAATATTATTCGGCCCCCTTGAGTTAATACTTTGTAAGGCCACCTTTTGCTTCGATTACAGCTGCAAGTCGCTTGGGGTATGTCTCTAAGGGCCCCTTTACACGCAGCTACATTTCTTGGGTGGCTACAGGTAACTTACTGGTTGCAGTGAAATCATGGAGAGATTATTCCATTTGTACACAGCAACAAGATAGAACCTTGTCTCCATGATTTCTCTGCAACCAGTAAGTTACCTGTAGCCACCCAAGAAATGTAGCCGCGTGTAAAGGGCCCTAACAGTTTTGCACATCGAGAGACTGAAATTCTTGCCCATTCTTCCTTGCAAAACAGCACGAGTTCATTGAGGTTGGATGGAGAGCATTTGTGAACAGCAGTTTTCAGCTCTTTCCACAGATTCTCGATTAGATTCAGGTCTGGACTTTCACTTGGCCATTCTAACACCTGGATACGTTTATTTTTGAACCATTCCATTGTAGATTTTGCTTTATGTTTGGAATCATTGTCTTGTTGGAAGATAAAGCTCCGTCCCAGTCTCAGGTCTTTTGCAGACTTCAACAAGTTTTCTTCCAGAATGGTCCTGTATTTGGCTCCGTCCATCTTCCCATCAATTTTAACCATTTTCCCAATCCCTGCTGAAGAAAAGCAGGCCCAAACCATGATGCTGCCACCACCATGTTTGAAAGTGGGGATGGTGTTTTGAGGGTGATGAGCTGTGTTGCTTTTACGCCAAACATATTGTTTTGTATTGCAGCCAAAAAGTTTGATTTTGGTTTCATCTGATTAGACCACCTTATTCCACATGTTTGGTGTGTCTCCCAGATGGCTTGTGGCAAACTTCAAACAAGACTTTTTATGGATATCTTTGAGAAATTGCTTTCTTCTTCCATAAAGGCCAGATTTGTGCAGTGCACGACTGATTGTTGTCCTATGGACAGACTCTCCCACCTCAGCTGTAGATCTCTGCAGTTCATCCAGAGTGATCATGGGCCTTTTGGCGGCATCTCTGATCAGTGTTCTCCTTGTTGGAGATAAAAGTTTAGAGGGACGGCCGTGTGTTGGTAGATTTGCAGTGGTCTGATACTCCTTCCATTTCAATATGATCACTTGCACAGTGCTCCTTGAGATGTTTAAAACTTGGGAAATCTTTTTGTATCCAAGTCCGGGTTTAAACTTTGCCACAACAGTATCTCGGACCTGCCTGGTGTGTTACTTGGTCTTCATGATGCTCTCTGCACTTGAAACAGAACCCTGAGACTATCATAGAGCAGGTGTATTTATACGGAGACTTGATTACACACAGGTGGATTCTATTTATCATAACCAGTCATTTAGGACAACCTTGGATCATTCAGAGATCCTCACTGAACTTCTGGAGTGAGTTTGCTGCACTGAAAGTAAAGGGGCCGAATAATATTGTTCGCCCCAGTTTTCAGTTTTTTATTTGTTATCTTAATCTTTATGTTTGAAGTCTGAAATGTGGCAAAAGGTTGAAAAGTTCAAGGGGGTCAAATAAATTCACACGGCACTGTATACACACAAAACACATAGAAAAGCAAAATAGCCTCAAACTTAATTAACCCAAGTAGAGTGCTTAGCCCAAAACTGCCTTGTCCAGAGCAAAAGTAGTCAAGAAAGAAAAACAGGTAGCACTCAAAATAAGCAAAACAGCATTGACTTTATTAGTCCATGTGGAGCGACGTTTTTGCCGGTTTGGCTTTCATCAAGTGAATATGAACAAGGTGATATAAATACAAAAAAACAGTGTACAGTAATCAACAGAATTACCTACATACAGTATATACATATGTAAAAGGTATAACATTCAAGTGCATCAGGGGACCATATTAACATGTGGATAAAATGCATACTTATTAAAAAGCACTAGATGGTGGCCTGATTCTAACGCATCGGGTATTCTAGAATATGTATGCAGTTTACTTCTGAAAATTTAAAAATAATGCAATGAATACACAGGATTTTCCCCAATCAGCGACGCGGCTTCGTTCAATATATCTGCACCTGTGACATCTCACCAGTGATGAGTAAGGCATCGCCACACTTGGCGACACTCCAGCGATCCCAACAACCAATACGACCCGATAGAGATCGCTGGAGCGTCACTATCTGGTCACTGGTGAGATGTCAAACAGTCAGATCTAACCAGCAATGCAGCAACGGTATGGCAGTCGTTGGGACCCTGTCACTATAGAGCGGAGTATTGATCTCACAGCGGGGGCCTGGTCGCTGCTGCATGTCACACTGAGCAAGATTGCTAGCACCGGTCATCTCCCGGCTGCGTCGCTGCTGACGTCCGTGATAGGATCAACGATCTCACAGCGGAGGCCAGGTCGCTGCTGCGTGTCACACTGAGCGAGATCGCTAGCATCGGTCGCGGTACTTCCGCTGTGACCGGCGCTAACGCCGGTCATCTCCCGGCTGCGTCGCCACTAATCTCCATGTGGCAGGAGATGACCCGTGGCTATCGTCGGGAGATCAGCAGCTAACGCCATTGATCTCCCAACGATAGTGGTGGCGTGCGTGGTTCAAATCCTGTGCCAATTTGCGCCTGGGTTGCGCCTGTCACTGATTGGTCGCGCCCGACCGGCCGTGACCAATCAGAGATGCGGGATTTCCTTTACAGAGAGACAGACAGAATTACATGATTATAGAATAGATAGATGACATGAGCCGCCGCGTGTCTATGTATATGTGTATAACGTGACTCTCCACGTGTGTGTTTATATGTATTTATTTCTGTATGTACATTTGTGTATATGTGTATGATGTGACATTGCAGATCACGTAATATACATACACGTATACACACACGTACACACAGGTATATACACATGTATAAACACATGTATACAGACACAGACATGTACAGACACACACGTATACAGACACACACATGTGCACACACGAACACGTATACAGACACACATGACAAACAAACATACACATGTATACAAACTCACACATACACACAGACATGTATACAGACACACACATGTATACAGTCACACATGTATACAGACACACATATGCACACACACGTATACAGATACACACAGGTATACACATATGTACACAGACACACACACATGTACACACACAGGTATACGCTCACATATATACAGACATGTACACACGTGTATAAACACACATGTATTCAGGCACAGATATGTACACACATACAAAGATGCAGATATACACATGTAAACACACATAAACATGTATACAGACACACATGTACACACACACACATACACACACATGTACACACATATACAGACACACCTGTACACACATATACAGACACACACATGTACACACACATTAGACAGACACATGTACGCACAGGTATAAGCACACATGTAGACACACACACATGTATACAAACACACACAAATGTATACACACACATGTATACACACAGACACACATGTATACACACACATATATACAGCCACACACATGTATACACACACTCATACATATACACACACAAACATATACACACACATATGTCCATCCCCCTCCTTGCCGCTCTGTTCTCACCCACTCCCAGTGTTCCCATTGCCAGTGAATAGCTGGAGGAAGAGAATCAGCAAGTCATGTGACAGGGCAAGCTGATGTGACGTCACACAGAGCCTGTAACATGACCCGCTGATTCTCTTCCTGCAGCTATCCACCGGCAATGGGACCACCGGGTACGGATGAGAAGACAGCGACGAGGAGGGGGGAGGACGGAGCGGGGGGGAGGAGGACGAAGCTGCAGGAGGAAGAAGGCCACGAACTGCACCTGTCGTTGTTTCTCTGTAACGGAAATCCCGAGAGACAGACGAATTAGACAATTATATAGTAGGATTTGGAGAGTGAAATTTACATCTAGTGAAGTGTATATAGTGTATAAATATTAACAATGTAGATCATACACAGCTGCAGTGACTCTAATATATACTTACCTAGTGGTATCCGTTATCAAGTCTATCTGTACAAGGCTGTATCCCAGAAGGCACAGTGCCACTGGAAGCACGCCGAAAGCCGTGTTGGGACACGCAAGTGATGGGAGCCCCAATATGGCGCTGTATCGCCACCAGGACACCAATGCTTTAAACCTGACCACCCGGATGCACGCACAGCCACACAACATTGCCACCTGCACACCCACCAGACATCAAAGCCCACACACCTGCAAGACACCATTGCCTGCAAACCCGCCCAACATCGCCACCAGCACACCACCACCACTGCACCCACCTCCTTCCACTGCCTCTAGGAAACTCCAAGGCTCTGTATGCATGCATGCACATAAACACACATATGCACATACATGCATACACACATACACATGTGTATACACACACATGTCCTTACATGCACACACATGCACACACATACACATATGCATACATACACATGCCCATGCACATACACACACACACACACATGCATATACACACATGCACATACCCACACATGCACACACATATATGCACACATACACATGTGGCACCCCTGCGGGGATTGCCACAGGACCCATCGGTGCAAGGAGGGATGTACACCTTGGCACACACAGCACTCAACACCTTCCACCCCAGACCTAGAGGGGGAGCTCCACTGGCTGTCCTTAAGCTAGATCCCCTATAAAGATCCAGGCCTGAGGGGAAGAGTCAGTTAGTCTGCACTCAGCAGTGAAGAGAGCAGTTAGTGAAGGAGCTGGTTGCTGGGACCAAGCCAGGCCCAGAACCAGGAAACCTGACCCAGCTGTGCTGAGCCCGAGGGAGAGGAACTGAGGCAATTGGGAGAAGTGAGAGGTAGGAAGAAAGAAGAAGGGAACTTACCTGGTATCCCTTAAGCCCACCCGGACACCGGAGTCCGAAGCTACTATTCATCTACAGTGTAGCAGCGAAAGCCCGGACAGACCAGGAGGATCTAGTCCCCCTGAAGTAAAGAATGGAAGACTCCAAACCTGACCAAGCATAGGACTAGGGACTTAAGCAGAGAATAGGGATCCCACAGAAAGGCCCTCATTGTCGGTTGTGGGACAGCACTCTGAGAGGGAGAAAGAGCGGCAAGTTCAGTTATAGGCAGAACTTACCCCAATCACCGCGCACACTAATAGAGGAGGCCTCACAACTCTCCAAGGTGAATGTCCCAAGCTGCACCGAAACCTGGTTACCTTCCTGGACTGTGTCTGTTACCGGACATCAGTAAAAAGGTACCGAAACAGAGACTATTAGTTGTAAGTGCCTGATTCCCCGCCGCCACCTGCAGAACCGCTACTACTACTACTTTGATCCTCCCCACTGCCCTGAGGTAAAGCTCCACCTGTGGGGAGCTGTACTACTAAAGCTGCATTCCCATCACCTCAGCGGCGGGCCGCAGCGCTGGTAACCCTATTACCAGGTACCACAGGTGGCGTCACGATACCATTTCCCCCAACATCATCGCCCCATCACTGCCACTGAGGGTCCCGGGCACGGAACTGGGAACCGACCAGCCATGATCTCCCACCTAAGTAACCCCCTGTCCCGGTATCTGAGTACCCCTAACCTGTCGACCGACTCACACACACATGCACATACACATGCACATCCATACACACACATGTGAATACATGCACATACACATGCACATACATGCTCACACATATACACACGCACCTATACACATGCATGCACACACACACATGCACATACACACACATATGCATGCACATGCGCATAGAGACACATGCACGTACACGCATACACACATGTACATACACACATGAAAACATAAATAATGCACACAAACACATACATACACGTATTTGTAGAGTTTGAGGCAGTGTGAGTTAGGAGATATGTAATGCATGTTGTGTCATGATGTCCATACAGTGAGTACTGATAATTGCATATTCTGAATTGTACATTGCTGTCATCTAGTGGTCAATGTATGTGTCTGAAAGTTAGGTATTCATTCATTCTTCTCACAACAAGCTGCCATGGAAATGGCTGGAAGGAACCTTCCACCTCAGTTCTAATAAACTTCCTGTAAGCAAAATAAAAAACAGCATTCTTCGGAGGGGATCCGCAATGTGATCGCTTGACTGCGCATGACCGTGCGCACCCATTCACTGCCACATGTGATCTGTGCGCAGGCGGATGCCTGCGCACAAATCACCCAGTCTCGTCCGCACCACGAAAGCGACATGTTGATCACATATGGCAGTGAATGGGTGCGCACGGTCATGCGCAGTCAAGCGATCACATTGCGGATCCCCTCCGAAGAATGCTGCGGAGGGGAACGCAAATGTGAAGGTAACCTTACCTGGACTGTGCATAATATTTTGTCCAATAGCAAGTGAAGAGAACTGTACTCCAGCTACTGTGAGAGGCCCTACATTTTCTTGTGTCATGAGGTGAAGACACCTTTCATACACAAAAGACTAAGTGTACACTATATGGTGAACTACCACCACTTTGAACTTAAAAGATAGACCTTCAGTAAAGTGTTATGTTTCCAAGTTAACCCATGTGTCTGGCTGCTTATAATTGCTCGAGCATCACGGGCGCTTAACAGCTGCACCAAGATATTACCTCTACTGGAGCGCTACAGTGGGTTATATACCATCTCAATAAGTGCAACCTTGCACTTTTGGCAATTGTTATGGACACGAGGAAGGTGTTTAGGCATCCAGCAACCCACTTTAGCTACTGTGACATTACCATCTGTACCCAGTGGAAATACATATCCCAGCTGTCCCCATTGCAACATCTGGCATCTCCCCTCATGGTTCACTGCAATTGTTAGCCTATTGTGATAGGTGAATGGATGAATGAGGATGTGAAGTAGAGTCCTCTTGAATAGTAGCTTCTGAGACATGTCTGTCTTGAGCAAATGGCATTCATGACGAATCGGTGGCAGTGGTAGAGTAGCATTCATGACAAATTGGTTGTAGTAGAGTGCTGTTTTCATGACAAATTGGTGGCAGCAGTGGGATATCTGCATGACCTCCCCGGTTGTCTTTGTGACCCACCTATATTGATTTTTGAACGGTAAAAAACAGACCACAGACAGAATAACACATGCACAAAGCTATTTGTTCTTGTTTAGTGTTATTTATTACAGACTCGCAGATTAAGTTTAGCTTCTTTTTTCAGGTTGAAAGAAGCAGAAGATGTGTATAAGCAAAAGAAAGAAAAGACATCAATTGTAGTGAAGCCCAAACATGAGTCTGGAATTGTAAGTATATCCATATCTGCTGAATTTTTACTTGTAAGTAGCAAAATAATCTCTAAGGCTGGTTTCACACTGCAGTTTCTCCCTGGTCAGGTTCGATCAGGTTTGTGTGTCAAAACCAGGAGTGTCTCCAAAACTCAGAACAGCTGTCAATCTTTCAATGATAGTTTGTCTCTGCAAGTTCCTCTCCTGGTTCCTCTCCTGGTTTTGGCACACAAACCTGATCAGGAACAAACGTCAGTGTGAAACCAGCCTTAGGTTCCTGTTTCTACAGCTTTTCCGGCATTCATTTCTAAAAGCTTGAATGGGAGAATCGCATACATGCAGTCATGTTCAAAAGTGTTGAAACCCTTGAAATTGTTCCCGAAAATGAAGTATTTCTCACAGAAAATTATTGCAATTATACGTCTTTCACACATGTTTATCTCCTTTGTGTGTATAGGAACAACACAAAAAAAGAATTAAAAAATTTACATAATTTCACCCAAAACACCAAAAATGGGCCAGACAAAATTATTGACACCTTCAACTCAATATTTGGCTGCCCACCTATTGAAATAATTAACTGCAATCGCTTCCTATGACCACCAACAAGCTTCTTAGGCTGGCTTCACACTGCAGTTTTTCACTGATCAGTGTCCATCAGTGTTTGGGTGCCAAAACCAGGAGTGTCTCCAAAACTCAGAACAGGTGTCAATCTTTCAATTATAGTTTTTCTCTGCAAGTTCCTTTCCTGGTTCCTCTCCTGGTTTTGGCACACAAACACTGATGGACACTGATCAGTGAAAAACTGCAGTGTGAAGCCAGCCTAACAACAGTAATTTTAAGATCTCTCCACAGGTGTTCAATGGGATTTAGATCCAGACCCATTGTTGGTAAATAATAAAAAGAAGAACAGCGCCTCACAAGCTGGTATCTTATATCTTCATGTGTTTATTCCATCCACCACAGCACAACGTTTCAGTCACATGAAGATATAAGATACTGTCGGGCCCCACGGGACGGGAATACTCGGTGGCGGACCGGATGGTGCTGGGGAAGTCACGGGTGGCTTGGTCCGGACCGTGTCCCGGGCTCGGAAAATAAAGGGGATTATTTACAGGGGAAATGTCACTCGTGACGCCACCAACTTGATGCGGCCAGTGATGGGGGCCGCCGCTGCTGCAGAACCTCCGGGGGTGATGTAGTGGCAGCGAAGATGTTATAGTTCCAGTGGGAAGAACTGTATCCCCCGGGGCAGTAAGGGTTAAGTCTATGGTGAGGTTGTAGCACACTTACTTGCAGACGCTGCAGGGATCTCTCCTCCTGGCTGGTGCTGACAGGCTGGATCCTATATGGAGAGAATAGCTTGCACACAGAGACTCCAGGGAAGCAGTTCCAGGGTTTTCCAAAGCTTTACTCCAAGTTCTTTCAGTCATTTTACAAGTCATTTGCAGTTCTTACAAGTTACAGTACACGGGCACATTCTCCCTCTCCGGGTTCCCTTTGCTCTGCAGCCAGGCCTCTCTCTCTGTGACCCCTCACACACTCTGTAGTGTCCTTTCCGGGCTGTTTACGGTCTCCGTCTGTACGGGTGGTGTGTGGTGCACTGGACAGTATGGCGGTGACTCGGGCTTCTGTGAGTCCTAGTGCGTCACTTAGCTGCCTGTCCTTTAGGCTAGGGATCTCAATCTGAAACTCAGATCCCTCGTCGTGTTGTCTGGGGATGATGGGTGAACTACGGTCCCCTCTAGAGCCGACACTTTACTCATCCCAGCCTCCAGCAGTCCTCCGGTCTGAGGCTCTACCAGGCTCTCTCCTTTCTGTTCCTTTCAGTATTCTAGGAGGGCTACTCCGCCTGCAGTCAGTGGCTTTAGCTGCTGTCTAGGGCCCGGGTTCCACCGTCCCTCTCTGTTCTGTCACACTCCTGGTGGCATCAGTGTCGGATGGGCTTTCCCCTCTGGCTCACACTGGCTCAGTATGGATTCTGCGCTCCTAGCCTTGCACTCACAGAACGTGTGATTGTCTTTCTGTCTGTGCAGCTCAGCTTCTGGTCTTTGCATCTCAGCTCACTGTGGCCTACTAACTTCCTTCACTCCTCCCCCTCACTATATACTTGCAAGTCACCTGACTTCTAGTGTGCCCAACCCACTCCTCTGAATCCACCACCCCTCAATCTCATTGAGTTCTAATCTCAGGGCTGGATGTTACCTCCTCTGACACATGGGTTGTGTGGGCTGTGAGGGTGTTGGTGTGCAACAAGTGTCCTACCTGCCTGGCTGCAGTTCCCTTTGTGGCCTCCTGGACGCAGGGGCGCCTCAATACCAGCTTGTGAGGCGATGTTCTTCTTTTTATTATTGGTGTTGTTGATGCCAGGTGGATCTCCCTGGCCTAGGACGTGCGTCCAAATGTGAGGAATTCAGAGAGTTCCACTTTCACGAGGTGCTGTGGATAATCATTTATTTTTCCATTGTTGGTAAAGTCAGAACTCTCCAGCGCTTTGTTTCCATCCATTTCTGGGTGCTTCTTGAACGTTTGGGGTCATTGTCGAGGTGAAAGACCCATGACCTAGGATACATAGCCAGCTTTCTCACACTGGGCACTACATTGCAATCCAAAATCATTTAAGGTACCCTAAGGGTACCGTTACACGTCGCAACATTGCATGCAATTTCACTGGCAATTTGCTGGTTGCAGTGAAATCATGGACACATTGTTGGATTTGTACACAGCAGCAAAATGGAACAATGTGTCCATGATTTCACTGCAACCAGCAAATTGCCAGTGAAATTGCATGCAATGTTGCGACGTGTAATGGTACCCTTAGGGTACCGTCACACCTGGCGATGTCGGCTGCGATTTTATATCGCAAATGCATCGCCTAATGTGAATAGGTGAGGGCGACACATTTGAGTTGTCGCCTTGTCTCACAGCCGATGGGAGCCATAGGCTCCCATGTTACGGCATCGCCGCTGGGGTTTTTAGACACCCCAGCGGCGGCAAAAACATGCGCGTTCCCGCCCGTCGCCGCCGTCATCTCCAGCGACGTCACCTGGTGTGACGTGGCGCTTAAGGCGGCTTTACACGTCGCAATATCGTTCCAATATTGCATACAACTTCACCGGAGCACGCATGTATTTGGTACTTGTCCAAAATCGCATAGGAGATGTTACACAGGGAGATATCGGCAGGCAACGCAACTACGATGTCATACACCCCTCTTACACACTGTGTCTGAGCAACTCAGGGAACGACCAATTAACATTGGAGTGAATATGGGAAGTTGCACTCCAAACCGTAGTTGCGCTGTCACACAGCACGATCCTGCCAAATCGCATAGCCAATATTGCATAGTTGAAGAGCATGGACAATTCAAAAACGATATCGTAGTTGCATTGTTTTTGAGTTGCGTTGCCCATTTACTGTACACGACACAACGCACAAACAATATCAACTGCAACACCTCTAAGGGCCCTTTCACATCAGCGTTTTTTTCAAATCGCGGCAGATGCGGTGAAAAAAACGCATCTGCCGCGATTACCGCATACCGGCTGCACTTGCGGCGCGGTTGCGGTAAACGCCATGTGAAGTATAGGCGTACTTGCGGCAGGTGCGGCAAGTGCGGTTTTGCACTTGCGGCAGGTGCGGCCGCGGAAAAAAACGCGGCTGACCGCGGTTTTTTTTTGCGGCCGCACCTGCCGCAAGTGCAAAACCGCACTTGCCGCACCTGCCGCAAGTACGCCTATACTTTGCATGGCGTTTACCGCAACCGCGCCGCAAGTGCAGCCGGTATGCGGTAATCGCGGCAGATGCGATTTTTTCACCGCATCTGCCGCGAATTTCAAAAAACGCTGATGTGAAAGGGCCCTAACATGTGACTTTTTATCGTAGTTGCGTTGCGATATCATGACGTGTAAAGCGGTCTTTACACACAGAGATATATTGCTTGCAACTCACTGGTTGCAGTGAAATCATGGACACGTTGTTCCATTTGTACACAGCCACAAAATAGAACAATGTGTCCATGATTTCACTGCAACCAGCAAATTGCAAGTGAAATTGCATGCAATGTTGCGACGTGTAACTGTACCCTTACGGGATCCTTAAGGGATCTTCAGATTTCATAATAACTTGCACACAGTCAAGGCACCCTGTGCCAGAGGCAGCGTTACAACCCCAAAATCTTTGAACCTCCATCATATTTGATTGTAGGCACTGTGTTCTTTTATTTTTAGGCCTCATTCCATTTTTTGTAAACAATAGAAGAACACATAGAAAAATTGTTGGCTGCACATGAAGCCATGAACTCTGTCAGAGAAAATCCAAATGCTATCACCCTGTTTATCCACAAGAAAATTGTAAAAAATAGGAAAAGGCACAGAAAATTGGATAAAAATAAATCTTTATTGGAAATCCATATTAAAAACCACATATAGTGGATAAAGGCACAGAAAACTGGATAAGGTTAAAACTTTATTGGACATCCATATTAAAAACCACATATAGTGGATAAAGAGCAACCTATTCACTCTAATGGTACCTTTACACGCCGCCACAACAGGATGGATACAACCCGCTACAGGTTACAAAAGTAGCTTGTCGCGCCAATATCGCCCGTAGTAGCGGCGTCTGAAGACGGGACGACACAGCCGGCTACAGATACCTCTGCATCCGTGCACTGCCCATAAACAGATGGCTACATCGCCGATTGTAGCGAGCTGTATCGGCGTGTAAAGAAGCTACAGAAGGGAACTCTGGACACCCGGCGATGTAGCTGCAATGTGGCTAAGGCGTCACCCATGCTCCGTGATACCGCGCCCCTTCAGCGATCATTGGTGGAAGATGCTGCGTTACGATTGGCCCTTGCCTCACAGCCCTCCATCTTGGATGAGCTGTCCCTTCAGCACTACACATACGCGCCGTATGCACGATCAGATAGTAGTACAATTACGCGGACACACACTTGAACGTAAAATCATAAATGGCCCATGATCTACATACAGTGTGCACATCCTATCAACATGATAACGAATTATGCGGGACACAGCGCACAAGTGTGTGTTACGTACCGCTCTGGCTTATTGCACAGCAGCTGCCGTAGAAGTGTTCCGGGTCTGGCAGTGCGCGCAGCGCGCACACAGATGCACACAATCCCATAGCACATCGGAGGAGATTACCCAGTAGACAGATCAGAGCCGTGTTGTACGGACTGCACTGTGGGTCTTCTGCAGTAGGGGCCGCATAAGTGTGTCGGCCGAGTCACTGCGTGTTGGGCTACTTATAAAGGTGCGTCACCCCCACAGCGGTCGTAATGACGTCATGACGTTGGTTTCATTTTCACTCTGCCTGCAAGGTGCCAGCCCCGCCTCTGCACACACCATAGCAGTCATGGCAGCCGTGCACCGCGCCGCAACATGGGGGATGGCGGAGCTGATCATCCTCATTGATCATTGCGACCGTCGGGACTATTGGGGCCACCATCACCACCGCCACCCCAGGCTGCGCAATCGGTGCACCGTGCGGCGGATCCAGCGGGCCCTGCTCTGCCAACTGGGGGTACAGAGGACAGTCAAAGCGATCCAAAAAAAGATCGCTGACTTGAAGCACAAGTGCCCAGGTCGCATACTGGACATCCGTGCCAGGATTGCCAGGCTGCGTGGTGAGTAATTGTTGCCCCAAAACACACACCGCCACATGTGCATGTCCCACAATACACAAAAAATGATGGAAACATATGACAAGGGACAGTGTGGCCTACACAATCAAACACATCTTCACAGTGTTGTGCTCATCCAGTCAGGCCTAAAAATGTCTCACACGCACAGTCCATGCATACAACATGAGTGTATGCATCCAGCATCACCTGGTTGATGCTAAGTAAGGCTGGGGTCACACACACAGATATCTGCCCACATATTGTTTGCAGATCTCTGTTTGCAGTCAAATCATGGTCACATGTTGACATTTGGAGACAGCCTCAAAATGGAACAATGTGTCCATGCTTTCACTGCAACCAGAGATCTGTCAACAATATCTGGCCACATATCTGTGTGTGTGTGACCCCAGCCTTAGCCGTCAAATACATACCCACACAAGCTCTTTGTAGGACAACAATGTGTAGGCATGATCTTATTACGTCTTTTATGTTCAAATTTCAAACTAGATGCTGAATCCTCATCAGAAGAAGGGCCCCATGCCCCACCCCCAGGTGGCCCATCAAGAACCCCACCACATCAGGCTCAAGTGGCACCCTTGTCCCCAGGGTCAACACCTTCCCCCGGGCCTCAGGAGCCAGACGTCCCGTCACCCACCGGGACAGAGGACGTGGAGGACCAGTCCGCACCTGGCAGCCCGCTGGAGTGTGACCAGCTGTCCCCATCTGCCTGGCTGCTGGAGGAACACATCAACTCCCCACAGGAGGGCGAGGAGCAGCAAGTACCTGGCGGCCCAGAGGAGTCTTTGCCCCGTAGCCCAGGACCACTGTTACCCCTGAACCACATAATGTGGCCACGGAGCCCCAGCCCGGGAGTAACACCACCTCCCACTGTCTCCAGCTCAGTGGCGAGTCCGGGGGTGACCATGTCCCCACACAGTGACTATGGTGGTAAGTGGGTTATGTTGCCACAGACACCCTGCACACTGTTGCTTAAATTTCATCTGGGGCCAAACAATTTATTTAAACAAAGTAAACCATGTTGGTTCACCCTTTTTCCAGATGGTGAACGTGCGGGCTCATATGGATGGAGCTTGACCCCATCTCCCTCCCCGTCTGATGGTGAACTGGATTTGGAGGAACAGGGTAAGTGGATGGTTGCGGCCAGTCATGACTAACCATCAGCAGTGACGACTGTGTACTAAAGTTTGTGTTTACTCCCAATACAGGTGCCCCTACCATGGAGGAATTCATCCAGGCCCATCAGGCATTTGTGGCCCGTTTGACCACGGCTCTACAGCGTGGCCTGCAGGACCTTGGCCGCCTGGCTCAAATGCTGGCGGACCTACACCCACACCATGGTTCACACCCATGAATTTGAGGGATGCATTGTATCCTGGCCAAACATGGCCCCACAAACAGTTGTCCTTGTTGGACCCTAAAATTTTCACACGTTGGCTTGTTGCCTTGCAAAAGTGAAAATATTGTTTGTTTTTTTTTTTGCCCCCGTTGGGCTCTTTTCTTATAGTGTCCCACATTGGGACCATCACAAGTGTGGACTGGCTAGCCCCATCTGGCCTACAACCCCTATACTGTCCCACATTGGGACCATCACAAGTGTGGACTGGCTAGCCCCATCTGGCCTACAATCCCTATACTGTCCCACATTGGGACCATCACAAGTGTGGACTGGCTAGCCCCATCTGGCCTACAATCCCTATACTGTCCCACATTGGGACCATCACAAGTGTGGACTGGCTAGCCCCATCTGGCCTACAATCCCTATACTGTCCCACATTGGGACCATCACAAGTGTGGACTGGCTAGCCCCATCTGGCCTAAGCCTTCCTTGTATGATGGCAAATGTCTGTGACACATGTATGTTTACAATACAATGCTGTTCTAACTTTGTTATACGCTCCTTCATGTGACCTTACTAATATTTGGTGACCAAACCTCACCATAACCTAACTATGTGAGGCACATCACAACATCCCTTTGTGAATGTGCTAAGACATTCCAAATGAACCGATGGTGATCCTGCTGAGCGAGCACTGGCCCATATTGTGTGGCTTGGGGAAACCTATTATTGGCCACAATTACATTCACCCCCAAAAACCCACACAATCCTTATTCTGAAATGAATACACAATTGTGTTAATAAATAAAATTTATTCCAGGCTGGAATTTAAAATAAATTACAAATAATAGAATTTTTGTGGAAAAAAAATAAAAAAAAAACACAAATTTTGCCCAAAACTCAATCAACAAAATATACATATAAAACGCAATTCCTGAAATTATAAAGTCCAGACTGCCAATTCTGTGCATTGGCTACTAGTGTCCAAATTACTCCTCTTCTGTCGGCTCTGACAATGCCGCATCCCCCCTCCTCTGAGGGCAGCCCCGACCTGCCCCAGAACGTCTGGTTGAACGACGATGTGTTGAGGGGGGATGGGGTGACTGTGGCGGGGCCGGTCTTCTCACGGGCCGAGATGGGGCAGCTGGTGAAAGGGGCCACAAGGTGTGTTGCATGGGGGGGGGGACGTGGCAGCCCCATTGAAGGGCCCCATCATCGGCAGCATCAGCGGCATTGTGGAAGACCCTCAGAAGGATCTTCTTCTGGAGTGGCTCCATCCCTCGCATTCTGTTGCTCATGTAGAGGGCGTCGGTGTCCATGTGGGTCCGCTGTTCATCCAACAACACGCGTCGGGCCCAGGTCGCCAGCTCCGTCTCAGGTGGTGCAGGACGTCGGCGGCGACGGATCCCGGAGCTGGGACCTGGGCCTGGACCCACATCACTCGCCCCGCCCTCCTGCTCAGCCCCAGATGTCATGGGCTGAGCATCATCAGCAACAGAATCCTCGGCAATGGAGCCGTCCTCTTCTGGGGCCTGTGGGTGGGGAAAAAAAAAAAAAAAAAACCATTAGTGGAGGCAATATCAACTGTATACATTCACAACAGGACTCTATATACCACTCCCACACACACCAAGGCCAACTACCAGAATGGAAAATGAGGAATAACACAGTAAAGCAAATAAGGTTCAAGACCCCAACACCAGTGGTTCTCCTGTACACTCACCTCGACCATTCCAGGAGCTCAGCTAAATACATAATTAGTTGTTTGTCACGTAGCCGTAATCCAATATTAGGACATGTCACCACAACACCTTGATACTGGGGGCTGTGCTGGCCAATGACACATATTGGGCACCTTCCCATTAGGACTCCTTTATGGTGAGAATCCACCCCTCACTCAATTACCTTTAACCCACTGGCAACAAAGCCAACACACATGTGAGACAGCACCATTTACTACATGGTACTATGTGGCTGTTTGAGAACAAACCACCTGCTATCTTGAAACCCTTAAATAACTAACCTAAACATACCAAGATTTTGTGGAAGAAGCAACATTGCAATACGGCTGGAAGCATAGAATAGAAAAGTCTGGCAAGTCATGGAAGGAGGGCAGATAGATTGACACCCCAAGGTGTGCCGCAGCAAGGAGGTAAATATGCCAACACATTTGGTGTGAAGGATTTATCGAAGCACACATGTGAAGGAAACATTGTGGCCCACCACTGTCACACAATTACCCACCTCCTGTGGCGCAGGTGGTGATGCAGCCGGGCCTACATGGGACGCAGCAACGGGGCAGTTGGTGGTCGTTCGATGCGGGCGAACCTCGCCCAGGATGAAGGTGAACAGGGGATAGTACCATAGGGTAGGTGATGGTACCTCCTCTGCTCCAGCCCCTGAGCGACGACGCTGGTACTGAATGTGAGCCCGCATGAACGCCGACCTCATGTTTTTGATCTTAAGTGCCACCATTTGCTGGTCCCACGTCTTGCCTACCCTTGGCTCCAAGCGATTTGCCAGAGCCACAAGACTCCTGTAGGCCTCGGCCCTCGCTGCCCGATTTTTATATTCGGGCAGCGAGCTGCGCCACAAACATTCGTGCCGCTGATACTCCGTGAGAAGCTGGGATTCCAATTCCACAGTACCCGTCGGCATCTGCCGATGAAAAATTAAAAAAAAAAGAACACAGTCACAACACAAGGCATACCGACATTTCAAAACTTGCCACAATCATACACATAATCATTAACTTTCTACAGTGATCATCTATGCAGCTATTTTGTGGAGTGAAACTGGCCATGAGTGTGCCATTTTCTCAATCTCAGACCGCTACTAACTCAAACACATGTATGCTGCCAATATCAAGCCCCGGATATCGGTGTCCACCTACAGATGTTTCAAACATGATTTCTGTCCCCAATGTACCTATTGCAACACACCTTGACACGGTGTGTGCGTACATACCTGTAGAGGGCAACATGTGACCTAACACGTTGTGTGCTAACTAGTACCTGGCCAGTGTCCACAATGGTAAGGGGTCACTATATCAGAAAGGCGGGCTGGGTGTGTGCCAACACTGCACATACTACATGTAATGTGCACCCAGATGATCATGTAGGTGTTCCTCCAGACGTGGAAGTCCCATTTTAACACATGTACCCAACATCCCTGGAATGTCCGCCACAATTCTACCACCCCTGAAATGTTGATGTGAAGTACCAGCCAAAGAAATAACACCGTGCTCTTTTACCATTGCCAAAAAGCAGAAGGTGCAATACATACTTACACTATATAAGTAGAGGCACTACCTGGCTACTGGGCGACACAGAATAAGGTTCACATATTTAATATTACGTGTTCAATATTTGCATGCCGCTTCAAACATGGCCATACACACATCGCCTAAGCTGCCTGTGCCAGAACCAGCTGCGTTCATTACATTTTCTTACAAACCGCTAAAGAGGCTTACCGTCAGAGCAACAGAAGTCAAACAGGACACTAGTAGCTCAATGCACATCGACGTCTGGACACGGAGCAGTGGCCATTGACCTGCCTTTATAGTCCGGGACACCAATCACAGCGGACACAATAATGCACATCCTGAAGGGGCACCTGGGTGCGGATTTGCCTTCCGCTAATTGGTGGAGATTGCTGAATCGTGATAGGTTGGCGGCCCTTTAAAAGTTGCCCATCCCGCCAAACATTACGCTTGCTGGCCAGACCCATTAGGTAAGTTTTTGTGGACACACATGGAATTGGCGCAGGGTGGGGTGCATATGTTGATGTTCTTGGAGAGCGCCGGAGACTGGTGTAGCGGCCGATATAGGGGTTTGTATTTTTGGGGACGACATATAGTGTAGTGTGTGGGTTAGGATACGGCATTTTGTGTGGGCCTTGACACTTTTGTTGAGATACATTGCTGTGTTTGTTTGCAGACAACATACAGGAGAATGGATGCATGACTGTAGACGGAACTGTGTCACTCATGTCGACTGGATCGATTTCTGCATACTGGTTGTGGCCAATGGAGACTGTGTTCAACGGAATGGGATGACACAGGGCTTTGAGGTGTTGGGCGCCAGACATGGCATACATGTGTATTTAAAATGACACCTTCAAAAACCAATTACACCATGGGTAACCATCCGCAGTCATGTGCAATGTTGTTTGGTTCATGTAGCCTTCCTCAACCTTCCATATCGGGGTACGTCACATTCGTTATTCTTCTCATTTTTACTGTAATCAATTGACATTATGGGCTGTGTAATGGATTATGGGACCTGTTTGACCAACATTATTGGTGACACATGTCCCTTTCTAACTCACCTAGGTGCAGATGTGTGAATTTTGGGAGCTCCCATTGACGTTGATGTAGAGGAGGCCACTCTCAATCGCCGTGTGCCATGTTGTTTGGGGTGACTACTGGGTGTTTGCCGTCCTTGCTTCAGGGTTGTGTTTTGGGCCCACACAAGAGATGCCATCCTCTTGGCTATAGTGTGTAATGGAAAAGAGGTGTGGGTTGCTGAACCTGCTGACTTGCACACATTTTGGTCTATGTACTCATGTTGTGCTTTCACATCTACAGGTGCTGATATTGAGGATGCAGAATATCCATGACCGCAATGTTATCGTGGCTCTTGCGTTGGTGGAAGAGCAAATGTGGTATCAGGATCGGTATGAAAGGTTGATGAGGCGCAGACAGCGGCGGATGTGGACCCGTGATTGGCTTCTGAGGCGGGAAACCCGGGGCCACATGCAGCTGTTGCGGGAGCTGGAGCTTAACTGTCCTGATGATTACCGAAACTATCTCCGTATGCCCGAGGACTGTTTCACCTTCCTATTGGAGCGTGTTGGGCCAATGATAGCGCGTCAGGACACTATAATGCGCCCATCAGTATCAGCTGCTGAGCGGTTGGCGATCACTTTGCGGTTCCTGGCTACAGGGCAGTCCATGACATCCCTCACATACGTGTCACGTGTCTCCCTGCCCCTGCTGAGCCGCCTGATCCCTGAAACGTGTTGGGCCATCTGGAGAGCTCTGCAGCCAGCCTACATGAAAATGCCATTAACCGCCGCAGAATGGCTGGAAGTGGGCCAAGGGTTTGAAACCCGGTGGAACTTCCCCAACTGTGGCGGGGCATTGGATGGTAAGCACGTGAGGATTACCAAACCTGCCCACTCTGGCTCTTTGTATTACAATTACAAAGGGTATTGTAGTATAATCCTCATGGCTGTAGTAGATGCCAACTATGAGTTCCTCTACGTGGATGTTGGAATGCCCGGTCGCAACTCAGATGGGGTGTGTTTGCCCTAAGCTCCTTGGCAACACTACTAGGGAATGGTGGGCTAAACTTACCCTCAAATGAGCACACGACCGAACATCTCAACTTTGCGTTTGTGGCGGATGAAGCATTCCCACTTCAGGAACACCTACTGCGGCCATATCCCCAGAGGGCCCTTACTTCTGAGAGACGCATTTTCAACTACCGGCTATCCCGGGCCCGCCGTGTAGTTGAAAATGCGTTTGGGATAATGGCCAATAGATTCCGGATTTTTCATACACCTATACATATGAAACCGGAGTCTATTGACGCGGTAGTGGTGGCCTGCTGTGTGCTACATAACTTCCTGCGTCGTAGGGATAGGGCATCATACACGCCAGGAGGTTATGTAGATAATGCAGACGCTACAACAGGGGAGCTCCGTCCAGGGTCTTGGCGTGATGAGGCCCATGTGATTGTGCCACTCCAGCCGCAGAGCCATGGCCGCACTCGGCAGGAGGCCAGGGACAGTAGAGAAGCTTACTGCTCCTACTTCAATGGGTCTGGTGCAGTGAGCTGGCAGGACCAGGCCATATAATGTGGCTGGGTCTGGGAGTTGCTTTTTGTGTTTTCAATGAAGGTGACAGCAGGTTAGCTGCACCCCTTTAATGTTTGGTTGACCTTTTCCATTCTCTTTGTTTTCATTATGTGCATGAGTTTTCATTATGTAGTTAGTTAGTTAGTTAGTTTAGGTTATTTTGGTATTTTTTCCATGCACAGTTTGCAATGTGTGGTGATTTGCTTATCCATTGAATTTGCCTGATTAATGTCACCTGCTCTTGAATTCTACAATGTTTTTACTTTATGTATATTTTGTTTGCACAAGACAAGGTCAAGATTCATGCAATATATTAAACCTTTTTCTGTTGGATCCAACATAATCTGTGTGAGCCTGATTACTTGGTGGAGGAGGGCAATGTGATGCAGGGTTGGGTGGGTGCCTGGGATGTCATAGCCACCTATTGGCTGGGATTGTGCACACAATATGTGTGGGTAGCCATGTTTTTCTGAAAGTCTTTTGCCCAACAGTGTTTGTGGCCATTGTGCGTACATGATCCTTTATTTTGTTGTAGGCAGAGGGTCCCCTGCACACAGCACATTGATGCAGGACATATTCTTGTCAGGTGTTTGCTAATACACTGTCACACAGATCTTTGACTTGGTGCCTTGGAAGCTGATCCACTACATTCACATCTGTCAGCACATATATTAAACCCCATTCAGCCTGTAGACATACACATACTTCGCCACAGTTGTCACAGATTTTTGACAGAAAACGCACATACTGTCTTTTGTAAGACGCTAATGTGTGGCACACAAACGCACCTCAGTTCAATCTGCACACGCGGCTGTCACAAGCGCTGATCGTGCGTGACAAGGCAAAAACTTGTACTACGCACACATAGCCCCGGACCGCTACTTTCATACACACGGGATATGTGACTGGCCACCGCTCTAGCGTGACCCATTACCATCGATTTGGATGCATTCGCCAGGCTCCGCCATGTCACAAGCGCTTATTCCGTGCCACACTCCGCTCACTAGTACGGCACGTCTCGGCCATCCGCCCTTTCCGTCGTGCCCAATCACAACTCCGTAGTGTTGGCCAATGGTTGTGGTTTGGGCGCGGCGTACAGGTCTGTGGCACGCCTATTTGTTTTACGTCCTGCCTTTGTTGCTCCCAGATCACTCTGTGGTGGCGGTGTGTAAAGCTGGTACGCTGAGCTACAGACGGCTACTTGCGACACCCGGCGATGTATGTAGCTGTAGATGTAGCGTAGCGTAGCGCACCTTGTGGCGGCGTGTATAGAGGGTGCGGTTCCCGTTGGTAACCGTTCGGCCGTGCTCGTGCACGTGAAGTTGCCGTTGGTAGCCATCCTGTTGTGGCGGCGTGTAAAGGTACCATTAGGGTACCCTTACACGCCGCAACCACGGCGAGGAATCTTGCCGGCGATATGTCGCACTGGCACCATTGCCTTCAAATTGCCTCCCAGTTGCGGCGTGTAATTTGAGAATTTGGCGGCGATAAAAAAATATGTCGCCTGGTTCTGATTTCACAGCACTGCTCCAAAATCAGAGGCAATCATGAAGGCGAGATTCCCTGTTTTTGGCGTGTGAACGGGCGATAGTGATGGAATCTGCGTCGCCTATTGATTTCCCGAAGGCGTGCCACAGCGTGCTGGAGTCCGCGCCCCGTCAGCGATGATTGGTGGTGGCTACTGTGTTTCCATTGGCTGTCACTTCACAGGGCGCATATTTGAAGAGCTGTCACTTCAGCACCACACACATCTTCACCTACACAACCATCCACTACATCAGTCCAATTAGGCGCGCATTGAATAGCGCACGCTATGCTGGCCGCGTGTATTGGAAGTTGCATTGTGTCCACTATACTGCCACACATGACAGCTCAGATGTTGGGCTACACATAGCACATGGCTGCAATGGGCAACGCACTGCCATCACCTGGGAATTTGGTGACGCTGATGGGTACATTACGCTGCTCCCACTCCGTGGACGGCTGCCTTGTTAGCGTCCTCAACTTTGGCGGCATCAGTGTGCGTGGTGACATCATCACGTTTATTTTTGAAACTGCCTGCCTGCCAAGTGCCTGCCCCTCCCCTGCACCTAGGAGAACAGGCATGGCCACCGCACAGCGCGCTGCCAAATGGGGTCTTGCAGAGCTAATGGTGCTCATAGACCTCTGTGACCGCCATGACTATTGGTGTCACCAGCATCACGGGCACCCACGGCTGCGGAAGCGCAGCATACTCAGGCGCATCCAGCGGGCCCTGCTCCAGAAACTGGGGGTGGAGAGGACCCGCAAGCAGATCCAGAAGAAGATCGCAGACCTGAAGCACAAGTCCCCAGGGCGCATTGTGGACATTCGTGCCCGGATTGCCAGGCTGCGTGGTGAGTATGTGGCAATGCCAAACACACACTTGGCAAGCTTCCTACTACAAACACTACACAAACATCATGTGTTATTGGGCCATGGCACATAGTGTGACATTTAGCAGCAGGTGGATCTGTCACCAATGTGCATATACATTAAGGTGCTGAATACAACCATATCTGTTAGGACTGGCCAAGCCTAGAGTGTGTATTGACCTGTGTGTTGCCCAACATAGCTGTGTAATGGCACCAAAGTAGTGTTGAACATATTCATGCACTTCACAAGGGCCACATCACACATGGCCGCACATATGTGCGCAGTCAGACACATAGCATTGCACAACACATTGATCACAATTGAGCAAAGGGACTACAAGGTGAGTGCTATGTTTCTGACCCCATGGTGGCACCAACAGATGCTTACTGTGTGCTGTTGTTTTTGGAGCCATAATCCATCCTCTGTTAAGGCAAGGGTGTTTTTAAAAAAAAAAAAAAAACGTGGTTACTGGTGTTTTTGTTCTCAGAAACAGAGTGGCCCCTAACCATAGTGCTGGTGTAGACAAAATTATTCCCGCCTAGCCTTGACGCCGTCATTGCATTCATACACAAACAGTACGTGTTTGCTGTATATTGTGTAGTTCTAATCTGTGTCTTGGCAATATTTCAATTACAGATTCCGAGGTCTCCCCCGCAGAAGAGGTGCAACGGGCCCCAACACCACCTGGGACCCCACCATCACCACAAATTGCAGGGCCAGGAAGCCCGTTCCCCCTGCCAGCCCACCATCACCGACCAGCGCGGTTCCATCACCTCCCGCACCCCCTGGGACACCACCAACCCCCGAGCTTGTGGGCCCATCATCTCCCGCATCCCCGGGGACAACACCATCCCCAGAACTTGTGGAGCAAGAAAGTCCCCCCACCACAGGGACACCACAATCCCCATTTCAGGAGGGACCTGGAACTCCACACCCCCCTGGGACCATACCATCACCCCCCAGGGAGGCATCACAAACCCCATGGCTTTGGGTCATAAACCCAACCCCCGGCAACACCCCCACCCACTGCATCTCTACAGCCCTTTGGGCCACACTGTATGGGATGACGGTGTGTACAGATCCATTCTGATGTGTCCACACACATGGAGCCAGCAATGGTGTTTGTGGGGGATGTAGGTACAGTCCAGTAAACACTCACAAACATGTGTACACACACATAGTTCAGTTCTACCATGGCAGCTGTGCCATGGCATGGACCAATGTAGGCACATATGGCCATAGGGTTGTTTGTATGTTCCCACTATCAGCTACTGACACACACATAGCAAGCCATTGTGTAGTGTAAGCCACTGTCCTGCACAAAGCCGCTCCTGTGTGACGCTTGAGCGGCTCGAAAGTGTCGCAGCAGCCACTTTCGACAACATATTCATCACAAACTGCAAGACAATGGCGTCAGGTATTAGCCAGCCTTCCAGCACAGGCTGGCCAATCATAATGCTATTGCATTGTCCAATGAGCATGTTTGGGGAGCGGTGTAAAACAATTTGGCACGCCTATGTTCTCGCTGTGCTGATCATGTACGCCCACATTCCTTTGGGGATTGCGGCGTGTGAAGCGGCGAGGGGAGTCGACCAGATGTTGCCCGCTGTTGGTGTGGCGATTTCTGGGGCAACACATCGCCTTAGGTTGAGGGCGAAATTGCAGCGTGTAAAAGCGCCATCGGCTATCTGAGGCGACCATGAAAAACGTGCATGCGCACATTAGATTGCCTCCTATCGCCACCAAAAATGGCGGCGTGTAAAGGTACCCTAAGGGTAACGTTACACGTCGCAACATTGCATGCAATTTCATTTGCAATTTGCTGGTTGCAGTGTAATCATGGACACATTGTTCTATTTTGTTGTCATGTACAAAATGGAACAATGTGTCCATGATTTCACTGCAACCAGCAAATTGCAAGTGAAATTGCATGCAATGTTGCGATGTGTAACGGTACCCTAAAGGTACCGTCACACGGGGTGATATCACCGGCAACTCACAGGAGCGCGCACTTTTATGGTGCGCTGCCATGGTTGCTGTTGCGATGTCACATGCAGCGATATCGCCAGCAACGCATCTGCGATTTTGCCGGTAACTATCGCTGCCAGGGTTAAACTCTTCCATGGCAGCGATCCATAACATGGGAGTCTATGGGGGAAGTTGCCAGCAACATCGCAGTTGCAGTGTTACACAGGGCGCTGCAGGCAGATCGCCTGAGCAACATCGCCAGGTTTCAGGACATTGTCCTGAAACCTGGCGATATTGCTGAAGCAACTATCACCATTGATATCACCCTGTTACACGGGGCAACTCTCCAGAGATGTCACCGCAACTTGGCCACGCCCCTCAGTTGCCGGCGATGTGGCCGGAGATGTTGCCCCATGTAACGGTACCTTAAATGATTACCCTTTCTCAGAAGGGTTTTGGCTTACTCACAGGCCTGTTTCACATCAAAGGTTGGTGTGCGTTTTGCTTAATTTGCGTCTCTATGCGTTTTTACCGCTAAAAATGCATTAAAACGCCAGCATTTTTGCCCCCATTGATTTTAATGGAAAAGCATGTAAAGACGCATGCAAAAATGCATATGCCTTTTCAAAAACGCAAAACGCATGCGTTTTTGCCACCGCTGCACAAAACGTCGGGGAAGACGTTTTGTGCTGCGTTGGCAAAAACGCATGCGTTTTGCGTTTTTGAAAACGCACATGAGATTTTGCATGCGTTTTTACATGCTTTTCCATTAAAATCAATGGGGGCAAAAACTCTAGCATTTTAATGCATTTTTAGCGGTAAAAGCGCATAGAAACGCAAATTAAGCAAAACGCACACCAACCTTAGATGTGAAACAGGCCACAAACATTTTGGCAAACTGCAGTGTAGCTTTTTTTATGCCTCTATTTCAGCAGAGGGGGCTAGAAAGGAGCAAACTTTTTTGGGTAAGTTTATCCATTCCAAACTCAGCACAAATCTGGCACATTTGGGTTGTGGTTACGAACACAAAAATCTTGCTGAAAAGTCAGCAAACTCGACTTTGTTCAGTAACTGTTCATTTAGAATAAAGCATTAGTGCTTTCGCACTAATGCATCTATTCTGCATTAAGGGTACCGTTACAGGTCGCAATATCGTTGCGATATCGCATACAATTTCACGGGAGCACGCACGTTTTTGGCACTTGTCCAAGATCGCATAGGAGATGTCACACAAGGAGATATCGGCAGGCAACGCAACTAGGCTGTTGTACGCAACTTTTGTGCGCTGGGTATGAGCAACCAAGGGCCCGAGCATTAACATTGTAGTGAATAGGGGAAGTTGCGTTCTACATCGTACTTGCGCCGTCACACAGCACGATCATGCCAGATCGCATATGCAATATTGTACGGTTGAAGGGCTTGTAGAATCTTCTTGCAATATCGCAGCTGCGATCTTTTCCGGTCGCATTGCCCTGTTACACCACACAACGCACCAACGATATCAACTGCAACGACCACACCACATGACTTTTTGTCAATGTTGCATTGCAATATCGCGATGTGTAACGGTACCCTAAGGGTGCCTTCTCACGCCACAACCGCGGGAGACATTTTTGGCGGCGGTATTTCGTCGTGGAAATATCGCTGCCAAATTGCCTCCTTATTGCGGCGTGTATTTCGGGAATTTGGGCAATAAGACAAATGTCGCCTGGTTTTGATTTTACAGCACTGCTCTAAAATCGAAGCCAGGCGACATTTGTCTTATATCGCCACAAAATTCCCGAAATACACGCCGCAATAAGGAGGCAGTTTGGCAGCGATATTTCCAGGGTGAAATATCGCCACCAAAAATGTCTCCCACGGTTGTGGCGTGAGAAGGTACCCTAAGGCTGCCTTCACATTAGCGTTTGGCGCCGCAGCGTATGCTGCGTTCCCATACGCAGTCAAACGCATGCGCACTGCGTTCCTATGTTTAACATAGGAACGCATAGTGCCTGCGTTTGGCAGCGTTTGCTGCGTTCGGGTGCGGATGCGGACCATATCTGCTCCTTCCGGTGTCCCGCGTCCGCACCCGGGACGCAGCATGTCGCGTCTCTGGTGCGGGCGAGAGTGTGTGATCTGTACGCAGGCATCCGCCTGCGCACAGCTCACTAATGGCGGGCAATGAGAGCGCACGGCGATCTGCAAGCATCTGCAGACCGCCGTGCGCTCCATTATAAACATAGGGGCCGCGGTCTGCATGCAGATGCTTGCAGATGCATCTGCAAAACGCTGCAGATGCATCTGCAAGTCTGAAGGCAGCCTTAGAGTGTCTAGGATAGCAGGCAGGAGGTGTATCAAGAGGGGAAGGGTGGAGATGGGTCAGAGAAGCGTCAGACTCCATTTTTTTTGCCCAGCGCTTAGGCTGGCTTCACATTAGCGTTTGTGTCTGCATGCTGATGGCATGCAGACACAAACGCTGTCAAAAGCAGGGACACTTTGATGTGTCCGCAGCGGATAATGTCCGCCTGCGGACACATCACTAGGGAGCCCGGCAGCCAATCGGCGCTGTCCGGGGGCGGGCCGGGGGCGGAGATCAGCGCCGGAGATCTCCGCCCCCCCCGGCCGCCGGTAAGCTCCGGGACATGTCGGCGGGGAGAACAGCTGATGTGAGAGCTGTTTGAATCTTCCCGCGCCGACACCGAGAGGAGATGTCGGCGCGGGAAGATTCAAACAGCTCTCAGATCAGCTGTTCTCCCCGCCGACATCGCTAGGAGATTACAGGCGGCGGGGAGAAGGAGGACAGCAGAGCCTCAGCTGATCTCCCGGTGGCCGTCGGTGAGCTCCTGTGACATCACCGGCGGCCACCGGGAGATTTTTCAATGGGTCCGCAGCGTTCTCCTGCGGTGTCATGCAGAGGACACTGCGGACCCATTGAAGACAATGCATTTTTTGTACGCTTGGGGACGCTTGCTGATTGTCCAAGGTCCCCAAACGCACAAAAAAAACCCAACTGGCTGCGTCCCGGGTGCGGATGCTGGACACCGGAAGCAGCAGATATCGTCCGCATCCGCACCCGAACGCAGCAAACGCAGGCACCATGCGTTCCTATGTTAAACATAGGAACGCAGTGCGCATGCGTTTGACTGCGTATGGGAACGCAGCAATACGCTGCCTTCCCATACGCAAATGTGAAGCCAGCCTTACTGTGTGGATGTTCCTGCATCTAATCAGGCAGCAAAAAAGTGCAGATACAAGGGCTTGTGTCATTGGCTGCCTAAATCACATGTCCCTCAAAATATAAGAAGTGGCTATTTGCCGTTGTCGCCATTTTGAGAGTGTTACAGCATGCAGACGGGGCTGCTGCTGGATGCCAGATAGACAGAAATAGGCCATTTCTGTTTAGAATCAGTAATTAACAAATCTCTGTGCCTTCCCAAAGAGGACATTTTTTTGCATAGAACCAGTTGTTGCAAAATGTGACTGCATTCACATAAGGCCACGTGCACACACTGAGTATTTGATGAGTTTTTTACCTCAGGATTTGTAGACAAAACCAGGAGTGGAGCAATCAGAGGAAAAGTCTAATAGAAACACCTGCACCACTTCTGTATTTAATTATCCATTCCTGGTTTTGGCTACAAATCCTGAGGTAAAAAACTCATCAAATATTCAGCGTGTGCATGTGGCCTGAAGGCATTTTTTTCCCCTAAAATCAGTGTTTGACAAATATTGCTGTATTCACATAAAGGCCTATTTTTCCCTAAAATCGTGGTTGACAAATATCAGTTTTCATGTGAAGGACTTTTTTCCCTAAAATCAGTGGTTGACAATTGCTGTTCCCACAGATATAGCTATTTTTTATTGTTCAATTTGTATATCGTAGGAAATGGTTTGCATTTGTATGTTGTATGTTAAATGTATTGCAGTGTCTTGCTATGCTGCTGTCTGCTAGCCAGTTGTTTGAATGCTGCTCACGTTTGTCTGTTTAAATTAAGCTTGTTCAAAATTGACATTTCATCACTTGGCAGTTGGTGGGTCACTCACTCCAAGCAGCCATTTTGTATGATGTCGCTGTGAGATTAGGACCACATCTACTGAGCTTGTGAAGGCATCAATTTCTGACCAGCATCAACCAATGTCAGTGCATATTTGTTTGGGTTGCATTTGTGCTGCTTTTTTCTAGCCTCACAAACGCAGCTGTTACAAAAACACATGCATGCATTTCTGGTGCGTTTTTCCTGCGTTTTTGTAAGAGCTGCGTTTTTCAGCTCACTGAAATAGCTGGCAACTGAAAATGCAGGCCAAAAAAGCACAAGGTAATTGACAGGGACTTTTAAAAACGCATGCTTTTTTTGGCATCAATGAAAAATGCACATAGTGGACACAGCTTTTTGAAAATCACATTGGCTTTCATTACACAACTATGGGTAATGCGTTTTTGGTACAGAAAACGCACTACAAAAATGCAGCAGAATTGAAAAGTGGGCACACAGCCTAAAAAGGAACCAGATATTAACCCCTGGCGGTGGAGGTAATGACGATGAAACTCAGATACCTGAGGCACACTAGCATTGTACTGTGATGTCAGGGCAGGAAAAGGAGAAGAGTGACTCTCAGGGTAAGAATTGGTAGAACAGAAAGGATGACAAGGAGATTGGAGATCCAAACTGATGTCATGCCAGAGGTACTCAGTTGATTAGCTCAGTAGAGGAAGTGGAGGAAAATAACGAGGATAGGTTGCGGCTTCCCACGCAGACAGGGACTGCTGTAAACATGACAAGCACTCCATCTTTAGCCACAACTCTGCCTCTGGCCAGCAGCGGATGCGGGTCTGCAGTTCATAGGGGCGGCAAGGCTTGCTGCGCCTGTCCCTTTTTATTATATTGTAAAGGATGACCCAACTCACGTTATCTGGAAGATTTGTAAACAAAGACTCAGTAGAGGTAAAAAGACCAATAATTTGATTACTACATGCGTAAGAACTTCTTAGGTTCTTAGGTTCCTCGGCTTAGAGAAGGTTAATTTACCATCGTCAGGGGGCAGCTTGCATAGATTGCTGTTACAGAAAGAGGCGGCATGGATCATTAAATTAAGGGCACAAGGCACGGCCGGCCTCAATGATAAAAATTACCTTTCAGTATTTCTGTAAAAATAATATATGATTACAGTGAGATCTTTTTAATGAGGGCGTCATTTTTGTAAAAAATAGTTTTTTCTTGGTTTATGAGTGGATATAATGACTAACTTATACTAGTATGCGAAGGAGAATATGTATAACATTAGTCAAACTAAGATATAAAAAACTAGGACGAATATAGAGAGGAAAAGCGTAACTTTATTCTATGTGTCGGACTTTTCATTTAATAGAGCAGGTGAATTTATGAATTTATTATTGTATATAATAAAAGTTAATGTGCTGTATTTAGATTCTGTTTTTAAATGAATTTTTTGATATGATAGCTTATTGCACAAATATGTAATGCACTAATAGCACTTTTTTGCACCTATCACTTTAAGAACTGGCTGGTTCCCAGTTCCATAGTTGCATGTTTTCACCTGTTCACTAATAAATATAGTGACGTCGTTAGGAGGCGTGTATAAGTTGCACTTAGCAACAAGGCACTCTGAGGATTGTACCCGCTGAAGCACCAAGCCAGGGCGCGAAACGACGTAGTACCCCCTGTCCTCCCACCCGCTGTGCACAACCTGTTGTATGAATGAAGATACAATAAACAACTGATGCCAGAAGTCCTGAGTGTGGCTCCAATTCTTCTCTATTTTGATTAATTAATTAACTCAACCCTACTGTGGTGGCTGGGGCTGCTTCTCTTTGGTACACCTGTGATGTTCGGTGATATTGATCTTGCTGCTTCTCACAACTGCTTTTCCAGGTTTAAGTCGGCCTGGAGCACAGTCAACTCTGTGATAATTTTTGTAAATCATATACATCACACGGCAGACCTTAGGACTGCTGTATACACATCACATAGGAGACACTGGTACTGCTGGATAATCATCACTGGAAACATAGGGGCATATACATCACAGGAGCCGCTGGTGCATATAATTACAGGAGGCCCTGGGGCATACACATCACAGGAGGTGCTGGGGCACATAATCACTGGAGGTGCTGGGGCATATAATCACAGGAGGCCTGGGGGCATATAATCACAGGAGGCGCAGGAGCATATACATCACAGGAGGCACAGGAGCATATACATCACAGGAGGTGCTGGGGCATATACATCACAGGAGTCGCTGGGACATATACAACACTGGGGGGAATATACATCACAGGAGGAGCTGGCATATATACATTACAGGAGGCCTGGGGCATATACAGCACTTGGGAGAATATACATCACAAGAGGCATTGGCGTATATACTGATGACCTACAGGTGAGAGGAATTAGGACTGCTGCTGCCCGATGCTGACAGGAACCGATTTATAGTTCAATGTTTCAGGGGAGCTGGGGAGCGATGCACATCAGCTCCTCCCACACAGAATACCCAGACCCTGACACCAGTGTACGGACATACCGCACGTACCTCTTAAGAATTATAGGGCCCCCACTCAAACAGGCAGAGCAGCCGCGGATCCCACCAGATAACTATCTGCAGGACAAAGTACCTCTTGGTCCGAGCTGCTGTTTTCGTATGATGGAAAAACCAGAGACACCGGTATGTCTGGATGTGGTGGTAGCTAGTTTATTTTCCAACGCGTTTCGGAGTCGTATCCCAAACTCCTTCCTCAGGGAACATCAAGATTACAGTGCAAACAATCTCTTTTAACATAGAAAAGACGCGAAAATCAAATTGGATGTGACGTAGGTAAACAAGGAGGTGTGTAAGTGATGTCACAATGTCACCTCCTTGATGAGAGTGCTTCTTTAGGTATTTTTAGGAATTAAAATTGAACCCAGCCACGTGACAAACCACATTATTTTGGCATGTTACAATATGAAACTGGAATAACAGTATCATAAGACCAGGTTTACACAAAGTATTAACAGACCAAAACTGTTCTACAAATCCATGGTTAAATTATCATATGTTGCATGGGGGTTGTTAAAAATTTACTTGGGTTGAACTATGCTATATACCATTAACTTTTTTTTTTCTTTTTTTTTCTTTTACAGAAAGCAAAGTTGAGCTTGTTAACACAATAACAGCACAATAAGATCCAAGGAGGAAGATCTTGTCATCAATTTCAGTGGAGTGCCATTTTTGTAACTTAAATATGAACATGATACATGATAAATTCAATATTTTTTATTAGGCTGGTAAAGAAAATGAATTAAATTAATATTTAGTTAAGCATTTTGAAATGGAAATGATCATGTATGCAAAAGACAGCTTCTGAACAACATTAACAGAATACTTTGGTAAACAAACTTTGTAAAAATATGTAACTGTGTAATAAAGTCTCAATATGCTTGTAGTTTGCTACTTCATCATTATCCAAATACGTTATTGACACACCCCGTAGGGGCCATGGGGTACTCGGAGCCGGGTCTGACGATGTCGGGGATGTTACGGTGGCATGACCCCAGAGCGGTCAATTCAAAGGGGAATGGGGGACATCTTCATTACTATTAGGGGTTTCCTGGACGTGGGACCTGGAGATAATAATTGTTGCTTGTGACGCCACCTGCGGGTTGCGGTTAATAATGGCCGCTGCTGCTATACAGTTCCTCTGGGGTTGGTGACAATGCAGCTGAGTTGGTAGATCCTCCACGGGTAGGGTTAACCCCAGGGCAGCAGATGTTACTGGAAGAGTTGGTACTGATGTTACAGCGCAGCGCTGATGGCTCGAGGATTAAGTTCACAAACACAGTGAGGTGCAGTCTCAAGGTCTTTACACACAGTCTGTTGTTCCGGGCTACAACAATCATCACTGTGTAACAGCCCACTGAGCGCTGAGTTCTTGGAGTAGGGAATCCAGCTATTCCGGGGCAATGGAGTGGCACTTAACCAGTACCCCTATCCTCTGTCCCTTCACGATCGTCTCACTCTGCGCTTGCTTCACCCCCCTGCCTTGCGCCACACTCACACAGAGCCCCAAGCCAGTTTCCGTGAGCCTTTGCAGGGTAACTTCTCTCTCTCGGTCCACTGGACATTATGTGGTCACCTTTTCGGTGGGTGTGTATGGTTTTGGCTGCGGCACTTGGAGATACTGCAGCCTCCGGGTTGCTAGCTGAGCCTGGTTGTTGTATACTAGTCTGGGGCCTTGTCCCCTTTCACTGCAGACTGGTTCCTCCCCACGGTCTCACTCGGTGTGGGTGCGGGCGTCCTCAGGTGGACTGCTCACTACCCGGTCCCCTGGGACCTATTCTGTCTTCGGGGACACCCCTTTCTCTCTCTCGACACCTCTGTCAGGTCTGGTCTCTTCCCGGTCTTGGGACGAGCTCCAGCTGGCTCCAGTCCCCTGGATACCGCGTTCTTGCTCTTGTCCTTCTTCTGACAGGCTCTCTGACCCTCACAGAATCCTACTGCTCTTGCCAGCCACCCATCAACTGTCTTCATGATGTTTCTACTGTCCTTTTATAGTCTCTGTCACGTGTCCTACATCACTAACCTGTGTCCTCCCTGATTTCACTCCCTCCTGGGTGCTCCCATAAACTCTGCTCTCCACCCATCCCTTCTTCCTTGGTTCCTCCCCTCCAGATGGGATCAGGGACTGTGCTCTCCCTCAGGAGCAATCTCGCCCTACCCCAACCTGGAATGGCATAGTGCGGGCTATGGGTGTCTGGATAGCGGTCAGTGTGTTCCCTCTCATACCCAAGAGTAGGATACTACACCTCTGGCTGGGGTGCAGTACCTCTGTGGCGACTAGATCCACAGGGGCGCCACATCATAAATTACTGTAGTCTATAAACTAATGACAGTTTAGAACAGGGGTTTCCCACCTGGCTAGCACTTAGAAACATTTTTAATTTGCTGGGCCACATTCTTTGCAGTAGGAGATGATGTTTTCAGTTGCACTGCTATTTTTCTATATAACTTTGTTTTTCTTTTTACCATCTTTGGTGTGTTTTTTATTTATGTTCATTGGATTCATCGTATGGATTATGGAACAGATTTATATTTTGTTTAGTTATGGATGCAGCTATAACAAACGTTTATATTTCCTAGTTTACTTTGTATGTAAAACAGCTTGTTTGGTGCCAAATATTTTTACATTATTTTTTCATACTTTATGTTTTACTGTTTTTTTTGTCCCACATTAGGCTGCCTAAACAAATATGGTCTTACAATTTGTTCCATATATTAATTCTGGCCTCTATCTTGTAATAATATCTCTATCCTGGTCCCCATTTTTTAGTAATGTCCCCATCTTGTAGTAATGTCCCCTTCTTGTAGTAATGTCCCCTATCCTTATGCTCATCTTGTAGTAATACACCTATTCTGTTCTCCATCTTGTAGAAATAAACACCATCATGGTCCCTCATTCTGCCCTATTTTTTAGTAATGCTCCCCATCTTGTAGTAATGTTCTCCTCCTAATCTCAATCTTGTAGTAATGTCCCCCATTCTGGTCCCCATCTTGTAGTATTACTACCATCCTGGTATCCATCTTGTAGTAATATTACCATCCTAGTCCCAGTCTTGTAGAAATAACTAGTGAACTAGTGATGAGTGAATAGTTCGATATTTAGGTTCAGATTGCTCTTACTGAATACTTTGAACTGTTCCAGTATTTGTATTCAAGTGACTTCCTCATTAACTTGCATTAGGTTCTTTATTCGTAATGAATACTGAAACAGTTCAAACTATTCAGTAAGAACAATCTGAGCCCAAATACTGAACTATTGGCTCATCACTAGTAATAACCCTATCCTAAACCTCATCATGTCATAACATCCCCATCCTGATCCCCATCTTGTAGTATTGTTCCTTCCTGGTCCCCTTCTTGTAGCAATGTCACCATCCTGGTTACCTTGCTGTAGTAACATTCCCAATCCTGGTCTTCATGTTGTAGTAATGTTCCCCATCCTAGTGCCCATCTTCTAGTAATAAAGATTCCAATGTATGTAAAGATCCAGGGATGCAAAAAATGCCAATCCTATTAGAGGAATATTTTTAAACTTCCCATTTGTTTATCTCATAAAAAAAACAATGTTTAATTAGCAGTTGAACAAACCATAAAAACAACAGGAGCAAAAATGGATGCCTTTGTGCTCTTACAAAGCCTTAATGTAAATACTTAAGTTCCAAAAAAAAGGGTTGAGAAAAGTATTATAGGAGTGATACCTTTATTGGCTAACAAGAAAAATGATATTTGTAAGCTTTCAGAGCTCAAGGATCCTTCATCAGACAATATCACAAATGAGTTACTGAGACATTTAAATACAAAATACAGTAGGAATAAGGAAACGGAGGTGTGTTAAGGAAATGAAAATGAGGTCTTTGTTAATGATGTAGATGACATGCAATGGTCATTTACACATCAGAAGATCTTCTTGTGGAAGTGTTAGTTGTGTCTAGGTAATGAGTCATGAATCCAGGTGTCAAATTAAGTCCTTTTGTTAAGGTTTGGAACATTCTTATGAATTTGAATTCCCAGATTTTACGTTCTCTATCATTTTTAAAGTGACCTTTCAATATCAGGACTGTTAGGTCTGCCATGCTGTGTCCAGGCTCAGAGAAGTGTATTCCTACAGGCATGTCCAGCTTATTTTTTATTGTATGTCTATGTAAATTCATCCTTGTTTGTAGCTTTTGCATTGTTTCCCCAATATACATTCCTGTAGTGCACTTTGTACATTGTATCATATACACCACATTGGAGGATGTACATGAAAAGAAGTCCAGGATCTTATAGTCCTGGTTTGTGTTGGGTATAGGGACTGTATCTGTTGGTGATATGTGGGCACAGGTCTTGCATTTCTTGCTGTTTCAGGGGAATGTACCCGTCTGTGATGGTGATGTGAGGACACTTCTGACAAGGAGATTCCTTACATTGGGGGCTGTTTATAGGAGAGCAGTGGCAGTTCTGGGAATATGACTTTAAGTCTGTGGTCTTTGTGGAATATGATCTTCAGATCAGCACCAATTCTCCTTAGGATGTTCATATGAGGATTGAATGTGATCACAAGAGGCACCCTGTTGTTGTCCTCCTTCTGTTTGTAATCCAGAAGGCTGCTTCTTGGGACCCTTGCAGCTCTGTGGATCTGTTCATCTATTACCAGTGGATGGTATCCTTGATTTAGGAATGTTTTCCTCAGTGATAATAGTTGTAGTTCTCTGTCTTCATTGTTTGAACAGATCCGAATGTACCTCAGAGCTTGACTGTAGATTATTGATTTTTTTGTGTGTCTTGGATGGAAGCTGTTCCATTTCAGGTATGCCGGACGTCCTGTGGGTTTATGGTAAATAGACGTTTGTATGGTATTGTCTTTAATGTATATGGTTGTGTCCAGAAAATGTATTTGTGACTTTGAAAAGTTGAGGGTAAGCTTGATAGTAGGGTGAAACTTGTTGAAATTGTTGTGGAAGGTAAGCAGATCATCCTTTGAGCCTGACCAGATTATTAGTAGGTCATCAATATAGCGGAAGTATGCTAGAGGTTTGATAATACAAGATGCCAAAAAGTCATGTTCTAGTTTAGCCATGAACAGGTTAGCATACTGTGGTGACATTTTGCTTCCCATGGCACTGCCCATACACTGTTGGTATATATTGTCCCCAAAGGAAAAATAGTTGTGCTGGAGTACAAACCTGATGAATTGCAGGGCTGGTTCCGTGGCCAGATAGTTTTTTTGGAGGAAATATTCGCATGCAGCAATCCCATCTTTGTGAGGAATGTTGGAGTAAAGGGACTCTACATCCATGGTGGCTAATATTGTATCCTCTGGAAGTGTACCCAGGGCTGACAATTTGCAGATAATGTCTGTGGTGTCCTGGATGTAGCTGGGTGTTTGCCTCACCAAGGGTTTTAGAATGTTCTCCACCCAGCCAGAGATATTCTCGGTTAATGTCCCAATACCAGAGATGATGGATCTCCCTGGATTGCCTTCTATATGTATTTTAGGTAACATGTAGAAGGTGCCTGTTTTGGGGTTGTTTGGTATTAGGTCCAGTAGAGAGACTGACATAGAGTCAAACCCATTGATGATCTTTGTTAATTCCTCTTTGTATATTTTGGTGGGATCTTCCTGAAGGGGGGTGTAGTATTTTTTGTCCAAGAGTTGCCTGTGTGCTTCTTGGATGTAGTCCGACATATTCATAATCACTATAGCTCCTCCTTTATCTGCTGGTTTAATGATGATATTATTGTTGGACTTTAAAGGGAACCAACCACCTCAGATGACGACTATAAGCTGTTAATACATGTCCCTGCACCCTACCTACACCATTCCACCTATGTTTTTCTTAAGAATATTGATAAATGTAAACCGAAATATACACTTTATAAAATTACATGCCTGTGTACTTCTGGGCGTCTCCTTCTGGGTCAGTTACTAGAGGGCTGTGTCTCCAGCAGCATGACTGGCTTCTCTAGCCCTCCCTCTTACTTTGCAGTTCCTCACATGAAGGGACGGGAGGTGCCTTGCGTGCCCGCCCACTGATAGATAACATCACGCCCTTCATGTGACGTCCTGCAAAGTAAGAGGGAGGGCTAGAGAAGCCAGTCATGCTGCTGGAGACACAGCCCTCTAGTAACTGACCCAGAAGGAGACGCCCAGAAGTACACAGGCATGTAATTTTATAAAGTGTATATTTCGGTTTACATTTATCAATATTCTTAAGAAAAACATAGGTGGAATGGTGTAGGTAGGATGCAGGGACATGTATTAACAGCTTATAGTCGTCATCTGAGGTGGTTGGTTCCCTTTAAGGATTTTATGGCTTTTCTTTCCTCCCTGCTGATATTGTTTGGTACTTTGAGGCGTTTGTCCAAAATATCAGATTTTACTTTTTTACGGAAACAGTCTATGTAGTGGTCCAGAGTTTGGTTGTGCCCAGGTGGTGGGGTCCAGTCTGTCCTCTTTTTCTTTTTTGGTGTGTCTTCCACGTTGATTTGCGATGTATCATCTGTGTGATCATGGAAAAATTCTTTTAGTCTTAATCTGCGGAAGAATTCCTCAATGTCACTACAGAACTGAGTAGTGTCCAGTTGTTTAGTGGGACAGAATGTTAGACCCTTTGATAGAACCTTCATTTCTGACATATTTGGCTCATACTGTGAGAGGCTCACAACAGATGATGATGTATTGAAATTCTGTAAATTTGGCTTACCTTCCGCAACATTGAGCCCTGCTTTCTTCCTGAGTCTGTTGAGTTTCTTTTTCTTGTTGATAATTAGGTGGTATTGTAATTTGTTATAAAAGTCCTGTAATGTCTCCTTGGTTGAACGTGAACCAGGTCCTTGTATTTTGTCTTGTAGAGATTTTATTTCTTTTTGGACGTTTCTCTTTTTGTTGTAGGAAAATCCAATGAGGTGATTCTGCAGTCTCTCAGATGATCTGTAGCAAAGTTTCTGTGATGTGAAAAGTGTGTATTGTAGGTAAATTGAGTTGGGTTCCTTATCATTAGACCTTTAGGGATCAAGTTTTCCTTCTTGCATCCGGATAGAAAGAAGATGTCACTGTTCAGTTGTGCCAGTTTCTTCAGTAGGTTTTGCAGATCCATTTGTGTTCGGTACATTGGGGTATCTTCCATTTTTCAGAGTATAATACAAAATAATATTGTGGTACCGTGTTAGCCAGAAAAATCGATGTAAATACTTAAGTCCCAAAAAAAAGGGTTGAGAAAAGTATTATAGGAGTGATACCTTTATTGGCTAACAAGAAAAATTATATTTGTAAGCTTTCAGAGCTCAAGGCTCCTTCATCAGACAATATCACAAATGAGTTACTGAGACATTTAAATACAAAATACAGTAGGAATAAGGAAAAGGAGGTGTGTTAAGGAAATGAAAATGAGGTCTTTGTTAATGATGTAGATGACATGCCATGGTCATTTACACATCAGAAGATCTTCTTGTGGAAGTGTTAGTTGTGTCTAGGTAATGAGTCATGAATCCAGGTGTCAAATTAAGTCCTTTTGTTAAGGTTTGGAACATTCTTATGAATTTGAATTCCCAGATTTTACGTTCTCTGTCATTTTTAAAGTGACCTTTCAATATCAGGACTGTTAGGTCCGCCATGCTGTGTTCAAGCTCAGAGAAGTGTATTCCTACAGGCATGTCCAGCTTATTTTTTATTGTATGTCTATGTAAATTCATCCTTGTTTGTAGCTTTTGCATTGTTTCCCCAATATACATTCCTGTAGTGCACTTTGTACATTGTATCATATACACCACATTGGTGAGGCAAACACCCAGCTACACCCAGGACACCACAGACATTATCTGCAAATTGTCAGCCCTGGGTCCCCTTCCAGAGGATACAATATTAGCCACCATGGATGTAGAGTCCCTTTACTCCAACATTCCTCACAAAGATGGGATTGCTGCATGCGAATATTTCCTCCAAAAAAACAATCTGGCCACGGAACCAGCTCTGCAATTCATCAGGTTTGTACTCCAGCACAACTATTTTTCCTTTGGGGACAATATATACCAACAGTGTATGGGCAGTGCCATGGGAAGCAAAATGTCACCACAGTATGCTAACCTGTTTATGGCTAAACAAGAACATGACTTTTTGGCATCTTGTATTATCAAACCTCTAGCATACTTCCGCTATATTGATGACCTACTAATAATCTGGTCAGGCTCAAAGGATGATCTGCTTACCTACCACAACAATTTCAACACGTTTCACCCTACTATCAAGCTCACCCTCAACTTTTCAAAGTCACAAATACATTTTCTGGACACAACCATATACATTAAAGACAATACCATACAAACGTCTATTTACCATAAACCCACAGGACGTCCGGCATACCTGAAATGGAACAGCTTCCATCCAAGACACACAAAAAAATCAATAATCTACAGTCAAGCTCTGAGGTACATTCGGATCTGTTCAAACAATGAACACAGAGAACTACAACTATTATCACTGAGGAAAACATTCCTAAATCAAGGATACCATCCACTGATAATAGATGAACAGATCCACAGAGCTGCAAGGGTCCCAAGAAGCAGCCTTCTGGATTACAAACAGAAGGAGGACAACAACAGGGTGCCTCTTGTGATCACATTCAATCCTCATATGAACATCCTAAGGAGAATTGGTGCTGATCTTCAGCCCATATTCCACAAAGACCACAGACTTAAAGTCATATTCCCAGAACTGCCACTGCTCTCCTACAAACAGCCCCCCAATGTAAGGAATCTCCTTGTCAGAAGTGTCCTCACATCACCATCACAGACGGGCACATTCCCCTATAACAGCAAGAAATGCAAGACCTGTGCCCACATATCACCAACAGATACAGTCCCTATACCCAACACAAACCAGGACTATAAGATCATGGACTTCTTTTCATGTACATCCTCCAATGTGGTGTATATGATACAATGTACAAAGTGCACTACAGGAATGTATATTGGGGAAACAATGCAAAAGCTACAAACAAGGATGAATTTACATAGACATACAATAAAAATAAGCTGGACATGCCTGTAGGAATACACTTCTCTGAGCCTGGACACAGCATGGCGGACCTAACAGTCCTGATATTGAAAGGTCACTTTAAAAATGACAGAGAATGTAAAATCTGGGAATTCAAATTCATAAGAATGTTCCAAACCTTAACAAAAGGACTTAATTTGACACCTGGATTCATGACTTATTACCTAGACACAACTAACACTTCCACAAGAAGATCTTCTGATGTGTAAATGACCATTGCATGTCATCTACATCATTAACAAAGACCTCATTTTCATTTCCTTAACACACCTCCGTTTCCTTATTCCTACTGTATTTTGTATTTAAATGTCTCAGTAACTCATTTGTGATATTGTCTGATGAAGGATCCTTGAGCTCTGAAAGCTTACAAATATAATTTTTCTTGTTAGCCAATAAAGGTATCACTCCTATAATACTTTTCTCAACCCTTTTTTTTGGGACTTAAGTATTTACATCGATTTTTCTGGCTAACACGGTACCACAATATTATTTTGTATTATACTCTTTACAAAGCCTTAGTAATGGTATAAAATCAACGGACATACAAGTGCTGCACATATATACAAATGTCGGATACAGACTATCAAAAACCCTCCACCTCCTTCCAGAAGTCCATCTGTTGTAATGTTGTTTTCTGCCACTGTATAAACACCATCTGATTCCAATGAAAAGGAGCTGTGATTAGTGATGAGCGAGTACCATATCTGGAGTCAGGAAGGAATTTTTTTCCCCAATGTGGAGCTTAGTGTTGCCACATGAGGTTTTTTTGTCTTCCTCTGGATCAACATGTTAGGCTATGGGTTGAACTAGATGGACTTAAAGTCTTCCTTCAACCTTAAATACTATGTTACTATGTTACTATGATACTCGTAACGAGTACTTTCTAATAATCGCGTATTCCTTCTGAATAGTGAGTACAATGTAAGTCTATGGGAAATGCGAGTAATTGTCTGCTGGACCCTACAAAGGGGTCTGGGGGCCTGAGGAAAAGACTGAAATTGGTGGGAAGGTGATGAAACAGAATGGGAAGAGCCTGGAGAATATGCCTGCATGCATTTCTGACTTACATTTGGTTTGTGAGAACAGCTTTGTTGCAGAATTACGCCACTGTTACAGATACACAAAAACAACTACCGAACCTAACCTAAATCGCATGTAATAGGCCAAAAAGGTTCACAAACAGTTTTTCCTGCATAATCACTTGTATACAAATGTGGGATCAAAAACCCTCCATCCCCTTCCAGAAGCCCATCAGTTGTAATGTTGTTTTCTGCCACTGTATAAAAACCATCTGATTCCAATGTAAATGAGCTGTGATTAGTGATGAGCGAGTACTGTAATATTTGTAATCACTACATTCGTTACTAGTGATAAGCCAACACCTAAGTGTTGGAATTCGATTAGCTGAATTGGGGTGTGTTCGACGAATTGTTCGTCGAATGTTGGTCGAACACTATCGAACCCCATTAGAATCAATGGCAGGCAACAGCAAACACATAGGAAACACCTTCAAAGGTGTCCAAAAGCTGCCAAACTACTCAGAATAGACAACAGACACCAGGAAAAGTGAAAACAATCTATACACAGTACAAATAGTCTCATGGCATAGCATGGGTGCACGAGACACGGTCTGTGCCAGCCTGCACACTCTAACAAAGCACTTCAAAATAGAAGGTAGTTAACATTCACCTATAATTTCAGAGGTGAGTGAAACTGACTTTGAATTGACAGATGGATGAGTCACAGGGGAAAAGTGGCAGTAGTTTTCTACATTAAATAAGAGGAGGAGGAGGAGTAAAAGGAGGATGAGACACAGGTATAGCCATATCAGTCAGAGAGCCATGCTCAAATCATGTACCACACATCAAGGGGACCCCAAAAAGATTCCTCACTCTTCCCAAAGAGTCATACCACAGCTAAATGGCATCAATTGTCCTACACCAAAAATTGATGAATGGCCCAGTCTGCATGCATGGCATAGGGTCTGGAACAGCACCTGGCCTAGCATTTCAAGGTTAAACATTGCTCAGAAACTATACATTTTGTGGAGTATTACAGAAAAAACTAGAAAGTAGGTCAGTGACCTGTATGGGCCTAGTGGACCGGATACCCTCAATGCTCATGCAAGCGTTCCTGTCAATGTTATGCCCTGCCACACACAGGTGGGACAACTATATGTTTTGTGGAGTATTTATATAAAAAATTCATTTAAAAACAGAATCTAAATAGAACACATTAACTTTATATACAATAATAAATTCATAAATTCACCTGCTCTATTAAATGAAAAGCGCTTCCTTCAATGTTATGCCCCGCCACACACACGTGGAACAACTATAAGTTTTGTGGAGTATTACAGGAAAAAGTAGGTAGGTCAGTGACCTGTTTAGGCCTAGTGGGCCGGATACTCAGAAAGCTCATGCAAGCGCTCCTTTCAATGTTATGCCTCACCGCAAACAAGTAGGACAACTGTAAGTTTTGTGGAGTATTACAGGAAAAAGTAGTCAGGTAGTTCAGTGACCTGTTTAGGCCTATTGGGCTGCACACCCTCAAAGCTCATGCAAGTGCTTCCTTCAATGTTATGCCCTACCCACACAAGTGGGACAGCTATATGTTTTGTGGAGTGTTACAGGAAAAAGTAGTCAGGTAGGTCAGTGACCTGTTTAGGCCTAGTGGGCTGGATACCCTCAAAGCTCATGCAAGTGCTCCCTTCAATGTTATGCCCCGCCACAAACAGGTGGGACAACTATAAGTTTTGTGGAGTATTACAAGAAATAATAGAGAGGTAGGTCAGTGACCTGTTTAGGCCTAGTTGGCCAGGTAAACTGAAAGCTCATGCAAGCGCTCCCATCAATGTTATGCCCCGCCTCACACAGTTGGGATAACTATACGTTTTGTGGACTATTACAGGAAAGGTAGGTCAATGACCTGCTGAGGCCTAGTGGGCCGGATAAACTCAAAGCTCATGCAAGCGCTCCCTTCAATTTTATGCCCTGCCACACACAGGTGGGACAACTATAAGTTTTGTGGAGTATTACAAGAAATAATAGAGAGGTAGGTCAGTGACCTGTTTAGGCCTAGAGGACCGGATACCCTCAAAGCTCATGCAAGTGCTCCCTTCAATGTTATGCCCTGCCACAAACAGGTGAGACAACTATAAGTTTTGTGGAGTATTACAGGAAATAATAGAGAGGTAGGTCAGTGACCTGTTTAGGCCTAGTGGGCCGGACACCCTGAAAGTTCATGCAAGTGCTCCCTTGAATGTTATGCCCTGCCACACACAGGTGGAACAACTATACGTTTTGTGAAGTATTACAGGAAATAATAAAAAGGTAGGTCAGTGACCTGTTTAGGCCTAGTGGACCGGATACCCTCAAAGCTCATGCAAGCGCTCCTTTCAATGTTATGCCCCACCGCAAACAAGTAGGACAACTATAAGTTTTGTGGAGTATTACAGTAAAAAGTAGTCAGGTAGTTCAGTGACCTGTTTAGGCCTATTGGGCTGCACACCCTCAAAGCTCATGCAAGTGCTTCCTTCAATGTTATGCCCTACCCACACAAGTGGGACAGCTATATGTTTTGTGGAGTGTTACAGGAAAAAGTAGTCAGGTAGGTCAGTGACCTGTTTAGGCCTAGTGGGCTGGATACCCTCAAAGCTCATGCAAGTGCTCCCTTCAATGTTATGCCCCGCCACAAACAGGTGGGACAACTATAAGTTTTGTGGAGTATTACAAGAAATAATAGAGAGGTAGGTCAGTGACCTGTTTAGGCCTAGTTGGCCAGGTAAACTGAAAGCTCATGCAAGCGCTCCCATCAATGTTATGCCCCGCCTCACACAGTTGGGATAACTATACGTTTTGTGGACTATAACAGGAAAGGTAGGTCAATGACCTGCTGAGGCCTAGTGGGCCGGATAAACTCAAAGCTCATGCAAGCGCTCCCTTCAATTTTATGCCCTGCCACACACAGGTGGGACAACTATAAGTTTTGTGGAGTATTACAAGAAATAATAGAGAGGTAGGTCAGTGACCTGTTTAGGCCTAGTTGGCCAGATAAACTGAAAGCTCATGCAAGCGCTCCCATCAATGTTATGCCCCGCCTCACACAGTTGGGATAACTATAAGTTTTGTGGACTATTACAGGAAAGGTAGGTCAATGACCTGCTGAGGCCTAGTGGGCCGGATAAACTCAAAGCTCATGCAAGCGCTCCCTTCAATTTTATGCCCTGCCACACACAGGTGGGACAACTATACGTTTTGTGGAGTATTACAGGAAATAATAAAGAGGTAGGTCAGTGACCTGTTTAGGCCTAGAGGACCGGATACCCTCAAAGCTCATGCAAGTGCTCCCTTCAATGTTATGCCCTGCCACAAACAGGTGAGACAACTATAAGTTTTGTGGAGTATTACAGGAAATAATAGAGAGGTAGGTCAGTGACCTGTTTAGGCCTAGTGGGCCGGATACCCTGAAAGCTCATGCAAGTGCTCCCTTGAATGTTATGCCCTGCCACACACAGGTGGAACAACTATACGTTTTGTGAAGTATTACAGGAAATAATAAAAAGGTAGGTCAGTGACCTGTTTAGGCCTAGTGGACCGGATACCCTCAAAGCTCATGCAAGTGCTCCCTTCAATGTTATGCCCCGCCACAAACAAGTGGGACAACTATAAGTTTTGTGGAGTTTTACAAGAAATAATAGAGAGGTAGGTCAGTGACCTGTTTAGGCCTAGTTGGCCAGATAAATTGAAAGCTCATGCAAGCGCTCCCATCAATGTTATGCCCCGCCACACACAGTTGGGATAACTATAAGTTTTGTGGACTATTACAGGAAAGGTAGGTCAATGACCTGCTGAGGCCTAGTGGGCCAGATAAACTCAAAGCTCATGCAAGCGGTCCCATCAATATTTTGCCCTGCCACACACAGGTGGGACAACTACACCGTGTGCAGAATTATTAGGCACCGCGGCTATACCGCACTGCCGGAACCACGGCTATACCACACCTGCCGCAGGCCCCATAGACAATGCATGGTGCTTGCCGCATCGGCTGATGCGGTAAATCAGCCGCATCTGCCGCAATTTGACAAAAACACTACACTCTGTGCATCTGTGCAGAATTATTAGGCAAGTTGTATTTTAGAGGATTATTTTTATTATTGATCAACACCTATGTTCTCAATCAACCCACTGTGCTGTCTTTCTACACTGTCACTGGACAGCCGCATGCACTTATTCATCAGCATACTACCAGCAGCGCTGAAGACACATTCAGAGAGAACGCTGGCTGCGGAGCACATCAAAATCTCCAAGGTATGAGTGGCGAGCTCAGGCCATTTTTCCACTTTTGAATCCCAAAATGCACGGTTCCATAGTCATGGCATCGATATTCAGCTGCAGATACTCCTGTACCATCCTCTCTAGGCGTTCACTATGTGTCAGACTTGTTGTCTCTTCTGGTGTTGCAAAGGATGGTCTAATAAAAAAGGAGAAACGATTGTACAAAATTGCTGTTACCAGATACACTGTTACTGCTAACGTTTGAGTGATGACGACTCGACAAACCTCGGGTTGGAAAGGTAGACCTGTGATATTCACTATGTGCAGGGGTGCACCAAGCCCCTCTGCCGCCTGAGCCGCGGCACCGATTACGGGGGGGGAGGGTGCTACCGGGGCCCAGCACTGCCGCCCCCTCTGCCGCCTGAGCCGCTGAGTCGCGGCACCGGCAGTCATTGCCGCCCGCGGCCGTGAGTACCTTTGGGGTGCTATTGCCCCGCGGGCAGCGCTGCCGCCCCTTCTGTGCCTCTCTCCCCGGGTCGCCGCTTACCTCTGGTGCGCGGCCGGCGCCATGACAGGGGGAGGCTGTGTGCATGAGGCGCCGCCCCCTTCTGCACTGCCGCTCCCCCTGCCGGCTGCCGCCTGAATGACAGGGCTCACACTGTCCAATGGACGGTGCGGCCCTGACTATGTGCACCACTGATGTTTTGGGGAACAGCAGTACTAAGATTGTCTAAAAGCTTCTGTTGATACTCCTGCATGCGTGCGTCCCTTTCCAGGGCAGGAAACATTTGGCCAAATTTACTCTTGTACCGGAGATGTGGCAACCCAGTAGTCGGCATTACTTCGAATTCTAACAATCTGAGGATCATGTTGCAGGCCAGGTGGTGCAGCAAGTAGGCACTCATGTGTCTTGCGCATCCATTAGGCCCAAGTCCTTGTTGTGTTGGTGTTGGCGGGATAACATTCACGCTTGCTTCATCTGCCCTCTCCCCAACCTCACACAACAGAAATGTGATCAAGATTTCCCTCATCTGCTCAGTCTTCCATGCCCATTGCCTGTTCATCCTTCATTTCTTCCTTGGCTCCTGCACCTTCATCAACAGTTTGGCTGCTACGAGGCATGCTCGTTGCTTTCTCTCCCCCACCCTCCATGCCAGCCGCCTTGGTGCTGCTGACCGTTTGGACCTTTGAGATCTTGTTATCCCTTCTGCATACGCCTCCTCCTCTACTTCCTCCCCTTCCTCTTGGCCCACCACCTGGCTCCGAATACTGGTTAAAGCGTGCTCCAGCATGTAGATGACCGGAATAGTCATGCTGATAATGGCATTGTCAGAGCTAAACATCTTAGTTGTCATTTCAAAACTCTGCAGAGAGGGGGTGTGTCCTGGCACCATCCATGCAGGACGCTTAACACCGGAGCTCCGGCATCAGCGCCCAGCAAAACCGAGATTATCAGCGCTCTCAGCCTCCCCAGTAAGCCACGGACAGAAGGTTCAGCTGCAGCTCACCGGGAGGATCAGCGGGATGCCAAGACAGTCGCTCCAGAGCAAGGAGCGACCGCCCAAGGTGACGGACTTCTTCTCCCCAGGCCCCGCTCCGGCTTCCAGCTCTAAGATGGCGCCGGCTGAGCCCCTGTCAGCGCCCTCCTCCCGCTCTTCCCGAGCCTCTAACAGCCCGAGATCAGGGGGAGAACTAGATGATAACACCCCGGTCACACTGGGCTGCCTGAGGGGCCTGTTTGACTTCATGCGCAAATCCTTACAGGCGGACATGAGAGATTGCATAAGTGAGCTGAGGGTGGATATGGCCGCCATGGGAGAGCGTACACAACACATTGAAACCAAAATGGCGGAGTTTGCCACAGCTCATAATGCGCTTGCAGACAGTTACCAAGGAGTGGAACAGGATATTAAGGCCATAAGAGCAGTAACCTGGGATCTGGAGGATAAACTAAGAAAAAATAATCTGAAACTCAGAGGTATCCCAGAAACAGAAGGAGAGGAGGACATTAAAGGAACAGTACATACATTCCTCTGTTTCATATTGCCAGATATGCCTGTCTCTGAGCTATTACCAGAAAAAACCTATAGACTTCCAAGATCCCCTAACATCAGGCAGGATTTGTCCAGGGACATTCTGGTGTGTCTGAATTCCCCCAGACTTAGAGATATGGTCTTACAGAAGCTGAGACAGCATCCTCTGGACTCTGGGAACTACAAGGGATGGCAGGCTTACCCAGATCTCTGCCAAGGAACACTGGCTAGACGCAGAGACTTCGCTCCCCATTGCAACATTCTCCGGGATAGAGGCATACAATATTCTTGGGGCTCTCAGTAAATGTATCCTTTAGATATAAAGGCAACAAACACGTCTTTACGTCTCCTTCCAAACTCAAGATGGCCCTCGGAGACTGGAAACTACAGCGGCCCTCTGCTTCTCCCTCGGCTGTCTCCAAGAAACAGCGAGGAAACTCTGGAAGCCCACCCAACCTTCGGGAGGCTGTGAAATGACCTCTAACAAGTACCATGGGACTTGCTGTTGACGGTTAATTTGATTTCCCAGCCTAAGTTTCCGGTTATTTAGGCTGTGGTGTTGTGAGCAGTGAGTCACATTTCCACCGAGGTGGCTCTCTCCTGCCTTTGCTGAGGTTGAGAGATCTAAGAAGCTCACATTGTTTCCCCACAATCCAGTCCCGTCCTGCTTGCGGGGAGGAGACTGGTTAATACTTATATTTTAATATCAGTTTATGTGTTTATGTAATTGTTGTTCTTCCTTTTTGTTGATCACTTTCATTCACTCTTTTTCGCCTCTTTTCTCTTTCCCCTTCTCTTGTCTTTCCCTTTTTTTTTTTTGTCTCTCTCTCTTTTTCCCTTAGCTTTGAACTTTTGACCTCTTTCTGCAGCTGTAAAGACTCCTGCCTTGGCGTAGGCGGTGTCTTTGTTCGTTTTGTAAGGTTTTAAACAGACTGAGGAATTGGTACTTAACTAAAATGAGCATCACAATGGTTTCATTCAATGTAAACGGCCTTAACGCTCCTTGTAAAAGAGCAATACTTTGGCAACACCTGAAAAAAGTTCAAAATGATGTAGTGCTTTTGCAGGAGACCCACCTACTGGGGAGGGACCATCCCAGATTGGCCTCGGCTCTCTATCCAACAGAATTCCTAGCCGGGGGGGCCACTAAAAAAACTGGGGAGGCCGTTCTGATCCACAGGTCGGTCTCATTTAAATTGATTGAGGAGGTGACTGACCCGGCGGGCAGATACGTCATTGTGCTATGTCTTCTTAATGACAAACCCTACACACTTGCCTCTATCTATGGGCAGAACACAGGTCAGATGCAATACATGAGGTCCTTTTTGTCTAAAGTTTCCTCTGTGGCGCAGGGTAGTAAGATCATAGCGGGAGACTTTAACATACTGATAAATAAACAATTGGACTGCTCGAAGTCGTCTCTATACCGATCGGAGTTGGGTCTTATAGTCTCTACGCATCATCTCCATGATGTGTGGAGGTATATGCACTCTGACGAAAGAGACTATATCTTTTATTCCCATCGCCACAAGTCACAAAGCAGACTCAACTACTTCCTGATTGATGACTCCTTACTGCAGAGGTGCTTGGATTCGAGCATAGGATCTATCACATGGTCTGATCATGCTCCGGTCTGACTCAGGATAGCCGACTCTGCCGCAACTTGTCCTCCAACTTGCTGGAAAATCAATGCATATCACCTGACCTCCCCCTCTAATGTTGAACAACTCTCTGAGGCCATTAAACTTTATTTTAAAGAAAACGCCACGGCTGATATGCCCCCGGACACCTTGTGGTTTGCCCATAAGGCGGTCCTCAGGGGCTTGCTTCTCAAAATGGCGGCTACAGCTAAAAGGAAATACGACAAAACTTTGCTTACACTACTGGAAAAAATTAAAAACTTAGAAACCCTCCAGAGAGACTCGAGGTTGACTGTACAGCTCCCCGACTTACTGACGGCCAGACGAGAGCTTTGTGCTCTGCTCCTTGTTCGGGCGTAGCATCAACTCAAGAAATCTGGGGCGAGGTTTTATGGCATGGGAGACAGGGCCGGAACGCTGCTAGCCAGGATAATTAAAAAAAGGGAACTACAGACAAAAATTCCCTTTATACGCAAAGGAGATGGCACAACGGTATGCAATCCTATTGCAATAGCAAACGAATTCGGGTCTTACTATCGCTCCTTGTATAACTTACGAGACTCTGGCTCGGTTCCACAACCTTCGCCAGACTCTATTAAGGCATTCTCGGATAGAACTAGGCTCCCTGCCCTTACCGAGGAACAACTTAGGACACTTAATGCACCCTTTACTGAGCAGGAGATTCAGGGGGTTATTGCTTCTGCCAAAAAACGTACTGCGCGGGGGCCAGACGGGTTCTCGTTCCAGTACAACTCCAGTTTTTCACAGCTTTTAACTAGACCCTTGTTGGACCTCTTTAACTTTTGGCGTAGGGTGAGAAGTATTAGACGGGAGGGTCTGGAAGCAATTATAACCACTTTCCCCAAACCGGGCAAAACACCTGACTCCCCGGGCAACTTCCGTCCAATCGCGTTACTAAATTGTGATGTAAAACTGTATGCTAAACTTCTCGCTAATAGACTTGGAGAAGTACTACCTACCCTGGTAGGACTGGAGCAGGTGGGGTTTGTCCCGGGGAGACAGGCTAGTGATGGCACGAGGAGACTGGTGGACTTGATGGAGATCATGGAGAGGAGGGGGGCTCCTGGTGCATTCCTGTCCCTTGACGCGGAAAAAGCGTTCGACAGGGTGCACTGGGGGTACCTGCAAGAAGTTCTCCAAAGATTTGGAGTAGTAAGCGACTTCCAAAGAGCCATCATGGCTCTCTACTCCTCTCCCTGCACTTCAGTCAAGGCATCGGGATTTATGTCCTCAGTATTTGACATTTCCAATGGAACCAGGCAGGGGTGCCCCCTCTCCCCGCTGATTTTCGCCTTGGTAATGGAACCCTTGGCTGCGGTGGTGAGGGCGGACCCTGAAATTCGGGGGGTGGAGGTGAGACCTGTAGAGCATAAGATAGGGCTCTATGCGGATGATGTGGTCTTCATGTGCTTGCAGCTCTCCTCCACGATCCCGAAAATCTTAAAAGTCCTGGAGGACTTCTCCTATGCATCCTATTACAAATTGAATATGACTAAATCTTTTTTCTGTCCCATTAATATCACAGAATCTGAACAGGAGACCATCAGGGGACAGTTCTCATTTGCCTGGGGGGAGGAGGGCTTCACCTATTTGGGTTTGCACATAACTAAGCTAAACAAAATTGTACGACATAACTGTGAGTCCTTGCTCAAGAGTATCCAAAGGGAATTGGAAAGTCATTCTGGCCTTCTCCTATCGTGGATGGCCAGAATCCAAATTATCAAAATGACTTATCTTCCTAAGATACTATACCTACTGAGGTGTCTCCCCCTCCTTATCCCGGGCAAATTTCTGCGAGCGTTCCAGGCGTCATTAGGTCGATTTATTTTGCAAGGAAAGCTGCACCGAATAGCAACTAGGGTCCTCACCCTGCATACCTCGGCGGGGGGGCTGGGGTCCCGGAAGTCCATTCCTACTATAAAGCAGTACACCTTGAGGCAGCTAGGAACTGGTGGTCGCAGGAGCAGACCTCCCTTTGGCTTCAAATTGAAGCCTTTTTTGCTCCCAAACAATCTACCCGGCTATTGTTGAAAATAAATTTGCTGAAATATTCCCAGGTATCAGGAGGCCTATCCTCGATGAGAACTTTACTGAAAATATGGTCCCAGGAGGGTAGAGACTTGCTTTCCTTCCTGCATAAATATATCACACTAGATGCGGTAGAACACTCCATTGGGCTTCTGACCCTCCGGAATTGGAAATTGAAGGGGATTCATCTTTTGAATCAAATTGTGGAGGGGGGTAGCTTGAGATCTTTCTCTGCGTTGGTGGATGGGTTTGCCATCCCCAAAAATGACTTTTTAAAATACTTACAGTTGCGGCACTTCCTGGCCTCTGTCTTCCTGCCTGTTCCGTCCCAGGAAACGTTTAATGGCTCTTTGCAGGCTTTCTTTAAGTCGAGGGGCATTAGCTCTGGTGGTGTCTCCATTATCTACAAAGCACTCCTGAACCAACACACTAGACAGAAACTCACATACATGACTAAGTGGGGGAGGGGTCTGGGGTTTGTTGCCCCTCTGGAGGCTTGGCAGAAGGCGGCCTCTCATGTGTCTCTTTACTCGTCATGTATAAACCACCTAGAGCAGGCAAAGAAGCTCCAACTCCACTGGTACCTGACCCCGGACCGAATAGCCAAATTTGGGGGCAGAGACCCCCTAATATCCCAGCAGTGTTGGCGGGGTTGCCCCACATTGGGGTCCCCAGCCCACATTTGGTGGGATTGCCCTGTTATAAAACCTTTCTGGGGCGAGGTTGAGAATTTGCTTGGCACTCTTACAGGACTGTCATTAGCGCTGGAGCCCCCGGTTGCTCTGTTGGGCTTGGGTCTTGACTCTATTCCTAAAATTCTATGCCCAATTGTCACTAATACATTGGTAGTGGCAAGACTGTGGTTGGCATCTAAGTGGAAGTCTCCGAATCCTCCATCTAAGACGGAATTAGTCAACCGCATAAATTTACACTTTCAGTATGAACTCCTTTTAGCACATGATCTCCCCACGAGAAACAAAATATTGAACTGGTGGGATCCCTGGGCACAGTCAGCCCATAATGCTATAGAGGTCACTAGGTGATTGAGCTGAATACGACACATTTGCGAACCATAACGCATTTTTGGGGTAAGATGAAGTGGTGTTCCACTGCTTCTGTTAATCCTTACTAACGGATCTGGAATGGAGTGATGCTTGTGAATGCTCTTTATGTCTCATTTTCTCACATTTTCCCCCTCCTTACCCCTTCCCTCCTCCTCACTTCCCATTACTGTTTGTGATAATTTTTTTTTATTTTCCAGGCTTAATTCTTAATTCTGATGTTAGACTCTTGTTGTGTTCAATTGACGAATTACGTATTCATTGTAATACTGTTTGATATCCTTTAATAAAAACATAATGGTTAAAAAAAAAAACTCTGCAGAGAGGTGCAGAGGTCCTTGATCTGAGATCATTCCAGCAGCGTGATTTGCCCCACCTCTGGATCGCATTGGCCCAGGTTATACATCATAACATACTGCACCTGGACTCGTCGCTGCTGCCATAGTCGCTGCAACATGTGCAGAGTGGAATTCCATCGTGTCGGCCCATCGCATTTCAGGCGGTGAACTGGCAGACCAAAAAACATCTGTAGTGATGCAAGTCGTTGAGCTGTGGGATGCAAATGGCAGAAGTGAGCACACAGCGACCATGTCCTCTGGTGAAGCTCATCTAGACCAGGATAGAGGGCTAGAAATTGATGGATGACCAGGTTCAAGATGTTCGCCATACAAGGTACGTGTGTCTCCTTGCCCCGGCAAAGGGCCGCACCCAGGTTTGCAGCATTGTTGCACATGGCCTTCCCTGGCTGCAGGTTCAGTGGAGACAACCATTGATTAAACTCGATCACCAGAGCTGATGACAACTCCTCAGCTGTGTGACTCACATTTCCCAGACGTTTTAATGTAAACACCGCTGATGGCGTTGAGCTCTGCTGCCAGCATAGTGAGGAGGTGTGCTGGATTCCTTATGCGCAGTTGGAACTCATTACTAGACAGGCTTTGGGCGCAGGTTGAGGACCTAGAAAAGGAGGAGAAGGCAGAAGCAGTGGAGGAACTTCTACATACAGAAGTTTGACGCACAACCCGTGGGGATGGCAAGACTAGTACAGCAGCCCCTTCTCCCTCTGTCACCGTAGTCCATGCTTACTCGTCCAGGTGTCTGTGGTGAAATGCACCATCACACACAGTTTCTAAAAAAAGTGGTGATGTTGTGTCCAACATGCTGATGTAGCTCAAGCGCAGCTTTCTTTGAGAAGTAGCCGGAAAGGCAGCATTTCCGTAGCCAACGGCTTACAGATGGTGAAATTAAACTTCTTAGCTTTAGCATGGGTAAGAGGAAGTGGTCTTTTACTTGTCCACATCTGAGGGACCGAGGGCTGCCTGCTGTGTTGAGACAAGGTTGAGTAGGATGTCCCAGACAAACTGCTGGACTGTGACGGAGGTGCAGGCGGATATATTATGTCACATTCATAAAAAGGTGGTGCTTTCGATGTCTGACAGCGCTCAACACCAGCAGGTGTTTCCACTTCCAAAACAGTTGATGACCTGCCAATCATACTGGCTGTTGCGGGTAAAGATGTTGAAGTTCTGCGGCAAAAGCCAGTGTGACAGCTGTCCCCACAGTCACAGAGGATGAAGAAGCTGCAGATGCACTTGATGGGGCAGACGGTGGTTGGACAGGCCCACTAGGCTGCATTGTAGCACTGTGAGATTCCCACTGTGACTTATGCTTCATGTGATGGTTCATGCATGAAGCACTCAAACCATTGATATTTTGGCCTTTACTTAGTTAGGATTTTGTTTACAAATTTTGCAGATATCATGAGTTGGGTCATCCTTTGCCATCTGAAAGAAGGCCCATTCTAGGCAAGAAGAATGCCTAGAATGCCTTTTCTTCTAGGAAAGAAGGCCCATTCCATGCAACCTGCAAAGCCACCACGGCTTTTGCACAGAGGCATAGTTGTGGCTGAGAATGCAGTTTCATCCTCCTCCAACTCCTCTGCTGAGCTCATCAACTGCCTGCGTGTGGGTCGACAGTAAGTGGGATCTCCAACCTCATCATCACCCTGTGTGTTCTCACACTCGTCGTCCTCAGAGCCAACTTCTTCCTGCCCTGACCATAAAGTCAAGTTGTCATTTCAATCAGGTATCTGAGTCTCATCATTATCTGCCTCATTGTCTCCACCAACAGGGGTTATAGTTTGGGAATGAGGGTCTACATTAAGCTCGGACCCTTCTTCATCTGGGCCTGGAACCAACTCACAAAGATTTTGGGTATCGGTGCAGATTATTTCCTCATCTTAACTCACTGAAGCTTTGGAGCAGACCTCTGATTCCCAGGCTATAGTATAAGTGAACAGCTCTATAGACAGCTCTGTGTTAACCCATAGACAGTAAGGCGGCTGGAGACTTGTAAGCTGTGAGGAAGCAAGCTTGATTGGGATAACACCTCTGAGGACAAACACTCCAGTTTGTGATGTTGAAGTTGAGGTGGATGAGAGCCCACTTGATGGAGTGCTTGATATCCATTGCAGCACCTGCTCTTTTTGGGCTTCATCTACAAGTTTTAGTGATGTTCTGTTGCATAAGAAAGGGGTGATAGTAGATCATCTACGAAAAGAAGTAGACAATTTAGTTTGACATGAAGACGGTATTTGTTCAACAGATGTTTCTGTTACTTTAGCACCTACCCCACGGACACAAAGATTTTTACCCTTTCCAACACGCCTATTCCCCTTTCCACCATCAGCAGACCTTTTACAACTCATATTTTAAAGGGAACCTGTCACCCCTACACTATCACTACCTGTCCCTGCACCTTCCTAGCTGCTCCCTATCTATCCCTCTCTGAGCTAAATCCGCCCTATAAAACAGCAGAAAAATAACTTATAACTTACAGAAGTCCCTGAAGCTGGGGACTGAAAAGGCGGCACCAGGCTCCATTCTGCCCCTCCTCGATGCATCAGCACACGCCCTGCTGGGCGGCGTTATTCTTTCTTCATCACCACCTCCTCCATTTGGAATCTCCCACCCACTTTACACTGTAAGGTAGCGGTTAGCATCGGCACGACAGAAGGAAGTGACTCAGGTATTTACTCACACAGCACACAGTTTAATGGCACAGTTCAGGTATTCACAGACCTCCAGGTTTCGGGGCACAGCCGAGCACAACCTCATACAATCCCAACAGCTGATATAGAAGCTCTGTACCTTCCCCCATGTAGGCTGTGTTAGGTCAGCACACAACTTTTCTCTCCTCACCGTCCGCTCATTAGCCTCATGAACGTCCACTCTGAGAGCTCACAGGCTGTGTTAAATCTTCACACAGCTCTCTACACAGCAGCTCCTGCTGCTGTCCTGACACACTCCACCCCCTCCCCACAGCCCAGGGCAGCTCATATCATCTCCTATTCACCTGCACACCTGGGAGTCAGTGCTTTCAATCAGCACTCAGCTCCAGTAGCAGCTCACCCTGTGTGTGCTGCTACCAAGCAGAAGATACAATCTACCATATGCTGTGTCCCGGTTAGGGGACACATCGAGGTCGCATCACCACAACATGATAGGTGTAAAGCAGGCAGGAGATTCCAAATGGAGGAGGCGGTGATGAAGATAGAATAACGCCGCCCAGCGGGGCGTGTGCTGCTGCATCGAGGAGGGGCAGAATGGAGCCTGGGTCTGCCTTTTCAGTCCCCAGCCTCAGGGACTTCTGTAAGTTATGTTATTTTTCTGCTGTTTTATAGGGCGGATTTAGCTCAGAGAGGGATAGATAGAGAGCAGCTAGGAAGGTGCAGGGACAGGTAGTGATAGTGTAGGGGCTTAAATCCAGGTGACAGGTTCCCTTTAAGGTTACTAATTGGCAACTCTGTTGTTGTTGGCACAAAAAACTATGGATATAAAACTAGCAGAGCTGAGTGGCCAAACAGGGGTACTACCCTAGATAAATTTTGATAAGTAGGTTTGGGCAGATGCAATACAAAAAGGTTTTCTGTGCTGTGGGGGGGTAGATATCACTGGAGGTGTAGCTTTCTTCACAACAGTGCTACACCCTTAACTGGCACACACTGCTACTAGCCAAAATAGATTTGCCTGGCTAGATGCAGCAAGGAGTCCCTAAACCTACAAACTGTATAAATACAAGAGGGGTGGGGGACAAGAGGCGCAATAGTGCCCTATCACTAGAGACACTCCAAGATACTAAGGTGGTGATATGGACCCACTCACCTTATACAGTTGTGATCCCCACAACTGGTTTAAAGAGCATCAGTACTCCAAGCTGCCGCAGGACCTCCACCAACCACTCACATGTGGTAAATCCAGAAAGATGATGGGAAAAAAGGTGTGTCACGGTCCACGCTGCTCCAGTCCAAAAATACTCACAAGAGAGTCAGAGTTTCATCAAGCAGATTCTGATTCTTTATTCTACTCCAATGCGTTTCGGCGCCCCACCTGGCACCTTCCTCAGGGATATTCTGTGAGTCTTGTGAGTATTTTTGGACTGGAGCAGCGCGGACCGTGACACACTTTTTTTCCCATCATCTTTCTAAACCTACAAACTATCATTTAACAGGCCAAAAAAGGTTCAGAAAAAGTTTTTCATGCATAATCACTTGTATACAAAGCTAAATAAACCAGAAAAACAAAAAAATAATGCTTTTTGCGTTTGTTCACACGTACTGTTGTAGTTTTTTTTTTGCCTTTTACAATATGGAGGGCCCTGACTCATACATTTTGTAGCTCCCTCTGTCATACATGACTTTTAGATAGCTGTTCCCCAGCACTTTACAAGGCCATCTACAACGCACTGGTATTATTATTATTCGTTATTATAGCGCCATTTATTCCATGGCGGCTTAAAGCAGGATTTTAATTGCACACAGGGCATTATCCCATACACATATCCAGACTGCAGACATGAGGTTTTAGATAGGACCCAGTAGAGTGAAAAAACCTTGCCGGCGGTTACTGGGCTTACAATGTCATGGCCATCACATTAACCAATTTTTCACATTTAATCCTAGATACAGTTAGGGCCAGAAATATTTGGACAGTGACACAATTTTCGCGAGTTGGGCTCTGCATGCCACCACATTGGATTTGAAATGAAACCTCTACAACAGAATTCAAGTGCAGATTGTAACGTTTAATTTGAAGGGTTGAACAAAAATATCTGATAGAAAATGTAGGAATTGTACACATTTCTTTAGAAACACGCCACATTTTAGGAGGTCAAAAGTAATTGGACAAATAAACATAACCCAAACAAAATATTTTTATTTTCAATATTTTGTTGCGAATCCTTTGGAGGCAATCACTGCCTTAAGTCTGGAACCCATGGACATCACCAAACGCTGGGTTTCCTCCTTCTTAATGCTTTGCCAGGCCTTTACAGCCGCAGCCTTCAGGTCTTGCTTGTTTGTGGGTCTTTCCGTCTTAAGTCTGGATTTCAGCAAGCGAAATGCATGCTCAATTGGGTTAAGATCTGGTGATTGACTTGGCCATTGCAGAATGTTCCACTTTTTTGCACTCATGAACTCCTGGGTAGCTTTGGCTGTATGCTTGGGGTCATTGTCCATCTGTACTATGAAACGCCGTCCAATCAACTTTGCAGCATTTGGCTGAATCTGGGCTGAAAGTATATCCCAGTACACTTCAGAATTCATCCGGCTACTCTTGTCTGCTGTTATGTCATCAATAAACACAAGTGACCCAGTGCCATTGAAAGCCATGCATGCCCATGTTTTACAGAGGATGTGGTGTGCCTTGGATCATGTGCCGTTCCCTTTCTTCTCCAAACTTTTTTCTTCCCATCATTCTGGTACAGGTTGATCTTTGTCTCATCTGTCCATAGAATACTTTTCCAGAACTGAGCTGGCTTCTTGAGGTGTTTTTCAGCAAATTTAACTCTGGCCTGTCTATTTTTGGAATTGATGAATGGTTTGCATCTAGATGTGAACCCTTTGTATTTACTGTCATGGAGTCTTCTCTTTACTGTTGACTTAGAGACAGATACACCTACTTCACTGAGAGTGTTCTGGACTTCAGGTGATGTTGTGAACGGTTCTTCTTCACCAAATAAAGTATGCGGCGATCATCCACCACTGTTGTCATCCGTGGACGCCCAGGCCTTTTACAGTTCCCAAGCTCACCAGTCAATTCCTTTTTTCTCAGAATGTACCCAACTGTTGATTTTGCTACTCCAAGCATGTCTGCTTGATCTGATGGATTTTTTCTTTTTTTTCAGCCTCATGATGTTCTGCTTCACCTCAATTGAGAGTTCCTTTGACCGCATGTTGTCTGGTCACAGCAACAGCTTCCAAATGCAAAACCACACACCTGGAATCCACCCCTGACCTTTTAACTACTTCATTGATTACAGGTTAACGAGGGAGACGCCTTCAGAGTTAATTGCAGCCCTTAGAGTTCATTGTCCAATTACTTTTGGTCCCTTGAAAAAGAGGAGGCTATGCATTACAGAGCTATGATTCCTAAACCCTTTCTCCGATTTGGATGTGGAAACTCTCATATTGCAGCTGGGAGTGTGCACTTTCAGCCCATATTATATATATAATTGTATTTCTGAACATGTTTTTGTAAACAGCTAAAATAACAAAACTTGTGTCACTGTCCAAATATTTCTGGCCCTAACTGTAGCTTTCAGTAGCTTTCCAATATGATCCTGGTCATCTTTGATAGTATTACATGTGAAAAGGGGCATACATAGACAAGTTCAAATCAACATAAGCCATTCAAGGCACACATAAGTACAGAAGGAGAGAGGACCCTGCCCTGCAAGGGCTCACAGCCTACAAGGGATGGATGAGGATACACTAGGAGAGGGTAGAGCTGGTCATGCGGCGGTTCAGTAGACTGAGGATCACTGTAGATGTGTCGGCACATCGCATTTCAGCTGGTGAATCGGCAGGCCAAAAGACTTCTGGAGCGATGCAAGTCGTTAAGCTGTGGGATGCAAATGTGAAGTGAGCACACAGCGACTGTGCCCTCTGCAGAAGCCCATCTAGGCCAGGATAGTGTGCTAAAAATTGCTGGACAACCAGTTTCAACACGTGAACCATACAAGGCGAAGGGCCGCACCCAGGTTTGCAGCATTGTTGCACACGGCCTTCTCTGGCTGCAGGTTGAGAGGAGACAACCATTGCTGAAACTCGGTCTCCAGAGCTGACCACAACTCCTCAGTTGTGTGACTCACATTTCCCAGACATTTCAAGGTAAACACCACCTGATGGCATTGAGCCCTGCTGCCAGCATAGTAAGGAGGTGTGCTGGATTCCGTGTGCGCAGTTACAACGCGGGTGGCATTACCAGACAGGCAGGTGGAGGACCGAGACGAGTTTGAGGAGGCAGAAGCAGTGGAGGAACTGCTATGTACCGAGGATTGACGCACAACTCGTGGGGACGGCAAGACTTGTAGAGCAGACCCTTCTCCAGCTCTCACCATAGTTACCCAGTGCCCAGTCAGCGACATGTAACGCCCCTGTCCATGCTTACTGGTCCAAGTGTCTGTGGTGGAATGCACCCTGTCACACACAAAGTTTCTCAAGGAAGCGGTGATGTTGTCTGTGACATGCTGGTGTAGCGCAGGCACACCTTTCTTGGAGAAGTAGTGGCGACTGGGCATCTGGTACTGGGGCACTGCGACGGACATAAGGTCTCTAAAATCCTCTGTGTCCACCAGGCGGAAAGGCAGCATTGCTGTAGCCAACAGCTTGCAGATGGTGAAATTCGCTTAGCTTTGTCATGGCTAGGAGGAAATGGTCTTTTACTTGTCCACATCTGAGGGACGAAGGGCAGGCTGCTGTGCTAAGACTGGGTTGAATAGGGTGTCTCCAGCAAACTGCTGGTCTGTGAGGAAGGTGCTGGCGGAGATATCATGTTCCTTCATCCAAAGGTGGTGCTCTCGATGTCTGAGAGAGCTCAACACCAGCAGCATTTTCCACTTCAAAAACAAGTGACGACCTGGCAATCACACTGCCTGTTGTGGGTGTGGCACCCCAGGGGTTAATGTGCAACAGTAACATCACACGGGTTCCCTCCCCACAACACACTGACTTACACTAGCACCTCTAGGCCAGGAGGGGGAGCACAACCTGCTTCCTTATATACTCCAGGTCCACAGGAAGTAGTTAGTTCAGTACGAGACAGTACTGTGAAGAGCAGAGTTTAGTTCAGTTCCTGGGAGAACTGAGAGAGACTGTAGTGTCAAGGAGCTGCGAGAGGCTTCTCTACAGTCTGCTCACTGATTCCAGGCCTAGCTAGGGTCTGAGGGAAAGGAGAACTGAAAGACAGAGGAACACCTCTGGGAGCTTGAGTGCCATCATCACTCGCCCTAGAAGAATGCACAGAACGGACACTGGATCCGGCACTGTGGCTGACACACACAGCACAGTGAATCCAGGAGTAGTGGCGTCTCTAGACAAACACAGTACCAGAGCAAAGCAACATGGCGGGGTCAGCACAGCACAGAGGACTCAAGTTGCCTAGCCAAGTGGTACCAGCAGAACAGAGAGAGAGCGAGACAGTCCCAGCAGCTCAGCTAGAAGCAGCAGCAAGGACACACACAGCGCAGCACGAGGAAGCTGAGGACCCGGACAGGGTGGGAGGAAAACCCGGCCCCGTACAGACTCCGTGGACGCTCTGCAATAACATCGCGATAAAGCTTTGGAAACTACATAACGTGAGTGTGTGTTCCTTAACCCCGTCTCCACTATTCCCCTCCATCCTAGACTTTACCAACACTGCCCCGGGGAACTCAGTTCTGCCCACGGAGAACTATCTCATCTTAGCTGCCATCCCATCATCCCCGGAGGTTCTGCGGCAGCGGTGGCCCTACTACTGGCCACACACTGTGGGTGGCATCCCGATAAACTATTCTCCCCTGTAAATACACCCTTATTATTGCCAGGGCCCGGGACACGGTCCGGACCAGGACCCCGTGACATTCCCCAGAAGCAGACACGGTCCGGCACCGAGTACCCTCGTCCAAGTGGGCTCGACAAACCTGGCGTCACAAACAGGATCTACTGTGCCCGTTAAAATGGGCATTGTGTGCCGTGATTGACGTGGAAACTGTTTCTGAACTGCGCCATCTGAACTGTATTTTTGAGAACCCGCCATCTTTGCAGCGCACGGCGCGCGGGAAAGAAAGGGGGCGGTACCCTGCAGTGGCGCGAATTCAGCCTCCTCCCTTGGTGCTGACGACATCCGGCGGGGAAGAAGATCCTGGTGCACAACGGAACCTCCCATAGACATCCGGACGGAAGCGGAAGACGGAGGGCGAACATCAACTAAGGGGGCCCAAGATGTCGCAGCCCGATGCGCAAGACGGCGACGGAGTAGCTGATGGAGCTGCAGCGCAGGATCAAGCGATAGCACCCGGCGGTGCAGCGGCGCAAGGAACAGCACCCATCATGCCGTTCCTGATGCAGTATACTCCAGGGGCAATGTGGCTGCCCCAATACTCCGGTGAGCCTAATACACTAACTGACTTTATGCTAAAGATAAAAGAATATTATGTGATGTATCCCCTCACTGAAGTCCAGCATGTAGGAATGATAATGTGACAATTAACGGGAAATGCACAGTGGGAGGTTGCATCCTGGCTGGACACAGATAAGGACACTGTAGAGCATCTAGTAGCTAGACTGAAAGCAACGTTTGAATCTGCTGCTGATACCTGGGCTAAGATGAGGTTCTTTGCATGCCACCAGAAGCCTAAACAGAGTGCCAGAGACTTTGCCTTGAATCTGCAGGAAGCACTCAAAGCCCTTAAGCTGGCAGAACCTGCTTTAGCCCCGGGAGCTGATAAAATGCTACTTGATCAATTTATAGAGGGCCTCCATTCCCTTCCCACAGTTGAGCATGATACTGCTGCAGAACCCTGACATGACATTTGCTGAGTTAAAGGACAGAGCTTTTCGTCTCCAGCAGCTAGAAGAGCCCCGGGAATTAACATCTGTACCGGACCCTGCAGTAGCACCTCAGCAGCCGGCAGCGCCAGCGACATCTGCCATGTCAGCGACTGCTGCTGAAACTGGAGAATCAATTTCTAATGCAGCCCTCAATCAAAAGCTAGATGCCCTGACAGACACCGTAATCTCAATGGCCAAAGTCATCAAGGAGCTGCGAGAGTCAAAGCCTGCACCCAAGATCCAGTTGGCGACCAGCAGAGAGGATGTCCCGTGGATGAGGCCCAGAAGATATCCAGCAGCAAGAGGACGACCCAGCGATCACTATCAACTGGATGGACAGCCCATTTGCCGCCGTTGCCAGAAACCAGGTCACCTTGCCCAAGAGTGTGCTTTAAACGACGATTCCCTGGGCAGGCGGGGCCGCTCCCCAGGAATGAACGCTCAAGGTCCTTCAGCCTGGTTTGACAGATTCGTGGGAGGACAGCCGGTGATCCCTATTGTGTTGGATGGCATTCCCTTTAGTGCCTTGCTGGATACCAGTTCCCAGATAACATCAATCCCACATGTTCTATATAAAACGTACTGGGCTGATTCAGACATTACTAGTGTACCAACTGATTTTAACATGGACATATGGGCTAGTAATGGACAGTTAATACCACAGGTTGGGTTTAGAGAAATGAGTATTCAGATTGGGAGGTAGAATTGCAGAACCAGGGTGTTATAATCATAGATGTTAACCGGCGAGACCGTGATCCAGTGGTGCTGCTAGGAATGAATGTAATTGAGAAATGTTTTTCCGAAGTGTTAAGTGTTTTGCAGCAAATCGCCGAGACTGCCAAAACGGGTCAACAAAGGCTTCTGCACAAAGAGATCAAAGCCCTGATGTTGAAGCAGCAGGTAGAAATCTCCGGAGGTGAGATAGGCAGTGTACGAGTAAGTGATCCAATACCCATTGTAATCCCTCCCAAAACTGAAATGTTGGTCTGGTGTAGAGCCGCAATAGGCATCAAAGGCCGAGACTATCAAGCCCTGGTAGAACCCGTGTACTCAGACAATAGACCTACCATACTCACAGCTAGACGAGTGGTTGAGGTACACAGGGGGAGAGTGCCATTACGCCTATTAAACTGTGGAGAGGATGAGATCACATTACCAAAGTATGCTACCATGGCTAAGTTGTACACGGTTGATAACAACAACATCACAGCCGTCGAGCCCTTGAACCGTCAAGTCAGGCGGAAGACAACGGCTCAGGAGAGAAGCTGGAGGATTGGTGCCAGAAGCTACATGTAGGTACCAGTTCTACACCTCCCCGTCACAAGCATGGAGTATACCGGGTAGTGAAAGAATATGAGCAGATATTCAGCAAACACCCGTTATAATTTGGGCAGATTAAAGGGTAGAGCACACTATACCCACAGGTAACCATCAGCCTATAAAAGAGAGGTATAGACCATTACCACCCGCTCACTACCAAACCACCAAAGACATGCTCAGAGAAATGAAATCTGCTGGGGTAATAAGAGACAGTTGTAGCCCCTGGGCAGCACCTCTAGTATAGACGGGACCATGAGAATGTGCGTAGATTAACGGCAGATTAACCGCATCACGCATAAGGACACATACCCATTACCTAGGATTGAGGAGTCATTAGCTGCATTAAAATCTGCTAACTACTTTTCCACCCTTGATCTGACTAGTGGGTACTGGCAGGTTCCTGTGGCCGAGGCCGACAAGGAGAAGACAGCGTTTACTACGCCGATGGGCCTCAGTGAGTTCAATTGTATGCCATTTGGACTCTGCAATGCACCCGGAACCTTCCAACGCTTGATGGAGAGCTGCCTAGGACATAAGAACTTTGAAACTGTCCTCCTGTACCTAGATGACGTCATAGTCCACTCCAAGACGTATGAGCAACATCTACAAGACCTGGCAGAAGTGTTTGAAGCTTTGTCTAAATACGGCATGAAAATTAAGCCATCCAAGTGTCATCTTCTCAAGCCAAAGGTACAGTACCTGGGACATGTCGTGAGTTCAGAGGGAGTAGCACCGGAACCTGATAAAGTCACAGTGATAAGGGATTGGCCAAGACCTACAAATGTGAAAGAAGTGAGGCAATTCGTGGGCCTGGTAGGCTATTATAGAAGATATATCAGTGGATTCACGAAGTTAGCGGCTCCCCTACAAGACATCCTGGTAGGGCAGTCAAGAAAGTCTGCAACCCGTAATCCTCCTTTCCAGTGGAGTGAAGAGAAGGAAGACTCCTTCAACAAGCTGAAAAGTGCACTGACGGGAGAAGAGATTCTGGCATACCCTGATTACCATCAACCATTCATTCTATACACGGATGCCAGCAACGTGGGACTGGGAGCAGTGTTGCCGCAGAAGCAAGGAGGCAAAGAGAGAGTTATTGCCCTTGCAAGTAGGAAGCTCCGGCCTACAGAAAGGAATCCCAAAAACTACAGCTCCTTCAAGTTAGAACTACTGGCCTACTGGCAGTAGTTTGGGCTGTGACTGAACGTTTTAAGCATTACTTGGCAGGTGCAGAATTCACCATCTACAGGGATAACAACCCGTTGACTCACCTGGACACCACAAAATTAGGAGCCTTGGAGCAGCGATGGATAGCCCGGCTGTCTATCTATAACTTTGTCATCAAATATAGAGCAGGCCGTAAGAACGGGAACGCAGATGCCTTGTCACGGATGCCACACCTGAGAGACGTGGAAGAGGAACCGGAAAAGTTGGAAGAGATTGAACTACCGTCCTTTCATCGTTCAAAGGAAGAAAAGTATCAACCCGCATCTACCAAAGAGAACAAAAAGTAAATCTTAACCCGTTAAGACACTATGGATAGGCTGACACCCAAGATACTGATCCAGCTGTGAAGCTAGTGAAAGAGCTGCTTACACAACCAGGTGCATACCCTAATCAGAATGCCCCAGCTGAGACTATACAACTCTGGAAGGAAAGAGGCAAGTTGTTCCTGTATCAAGGGAAGCTCTGCAGAAGGCATACCAATCCCAAGACTCATGAACTGGTCTGGCAGATAATCATACCCAAGCAAGACATCAGAATGGTCTTAGAAGCCTACCATGACGGTGCAGGTCATTTCGGATGGAAGAAGTTAGAAGCAATCCTGAGAGAGAGATTCTATTGGGTTGGCATGAGAAGATCCATTGAACTATGGTGTAGAAGATGTGCCGCATGCAACCTCAGAAGGAAAGATCCACAGAAAGCTCCGCTTCAGCCAATAGTAACCAAGCAGCCACTCGAGCTAGTCGCGTTAGACCACGTCAAGTTGTCACCAAGCCGGTCAGGCTATGTCTATGCCTTAACCATCGTGGACCATTACTCACGCTTCTTAGTCGTAGTACCCGTTAAGGATCTAACAGCGAAGACGGCAGCAAAAGCATTCCAGACGCATTTCTGTAGACCGCATGGTTTCCCAGAACAAGTCCTTGCAGACCAAGGTCTAGCTTTTGAATCAGAACTATTCAAGGAATTCTGCAATATGTACGGTTGTAAGAAGATCCACACGACAACGTACCATCCCCAAACAAATGGTTTATGCAAGAAGATGAATCATATTGTGATTGAACTGTTGAAGACCTTACCAGAGTCTGAAAGAAATCAGTGGCCAGTGTAGGGATCAGTCTCTATAGCAGCAGCAAGTAAGGCAGTGACACTCAGGCTCAGTCCAAAAACAAGTGTGTTTTATTTCACACAATGGCAAAACAAACAAAAAAAAGTCCTTACATCAGGATAATAGCGTCGGCCCTAAACCTGCTCCTCCTGGAGCTCGCCTAGGGGTCCTTCCCCACCTTGGGGTCCGGTACACACTCCCTGTGTGCTCACAGGCTCTTTTTCCACCGACTGAACTCCTCTCTAGTCTGATCTCATCTCACAACACCTTGACAGCCGTCTCTTCCGGCCTAACCTTTTTCACCTGTCTTTCCCTCCCAGCTACTTCAAAAGCCTGGGGCGGGAGATGAGGAATGGAGGCCCGCCCAAAAACCTTCCCCCATTCCTCATAGATGAGGTCCCATAACAGGCTTTACCAAGAGCCACCGTTCTCAGTAACGGTGGCCATACCTACCTCACCTATGCTCATGTAAGCATCTCCCGTCCCATACATGCAGTAGCTCACCATCCTTTGGGAAACATAGCGTCCCTCTACCACCATTCCCTTTGCTACCTCACACACACCCCCCTCAGTTCAACCCTGGGGGGGTGAACTCCTGCCACCAAACAGTGAGTCCGGGACAAAGCATCGGCATTGCCCTGCAGCCTCCCGGCTCTGTGTTCCACCGTGAAGTTGAAGTTCTGGAGCGACAAGAACCACCTGGTGACTCGCGCATTCCTCTCTCTGGACTGGCTCATCCACGTGAGTAGGGAGTGGTCAGTCACCAACCGAAACCGTCGCCCCAGCAGGTAATACCTCAACGTTTCCAAGGCCCATTTGATGGCTAGGCACTCCCTCTCGACCACACTGTAATTTTTCTCTGCAGGCGTGAGCTTGCGGCTCAGGTAGTTAACGGGGTGTTCTTCCCATTCACCTCCTGAGAAAGGACTGCACCTAGCCCTACTTCTGATGCATCGGTCTGAACGATGAAGGTTTGGGTGAAGTCAGGTGTGATAAGGATGGGAGACCCGCATAACACCGTCTTCAAGACCAGAAAGGCATGCTCGGCCTGGGGGTTCCACTTTACCATGACGGGCCGTCTTCCTTTCAGAAGGTCTGTCAATGGGGCTGAGAGGGTGGCAAAATTGGGGATGAACCTCCTGTAGTACCCCACAATTCCCAGAAAGGCTCTCACCTGCTTTACTGTCCTTGGTTGGGGCCAACTCTGGATGGCTTCGACCTTGTTGACCTGCGGCTTAATCATACCTCGCCCTATCACATACCCCAAATAGCGTGCCTCCTCCATTCCCAGAGCACACTTTTTGGGGTTGGCAGTCAGCCCCGCCGCCCGGAGAGAGTCCACCACAGCCTGTACCTTGGCCAAGTGGCTCTCCCAGTCGCTGCTGAAAACGATGACGTCATCCAGATAGGCCGAGGCGTACCTTTGATGAGGCTTCAACACGATGTCCATTAATCTTTGGAACGTGGCTGGAGCCCCATGTAAGCCAAATGGCAACACCAGGTAGTGAAACAGACCCTCCGGGGTTATGAACGCGGTCTTTTCTTTGGCGCTATCCATAAGGGGTACTTGCCAGTATCCCTTAGTTAGATTGAGTGTGGAAAAGTACCGGGCTTTCCCGAGTCTTTCAATGAGCTCGTCTACTCGTGGCATTGGATAAGCGTCAAATTTAGAGACCTCGTTCAGCTTCCGGAAGTCGTTGCAAAACCGTATCGTCCCATCGGGTTTGGGAATGAGCACAATGGGACTAGCCCATTCACTTTTCGACTCCTCAATAACCCCTAACTCCAGCATTTGACAAACCTCCTTTGAAATGGCCTTTCGCCGTGCCTCAGGTACTTGGTAGGGCCTCATCCGAACTTTTACCTGGGGCTCGGTGACAATGTCGTGTTCAATCAACGAGGTACGCCCTGGCAGCTTTGAAAACACATCCGTATTCCTGGCCACAAACTCTCGAGACTCTTGCTGCTGGTTTTTCGTGAGGGTTTCGGCTATCGTCACTTCTGCCACTGCCCCCTCAGGCACCACCTTGGCCTGTAAAGTCAGTGCAGGAGGACGGTCAGCTGGAGACCCTTCTGTACCCAGACCCTCTCTGTCTTTCCAGGCTTTTAGCAGATTGACATGGTATATCTGCTCGGTCTTTCTCCGACCCGGCTGATATACCTTGTAGTTGACCTCCCCAACTCTTTCTAGGACTTCGTAGGGCCCTTGCCACTTCGCCAAGAATTTACTCTCCACAGTAGGCACTAGTACCAGGACTCTGTCTCCCGGGTTAAAAGTTCTGACCTTAGCGGATCTATTATATACCCGGCTTTGAGCTCTTTGGGCTTCCTCTAAGTGTTCTTTCACTATCGGCATCACCGCTGCCATCCGGTCCTGCATGGTCGCGATGTGCTCTACTACACTTTTGTGAGGGGTGGGTTCCTGCTCCCATCCCTCCTTGGCAATGTCGAGCAGGCCCCGGGGATGTCTACCATACACGAGTTCGAACGGAGAAAAACCTGTTGAGGCCTGTGGTACCTCCCGAATCGCGAACATCAGGTATGGTAGAAGACAATCCCAGTCCTTCCCATCCCTGGATACCACCTTTTTCAGCATGCTCTTTAGGGTTTTGTTGAATCTTTCAACTAAGCCGTCTGTCTGCGGATGGTAGACCGAGGTGCGCAACTGCTTTACCTGGAACAGTTTACATAGCTCCTTGGTAACCTTGGACATGAACGGCGTCCCCTGGTCCGCAAGTATTTCTTTGGGGATTCCTACCCGGCAGAACACGGCGAGTAGCTCTTTGGCTATCAATTTCGCCGAGGTGTGCCGCAGTGGAATGGCCTCTGGATACCTGGTAGCGTAATCCATGATTACCAGGATATGCTGATGCCCTCGGGCAGACTTGACCAGAGGACCCACCAGATCCATGGCGACCCTTTCAAATGGTACATCTATAATGGGCAGGGGTACCAAGGGACTACGGAAGTGCGGCATAGGAGCGGATTGCTGACACTCGGGGCATGATTCGCAATACGCTGCACCTCCCGAAACACTCCCGGCCAGTAAAAACGCTGCAGAATACGTTCCAGAGTCTTTTTATGGCCGAGGTGTCCGCCCAGCACATGCCTATGTGCCAAGTCGAGCACCGTCTGGCGATAAGGCTGCGGAACCACCAGCTGTTCCAAGGTCTCACCCCGCACTCTGTCAACCCTGTATAACAGATCCTGGTTGACAGCCATGTGGGGAAACACCTGGTCTGCTCCTGGGTACTGAAACACCCCATTAATACAAATCACGTTTTCCCTTGCCCGATTTAACGTCGGGTCTTGGAGCTGTGCAGTACCAAAATTGTCACGGGGAACTCCCAACTCTGCGAACTCAGGTACTGACCCGAGCTCGTCGGCTTCACCCGCTAATACCTCTAGAGGGGACATTGTTACTCCCACAGCTGGCACCCCTGAGTCGGGATCACGAGGTTCAGGCTCAGGGTCCGTGACATTCTGGACTTGTTTACCCCTTAACCCCGGGTTTCCCGGTAACAGAGTCCAGAATAGAGGAAAGTCTCTCCCAAGGATCAGTCCATACGGCAGGGACTCTAGCACTCCCACCTCATGACGACACTCCCCCTTCGGGGTTTGGATAGTGATTATGGCGGTAGGGTACTCTTTCAAATCCCCATGAATGCATAAGACCCCCACATTACGTCCCGTGTAAGATGCAGACCCAGCCAAGGTGGCATGCACCAGGGTGATAAGGCTTCCCGAGTCCAAGAGGGCAGCTGCAGGACATCCTGCCACCGTAACCTGACACATGGGAGAGATAGGTGCAGGCTCTGGGGAAGCAGCGGTATATACCGGGAAGGCATAGAGGTAGACACGCCGGGCCACACTGCAGTCCATAGGATCGGTGGTGATAGGGCAGTTTGCAGCAATGTGTCCTCGCTCTTGACACCTCCAGCACACAATAGTCTCTAGCTTCCTTGCCTGAGGGCCTGCAGGGGTGGGGGTGCGTGTCAGAGTCCTGTATTTCTCAGGGTCGGTGACCTTGCGGGATTTGGGGAGCACACGGGCTGGGGAAGAAACTTTTAACAAGTTCTGGGTGGCCTCATACCGTTCCACCAAACCGACCAGCTGGTTGGCATCGACAGGGTCCCCATGTCCCACCCACTGCTGTATGGCTGGGGGCAAGGCCCACATAAACTTGTCCAGTACCACTCTTTCCACCATCTGCGCTGGGGACAACAGCTCCGGCTGTAACCATTTTTTTACAAGATGGACGAGATCATACATCTGAGACCGGATCGCTACAGTCTCTACATTAGCCCAGCGATGGACTCTCTGGGCACGGAGATACACATTCACACCTAATCGAGCTAGAATCTCGGCTTTTACCTTTTGATAGTCCCGGGCGTCCTGCTCGCTCAGGTCGTAGTACGCTTTCTGGGGCTCTCCAATCAGATATGGCGCTACGACCGCCAACCATTGGTGTAGCGGCAGATTCTCTCGCTCTGCCACTCTCTCGAACCCCGCCAAGAAAGCTTCGACATCGTCCCCTGCTGTCATCTTTTGGAGGGACGCACGGACCCTCTTCTTGATGTCCTGCTGTGGATCAGATGGTGCGCTTGACCTCAGGGCTGTTAACTGTTCCATCAGGAGTTGGTTAGTTTGCTGTTGAAGTCTCAGAGCCTCCGTATGGCTGTGCTGCTGGGCCTGCAGCGCCTCAGCATACATCTGCTGTTGCTGCTTCTGCTGCAGGTTGGCTTCAATCAATGCCTTTACAACGTCCTCCATTGCTGAGCGCTGCTTTAGGACTTGCTTCACCCAGGACATGCAACTCGTCCTCTACAGCGGTTAGTGTATGCCTTACTGCATTGCCCGCATTCTCCACCATATGTAGGGATCAGTCTCTATAGCAGCAGCAAGTAAGGCAGTGACACTCAGGCTCAGTCCAAAAACAAGTGTGTTTTATTTCACACAATGGCAAAACAAACAAAAAAAAGTCCTTACATCAGGATAATAGCGTCGGCCCTAAACCTGCTCCTCCTGGAGCTCGCCTAGGGGTCCTTCCCCACCTTGGGGTCCGGTACACACTCCCTGTGTGCTCACAGGCTCTTTTTCCACCGACTGAACTCCTCTCTAGTCTGATCTCATCTCACAACACCTTGACAGCCGTCTCTTCCGGCCTAACCTTTTTCACCTGTCTTTCCCTCCCAGCTACTTCAAAAGCCTGGGGCGGGAGATGAGGAATGGAGGCCCGCCCAAAAACCTTCCCCTATTCCTCATAAATGAGGTCCCATAACAGGCTTTACCAACAGCCACCGTTCTCAGTAACGGTGGCCATACCTACCTCACCTATGCTCATGTAAGCATCTCCCGTCCCATACATGCAGTAGCTCACCATCTTTGGGGAAACATAGCGTCCCTCTACCACCATTCCCCTTGCTACCTCACACCAGATAGATTACCTGATTTGGTAGACTTATACAACCATGTTCCCGTGAGTTCTACAAACTGCACTCCAGCCTACCTTATGCTTGCAAGACCCGGTAAGCTACCAATTGATTTAGAAATGGGAATCGTAAAACCAGATGCAGAAGTAGAAGAATCAGATTGGGATACCCAACGTCAGAAACAGTATCAACAAGTACAAGAATGTGTAGAAAGGAACTTACAGAAGCTAGAGCAAGACAAGAGAAAACCTTTAACCAGAATGCTCGAGCCATTACAACCTGGTGACCAAGTCCTTAAGAGAAAGAGACGCTCTAACAAATTAGATAATCAGTGGGAAACCATCCCATACACAGTCTTACCATCTAACCTAGACAATGTTAAAACCTGTTTAATAAGTAAAGATGAAGGAAGAACTTCAGCAATTGTATCCCGAGATCAGCTTAAATTGTGTCCTGAAACCTTGAAGACACCTGAAGTAACAGAACCCGTATAGGTCCAACCTATCCAAGAGAAGGAAAAGAAAGAAGAAGAAGTATTCCAAACGGTACTAGGAGATTTCCCCAAAACATGGCCAAATTACCACGGAGCAGTTTTAGTACCAATGATTGCATTCCCTTCAATGGTGGAACCATTACCATAACTCGTGTTACCAGAAGAAGACCCAAGACTTGAAGAACTGGAAGTAGAATCGGAAGAGGAAGAACAAATTCCTGGTCCTAGCGAACTTGCCAGTCCTGCAATCAGATCATCATCTGTCTCAGTACCAAGAACAACACGTAAGTACATGCCCACTAATATTAGAAGTCCACATGTAAGTAATATACCCGTTTTACGCAGATCAGAGCGTAGTACCCAAGGGAAGCTACCAGTTAGGTACAGAGAGTAAAATGTCATTAAATGTGTAATGTAAATATGTTGTTGAATATAAATTGAACCCGGTAGACTGTGTCCAAGAGGGTGGAGGAACTGGATTGACCCCATGTATATTAAGTTATGGAAAGAAAATGCATGGGGGTGGTGTAGTGAATCCAGGCCTCCTAAGCAGAAACGCCTGTGGACAAATGTACATAGCTAGCGTAACGTTAAAAAAGCCCAGTACCTACAGAGATTATCCTGTATGAACTTTGAACTTTTCTTATTTTACTTATGGACCATATATACCACGGACTGGTTGTGGTAAGAACTCTTTTGTATATACTTATCAGCCCGGAGGCAATAGACTAAACCCCCGGAAAGACTGCTTTTTGAACTTTTTGGACTCTTTTTGAAACTTTAGTGATTTTTGTACTTTTTACTTTTAAGTCTCTGTAAATATTAATTGTGTTAACTGTTTGTTTACTTGTTTTTCCACAGTCCCGGAGTACTGTATTTAACTAAGGGGGAATGTGGCACCCCAGGGGTTAATGTGCCACAGTAACATCACACGGGTTCCCTCCCCACAACACACTGACTTACACTAGCACCTCTGGGCCAGTAGGGGGAGCACAACCTGCTTCCTTATATACTCCAGGTCCACAGGAAGTAGTTAGTTCAGTACGAGACAGTACTGTGAAGAGCAGAGTTTAGTTCAGTTCCTGGGAGAACTGAGAGAGACTGTAGTGTCAAGGAGCTGCGAGAGGCTTCTCTACAGTCTGCTCACTGCTTCCAGGCCTAGCTAGGTTCTGAGGGAAAGGAGAACTGAAAGACAGAGGAACACCTCTGGGAGCTTGAGTGCCATCATCACTCAACCTAGAAGAGCGCACAGAACGGACACCGGATCCGGCACTGTGGCTGACACACACAGCACAGTGAATCCAGGAGTAGTGGAGTCTCTAGACAGCCACAGTACCAGAGCAAAGCAACACGGCGGGGTCAGCACAGCACAGAGGACTCAAGTTGCTTAGCCAAGTGGTACCATCAGAACAGAGAGAGAGAGAGACAGTTCCAGCAGCTCAGCTAGAAGCAGCAGCAAGGACACACACAGCGCAGCACGAGGAAGCTGAGGACCCAGACAGGGTGGGAGGAAAACCCGGCCCCGTACAGACTGGGTGGACTCTCTGCAATAACATCGCAGAAAAGCTTTGGAAGCTACAAAACGTGAGTGTGTGTTCCTTAACCCCGTCTCCACTATTCCCCTCCATCATAGACTTTACCAACACTGCCCCGGGGAACCATCCCATCATCCCCGGAGGTTCTGCGGCAGCGGTGGCCCCACTACTGGCCACACACTGTGGGTGGCGTCACGATAAACTATTCTCCCCTGTAAATACACCCTTATTATTGCCAGGGCCCGGGACATGGTCCGGACCAGGACCCCATGACATTCCCCAGAAGCAGACACGGTCTGGCACCGAGTACCCTCGTCCAGTGGGCTCGACATGGGTAAAGAGGTGGAAGGTCTGCGTCCAAAAGCATGTGTGACAGCTGTCCGACTCCCCACAGTCACAGAGGATGAAGAGCACGTGGATGCACTTGATGGGGCAGAAAGTGGTTGGCCTGCCCCGCTAGCCCGCATTGTAGCACAGTGAGCTTCCCACTGCGACTTGTGCTTCATATCCATGTGATGGTTCATGCATGAAGTACTCAAACTATTCCGTTTTTGGCCTCTACTCAGAGATTGGTGACAAATCTTACAGATCACAAGAGTTGGGTGATCCTTTGCGGTGTCAAAAAAGGCCCAGGCTAGGCAAAGCTTAGAGCCCATGTTACCTGCAGAGCCACCACGACTTCTGCTCAGAGGCAGAGTTGTGGCTGTGGATGCTGTTGTTGACGTGATTCCAGTACTCCGTCTCTGTCCAGGAAGGCGCAACCTAACCTCGTGGACATTATCATCCTACTCCACCTCCTCTGCTGACCTCATCGACTAGCTGACTGTGAGTTGACAGTAAGTGGGATCTCCAACCTCATCATCACCCTGTGGGTTCTCACACTCCCTTGTCCTTAGAGACAACCTCTTCCTGCCCTGACCGAAAAGTTAAGTTGTCGGTCCAATTAGGTATCTGAGTCTCATCAGCATCTTCCTCATTGTCTCCACCAAGAGGAGTTACAGTTTGGGAATGAGGGTCTACATTAAGCTCAGAACCTTCTTCATCTGGGCCTGGATCCGACTCACAAAGCTTCTGGGCATCAGTGCAGATCATTTTCTCGTCTGGACTCAGTGAAGCTTTGGAGCAGACCTCTGATTCCCAGCCTAGAGTGTGACTGAACAGCTCTGCAGAATAAACCATCTCTGTTACCCCATACTTAGTAGGGTGGCTGGAGACTTGGGAGCTGGGAGGAAGCAAGTGCAATTGGGGTGACACCTCAGAGGACTGAAAGGTTTGGGATGTTGACGTCGAGGTGGAGGAGAGGCCACTTGATGGAGCACTTGAGATCCATTCCGTCACCTGCTGTTTTTGTGCCTCATCTACAATAGGTATCGATGGTCATGTCCATAAGAAAGGGATCATATCAGATTGTCCACGGAAAGAAGTAGACACCTTACTTTGGCTGGAATATGGTCTTTCTTCAGCAGATGTTACGGTTGCGTTACCACCTACCCCACAGACACAAACTTTTTTGCCCTTTCCAACACACCGATTCCCCTTTCCACCAGCAGCAGGCCTTTTGCCACTCATTTTGTATGTGACCAAATTGGCAACTCTGCAGTTGTTGGGAAAAAAAAATAGGATGGAAATCGAGCAGAGCTGAGTGGCCAAACAGTGGTACTAGGCCCAAACTATTACCTGTGCTAGGTGCAGTTAAAAATTAGTCTGAACTAGACAGGCAGTGTAGCTTGGTTCACAAGTGGGCTACACCACTGACTACCAGACACTGCTACTAGCTCAAAAAATTGCCTGGACTAGCTGCAGTAAAAATTGGCTACTGAAGACAGGTGGTCCAAAACACGTAAGCTTGTGACCCACTTCACGGGTCCTCACATATCACAAGTCCTACCTACTACTAAATCAGTGTCCAAAAACAGCAAAGGACACATTTAGAAAATGTTTCCTTACCACAGCATTACTTTGGTCAGTCGACCATTGCACTCATGCAAGGTGCAGCTTTTCCTTGATTAAAAGAGGAGGCATTACTAGTGCAGTAACCTTTGTGAGCAGCGTCCTATGTGAATCCTATTGATTGTGCAGAACAGCCAGTGGTATGCTGCCCTCCAAGATTAAGGAGGTGTTTAGTGATTGGAGGCTGGTGTCCTGCACTAGTAATGCTTTCCCTTTTAATCAAGGCAAAGCTGCACCTTGCATGAGTGCAATGGTTGACTGACCAAAGTAATGCTGTGGTAATGAAGACAGGTGGTATAGCTTTCTTCACAGCAGTGCTACACAACCTGCCCTAAAGGATTGCCTGAGCTAGACTTGGCCAGATGCTGTGAAAAACACTTGCACAGCACTGGCACACACCTGCCTGGCAAAAACTACAGTAATAGGAACTGCTCTAACCTAGCCCTCAAAAGGGCTGATATTATAACTAGTCCCTACTTCTATGACGTAGCCCTGAAAAGGGCTGATATTTACAACTAATCCCTACTCCCTACTTGTCTTAAGTAGCCCTCAAAAGGGCTGAGATTCTAACTAGTCCCTACTCCCTAAATCTATCTAAATTTAGATTTCTCACTATCTATCTAACTAACACTTTATAGCACCCACAGCAGCAGAAGCGGTGCCTGACTGACACAAAACTGCAGCACTAAGGAAATGGTGGTGACGCACCCCAGGGCAGGGTACTCAGCTCTCGGGCTCGGGTTTCGGTCTGGGATGTCATGGGTGGCTGCCCGAGGCCGCAATCTCGGCGGGTCAGATGAAATAAGGGGTTATTTATGTGGAGCCCACTGGTACGGGGTACTCGGTGCCGGAGCGGGGTACTGCTGGGGATGTCACGGCGGTCCTGGTGCGAACCGTGTCCCGGGTTCGCACAATAAAATGGGGTGTATTTACAGAGGATTAGGTTTGTCGTGACGCCACCCATGGGTTGTGGTCAGTAATGGGACCACCGCTGCTGCAGAACCTCCGGGGATGATGTTTGGCAGCTTTAGATGTAACGGCTCCCTGCAGGTAGAGCCTGGTTCCCCGGGGCAGTGTAATTGAAGTCTGTGATGGTTGTTATAGATGTTGCAGGAAAGGGGATGATAGTGGAGACATTGTTGCTTATGGGGGTGATCAGAGCTGGAGTGCAAGGATCACACAAACTCACATTTTTTGTAGTTTTCCAAGTCATTACTTTGCAGATGGTATAAGCAGAGTATTGTCCACGGAGTCTGTACCGGGGCCGGGTTGCTCCCACCCTGACCGGGTCCTTGGCTTCCCACTCCTGCGCTTTGTGTGAGGCCCTGCTGCCGCTTTTAGCTGAACTGCTGGTCCTGTCTCCCCTCATGGGTACCAATCTACTAGGCAACTTGAGTCTTCTGTGTCACTGACCACTCCGTGTTGCTTTGTTATGGTACAGTGAAGATGGTGGACCATCACTATTCCGGTATTCACTGTGCTGTCTGTTTCAGGCACAGCATCGGATCCGGTATCCATCCTATGCGCTTCTCCGGGGTGAGTTCAGGGTAACTCCTTGTCCCGGGTGTGTTCCTTTACTTTTCCTACTCCTTTTCTCAGACCCTGGCCGGCCTGGAAGTCGACAGTGGACCGTGGGTTGAGCTTAAGGCAACTCCTCTGCTCCGAGGTCCTTCCCTCAGTCCTCTCACTGCAACTCCAACTCCAACTAAACTCTTGACTGAACTGAACTCAAACTAACTGTCACTCCTGCTCTGATGTAAACAACATTAGCTCCTCCCACTCTTGCAGGTGCCACTAAAGCTCCACGCACGACTCTGCTCTTCCCCACTACTTAGTGTAGTGGCCAGTGTTGTCTGGTGTGGTGAGCTAACCCTTTGTGTTGTTTCTGTGGCACTTTAAGCCTTGGGGTGCCACATTCCCCCTTAGTTAAAGACAGTACACCAGGACTGTGGAAAAACAGGTAGACAAACAATTAATACAATTAATATTTACAGAGACTTAAAAATAAAAAGTACAAAAATCACTAAAGTTCAAAAACAGTCCAAAAATTCAAAAAGCAGTCTTTCCGGGGGTTTAGTCTATTGCCTCTGGGGCTGGTGAATATATACAAGAAAGTTTATACCACAACCAGTCCATGGTAGTATGGTCCATAAAAATAAAAGGAAAAAGTTCGAAGAATATGCAAGAAGTTCATACAGGATAGTCTCTGTAGGTACTGGGCTTTTTTAACGTTGCTAACTATATAAACATATACGGGTGTCTCTGGTTTAAGTGTAGTAGGCCTCTAGGCCCTCGGGTCACCGCATAAGAGGCCAAGTTATAACTCTCCGTGGCTGCCACCTAACACCAAGCTACTCTTCACCCTTTCTATACACTTTACACAGTAACGGGTTCAATTAAACTTTGCACAAACATATTTACATTTCACTTTTAATTTTACTTTTCAATCCCTGTACCTAGCTGGTAACTGACCTCTGGTACTACACTCTGATCTGCGTAAAATAGGTATACTGCTTGCATGTAGCCTATTGGTATCGGTGGGCATGTACCTACTTGTAGTGTTTGGTACTATGGCAGATGGAGATCTGACTGTAGGACTGGCAAGTTCATTGGGACCAGGAATTGATTCTTCCTCTATGGGTTCTACTTCCAGTTCTTCAGGTCTTGGGACTTCTTCTGGTAATACGGGTTTTGGTGTTGGTTCCACCATTGAGGGGAAAGCGATCATTGGGACTACAACTGCTCCATAGTAATTTGGCCATGTTTTAGGGAAATCTCCTAGTACCGTATGAAATACTTCATCTTCTTCCTTCCTGTCAGGTTGAACCTGTACAGGTACTGTTACTTCTGGTGTCTTCAAGGTTTCAGGACATGGTTTGAGAAGGTCTCTGGACGCAACTACTGAAGATCTTCCTTCATCTTTGCTTATTAAACACATTTTAGCATTGTCTAAATTGGATGGTAAGACTGTGTATGGGGTGGTTTCCCACTGGTTATCCAATTTGGTAGTACGTCTCTTTCTCTTGAGAACATGCTCACCGGGTTTTAATGGAGTTGCTTGAGCATGTTGGTTAAAGGTTCTCTCTTGTCTTGCTCTAGCTTGCTGAAGATTTTTCTCTACGCACTCTTGTACTAGGCGATAATGTTGCTGACGTAGAGTATCCCAATTGGATTCTTCAACTTCTGCGTCTGGTTTTAGAAGTCTCATATCTAAGTCAATTGGTAGCTTACCGGGTCTTGCACACATAAGGTAAGCTGGGGTGCAGTTTGTAGAACTCACCGGAACATGTTTGTTTAAGTCTACCAAATCGGGTAATTTATCTGACCACTGATTTCTCTCAGACTCTGGTAACGTTTTCAACAGGTCTATTACAATATAGTTCATCTTCTCACATAAGCCATTTGTTTGGGGATGATACGCTGTTGTGCGGATCTTCTTACAGCCGTACATATTGCAAAATTCCTGGAAAATCTCTGATTCAAAAGCTGGACCTTGATCTGTAAGGACTTGTTCCGGGTAGCCATGCGGTCTACAGAAATGTGTCTGAAACGCTCTTGCAGCCGTCTTCGCTGTTAAGTCTTTGACGGGTACCACCACTAAGAAGCGTAAGTAATGGTCCACGATGGTTAAGACATAGACTGACCGGCTTGGTGACAACTTGACGTGGTCTAACGCGACTAACTCAAATGGCTGCTTAGTTACTATGGACTGGAGTGGAGCTCTCTGCTGATCTTTTCTTCTGAGGTTGCACAGGCCACATTTTCTACACCAATCTTCAATTGATTTTCTCATGCCAACCCAGTAGAATCTCTCTCTCAGGAGCACTTCCAACTTCTTCCATCCGAAATTACCTGCACCGTCGTGGTAGGCTTCTAGAACCATTTTGACATTTCGCTTGGGTACGATTATCTGCCAAACCAATTCATGTGTTTTGGGCTTGGTATGCCTTCTGCAGAGCTTCACTTGATACAGGAACAACTTGCCTCTCTCTTTCCAAAGCTGTTGAGCCTCAGCTGGGGCGTCGTGGTTAGGGTACACACCTTGCTGTGTAAGCAGTTCTTTTACTAGCTTCACTGCCGGGTCGCTATCTTGGGTATCAGCCCATCCATGGTGTGCTAACGGGTTAAAACTTGCCTGTTGTTCTCTTTGGTAGATGCTGGGTTGATACTGGTCTACCTTTGAACGATGAAAGGCCGGTAGTTCAATCTCTTCCAACTCTTCCGGTTCCTCTTCCACGTCTTCCAGGTGTGGCATCCGGGATAAGGCATCTGCGTTCCCGTTCTTGCGGCCTGCCCTATATTTGATGACAAAATTGTAGTTAGACAGCCGGGCTATCCATCGCTGCTCCAATGCACCTAATTTTGCTGAATCCAGGTGAGTCAAGGGTTGTTATCCGTGTAGATGGTGAATTCTGCAGCTGCTAAATAGTGCTTGAAACGTTCAGTTACAGCCCAAACTACTGCCAGTAGTTCCAACTTGAAGGACCTGTAATTCTCGAGATTTCTTTCCGTAGGCCGGAGCTTCCTGCTTGCAAAGGCAATAACTCTCACTTTGCCTCCTTGCTTCTGTGACAGTACTGCTCCTAGTCCCACGTTGCTGGCATCCATGTATAGAATGAATGGTTGATGGTAATCAGGGTATGCCAGGGTCTCTTCTCCTGTCAGTGCACATTTTAGCTTGTTGAAAGAATCTTCCCTCTCTTCACTCCACTGGAAAGGAGGATTACGGTTTGAAGACTTTCTTGACTGTCCTACCAGCAGGGGCGTTGCTAGGGTCAAAAAACATCCGGGGCTCGGGCCCACTGAGCTGCCTTTTTCGGAATAAATTTAAATAAAACCCAAGTAAAATGTGCTTTAATAACCAGTGACACTCTACATATATAATATTAACAGTTTTAATGCTTTAAAACATTATAGAGATTGCCAACATGCACTCAATAAATACACAAAATATAACAGTATTAGGCCAACATCCAAGTAATCCTAAGGCTACTTTCACATGAGCGCTTTTCTGACGTTAATGCCGTGATTTTACAGTGCATGAATTTCGCCGCGGCAGGTCCAGAGAGCGGCAGCTGCAAGGGTGGGATTCATATTTTTAACAGGTTCCCGCCTGTCCTTACCACTAGAGGTGGTTGAGGGTCCGGTGGGTCCTTCCTGTGAGCCCTTGTGGCCAGTGTGCCCCTGGCTGGCCCCCTGCACTGCTGCCTGTGTAACGTCTGTGGCCACTGGCCCCTATGTCCTGCCCCAGGTGCCCCCTATTCTTACCTCAATAAGGCAGGTCCCAGCAGGTTGCACTGAGCTGGGAGCCCCCTCTTCCTAACTGGCAGCCAGCCCAGCCCAGAGCACAACAATTAATTCTACAGAGTCTGACTCTGCTGACCTGGCTGCAGGACTTGCACGGTCGTGATGTCATCGGTCACGTGCAGCCAGGTCATGTGAGTGGCACTGGGCGGGACTCCAGCGGCGACGGCTCTCTGTGAGCTACGGTACTGTGTGTCTGAGTCTGTGAGAGCCGTGCCGCCACACAGCGAGAGAGAGCAGACACGTCGGGCATGTCTGCACTTTCTCCTCTTCCCTGACAGCGCGATTCAGGGATCTATGCAGGGGTGGCGACGGCTGAGCTACTGTGCGAGAGCCGTGCCGAGCAGACACGCTGACGCCGGGCATGTCTGCACTTTCTCCTCTGCCCTGACCAGTGCTTTTTTTGTAAAAAAATAATTCCTGGAACGCCTCTCAGAGCTGAGGTGGGGGTGGGGTTGGAGGCGGGCTGCCGTCAGGGGCCGGGCAAGATTAATATATTTAATATATTAATATGTTTGCTACGAACGTTTCACCCGGTCTTATTTTCTGGGGGGAGGCATACACTCACAGTACGGTGGATCAGTGGTTAGCACTGTATATGGTGGCTCAGTGGTTAGCACAGTATACGGTGACTCAGTGGTTAGTACTGTATATGGTGGCTCAGTGGTTAGCACTGTATATGGTGGCTCAGTGGTTAGCACTGTATATGGTGGCTCAGTGGTTAGCACTGTATACGGTGGCTCAGTGGATAGCACTGTATATGGTGGCTCAGTGGTTAGCACTGTATGGTGGCTCAGTGGTTAGCACTGTATATGGTGGCTCAGTGGTTGGCACTGTATATGGTGGCTCAGTGGTTAGCACTGTATATGGTGGCTCAGTGGTTAGCACTGTATACGGTGACTCAGTGGTTAGTACTGTATATGGTGGCTCAGTGGTTAGCACTGTATACGGTGGCTCAGTGGTTGGCACTGTATATGGTGGCTCAGTGGTTAGCACTGTATATGGTGGCTCAGTGGTTAGCACTGTATACGGTGGCTCAGTGGTTAGCACTGTATATGGTGGCTCAGTGGTTAGCACTGTATATGGTGGCTCAGTGGTTAGCACTGTATACGGTGGCTCAGTGGTTAGTACTGTATATGGTGGCTCAGTGGTTAGCACTGTATATGGTGGCTCAGTTGTTAGCACTGTGTGGTGGCTCAGTGGTTAGCACTGTATATGGTGGCTCAGTGGTTAGCACTGTATATGGTGGCTCAGTGGTTAGCACAGTATATGGTGGCTCAGTGGTTAGCACTGTATATGGTGGCTCAGTGGTTAGCACTGTATACGGTGGCTCAGTGGTTAGCACTGTATATGGTGGCTCAGTGGTTAGCACTGTATACGGTGGCTCAGTGGTTAGCACTGTACAGTGGCTCAGTGGTTAGCACTGTATATGATGGCTCAGTGGTTAGCACTGTATACGGTGGCTCAGTGGTTAGCACTGTACGGTGGCTCAGTGGTTAGCATTTTCGCTGCCGTGTTATGGAGTTCATAGTGTAAAATAAGTGCAAAAAAACTTTATTTTTAATATTATGTCACAATACCGGGATCTGAGGATCTTCTATTTGGAGGTCAGGGGCTCTCTGATGCCGTGTTGCTGTCTGTCTCGCTGTCGTCCTCTTTTGACACTGCAGTGTGGTGGACAAGAGAGCATTAACTGGTTAATAACAAGAAGTATGGAGTGTGCACTAACTGAGCCATAAATCCTCCCCATACCAGTATGGATTTTAGTATTAGGGTACGGACACACTGGCGTGAAACTCTGATGAGAGCAATGTGTGATTTTCTCGCATTGCAGTCAATCTTGAGAGCACAATGACGAGTGTCGGACGCTTTTTTCTCATCCAGATTCAGGATGAGAAAAAAGTCACAACATGCTGCGACAGTCTGCGATTCCCGGGCGAGACTCACCAATGCAAGTCTACAGGTCCGACAAAATCACATACCGCACACTGACCGTCCGAGAGGCATCTGTTTTTTTCACGGATACATTCTCATTCTGCAGCTGAGAACACTGCAAAATGTTCCTGTAAATGATTATACAGTAATAGCTGCTGAGAAAAACACGGATTGCACACGGATGTGATCTGAGAGAAATGTTGTCCACTAGCACAGCAGTTGAGAAACGGACCAAATAACGGATGTAACTCATCCGACTCTCCTGGATGAGAAATAGACCGATTTTAAGGTGGCGGGAGACAGTGTACCACCAAGTCCCCAGCTCCGTGCTGTACACAGTGTACCACCATGTCCACAGCTCCGTGCTGTGCACAGTGTACCACCATGTCCACAGCTCCGTGCTGTGCACAGTGTACCACCATGTCCTCAGCTCCGTGCTGTGCACAGTGAACCACCATGTCCTCAGCTCGGTGCTGTGCACCACCATGTCCTCTGCACCCCCCCCTTCATGTCCTCTGCACCCCCCCCTCCATGTCCTCTGCACACCCCTCCCGTCCTCTGCACAACCCTCAATGTCCTCTGCACACCCCTCACGTCCTCTGCACACCCCCCACGTCCTCTGCACTCCCCTCCATGTCCTCTGCACACCTCCCTCGTCCTCTGCACACCCCTCCATGTCCTCTGCACAACCCCTGGTCCTCTACACACCCCGTCGTCCTCTGCACACCCCCTCGTCCTCTGCACACCCCCCTCATCCTCTGCACACCCCCATGTCCTCTGCACACCCCTCAATGTCCTCTGCACACACCCCTCGTCCTCTGCGCACCCCCATGTCCTCTGCACACCCCTCCATGTCCTCTGCACACCCCCCTCGTCCTCTGCACACCCCCCTCGTCCTCTGCACACCCCCATGTCCTCTGCACACCCCCATGTCCTCTGCACACCCCTCAATGTCCTCTGCACACCCCCCTCGTCCTCTGCACACCCCCCCTCGTCCTCTGCACACCCCATGTCCTCTGCACACCCCTCAATGTCCTCTGCACACCCCCCTCGTCCTCTGCGCACCCCCATGTCCTCTGCACACCCCTCAATGTCCTCTGCACACCCCCCTCGTCCTCTGCGCACCCCCATGTCCTCTGCACACCCCTCCATGTCCTCTGCACACCCCCCCTCGTCCTCTGCACACCCCCCCTCGTCCTCTGCACACCCCCCCTCGTCCTCTGCACACCCCCATGTCCTCTGCACACCCCTCAATGTCCTCTGCACACCCCCCTCGTCCTCTGCGCACCCCCATGTCCTCTGCACACCCCTCAATGTCCTCTGCACACCCCCCTCGTCCTCTGCGCACCCCCATGTCCTCTGCACACCCCTCCATGTCCTCTGCACACCCCCCTCGTCCTCTGCACACCCCCCTCGTCCTCTGCACCTCGTCCTCTGCACACCCCCCTCGTCCTCTGCACCCCCCCCTCGTCCTCTGCACACCCCCCTCGTCCTCTGCACACCCCCATGTCCTCTGCACACCCCTCAATGTCCTCTGCACACCCCTCAATGTCCTCTGCGCACCCCCCTCGTCCTCTGCACACCCCTCCATGTCCTCTGCACACCTCCCTCGTCCTCTGCACACCCCCCTCGTCCTCTGCACACCCCCCTCATCCTCTGCACACCCCCCTCATCCTCTGCACACCCCCATGTCCTCTGCACACCCCTCAATGTCCTCTGCACACCCCCCTCGTCCTCTGCGCACCCCCATGTCCTCTGCACACCCCTCCATGTCCTCTGCACACCCCCCTCGTCCTCTGCACACCCCTCAATGTCCTCTGCACACCCCCCTCGTCCTCTGCACACCCCCCATGTCCTCTGCACACCCCTCCATGTCCTCTGCACACCCCCCTCGTCCTCTGCACACCCCCATGTCCTCTGCACACCCCCCTCGTCCTCTGCGCACCCCCATGTCCTCTGCACACCCCTCCATGTCCTCTGCACACCCCCATGTCCTCTACACATCCCTCGTCCTCTGCACCCCCCATCGTCCTCTGCACCCCCCATCGTCCTCTGCACCCCCCATCATCCTCTGCACCCACCCATCATCCTCTGCACCCACCCATCATCCTCTGCACACCCCCCTCGTCCTCTGCACACCCCCCTCGTCCTCTGCACACATCCCCATGTTCCATGTACCTTAAGGTCAGTCCCAGTTCGTCCTAATGCGGCAGTTCTTCTTCCCGGGCAAAACGTAGCTCCGCCCGGCGCCCACGTGTGCGTGACGTCATGGCAGGTCCTCCTGTTCCACCCGGCATCTATCCCCGCGCAATGCTATGATCCTCCTGCCGCTCACCGACCTCAGCCAGCGTCATGCACCAGCAGTGCAGCACTACTGCTGCTAGTGAGGTGAGGTGGGAGGGCGCGATGACCGCGGGGGGCGGGGCGGCAGCAGATATTCCAGTACAAAAAAAGCCCTGGGTCTGACTGCCGGCGAGATTCGGGGCTCTATGTGTAAGAATCGGGGCTCCAGCCCCGATTCTTAATGCATAGCGACGTCCCTGCCTACCAGGATGTCTTGCAGGGGAGCCGCTAACTTCGTGAATCCTCTGAAAAATCTTCTATAATAGCCTACCAGGCCCAGCAATTGCCTCACTTCTTTCACGTTTGTAGGTCTTGGCCAATCCCTTATCACTGTGACTTTATCAGGATCCGGTGCTACTCCCTCCAAACTCACGACATGTCCCAGGTATTGTACCTTTGGCTTGAGAAGGTGGCATTTGGATAGCTTGATTTTCATGCCGTATCCGGATAAGGCTTCAAACACTTCTGCCAGGTCTTGTAGATGTTGCTCATACGTCTTGGAGTAGACTATGACGTCATCTATGTACAGGAGGACAGTTTCAAAGTTCTTATGTCCTAGGCAGCTCTCCATCAGGCGTTGGAAGGTTCCGGCTGCGTTACAGAGTCCAAAAGGCATACAATTGAACTCACTGAGGCCCATCGGCGTAGTAAACGCTGTCTTCTCCTTGTCGGCCTCGGCCACAGGAGCCTGCCAGTACCCACTAGTCAGATCAAGGGTGGAAAAGTAGTTAGCAGATTTTAATGCAGCTAATGACTCCTCAATCTTAGGTAATGGGTATGCGTCCTTATGTGTGATGCGGTTAATCTGTCGGTAATCTACGCACATTCTCATGGTCCCATCCTTTTTTTTAACTAACACTAGAGGTGCTGCTCAGGGGCTACAACTGTCTCTTATTACCCCTGCAGATTTCATTTCTTTGAGCATGTCTTTGGTGGTTTGGTAGTAAGCCGGTGGTAATGGTCTATACCTCTCTTTTATAGGCTGATGGTTACCTGTGGGTATAGTGTGCTCTACCCCTTTGATTTGCCCAAAGTCTAATGGGTGTTTACTGAATATTTGCTCATATTCTTTTACTACCCGGTATACTCCATGCTTTTGATGGGAAGGTGTAGAACTGGTACCCACATGTAACTTTTGGCACCAATCCTCCAGCTTTTCCCCTGAGTCATTGTCATTCGCCTGACTTAACGGGTTCAAGGGCTAGACGGCTGTGATGGCATTGTTATCAACCGTGTACAATTTAGCCATGGTAGCATACTTTGGTAATGTGATCTCATCCTCTCCGCAATTTTATAGTTGTAATGGCACTCTTCCCCAGTGTACCTCAACCACTCCTCTAGCTGTGAGTATAGTAGGTCTACTGTCTGAGTACACGGGTTCTACCAGGGCTTGACAGTCTTGCCCTTTAATGCCTATTGCGGCTCTACATCAGACCAACATTTCAGTTTTGGGAGGTATTACAATGGGTATTGGATCACTTACTCGTACACTGCCGATCTCACCTTCGTATATTTCTACCTGTTGCTTTAAAATCAGAGCTTTTATTTCTTTATGCAAAAGCCTTTGCTGTCCGGTTCCAGCAGTCTCGGCGATCTGCTGCAAAACAGTAATTACCTCAGAAAAACACTTTTTAATTACCGTATTTTTCGCTTTATAAGGCGCACCTGATTATAAGACGCACCCCCAAATTTGGTGAAGGAAAAGAGAAAAAAATAATTTATGTTAAATGGGGTCCATCTTATAATGCCAGTGTCCGTCTTACAAATCATATATATGTCAATACTGGTATATATATATATCCCCCATGCTGGCACAGCAGCCCCCCATTGCAGGCACAGTAGCCCCCCATTGCAGGCACAGTAGCCCCCCCATTACAGACACAGTAGCCCCCCCATTACAGGCACAGTAGCCCCCATTACAGGCAAAGTAGCCCCCCCATTACAGGCACAGTAGCCCCCCCATTACAGGCACAGTAGCCCCCCCCCCACTGCAGGCACAGTAGCCCCCACTGCAGGCACAGTAGCCCCCAATGCTGGCACTGTAGCCCCCACTGCTGGCACTGTAGCCCCCACTGCTGGCACTGTAGCACCCACTGCAGCCCCCACTGTGCAGCCCCCACTGTACAGCCCCCACTGTACAGCCCCCACTGCAGGCACTGTAGCCCCCACTGCAGGCACTGTAGCCCCCACTGCAGGCACTGTAGCCCCCACTGCAGCCCCCACTGTGCAGCCCCCACTGCATCCCCCACTGTGCAGCCACCACTGTGCAGCCCCCCATCTTTGCGCACATCATACTCACCTAGCTTCACCGCTGCCTGCTGACCGCGATATCCCCGCCATCTGTGCTCTGCTGGCATCCGGGTCCTGAGAGTGCCGCTCGGTGATGACGTCACTCGCAGCGACGCTCACAGCACCCGGATGCCGGCAGAGCACCGACAGCGGGGATAGCGCGGTCAGCAGGCAGCGGTGAAGCTAGGTGAGTATCACATCCATGGTATAGTCAGTGCTTTCCACGCAATGCAAGCGTGGAAATCACTGACTATACATACAGGCTGCAGCTGCGGACCCGGCTCCTGTAATATGGGCTGCTCCCGCTGGTGATTGACAGCGGGATGCAGTGCATATTACAGGAGATAATGAGCGGCCCCACGTGACCAGAGCCAGCAGCTGCAGCCTGGTCCTGGCCCCATCCAGCCTCCGGACACTGCTCCTGAGCCGCCTTTCCCACCCCCAAAGCACACTTTCGCTTTGTAAGACGCATCCCCCACTTTCCCCAAAAGTTGGGGGACTAAAAGTGCGTCTTACAAAGCGAAAAATACGGTACATTCATTCCTAGTAACATTACTGGTTCACGATCTCGCCAGTCAACATCTATAATTATTATACCCTGGTTCTGCAATTCTACCTTTCCAATCTGAATGGTCATTTCTCTGAACCCAACCTGTGGTATTAATTGTCAATTACTAGCCCATAGGTTCATTCTAAAGTCAGATGGACCACTATCAATGTCTGAATCAGCCCAGTACCTTTTGTATAGAACATGTGGAATCGATGTTATCTGGGACCCGGTATCAAACACGGCATTAAAGGGAATGCCATTCAACACGATAGGGATCACCGGCTGTCCTCCCACGAATCTGTCATACCAGGCTGAAGGACCTTGAGAGTTCATACCTGAGGAGCGGCCCGCCTGCCCAGGGAATCCTCGTTTAAAGCACACTCTCGGGCAACGTGACCTGGCTTCTGACAACGGCGGCAAAAGGGCTGTCCATCCGGTTGATAGCGGTCGCTGGGTCGTCCTCTCGTCGCTTGATACCTCCTGGGCCTCATCAACGGGACATCCTCCTTGCTGGTCACCAACTCGATCTTGGGTGCAGGCTTGAATCCTCGCAGCTCCTTGATGACTTTAGCCATTGAGATAACCGTGTCTGTCAGGGCATCTAGCTTTTGGTTGAAGGCCTCATTAGAGATAGGCTCTCTGTGCTCAGCAGCAATCTCTGACATGGCCGATGTCACTGATGCTATCGGTTGCTGAGGTACTGCTGCAGGGCCCTGTATAGACTGCAGATTCTGGGGCTCCTCTACCTGCTGCAGATGAATGGCTGTGTCTTTTAACTAAGCAAATGTCATTTTAGGATTCTGGATGAGCATCATACAAAGCTGTCCTCTGTGGGACAGGGATAAGAGACCCTCTATGAACTGGTCATTTAACATTTTGTCAGCTCCCGGGGCTAAGGCAGGTTCTGCTAGTTTAAGTGCTTTGAGTGCTTCCTGCAGATTTAAGGCAAAGTCTCTGGCACTCTCTTTGGGCTTTTGTTGACATGCAAAGAACCTCATCTTAGCCAGGGTATCAGCAGTAGATTCAAATGCTACTTTTAATCCTGCTATAAGATGCTCTACTGTACCGTGTCCTTTTCTGTATCCAGCCAGAACGCAACCTCCCGCTGTGCATTGCCCGTTAATTGTCCAATAATCATTCCTACACGTTGGGCTTCAGTGAGGGGGTACATCACATAGTAAGATTTTATCTCGCTAATAAAGTCATTAAGAGTATTAGGCTCACCGGAGTAATGAGGCAGCCACATTGCCCCTGGAGTATACGGCATCAGGAACGGCATGATAGATGCTGCTCCTTGCACCGTGGCACCACTGGGTGCTGCTCCTTGATCCGTCGCTGGATTCTCGCTGGCCGCTCCGCCGCTGCTTGGCGCCGCTGGCTGTGACATCCTGTACACCCCTAGTTAAGGTCCGCCCTCCTGTCTTCCGCTTCCGTCCGGATGTCTAACAAAGGTTCCGCTGTGCACCAGGGATTCTCTTCCCTTCCGGATGGCGTCAGAGCGGTGAGCATTTTTTCTTCCCACGTATTGCAAAATGGTGGATTTTCAAATTTACAGTCTCTGCGGTGCAGTTAAAATTCAGCTTGCCGCGCGCCCAGCAATGGCGGCTGATTCAAAATGGTCACTAATCATGGCACACAATGCCCGGTACCAGGCACGGTAGATCCTGTTCGTGACGCCAGGTTGTGGAGCCCACTGGGACGGGGTACTCGGTGCCGGACAGGGGTACTGCTGGGGATGTCACGGCGGTCCTGGTCCGGACCGTGTCCCGGGTTCGCACAATAAAATGGGGTGTATTTACAGGGGATTAGGTTTGTCGTGACGCCACCCATGGGTTGTGGTCAGTAATGGGACCACCGCTGCTGCAGAACCTCCGGGGATGATGTTTGGCAGCTTTAGATGGAACGGCTCCCTGCAGGTAGAGCCTGGTTCCCCGGGGCAGTGTAATTGAAGTCTGTGATGGTTGTTATAGTTGTTGCAGGAAAGGGGATGATAGTGGAGACGTTGTTGCTTATGGGGGTGATCAGAGCTGGAGTGCAAGGATCACACAAACTCACGTTTTTTGTAGTTTTCCAAGTCATTACTTTGCAGATAGTATAAGCAAAGTATTGTCCACGGAATCTGTACCGGGGCCGGGTTGCTCCCACCCTGACCGAGTCCTTGGCTTCCCACTCCTGCGCTTTGTGTGAGGTCCTGCTGCCGCCTTTAGCTGAACTGCTGGCCCTGTCTCCCTTCACAGGTACCAATCTACTAGGCAACTTGACTCTTCCGTGTCACTGACCCCTACGTGTTGCTTTGTTATGGTACAGTGAAGATGGTGGACCTTCACTATTCCGGTATTCACTGTGTTGTCTGTTTCAGGCACAGCATCGGATCCGGTATCCATCCTATGCACTTCTCCGTAGTGAGTTCAGGGTAACTCCTTGTCCCGGGTGTGTTCCTTTACTTTTCCTTCTCCTTTCCTCAGACCCTGGCTGGCCTGGAAGTCGACAGTGGACCGTGGGTTGAGCTTAAGGCAGCTCCTCTGCTCCCAGGTCCTTCCCTCAGTCCTCTCACTGCAACTCCAACTAAACTCTTGACTGAACTGACCTGAAACTAACTAACTGTCACTCCTGCTCTGATGTAAACAACATTAGCTCCTCCCACTCTTGCAGGTGCCACTTAAGCTCCACCCACGACTCTGCTCTTCCCCACTTCCTAGTGTAGTATCCAGTGTTGTGTGGTGTGGTGAGCTAATCCTTTGTGTTGTTTCTGTGGCACTTTAACCCTTGGGGTGCCACATTTACAGGGATTATGTACAAAGTTTTTGTTGTGACGCCACCTGCTGTGTCTGGTGAGGGATCACCAGCGCCGCTACAGTACTCCGGAGGTCAGTGGGATTGCGGGCAGTGATGGTGTAGTCCCCGCAGGCAGGACTGGGACCTCTGGGACAGTATGGAAAGGGGTGGACAGGTTGCAGCAGAGCTGGGACAGTTGGAGAGTATAGGAATAGTCTGTGGTGAGGTACGGTGAGGGAGAAGAAAGGATGCACACACGCAGCAAAAGTCTCTTTATCTTTTTACTGATGGCTTGTAGGCAAATTGTCCAGAGTACAGACGGGTAGCTGGGCTGCACAGTGGGCTCCCACAGCAAGTGGGTATAAGGCCTCCTCCTCAGTGTGCTTGCTGGGGTACAGTCTATTAAATCCTGACTCGCCTCCACTATCTTCCCTTTTCTGTATCTCTCTCTTCCTCCTGTGCGGTCTCCGGGACGACCTTTCTCCTGAACTGCAGCGCCCTGCTAGTCCTGGTTCCCTCTCTGTGACTCTCTCAGGAGACCGGGTAGCTGACTTCCTCGGTACCAAGGGGTTTTTTGTGGGACTCGTAGATCTCCACTGCTGCGGATCCCCAATATCTGGCTTCTCTTCTGGGGCGAACTCGCGATCTGAGCTAGCTACTCCCCTGTCTCTGTTTCTTCTCTATGCTCCCTGCCTTCAATCCCACTTAGGCTGGTGGGACACTGAAGGGCTACTCAGGGTCTCTGGCCTGGGCCTACACGTGGCCCCAAGCACCAGAACTCTCCTGCAGCTTTTCTAGCGTCTGCCACACTCTGACTAACTCCGCCGCCAGCAGCAGTATTTATAGGGGATCCTGCCTAAGTGCAGCAGGTTGAGCTCCCCCTACTGTGCCAGGGTGGAAGGTGTTGTTTGCAGTACTACCTGCTGTGGAAACCCAGCTGTGCAGCAGAGAGATATGTGGTTACCTGCGTTGGCAGGGCGCCACAGTGGCGATGGGGAAAATGGCTGGGTCTTATAGGGCAAGGACATGTGACATACACAGCCAATGTCACACGCCCTTGCTTGTGTGTAAAAAATGTGTAAAAAATGCACTTTGATGTGTGTGTGTGTGTGTGTGTGTGTGTGTGTGTGTGTGTGTGTGTGTGTGTGATTGGCTGACAGCCTGCACCGCCACACTGTATATGCAGTAAGGAGAAAAAAAAATGGAGATCGGCATTATTTCTGCCGCACTGATCTAAACCCCGCCCCCATCCCCCCTCTCCCCTATCCCCGCACACTATACAATGAAACTGGATATTAACATTCATTAACAGTATTACTGTGAAAATTCAGTTACGCTTTTGGTGAACGAACCGTTATCGAACATAAACTCAAACTGTCGAATTTGAAGCTAATTGTTTGCATTCGTCAAAAGATTTGAACTCCGCCCAAAACAGCTTGAATTTGAGATTGGCGAATATTTTGAATCGAACACTGCTCAGCTCTATTACAAAGTGGAGGGATTAGAGGAGTTAGTTAAAAAAGGAGTAGAATGGGGGTGAAAGTGAAGAGAAACAGAAATATTGTAGTGGCTTTCTATTCCATTACCTTCCAGTCCATTCCAATGCAATTCAAGTCTAATTCAAAGAATTGTACTTGGAAAGCTGTACTTTGAAAGATGTAGTTTGAAAGATGCCTGGATCAGACTAGAGTCTGGATCAGACTCATGGTTCTGAATATAACTGCAGCCAATGGGAATCAGGTGTGGTTGGGGGTGGGGGGTATGGACTGACCATACATTGAGAGTTAAACAAAGGTCATAAAAAAGAGGGAGGGGTTGGAATGGCCTCTCCAAATCATGCTAGAATAATCATTAGAAATGAAAAAGAGCATGGACATGATAGGTAAGAAAATAGTAAAATTTAGAGATTATATGCACTGCACACAGACAGTCAGAAGCCAGGGAAAGCTGTGTAGATTCAAAGCGTACCTGTGGGAAGAGGAAACAGCCCAATTAGATGATACAGATGGTATGTTGATCTTTAACCACAGATGCCTTAGGTGGTCCTGTAACATATGTTTTGGAGGGATTTTTGGAGGGTTAAGAATCTGCCAGACATCAATCAGTTGGAGAGTGTGGAGGCGCCTCGTCAGAAAACCAATTTCCCTGAGACGTAATAATCCTCGTCCAGAAGTGGAGTTGATAGATGGGTCCAAAGTTAACTTTAAATCACCTCCAATTATCGTTGTTCCATCTGCAAAGTCAGCAAGAAAACTTAAGAAGGATCTACAAGACTGAGTCTGATTCCTGTTGGGGAGGTACCAATTTGCAATGGTCAGAACAGAGCCGGCAATCCTTATCTTAAGGAATAGATACTGACCCCACTCGTCTATGCAGGCATCCAGAATCAAATGGACTAAGGTTTTATGAATAGACTCCAAAACCCCTCTCGACCTGGAATTTGGGTTGGTACTATGGCAACTAGGTAGAATAATGTCTGTCTTTAAGCACGGGAACATGACCAGATTTCAAATGGATTTCTTGCAGCAGTATGAGCTGATATCCCTGTCTATGCATGAAAGAAAGAATGTGTGACCTTTTTTAGGAGTATTAAAACTCTTGAGTGTTAAGTGAACTAATTTTTAGTGTCGTCATGCCAGGGCAGAGGTAGAATTTAATAGATGGGAAAACAAGAAAAGGGGGGAGAGGAAGTGGAGCAGAAAAGGAGCAGTAGAGAAAAAAAGAAAGATAAACAAGGAATCAAGGGATTCCTTCAACTCAGAGACACACAGCGCATCTTTAATCAAGTTGCTACTTAATCTCCAGGTCTAAGGTCTATGAGAAGTAGCTGGGATTATCAGATAGAGAAAAATCAGAGCATGATCCGACAATGGTATATCTCCGATGTTTGCCAAAGGACGCCATGAGAGGGCACAATGACTCACCAAAAAGAGATCAATTTGACTATATGAGTTGTGGAAAGTTGAGAAACAAGAGTGATCTTTACCCTGCCGGTTAAGAATCCATCAGACAACCAGTTAGAGAGTGTGGAGGCACCTCATTAGAAAACGGATTTCCCTGAGACATAATGATCCTCGTCCAGAGTGGAGTTGATAGATGGGTCTAAAGTAAAATTTAAATCTCATCCAATAATTGTCATCCCCCCTCTGCAAAATCAGCAAGAAAACTTAAGAAGGATCTGCAAGCCTGAATCTGATATCTGTTGTGGAGGTACCAATTTGCAATAGTCAGAACAGAGCTGGCAATCCTTATCTTAAGGAACAGATATCAACCCCGCTTGACTGTACAGGAATCCAGAATCGAATGGACGAAGGTGGACTGCCTCTTATTATCATCTTTGCCGTAGTAGAAAACTGTTTAATACAAGACCCCTTCCTTCCTCCACCATATTATGTCAACGGATGTTTCCTCACGAACTGCGGTGAAAAGTCCTTTTTTAAAGATAGCAACACTAAAGAAATGAATGAAGTATTAGGCGAAAAATGCCTCCAGCAGAAAATTATGTCCTTAGCAGAACATGAAACAAGACTTTTTTGGACAGTGTCCTCTATGAGATCATATGTGGACTGCAGGCGGGTCCCCAGAGGATTAAGAATTATTAAACCCGTTACAATAGCACAAAATGACAAAGAATGGGAAGAAATTCAAGCAGAATGTTCTGAGAAACTGATCAATTTGGTGTTAAAACAAAACTAGAAAGATCTGAAATCAGTCACAGCTGAGCTCATTAAACTCAAGATTAAACTAAAGCCCAGGATGACTCCCAATGGACAGCATTTTTACAAAAAAATTGACAAGAACCTGTTTCCACTGCAGGCTGAAATAGAAAATAACAAAAAAGGAGAAATATCTCAGAGACAATCAAGACTATGATTTGGGGCATGTTTTTGATTGGAATACAATAACAGTGAATACCCCTAACAGTCGCCCTAAAAAAAATGAAAAATCATCCCAAAAATCCTCCTAAAAATCCCACTACACCTAATACGCCGAAAAATCAGAAAAAAAACATATATTCCTAAAAAACCCAAAACCCCAAGATGGAGTATTGAATCAGAGGCCATCAGTTCAGATGAACAATCCACGGATAAAGGAAGAATGTCAGGCCCTTTAGAAGACGCATCCAGAGAGGACGAGGATGATGAAGAACTTGGAAAAGCCAGACCACCGGCCATAAAGAGGAAGCATGTCTTCTGGAGGGACTAAATTCTAATTGACATGAAAACAATCCCATAAACATTGTGAATCTCACCAAAGAACCCTTCTCAGAAGAAATACAATCAGTCTTGAACAAAGGACTCAATTTTTGTGTGCCAGAGAAGTTTAGTCTTAGAGACTTTAAAATAGATCTTTTTAAGGCTACTAAAAAAATACACCTATACAAACACCTTAACCTTGGGGTATCTAAAACAAAATCAGGGGAGCACACAGAGAAAGGTGAAAATCCGATTGAAATCGGACCTTTGTTTTTTTTTTGGCCAGATGGTGCTTTAAACAAAGTTGTGAAAGATGCAAATCTTTTGTTGAGTAATGCTGAAGGTGATGACTTTCATGGAGACTCTATTCCCACTAAAAAATACAATTTTTTTGTTGGAGGCGTTAAATCTACTTTTATGCCCCCAATATCACCGGGTAACAATATAGACCTCTTTCAAGAAATGGTAATAAAAGATATGGAAGCTTTAATCTTTTCTGAATTTCCCCTAAATTTAAATAAAAAAGAAAGGGAGGCTATAAAAAAAAAAAAACAAAGTCAAAACAACTTTATTATCAGAAAAGCTGATAAAGGCAATAGTATTGTTCTCCTCACCAGAGAACAATACATCACAGAGGCATACCGACAGCTAAATAATGAAGAAGTTTATAAAAAAAACTCTATGCAGATCCTATTATGTCCCAAAAAGAAAAATTACGAAAAACTTTTTACACAAAAGTGTTTTGAATAATCAAATTACTAAAAAGCAGGCAGAAAAACTCCTGCCAGAATATCCTCTGCGACCTCACTGGTATGCATTACCCAAAGTACATAATTCGCTTTCAGATCAACCTATTGTGGCAGGGACACGTTCCCTCACCGAACCCCTGTCAAGATATGTTGACTGGCTATTATGTTCCCTATTACCAACTATACTCTCTTATGTCAAAGATTCTTTTGACTTTATAAAAATGATCAACCAAGTAGAATGGCAAGAGACTTTCAACTTAGTCTCTATTGATGTAGAGAGACTGAAAAATATAGACATTCAGATCCTCCTGGAAACATGGACCAGAGACGAAAACGAATCCCTGGTGCCTATTGGATACAAGGAATTCTCGGTCCATGCCCAGAAAAATAAAAACATCAAACAGGGACGGGGCTCAGGAGGAGTACTGATCTGGTATAAAGAGGAGCTCCACCAGTACATCAAACCGGTAAAGAGAGGAGGCAGTCAAATATGGATCAGAATCAGTAGCTCCATCCTCACCTGTCAGTCTGATGTCTACCTCTGCGCCACCTATATACCACCGCCAGAGTCCCCCTACTTCACTCCAGACTGCTTCGAGATCTTACAAGGAGAAGCCGCCCATTATCAGGCCCTGGGCAAAGTTCTCATCTTTGGAGACCTCAATGCAAGAACTGGGAGAGAGAGAGACTTCCTGACCATGGATGGAAACATCTACATACTTGGAGCAGAGAATGACAGCCAGGACTCTGTACACACAGAGAAACAGCTATGACAGCACAGTCAACAAAAGTGGCAGAAAGCTCCTGAACGTATGTAGAAGTTTAGGACTTCATATCCTTAATGGACGAAGCAAGGGTGACTCCCTAGGAAGGTATACACTAAACTCCCATGTAGGGAGGAGTGTAGTACACTACGCCATTACAGACATGAACCTGGCAGATGTCAGTGCCTTCATAGTCACCCCACAAATGCACCTGTCAGACCACAGCCAACTTCTTCTGTACATGAAATCTACAGAGAAACCATCCACTCAGAAGCCACAGCAGAGCGGCCTCTTCAGCCGGCTTCCATCCTATAAATGGTCCAAAATGTCGGCATTAAAGTATAAAGAGGCTTCCAGCAGCCCTGAAATACAGCGGATGCTCCACCACTTCTACAACTACGAGTACAAGCCGAACCCAGAGGGAGTGAGCCAAGCCGCAAAGGACCTCAACAATATATTCTATGCAATGGCCAGACTGTCCAACCTTAAAAAAGTCACCTACAAGAGACCTAAAGAAACACAGGACAATGGTTGGTTTGACAGAGAATGTAAAGCCATACGGAAGACTCTGAGAACAGCCTCATCAAGAAACACAGAGACCCCATCCACCCGGGCCTGAGGGAAGCCTATGACTCCATACAGAGGCAGTACAAAACCATCCTCAGGAGGAAGAAGCAGAGTTACATCTCTACCAAGCTCAACCAACTCCAAGACGCCCTCCAACACAACTCCTTCTGGGAACTATGGAACCACATGGGCACAAAAAAGAAAAACAACACCTATATCCAAAATGACAACATCTGGCTCCAGTACTTCAGAGACCTCTATAAAGACATCCCAAAGGAAGAACTAAGCCAAGAACAGGAAAACATAATGGCAAAACTAAAAGCAATGGAGGGAAAAATCAAAAACTTCCAAAACCCGGTGGATACACCTATAACACTACAGGAAGTAACCGAGAGAATCTCTTCCATAAGGTGTAGAAAAGCCGGTGGCCTGGATGGGATCCTACCAGAAATGCTGAAGTACAGCCCACCAGAAATACAGGCTGCAATGGTCAAACTGTTCAATATTGTGCTGAGGGCCGGCTACTTCCCCCGTACCTGAAACCAAGGCCTCATTACACCCATCCACAAGAGTGGGGACAGGTATGACCCAGCCAACTACAGAGGCATATGTTTCAGCAGCAACCTGGGAAAACCGATCAACAGCATCCTGAACAAGAGGATCCTCACCTTCCTCACCGAGCACAACGTCCTCAGCAAGAGCCAAGCAGGGTTCATGCCGAACCACCGCACCACTGACCACATCTACACTCTGCACAGCCTCATTCAGAGACACGTCCACAATACAAAGAATGGAAAATATACACTTGCTTTGTGGACTTTAAAAAGGCCTATGATTCGGTGTGGCACCTGGGCTTATTCCTGAAACTGCTGGAGAGCGGAATAGGAGGAAAGACCTACGATGTCATCAAAAGCTCCTACACCGAGAACCGCTGCAGCGTGAATGTGAATGGTAAAAGGACAGCTTATTTCCAGCAGAGCCGTGGAGTCAGACAAGGCTGCAGCCTAAGTCCAACGCTCTTTAATATCTATATCAACGAGCTGGCTACCGCTCTGGAATCCTCCACCGCACCAGGTCTCACCCTCCATGACTCTCAGGTGAAATTCCTGTACGCAGATGACCTGCTGCTGCTGTCACCAACCGAGAAAGGCCTCCAAGACAACCTGAAAATCTTAGAGAACTTCAGCTCCACCTGGGCACTACCGGTCAATCTAAAGAAAACCAACACCATGGTGTTCCAGAGGAGAAAGAAAAGATCAGACCAGCACCCATCATTTGTCCTCAACAACTGCGACCTCAAAGGAACAGACAAATATACTTACCTGGGCCTAGAGACTCACCGGTCAGGGAGCTTCAAACAAGCCATAGAGACCCTGAAAGACAAGGCTTGCAAAACCTTCTATGCCATCCGAAGGAAACTCTACCATCTGAAGCCACCAGTGAGGGTCTGGCTAAAAATCTTCGACTCCATCATCGCCCCAATCCTCCTGTATGGCAGTGAAGTCTGGGGTCCTCACACCTACCCAGACTGGTCAAGGTGGGACTCCAGTCCAACAGAAATATTCCACCTGGAATTCTGTAAGCACCTTCTCCAGGTCCACCGGAGCACCTCCAACAGTGCTTGTCGGGCCGAGCTGGGCAGATTCCCTCTACACCTAACGGTTCTAAAGAGGGCGCTGTCATTCCGGGCTCACCTGCATAGGAGCAATCCAAGCTCCTATCACCATAAAGCCCTGATACATGTAGGTGAAACAGAAAAACCAGAACCCTCGGAACAGCCCAGCCAAACCCAACACAACCAGAACATCAATCACAACCTGACAAAAGCCGGAATCAGGAAGATGGTAGAAGAGGGCCAAGAGAGGTATGTCAGTGACTGGAAGAACGATATCTTCAGCTCACAGAAACTGACCACGTACAGGAGTCTGCAGAGAGACTACAGACTGGCCCCATATCTGGAGAAACTCCCTGACCCCAGAGACTGCAAGATCCTGAGCAGATATAGACTCAGTGCCCACAGTCTGGCCATCGAGTCCGGCAGACACAGGCAGAGATACAAGCCCAGGGAGGAAAGACTGTGCCAACACTGTGACCAGGAAGCCCTGGAGGACGAAACCCACTTCCTGCTACACTGCTCCAAATACTCAGCAGTGAGGGACACTCACTTCAGGAGACTCTCACATCTCTTCCCGGATTTCATCACCATGAAGGAGGAAGAAAAAACATCTATCCTGCTGGGAGAAGAAGAGAGAGCAGTGGAGATAGCAGCGCGGTATGTGAGCGAATGCCATAGACTGCGAGAAAAAGAACTATGATGCCATGGACTATAGCCTCCACATTGGATCTGCCCCCATCCACCTTCCCTATGCCATGGACTATAGCCCCCACCCTGGACTTGCCCCATCCACCTTCCCTATGCCATGGACTATAGCCCCCCATCCCGGATCCGCCCCATGCACCTTCCCTACAGCTCCTACCCAACATCCCCACAGTCCCTATCACTATTCCCTCTATACAATTGCTTTGGCAAAACTGAGGTGTATTTGGTCCTGCCAATAAAGCTTCTTTGAATCTTGAATCTTGAGTCTCAATACCCGGATCCCCCTGGACCTAAGAATAGAGTGTGTAAAAACTATCCTTGAAAAAAATGACACTGATAGCCTATTAAAAACTTCATCTGTGGTTCTTTCGACTTTATTTTGAAGAGCAACACGTTTAATTTCCTTGAGAAATGGTACTTGCAACGCGGTGGGACCTCAATGGGGACACCGGTAATTAATACACGACCAATCAGGATTCATTCCCGGCCGCACTACTGCCGACGCCACTAGAAGAGCCTTAAATTTAGTACTACTAGTTGAGAAATCTAACATATCATCTGCCTTTTTAGCGCTAGACGCGGAAAAGGCTTTTGATAGAGTATATTGGCCTTTCCTTTTTAATACCTTAAAAAAGTTTATTCAAATAGTTCCCTTTCAAAAACATTCCACTTAACTAATGGTACCAGACAAGGTTGTCCCCTTTCCCCCACTCTTTTTGCATTATTCATAGAGCCTTTTGTAGCGACAATCAGAGCTAATCAGAATATTAAAGGTATACCCATAGATAAAGACCAAATTAAAATTGCGCTCTTTGCGGACGATATACTCCTCACTATTTCAAACCCACTTAAATCTTTAAGACACCTGGTATCCGCAATAGAGAAATTCTCTTCCCTCTCCCTATATAAAATTAACTCAACAAAATCACAAATAATAGATTTTAATATTGACGAAACATTGTTAGACTATATGAAGGAAGAATTTAATTTTTTGTGGGAGGAGAAAAGCATCTCCTATTTAGGAATAAATATAACTAAATCTGTCTCGAGTGTAATCCAGGAAAATTTAGCGACCCTCTATAAATCTCCTCATATGGATTATTTAAGATTAGTAAAAATTGAAATCTCTTGGTTAAGCAGGATTGAGGCATTCAAAATGCTTCTCCTGCCTAAATTAATGTACGTGTTTAGAGCCTTACCAAGTTATATTCCTAAGACCTCTCTTATTAGATTTCAATCTCAATTGAAGGCATTTATATGGAACCACAAAAAACCTAGATTCTCTGGCGTATCACTGGAGAGGCACAAGAAAATGGAAGGTCTTGGACTATCCAACCTGTATAACTACTATCTAGCCTCTATCATCAAGCTTTCGCAGAGTTGGCTTCTGGAATCATTCAACATGTGCTGGATCAATATAGAACACTCAATAGCTAAAAATAAGAACCTATTAGCTTTACTGTTGGCTCACTTGATGGACTCTTCAAAAAAAAGCCCCCGACCACCCCACTTTAAAGGCAGTTATCTGTGCATGGAGACACCTTACGGTTAAAGCTGCCAAATATTTTACCCCAACAAAGCTACAAAACATCCCCTTGGTAATATTGGAAATTTTAGTACCACACCTAGATCTCTCAACATGGCTCGAAAAGGGTATACTGTACCTCAATGACTTAATTTTTGAAAACTCCCTAATCCCATTTTACACCTTGCAATTTAAATACTCTCTTTCCAGGGACGAAAGAATGAAAGAATGAAAAATCTCCTCTAAAATTTTCACTCCCACAAATAATAGTGGATCTCTTAAACTCTCCACATAAGGCCTCTAATTGGAAGACAAACGAACTTTACAAAATTATTACCGAGGAAATAGAACTCCATAAACTACCTTTTTTTGAGGCATGGGAAAAAGAATTGAATATCCAAATTGACCTACAAAAAATGACTAAAACCTTAAACTTTACTTACTCCCATACTGTCTGTGCCTCAATTCAAGAATCTTTTTACAAAACACTCTCCAGATGGTACTGGACTCCTGTAAAGCTACACCATGTTAACCCGACTTATCCACCTACCTGCTGGAGAGATTGTAAAAATCTAGGCACTTTGTTGCATATTTTTTGGGCTTGCCAAAGTTGCTAAATTTCTGGAATGGTTTTAAAGTACTCATAACAGATATCACAGGATGGATAATAACATTGACTCCGCAACTAGTCCTATTATCAATAGGTACTAGATGGCGGCCCGATTCTAAAGAATCGGGTAGTCTAGAATCCATATATAGTCTATTTACTAATAGTTAGGGGAGTGCGGTGAAATGAATTGTGTGTATACAGGTGGCTCAGTGGTTAGCAGTGAGTGCGGTGGCTCAGTGGTTAGCAGTGAGTGCGGTGGCTCAGTGGTTAGCAGTGAGTGCGGTGAGATTGGTCAGCGCAGCGGCGTGGGCAGAGTGGTCAGCACAGCGGCATGGGCAGAGTGGTCAGCGCAGCGCCGTGGGCAGAGTGGTCAGCGCAGCGCCGTGGGCAGAGTGGTCAGCGCAGCGCCGTGGGCAGAGTGGTCAGCACACACATACATACATACACACACACACTCCACTATAGTTAGCACCGACCCTGCGTCTTCCTCGCCGCTTGGATCCTGAGTCGACATGTCGCCACCCGCGGACGACTGGATCCAATATGGCGTCCGGGAAGTTTGGCGACACTTCTTGGACGCTATAATGGATCCAGTAGTTGGGGAGTGGCGACATGTCGACTGAGGATCCAGGCAGCTGATGCAGGGCCGGTGCTAACTATAGCAGAGTGTGTGTGTGTGTGTGTGTGTGTATGTGTGCGGACAAAGTGAGGGAAGTGCGGACAAAGTGACGGAAGTGAGTACATACACACATATATACACATACTGTACATTGCATATGGAGGGGTGAGGAGAGCGGAGGCTGGAGGGGTTGAGGAGAGGTGAGGAGAGCGGAAGCTGGAGGGGTGAAGAGGCAGAGGACAGGGGAGGCTGGAGGGCAGAGGACAGGGGAGGCATGAGGGCAGAGGACAGGGGAGGCTGGAGGGCAGAGGAGAGGGGAGGCTGGAGGGCAGAGGAGAGGGGAGGCTGGAGGGCAGAGGAGAGGGGAGGCTGGAGGGCAGAGGAGAGGGGAGGCTGGAGGACAGGGGAGGCTGGAGGGCAGAGGACAGGGGAGGCTGGAGGGCAGAGGACAGGGGAGGCTGGAGGGCAGAGGACAGGGGAGGCTGGAGGGCAGAGGACAGGGGAGGCTGGAGGGCAAAGGACAGGGGAGGCTGGAGGGCAGAGGAGAGGGGAGGGGAGGCTGGAGGGCAGAGGAGAGGGGAGGCTGGAGGGCAGAGGAGAGGGGAGGCTGGAGGACAGGGGAGGCTGGAGGGCAGAGGACAGGGGAGGCTGGAGGGCAGAGGACAGGGGAGGCTGGAGGGCAGAGGACAGGGGAGGCTGGAGGGCAGAGGAGAGGGGAGGCTGGAGGGCAGAGGAAAGGGGAGGCTGGAGGGCAGAGGAGAGGGGAGGCTGGAGGGCAGAGGAGAGCGGACGCTGGAGGACAGAGCGGACGCTGGAGGACAGAGCGAACGCTGGAGGGCAGAGCGGACGCTGGAGGGCAGAGCGGATGCTGGAGGGCAGAGCGGACGCTGGAGGGCAGAGGACAGGGGAGGCTAGAGGGCAGAGCGGAGGCTGGAGAGCAGAGCGGAGGCTGGAGGGCAGAGCGGAGGCTGGAGGGCAGAGCGGAGGCAGGAGGGCAGAGCGGAGGCTGTAGGGCAGAGGACAGGGGAGGCTGGAGGACAGAGGCTGGAGGGCAGAGCGGAGGCTGGAGGGCAGAGCGGAGGCTGGAGGGGAGAGCAGAGGCTGGAGGGGAGAGCGGAGGCTGGAGGGCAGAGCGGAGGCTGGAGGGGAGGCTGGAGGGCAGAGGACAGGGGAGGCTGGAGGGCAGAGGACAGGGGAGGCTGGAGGGCAGAGGACAGGGGAGGCTGGAGGGGAGAGGGTAGGCGGGAGGGGAGAGGGGAGGCTGGAGGGCAGAGGAGAGGGGAGGCTGGAGGGCAGAGGAGAGGGGAGGCTGGAGGGCAGAGGACAGGGGAGGCTGGAGGGCAGAGCGGACGCTGGAGGGCAGAGGACAGGGGAGACTGGGGGGAAGAGGACAGGGGAGGCTGGGGGGAGAGGACAGGGGAGGCTGGAGGGCAGAGCGGAGGCTGGAGGGCAGAGCGGAGGCTGGAGGGCAGAGGACAGGGGAGGCTGGAGGGCAGAGGAGAGGGGAGGCTGGAGGGCAGAGGCTGGAGGGGAGAGCGGAGGCTGGAGGGGAGAGCGGAGGCTGGAGGGCAGAGGACAGGGGAGGCTGGAGGGGAGAGCGGAGGCTGGAGGGCAGAGGACAGGGGAGGCTGGAGGGGAGAGCGGAGGCTGGAGGGGAGAGCAGAGGCAGGAGGGGAGAGCGGAGGCTGAAGGGGCAGAGGCTGGAGGGCAGAGGCAGGAGGGGCAGAGGCTGGAGGGGCAGAGGGGAAGAGGCTGGAGGGGAAAGGGGGGAAGCAGGAAAAATGTGCTGTGAAGATAAAAATTCAAATTTCGCGCCTGAAACTGTATTTGCCCCAACCAAGATGGTGGGCACGACCTGAGGGGGCGTAATTGTGGGCGGGAACTGGGCGGGGACTGTGGGCGGGAACTAAAGAATGATTGCGGCCGGCATCTTGGTTGAGGCATTTTGCGGGGAAGATGCCGGCTAAGAGGAAGCAGGACGTGGAGATCCCGGCCGGAGTAAGAAGAGGTCGGGATCGGAGGGAAGACGTCTGGATGACCCGGAGATCGGGACGATCGAGGAAGACGGGGTGGTATGTATGAACTACGGGTGGACGCTGACAGTGTGTGTGTGTGTTTGTGTGGGTGTGTGAGTGTGTATGTGTGATGTGGTTGGGATGGTATGTGTGTGTTTGGGAGGACTGTAGTGAGAGGCTGTGTGTGTGTGTTTGATGAGACAGTAGGGAGGGGCCGATGGGTTACGGCAAAGGGCGGAACTTGGGCGAGCGGAACGTTGAAACGCCGGTGCCTGTAGCTGCACGGAAAGTTCCGCGCGGCTACCCCGCACTGTGACGTCAGCAGCATGGTCGAAGGCCATCACGGAAGTAAACCTTCGGGTTCTCCGGAAGTGGCCTTCGGCTTTTATATAATAGATTGAAGACCTTCCTAAACAGTTTAGATTTATAATCTCGCACATACTCTTAACAGCAAAAACCACCATAGCAGCCAGATGGAATAATATTGAACCGCCAACTCCAATGGAATTAATAGAACGAGTAGTTCAACATAGTATCTTTGAATACAACAACTCTATAAAAAAATAATACTTTTTTAAAAAATTTTAGAACATTGGAAACTATGGATAGTTAAATTTTCTCCCCTTTTAATAAACAAGGCCTAGTGACATTATTTGTTGAAACAATTGTGATGTAACCGCTAAGTGATTTTTCTTTTTTTTTTTACATAATATATTTCTATCTTTATTGCGTTTTCTCTTTTAAACTTTACCGCTTGGTGTAGTGTGGTATTTAAATTAGTGAGATCAATTTTTCCACAATGGGGACACCGGGTGCATGTACCTTTGCTAATTTATTCTTAGCGGTTTTTGAAGAGGTTTACATTTATGATACTAATAATCCCTTTTTGAGATATATCAAATGCCATCTTAGATATGTGGACGATATTTGTATGGTTTGGGATAGCACTGAGTCTGATTTTTCGGCTTTTGTAAATTATTTAACTACCATAAACACTTATAATATGTTGTTCACTTCTCAATATGGTGGGAAAAGTCTCAATTTCCTCTATATAAAAATGGAAATTCATAATGGTAAATTGATAAAACCCTGTTTCAAAAAACCCACCACTACAAACAGTGCCGCACCGTCCATTGGACAGTGTGAGCCCTGAGTCTCAGGCGGCAAGCAGGCAGGGGGAGCGGCTGTGTAGAATGGGGCGGTGCCTGCACCACACAGCGGCTTCCTGTGCTGCAGCATGTAAGGCACAGCCTCTCCCTCTGCCTGCTCCCCTGGAGCTAACAACCCCCCCCCGCGCTCCTCACCCGGGGCTAACAGCACCCCCCTCCTCCTCACCCACAGCCAGCACTAGCACCCCCCGCTCCTCACCCGCTGCAGGCGCTAGAACTCCCCCTCCTCACCCGCGGCTCAGGCGGTGGGAAGACTTCATGAACCCCTGACTACAAACTCGTATCTACATTATGATAGTGACGCGCCCCAGGGCTCGGGTACTCGGCCCCCGGGCTGTTTCAGTAAGGGATGTCACGGATGGCCATCCCGAGGCCGTGGCCCTGGTGGTCAGCTGAAGTGTGTGGGGGGTATTTGCAGGGGATTATTTTCAGTGTTTGCCTTCGTGACGCCACCTGCTGATTCTGGTGATGCTCACCAGTGCCGCCACAGTCCTCCGGTGGTCGGTGGTATTGCGGCCTAGATGGATTAGTCCCCGCAGGCGGGACTGGGCCACCGAGGCAGTGATGCTGTAAGGCAAACAGTTTGTATAGAAAGGATGCAGCAGAGTCAAAACTTCACTTCACCGGGTAACCTTACTTGAAAAACTTTCTTTCATCAATACAGTCTTTCAGCAGTTATTGGTGGTATAATGGCAAATGCTCTGGATGCTGCAATTGGGATTTCTGATGATAGATGAAACCCTCCTTTTACTCCTTTCTTTTCCATCTTTTCTTTTTGTTCCTAGTACTGTGAAGTCTGATCTCTTAGAGATGACCTGACCTCCTGCTGCTTGTTTTAGTCTCCTCTCCCTTGTACCCGCCGGGTGAACCTTCTGTTGAATACCGCAGCCGTCTACTGCGGTTCTGATTCCCCTCTTATAGGTTTCCTAGGAGTCGGGGCCATATCTGTAATATCCCCGTTTAACGGATTTTCTGTGAGCCGTGTAGGAACTCACAGTTGCGGGCTCCGGTAACGACTGTTACTGTCGCTATCTTCCCTCCCAGGGTCCCTTCCACCCACTATTCTAGTGTGTGAGTGTTGCTCCAGGGTCCTATCTAGTGACCATAGTCCCAACTGCAGTGGAGTACTACACCACTTTTCTGGGTGCAGTACCCCTTTCGTGGCACCTAAGTAGTGGGGCGCCACACTCCCCCTTGATTGAACATGCTCGTCCCCAAGCATCATATTTGTCCTTCAGGAAGTGAAAACATTTTTATATTTATGCAAACCAATGGGTAAACTATATACAAGGCATGAATATTTGAATTTTCTTCCCCATCCGGGCAGGCACATATCTTATAACGTTGCATATAAAACAGTACACACATTATTCACTACTCTGGCCCAACGGGACTGTTTCTAGCATGTGGGCCCAGCGTTAATCTTTGGTCCTACACAGTCCAGTGTGCGTTATCACCGCTGGGCCGCTCTTCTTCACACATCATTAAAGCATAACGAGGAAAGTTCAATAAAAAGTCTCAGGGTCGTCAGGACACATTCTTCATTTAGGGAATGGGGTAGTTCTCAAGCAGGAAAAAAGGGCTATGTACAGGGGAACACAATGTCTCTCATCGGGAGTCTATTGTTAAATACTGTGATCAGTCTATTCTTGAGATCCTGATGGCGAACCATCCAAGCGGGGCAGGGTATATCTCATACGTGACCTGCTCACCTCTGTATAGGTCTCTCCAGAGATGTCCTTTCCTTAGGAACGACTCAACATCCCGCCAGGAAAAGAATATTTTGTCTAATAGTCCTGGCTTTCTCAAGAATCCCCAACTGTCTTTGTGGTAAACTGAGATGACCACCCTGGTCTTCCGCAACTCCATTGGCAACGGGGGGGTAAGTGCGGGCTTCATCCCTCAGTCTTTTAGTGGTGCTCTCCCTCTGGTACCAGTCCTCCCTTTCCCTGTGTCTGGCTACCTGGCTCCTCTCATCTTGGGTTGACCGGGTGCTGTGCAGGGACTGGTATGGGGGCAGTGAGGTGCAGCTGCCGTGTGGTGTGGGGATAGCACATACCTTTGCGGCATTCAAGATGGCGGGGACTCCCTGGCGGTGCTGCTGCCAAGCTGTCCACCACGCTCCCTCCGGGGTGCTTCCTCCTGAGGCTCCAGCCGGTTCCTCGAAGTCGTCATCGTAGTAGTCATCGGGCTCTTCGTAGAGCTCCTCAATCTCCACGTCTGGTATGGTAGGTTCAGGAGCAGGCGTAGGTGCAGTCTCCAGCCGGGGACTGCTGCTGGCCCGGGATGGTGGTGGTGTCGGGGGCTCCGTCTGCGTCCCCAAGTCCCGGGTCTGGGCCTGTGGTGGAAGGGAGGTGCAGTACTGCTCCACTGCTCTTGCCGCAATCTCTGCCTCCCGTGCCTCACGGGCTGTTCTTCTCGCCGACAGCTCGTAGGTTTGTTCTGCGCTCCACCGCCGGCACACCCACGTGAGCGTTTGCTCCATCTCCTGTCGGAGCCAGGTGGACGAATGCTGCCAATAGTCTGCATCCCCTTCGATGGTGAGTAGGGACGCAGCTGCTGGATCGCCTCTCTCAGCGTGGGTCTGTTCCTCCAGCTCGCGGAAGACATCTCTCCATCGGGGTGCTGCCATGCTGCCGGGTACACAGGAGTCTAATGGTGTCTGTCCTTCTCTTCAGCGATGGGCGGGCATTCCCCTGGAACTTCCTGTGGGCCGCCCCCCTGATTGATTGATGGCAATCGGGGCGGCCACACTTTTTCGCGCCTCTGGCTAGGCCCTCCTTCTTGGGTCCTCAGGCAATAATGGCGGGAACCCATTTTCGGCACCGTACAAGGCAGAAAAAGTCAGTTTTAAGTCCAGTGGTACCGGGCACTTTATTCTGTTCGTGAGCGCCAGAAGCTGACACGCCCCAGGGCTCAGGTACTCAGCTCCCGGGCTGTTTCCGTCAGGGATGTCACGGATGGCCATCCCGAGGCCGTGGCCCTGGTGGTCAGCTGAAAGTGTGTGGGGGTATTTACAGGGGATTATTTACATTGTTTGTTTTCATGACGCCACCTGCTGATTCTGGTGATGCTCACCAACGCCGCCACAGTCCTCCGGTGGTCGATAGTATTGCGGCCTAGATGGATTAGTGCCCGCAGGCGGGACTGGGCCACCGGGGCAGTGATGCTGTAAGGCAAACAGTTTGTATAGAATGGATGCAGCAGAGTCAAAACTTCACTTCACCGGGTAACTTTACTTGAAAAACTTTCTTTCATCAATGCAGTCTTTCAGCAGTTATTGGTGGTATAAAGGCAAATGCTCTGGATGCTGCAATTGGGATTTGTGATGATAGATGGAGCCCTCCTTTATAATCCTTCTTTTCTTTTTGTTCCCAGTACTGTGAAGTCTGATCTCTTAGAGATGACCTGACCTCCTGCTGCTTGTTTTAGTCTCCTCTCCCTTGTACCCGCCGGGTGAACCTTCTGTTGAATACCGCAGCCGTCTACTGCAGTTCTGATTCCCCTCTTATGGGTTTCCTAGGAGTCGGGGCCATATCTGTAATATCCCCGTTTAATGGATTTTCTGTGAGCCGTGTAGGAACTTACAGTTGCGGGCTCCGGTACCTGGTTTCCTTCCTATGGGGTAAGCTCTTCTGTTACTCACTTCCCCATTAGAGTGAACTCTGCCTCTGAGTTTCCTCTCTCTCTTTCTCTTTCTTTGGGATCTTTGCTTTCTGGGGCCATTCAGCCGAGGTGGCCCTCCTTGCTCCTTCAGGCTGGCTGCCTGGCTCCTTTCCACACTCCCTCCTCCTCATACTCTACTCTCCGACTGACCTGTTTGGTTCTCTCTAGAGGTCGCTATTTTCCCTCCCAGGGTCCCTCCCACCCACTATTCTAGTGTGTGAGTGTTGCTCCAGGGTTCCATCTAGTGACCATAGTCCCAACTGCAGTGGAGTACTACACCGGTATTCTGGGTGTAGTACCCCTTTTGTGGCACCTACATAATGGGGCGCCACAATAGTGCCCACCCGTCGCATACAAAAGAAGCGCTACCATATAGCCAATTTTTGAGACTGAAAAGACTGAATAACAACAAAATTATTTTAAAGAAACAAGCAGACAATTTGGAGGCCATCTTTAAAAAGAGAGGTTACCCCGACAAAACATTGAAAACTGCTAGGGACCGAGCCTTTAACAAAAAACATGCACACACCACCATAACTACACAAAAAGAGAGTGATGACAGACCTAAAAAAAAATTTTTTTTCAATTTCAAATATGGCCTCTTACAATCAGAAATAAAATCTTCCATTCTAAAACAATGGCATGTTACTTACAGCAAATCGAGATTTGCAAGCTTTAAATCTCAGTAGTCCTAAAAACTTGAGAGATCTATTAATTCAGAACAAAATAACTAATCCAAAGAAAAAAGACCTGGTTAGATCTAAAACGCCCAAAGGGCAATTATAAGTGTAAAAACTGCCATTTCTGTGAGTTTCACGATACTAATAATCCTATTATTATAGGTGACCATATTAAGTACGTAGATTCACTGATCACTTGCAAAACTAGCTGGGTGGTTTATGTAGTTTTTTGTCCCTGCAAACGATACTATATAGGGAAAACCATTCGTCCTCTATATGTACGTTTCAAGGAACATTATAAATCAATCAGTTCAGGTTCTGGTTCTCCACCCTTAATTAAACATATTCACGATGATCATGATGGCCATCCTAATGTACTTAGCTTTGCAAGTCTGGAAAAAATTAATCCAGCATCAAGGGGTGGCGATACCCATAGAACCCTCCTCTGCAAAGAAGCTAGGTGGATTCTTGACACGCGGGTTCAGGGAGCGCTGGGTCTAAACGACAAATTAGATCTTGCCCTGTTCTTATGAAAGAATGTTTTTCGGCTCATCTTCCTCTTTCCTCTTCTTCTTCATCCCTTTTTTTACTCTCGCATTACCATTGGCCCTTCTGTCCTATGTCTATTTTCCAGCTCCAATCTCATTCTATTTTTCCTTATCCTCTGGCTCCCTCTAGTGGTTATTATTTTTTAAGACTCAACCTCGGTAAATATAATTTGTATGGTTTCTGCATCCTTTTTTAGGCTCCTCATATATACAGGAAAACCATTTGCTAAAGTGTAAATAATTATCTTTGTAATAACTGATATGTGAACTGTGCCCTGGGTGAACCTGCTTCTGACTTCAGTAAAGGTAAAGGAGACTGTTACCCCTGTGTCTGTCAGTTCTTTCATGCACTGAACCCTGCACCCCCAACAAACTATCACAGTCAGCCATAGATGTTACGGTTGCCCTGGGTACCTGCTCTTCCCGTGGAGAGCTGAACTATCCTTGCTGCTACTCCTATCATCCCCAGAGGTCTCGACTGCAGCAGCAGCTATACCGGCCGCATTCCACGTGTGGCATCACAATACTCTTTTATTTTTGCTTTATTTTATTTTTCTCCATTTTTCCAATCCCCTTTTTAACTGCTTGCCAGACAAGGGGATCACCACCATATTAAGTATGTAGATTCACTGATCACTTGCAAAACTAGCTGGGTGGTTTATGTAGTTTTTTGTCCCTGCAAACGATACTATATAGGGAAAACCATTCGTCCTCTATATGTACGTTTCAAGGAACATTATAAATCAATCAGTTCAGGTTCTGGTTCGGGCCGGGTCACACCACCATGACCTCCCGCAGCCCCAGACCACGAGAGGTCTCGGTTCTGAGTACCCCATAGTCCCCGCCAGGGGTGAGACATATACAGTGACGGGTGGTGGAATATCCCAGGATGGGGAACACATATAGTGATGGGGGTGCAATATTCCAGAATGAGAGGCCTATAGAGTGATGGCGGGGTGCAATATCCCAGTATGGGGGTGCAATATCCCAGTATGGGGCTATATTCCAGGATGGGAGGTTATATACCAGGATGGGGAGCTATATACCAGGATGGGAGACTATATATCAAGATGGGAGGCTATATACCAGGATAGGAGGCTACATTCAGGATGGGGGACATTTATTACCTGGACAAAGCCAGGGATGGGGACGTTACCCCTATAATAGTGTCAGCAGGAGCAGTTCCCCCCCATAACAGGTAATAATAACCTAATTTTTTACTTTTTTTTCCCCCTATTTTCCTCCTCTAAAATCTGGGTGCATCTTATCGTCCTTATTTAGCCCCCTTGAACTTTTCAACCTTTTGCCACATTTCAGGCTTCACACATAAAGATATAAATTCTAATTTTTTTTGTGAAGCATCAACAAGTGGGACACAATCATGAAGTGGAATAAAATTTATTGCATATTTTAAACTTTTTTAACAAATAAAAAACTGACAAGTGGAGTATGCAATATTATTCGGCCTCTTAACTTTCAGTGCAACTCACTCCAGAAGTTCAGTGAGGATCTCTGAATGATCCAATGTTGTCCTAAATGACTGGTAATGATAAATAGAATCCACCTGTGTGTAATCAAGTCTCCGTATAAATGCACCTGCTCTGTGATAGTCTCACGGTGGGGTTACACGTCGCAATATCGGCGTCCAACTCCGACCCAACTCCGACAAAAAGTCACGTGGTTCGGGAGTTGGACCCGATATCGTTCGCGCGTTGTACAGTTTGAACGTACAACGTGATGCTGGAACGATGCCAAAACGATATCGGAGTCAAATGAGCGTGCTCTCCAACGGGCCGATATTGGATGGAGGTTGGAGCCGGATCGTGCTGTGTGACAGCCCAACTCCGATTTCAACCCAGATTGTTTGGTCGTTCCCGGAAGTCCCGTAGGCGTTTCGAATGTTTAATTTAGAATCCGCCCAGCGGCAAGGATTGGTGGCTAGGTAGTGTTTGCGGATTGGCTGAGCGTTGCTAAGCAGCCATTTTGTTTGTTATGAAGTTTAGGATTGTGATGTGCGTTGCATTAATCATGTGTTAGCTGGAACAGTGCAAAGGTTGCGAACAGAATGTATCAAAACACCATTCCCCATCTCCTGTAGTCATCTTGCAAATAGTTTAGGGACCGTGTCACGATGACTAGACTATGGAATTAGAACAATTTGGTTAGGTTTTGCAGATGGAGACATGTGTTCAATGTTAATGCACTGAAAAGGAACATCGTCCAAAGACTACTTTACATCTCACAACGCACTCCATATGTAATTTTCTGATGTGTATACATCGTGTGTGGGCGACGATAATGCGTTGTTCTCTGGCCACTTTATGACCTCGGAGCGTGCCCTGGCTTTATCCACTATGTGGGGGCGACTCCTTTGCGGAGCCACAAATTCTGCACCGCTCCCGGTCTTTGCGTCGTGACGTCATGACGTTGTCTTGCATCAGTCTCAGCCTTATAGGTGGAGTCAAGTGTCTGCAGTAAACATGGCGGCGGCACAGCGTTCAGTAGCCTGGGGCGAGCCAGAGCTGCTTATTTTATTTGATGTCTTAGACAGACATGACTATTGGTGCGCCCTGCCACACCATCACCCCAGGCTTCATAAGAAACGTATCGTCCTCAAGGTGCAACGTGCCCTGATGCGGGACTTACACGTGCATCGTGAACCAAAGAAAATTACCAAGAAGATAGCAGATATGAAGCATAAAGGAAGGGACCGGATTGCTTCTATCCGTGCACAGATCCAGAGGATGCGTGGTGAGTATAATGTACTGATACATCAAAACATGTGACATCAGGAGACAATATAGCATATTGCGCCAAACAGAGAAGCAAACATGGTTTGCCTATGAACACTCATCCTAATACGACTGGTATTATCATATGGTCATGCAAAAATATTTCTAATACTGCTGGTGCCTGTCATTAACTAAGAAACAGTGTCTTCACCAAGTCAACTCCACAAAAATACTAAACTTATGTTGGAATGAACCAAAAACATAGTTGGTGATGTTCAAAAACATCTGACGGGTACATACCCGTCCAGATCAAATTTTTTCTTTATCGTCAAATGAAGGCCATCCTGTATGTAACATGTTATTTGGCAAACAAAGGCTATTAGGAAGACACTTCATCTGGGGCGTAAATGGAAGTTGCAGGGCATCATAGGAAAATTTGCTATGGTGCACACTACAAGACAAGCACCCAATTACATGCCACCTTCAAGACCACCCCCGTTCGAGGCACCAGCAGTATATACAGCAGCCCCAGTGGTAGACAACAGCCTCCACACTGTTACATACAGGCCCCTGCAGTATATACAGCTGAGTCTCCTGTGGGATCTACAGGCCCAAGCAGTATTAAAACAGCAGCCTCTAGAGTGGTATAGACAGGCCCCAGCAGGATTACAGCAGCTTACACAGTGGTATATACAGGCGACAGTGGTGTCAGACACAGGCCCCAGTGCTATACACGGCACCCCCAATGACGTAAGGCAGACGGTGCCAACAAGGACCAAGATGGATTAAGGCACATTGCGTTGCACAGTGCCGACAGCGTAATCCAGCAGGGCTAAGTAATTGACGGGGCAGCTCACCGTATAGCACCCTAGCGGCGCAGGGTGTTGGACAAACACAAGTGCGGGGCACACAAGCGTCCACTCCGTCAGACTTTCTGTTACTTACCACCCTCCACTACACTCTATATTTCACTTTAATGTTTACAACATTTCACCTTCAAAATCCACAGATGAGGAAGATGATGAAGATGACGCTCCAGCTGCATCACCAGCACAAGGACAGGCCAGGTCACCAGAGCCCTCTCCTGCACCATCCAGATCACCACATCCCAGCACATCAAGGGGAACATTGGCAACAGCATCCCCATCTGCCTCAGAAGGTGGATCTATCCGGACATCCAGACCGCCATCACTGCCTGCAGATGAAAGTGCCTCACCGGGTGCAGCTCCTACATACTCCCCTGTGCCAGCGGAACAACATGGTCATCTGGGAGTGTCTCTGCCCTCTTTTGGTCAAGATCAGGACACACCATATGGCCAATCTGCCTTACAGGCAATCATTGAGGCATATGGAACAGCCCAGGCGGATTCACCAAATTGTCAAAATGGGACGGATTCAGGTACTTGGGAAATGATTACAGGCCTTCTTTGTTTGCCGTGTTAATTTTTTCTGGGTTTTGGTAAAAAACAAACATCTTACATTAATTATTTTTGTTTTTGCACTCCCAAGGTCCATCAGCTGCTGAAATTGCGCACAACTTGAGGCAATCACCATCCTCTGAAAATGGATCCCCTCAAGGAGTTCGTAAGTATTTGGTGTGTCAAAATTAGTAATGTACTTGAACTTAATTTTTGGGGTTATGGGCAATGATGTGTGTCTTTCAACACTGTAGGTGGACCATCTTACGTGGACCTACTGCAGGCCAACCAAGAGGCTCTTGTGAAGCTCAGGGAGTCAACCACCCAGCTCGAGATGGTGTGTGCCATGTGGCACAATTTTGTCCGGGATAATTGGAGCCGTGGACCTGGTCGTCAAGATCAGTGACTTTGCTGCCTAACTTATTTCCTACTTGGAATCCAAGTTTCAGGGATGTCATGTTGACATCTGTGTTTTTTTGTTGCCGTTTGCAACAATTGTTAGGTCATTATAACACAGATGAGTCCTGCACACAGAGAACAGGTCTGTAGGAAGCTGTTCACACCGCCAGCAGCATAATTGGAAACAAAAAGCTATTGCGACAAAAAACAACAGTACACTGCAGTAAAAATATTAAAATGCAAGTGCAGTATAAAAATGGTATAACAAATACAGGGTACTTAGTTAATCCGTTTTTTTGCGCAGAAAAAGTTATTTTAAGCCACGTCACTATCTTCAAAGTGTACCCATCTCAGACGCGGTCCTAACTGTTGTATTAAAAACCTGACTGGTGTGAATACTTACCAGTAAGCAGGAGCCAGTATGACCAGTGTCTGAAGTGGAATGAAGGCGACGGGGCTATGTGTGTGCAGGGCCCAGAGAGAGGCGGGAACTCCATCTCTTGCATGGCAAGAGGCAATTAATTATAACACAGATGAATCCTGCACACAGAGAACAGGTCTGTAGGAAGCTGTTCACACCGCCAGCATAATTGGAAACAAAAAGCTATTGCGACAAAAAACAACAGTACACTGCAGTAAAAATATTAAAATGCAAGTGCAGTATAAAAATGGTATAACAAATACAGGGTACTTAGTTAATCCGTTTTTTTGCGCAGAAAAAGTTATTTTAAGCCACGTCACTATCTTCAAAGTGTACCCATCTCAGACGCGGTCCTAACTGTTGTATTAAAAACCTGACTGGTGTGAATACTTACCAGTAAGCAGGAGCCAGTATGACCAGTGTCTGAAGTGGAATGAAGGCGACGGGGCTATGTGTGTGCAGGGCCCAGAGAGAGGCGGGAAACAAAAAGCTATTGCGACAAAAAACGGATTAACTAAGTACCCTGTATTTGTTATACCATTTTTATACTGCACTTGCATTTTAATATTTTTACTGCAGTGTACTGTTGTTTTTTGTCGCAATAGCTTTTTGTTTCCAATTATGCTGGCGGTGTGAACAGCTTCCTACAGACCTGTTCTCTGTGTGCAGGACTCATCTGTGTTATAATTAATTGCCTCTTGCCATGCAAGAGATGGAGTTCCCGCCCCTCTCTGGGCCCTGCACACATAGAGCCCCGTCGCCTTCATTCCACTTCAGACACTGGTCATGCTGGTTCCTGCTTACTGGTAAGTATTCACACCAGTCAGGTTTTTAATACAACAGTTAGGACCGCGTCTGAGATGGGTACACTTTGAAGATAGTGACGTGGCTTAAAATAACTTTTTCTGCGCAAAAAAACGGATTAACTAAGTACCCTGTATTTGTTATACCATTTTTATACTGCACCTGCATTTTAATATTTTTACTGCAGTGTACTGTTGTTTTTTGTCGCAATAGCTTTTTGTTTCCAATTGTTAGGTCATGTTGGCCCTGAAAGTGGGGTTTAAGTTACCCTTATTATGGCCTTGTTTTTATTTTTTAAAATGTGTCATGTTATTTGTAATTGTTTGTTTTGGCTGTGTGTTTGCTTTTTATCAAAAAAAAAAAATGTTATTTGCCTTGCATTTTTTTGCAACACGCAGAATATAAGCAAAAAGCAAACACAAATTTTCATGTGTGTTTTTATACTTTTAAAATGTAAGACACATAATTAAAATATGTTAGTCTGAAAAACTTGATACAGAGAAATTTAATTTAAAAAAAAGTTGGTAGCATATTTTAAGATGAAAAACATTTCACAAAAAAATTGTCCCCTGACCTTATACACAAGTCAATACCGTGCACAAATGCTGGCCCTGGATCACCCTATGTGGTAAGGGGCCCACCCTCTGCTGATTAAATTACCATACACGGTGTTCAACACCACTATTCTGCTGAGATCCATCCTCCATGGTCAGAGTCACGTCCGTCTGCAAGCTCGATCCCCGTCCATGGCACTATGACCTCATAGTAACTGGGACGGCTGGGGATCACGTATGCAGCCAGGATTACAGCATGGAGGTGGGAGGTCCGAAGAGCGGCACGGTGTAGTGCTGTAAATCAGGGATGGTAAGTTAATCAGCAGGGGGGCCATTAACAAACAGGGGGGGCAAGTGCCAGCATTTGTGGGCCTGTATACCCCCTGGGGCTGCTGTGTGAACCCTGGGGCTGCTGTCTTACCAATGGGGAGACTGCTGTCTTACCAATGGGTAGGCTGCTGTCTTAGCAGTATGGAAAATGCTGTATAGCACACTGATGGTGACTGTCTACCTGTAATGTTTTGGCACATGCACTTAACCATGTTTTTTTTATTGGGCCCGTTTTCTTTGACAAAAATATGGTGGTTGCCTTACAGACGTGACTCCTTTATACCCAACTCTATGCGCTACAGTAATTTATGGCCAAATACAGATAAATCGAGGACAGAGGCAAGACCACCATTTTGTAGAATTTAAAAATGTAGTGAGACCCTGACACATAGACACTTCAACATTTTGTTTTGGCTAAACAAAGGCGGCCGTGTAACGCTCACTTTTGCCACACAATATAGATTAACCTATCTGTTTTGGGATAGCTTAAGTCATATTGTCTGTGCATTGATGCGTTCCATCAAGCTATTTTAGTCTGTAAACTTGATTGATAGTTTGCTTCACTAATTTTTTTGGGGAGCTAATATCAACCAATAACTAATTGAGGAATCGCCATCATCGTGGTGTGTGACAACAACATGAACAATCTCACAGCGGCACAGCCTATGTGTTGAGATGTTATTTATGGTAAACTTTGCCTTCAGAGGCGTCGCCTAGTAAGCACATGGGGGACATATGTACCAGCTATCTATCGCCTACACAACGCTGCTGAGTCTTTGGGGGTGACAGCTCACAAACTAGTTGAAGAAGTTTGTTTGCGATGGCACATCCATGTCATCCATAACTCTATGTCTCACAAATTTAAACCGTCTGATGTCCGCCTAACGGACACCTTTAGCTAAACTGAACTTGTGGCCAAATTTTACAACTGAGAAGGCTTGCATGGAAATCCTGGACACATTGCTCAAATTTTGTGATGTCACAAAATTTATCAATGGGAACATAATTTACATGCAACTATCTTCTTAATTAGAATTCAAAAATTTTTTTTTTTTGTTTTTGGAAAATACACCAAACACACCTTCAAATTTACAAAACTAACATAGAATAATTATGTAAAAAAACATTGTACTATCTGCTCCACCAGGCTGGCACATTATTAACCTTTAAACATCCTTTTACCTGCTGTGTGTGATGCCAATCTTAACTTATGAAAGACACAATGATGTTTCACGGTTAATTTATTTTCAAAGGGAAAAATAAAGGTGTCATTTAGGTTCAATTCACCATCATACATTTTTTTGTTTTGTAAACAAATGAAATAACACCACCAAAAAAGAAAGACAAAATCATAATTGGTGGAAGGTTCGCCAATAAGCCTCATACTCGGCCGCAGGATTGGCGATGGCAGACTCACCCTGTTCTCTTGCAGGAACAGGGTATTGGCGCTGCCGAGGGAAAGGTGGAAATGTCTCCCTCGGCACATCAGGAATATGTCCAGGCCCAAACATAGCCAGTCGCGATGGATGTTGGGACACTGACGGGGGATGGGGTTGCTGGGTGGCCAGTGTGGCCTGGGTGACCTGGGGTTGCTGTGGGGGCTGGGCCAACACGGTCTCCCCGTTCAGTGTCCCATTCCTCGACGCATCCAGGGCCAGAGTGATGATCCGCTCAAGGTGTGTTCTTTCTGGCCGGGCCACCTCCGACACCCGTTCACTCACCATAAGCCCAATCCCAGTCCAAGGGACACGTTCTAAGTTCAGCAGCACCCTCTTGGCCCAGTCTCCCAGCTGTGTAGAGGGGGAGCTGGTCTTCGTCGGAGTCTCAACCCCTCCCTGGGCCGAGGGTGCTACATGGTGGGACTGGGATCAGGCTCACCCCCAGATGTAGTAGGGGTCGCCTCCGTAACGGGTGCCTCCTCCTGGCTGGGCCCGGCTTCTTGAGGGATCTTTTTGAAAACAAAACATAAAAAAAAAACAAAATGAACAATCAAGAAACATATACGCTGTAACAGAAAACATCACTTGCAACACTTTAAGCCTGAAATGTAGTGTATCTACAAGACGATAAGGCAATTTGTTACCAAAATAAATTGCCTGCAGAATTTCTTCATACACTTCTAAGTTACTTAATGAACACCCTCACAGTATGTGGAGTGCACTCCCTCACAGGTTGCCACCCTCAGACAGCGCGGCGCACATACATTAACTGTCGATCAACTGTCACCCTCACACAGTCCCTGTCTGATGATGATCTCCGCCCTTACATCTTCATCTGTCTTCCTGCTTGTCAAGTCAGCGTCAAGAGTTGCAAGGCCGTCATCGCAATGAGCCACGACCACAAATCAGGAGCAGACAAAGGAAGATGGAATGCCGGATAATATTATTATTATTATTATTATTATTATTTATTTATATAGCGCCATTGGGTTCCATGGCGCTTTACATGAGGATGAGGGAGACAAGAACAAGTACACTAAATCTAGGCGATCAGGACGTACAGGTACAGGAGGGGCAGGGACCCTGTCCACGAGGGCTCACAGTCTATGAGGGGTGGGTTAGGATACAGTAGGATGGGGGAATGTCAGTTATGGGGCATTCGCCTGGGTCTCATGGCAGGTTGTAGGCTTGACGGAACAAGTGAGTCTTCAGGTGACACTTGAAGCTACTCAGGGTAGGAGAGTGTCTGACGTGTTCGGGTAGGGAGTTCCAGAGTAAGGCAGATACTCGGGAGAAGTCCTGGACTCGGTTGTGCGAAGAAGTGATGAGGGGGGAGCAGAGGAGGAGTTCTTGGGAGGAGCGGAGGTTGCGTGAGGGTAGGTATCGGGAGACCAGGTCGGAGATGTATGGTGGAGCCAGGTTGTGTATGGCTTTGTACGCCATGGTTAGTGTTTTGAATTGGGATCTCTTGGAAACGGGGAGCCAGTGAAGGGCTTGGCAGAGGGGGGAGACAGGGGAGTAGCGGGAGGACATATAGATGAGTCGGGCAGCGGAGTTGAGGATAGACTGGAGAGGTGTGAGGGAGTTAGCCGGGAGGCCATTGAGAAGGAGGTTGCAGTAGTCAAGGCGGGAGATGATAAGAGCATGGATGAGTGTTTTAGCGGTGTCGTGGGTGAGGAAGGAGCGGATCCGTGAGATGTTCTTGAGCTGGAGCCGGAGGGATGTGGTGAGGGCCTCGATGTGGGGTTTGAAGGATAGGGAGGAGTCAAGGATTACCCCGAGGCACTTCGCTTGGGGGACTGGGGAGAGGGCGCAGTCGTTGACGCAGATGGATAGGTTGGGAGGTGGGGTGGAATTTCTTGGGGGGAAGACTATGAATTCAGTTTTGTCCATGTTGAGTTTAAGGAAGCGAGCAGAGAAGAAGGATGAGATGGCGGAAAGGCATTGAGGGATTTTGGAGAGTAGGGAGGTGATGTCAGGGCCGGACAGGTAGATTTGGGTGTCGTCGGCGTAGAGGTGGTACTGGAGGCCATGGGACTCGATGAGTTGCCCTAGGCCGAGAGTGTAAATGGAGAAAAGTAGTGGTCCCAGGACTGAACCTTGGGGGACTCCGACAGAAAGAGGGTAGGGTGAGGAGGAGGTGTGGGAGTGGGAGATGCTGAAGGTCCGGTCCGCTAGGTATGAGGAGATCCAGGAGAGGGCAAGGTGGGTGATGCCAAGGGATTCCAGGATCCGGAGAAGAAGGGAGTGGTCAACTGTGTCGAAGGCAGCAGACAGGTCAAGGAGTAGCAGGATGGAGTAGTGGTGTTTGTTCTTGGCGGTCAGTAGGTCGTTGGTGACTTTGGTCAGGGCTGTTTCAGTGGAATGGAGGGGTCGGAAGCCGGACTGTAGGGGGTCGAAGTGGGAGCACGAGGAGAGGTAAGAGGACAGTTCGAAGTGGATGTGTTGTTCAAGTAGCTTAGAGGCGAATGGGAGAAGAGATATGGGGCGATAGTTAGAGACAGAGGTAGGGTCAAGTGAGGGTTTTTTTAGGATGGGCGTGATTAGGGCGTGTTTGAAGGCCGAGGGGAAGGTACCAGTGCTAAGTGAAAGGTTAAAGAGGTGGGTGAGGGCTGGGATGAAAATGGAGGTGTGGTTGGGAATGAGGTGGGATGGGAGCGGGTCGTGGGCGCTGGTGGTGAGGTGTGATTTTGACAGGAGGGAGGAGAGTTGGTCTTCAGTTATGGGGGGGGAAGTGGCTGATGGAGGAGGAGGGCAGTGTAGGTGGGAAGGGGAGGTGTGGGGATAGTGGACCGAAGCTGCTTCTGATCTTGTCGATCTTCTCCTTGAAGAAGGTCGCAAAGTCTTCAGCAGAGATGAGGGGAGAAGGGGGAGGAGCAGGTGGGTGAAGTAAGGAGTTGAAGGTTTTGAAGAGCTGTTTGGGGTTGCGGGACAGAGAGGTTATAAGGGATGAGAAGAACACTTGCTTGGCGGTAGCGAGTGCCATCTTGAAGTCAGTGATGGATTGCTTGAACAGAGCAAAGTGCTCGGGGGTGTGAGACTCAGCGACTCTGGACGCCCGTCTCAGGTTTTTAGTGAGGGTGGTGTGCCAGGGTTGCCTGTTAATGCGTGGAGCATGGAGAGTGAGGGGGGCGGCTAGGTCGAGAGCGTTCGTTATGGTGGTGTTGTATAGGGTGGTGGCAATGTCAATGTCGTCAGCGCAGGGTAGGTCGGTGAGAGGGAGGAGTGATTCAGAGAATAAATGAAGATCAAGATCTTTTAGGTTTCGGCGAGGGTGATCAAGTTTGCGGAGAGGGGGTAGTGTGGCAGGGGAGGAGAGGGCGGAGAAGGTCAAGAGATGGTGGTCGGACAGTGTGAGTACTGAGGTTGGGAGGTTAGAGAGGGAGCAAAGGCGGGTAAAGATGAGGTCAAGCGTGTGGCCTTGTTCGTGGGTGGGAAAGGAGGACCATTGGGAGAGCCCTAGGGAAGTGGTCAAGGAAAGAAGGTTGGAGGTGGCTGGGCGGGGAGTGTCAATGGGGATATTGAAGTCGCCCATGATGATGGAGGGGATGTCAGTGGAGAGGAAGTGAAGTAGCCAGGTGGTGAAGTGGTCAAGGAAGGAGGCGGTGGGTCCGGGGGGGCGGTAGATGATGGCTATTTGGAGGTTGCAGGGGGAGAAGATTCGGACTGAGTGGGCTTCGAAGGAGGGGACAGTGACGGATGGGGGCTGGGGGATGGGGCTGAAGGTGCAGGAGTTGGACAGCAGTATGCCGACTCCACCGCCGTGTTTGCCAGAGGGACGGGGTGTGTGGGACAGGCTGAGGCCGCCGTAGGATAGTGCAGCAGGGGAGGCCGTGTCGGAGGGGGTGAGCCAGGTCTCGGTGAGGCCAAGGAATGACAGTTTGCTGGAGATAAAGAGATCATGGATGTCGGGGAGTTTGTTGCACACTGAGCGGGCATTCCAGAGTGCGCCGGGTAGAGCGGTAGGTGGGGCATGGGTTGGGGGAATGGGTCTGATGTTGGTGGGGTTGCGAGAGCAAGTGGTGGTGAGGTTGCGATGGTTGGCAGTGGGTCGCGGGATGAAGGTTATTGTGGGGATGTTGCAGGGGGGGCCAGGATTGGGGGAGATGTCACTGGCAAGGAGGAGGAGTAGGCCGAGGGTTAGCAGGTGGGAGCATGAGAGCTTGCGAGGCGGGCGTGCTTGTTTGGTGATTGAGGATTGAAAGTGAATGAAACGGTCGGTGAAGTGGGTGAATATATATATATATATATAATCCCCGGCGGAGGGTGAAAGCTGATAGACAGGTAATGTATGTGCGCAGCGCTGCCTCAGGGGTGAAATACTGTGAGGTGTGGGAGTTTAAACCAGACTGCGAGGGGGACCTGGATTATGGCCTTGGCCTGCTGTGTCTGGATATGATGGTGTGGACCTGCTATCTAACACACTGCTTTTGCGGGATATGATGCTGTTGCCCTGCTATATCAAATCAATGCTGTCCATGGATACCTGTGGTGGAGTCCACCCTCGCCTTGGATTAAAGTCAATAATTGTGGTAATGTTTGTCCTTCAAAAGTAGGGGTGTTGTCTTGGACACGGGTTGCCTTATCCACAAGTACATTGAGTAAGCAACTTCTAAAAACAACACTACTGAGCCAACGACATTTTGAAAAGTATGGGCAAACACATTGCTTACTCGACTCACATAAGTAAGCAGCATGCTTACGCATTGCTTTTTATACTTCAACACTATGTTTGTTCTAAGTTTGAAGGGCTAAATAACTCCTTTAAAAATAGTGCACTGTTTAAAAAAAAAAACAAGATAATTTTAACAAATTCCACACAACACCAGAGTCTCAATCAACCATTTGCAAAAGACAAAGATAAACATCTCAAACATACCTCTTGTGGCGGAGCCGAGACTTGGAGAGTGGCGTCTGCAGTTTGTGCAAAATCCCTGCTGCACAGTGTAGTCGGAGGGAGATGCTGGTCCTGGAGGAAATGGAGGAGGTGATAGTACCACAATCGTGGCACATACACCTCCCCGTTCCACTCCCTAGATTTTCTTACTTCATTTAGCTCCCTCTTATACACTGTGCGCAGATTGGATATTTTTTTTTGCACAAACTGCAAATTCACACTCAGCTCAGGGTTGTGCTGCTGGCTGAGTGTGATTAGCTCTTCATACGCCACTCTCCGCGCTGTATTGTTCTTATATTGTGCCGACTTGGTCCGCCGCAAGCACTCCAGCTCCTGGTATTTGGCTATGAAGGCCTGGATATATTCCTGGTTGTCTGTCATCTGTGAACAGAGAAAAAGGGTGTAAATACACACATGCATTTATCATGTCCTTTAATGTGTTGGCATGTGGATAACTGTCTCCCTGTCAACACCACATTAATGTTTGATTCCTGTGTCCTACATTTACTTTAAAAAATCGCACTCATGTGGAAAGAAGGTACTTAAGCTACATGGACTATAAGTATTATAAATATCTGCCATTTTTTTAAAAGAGAAGTAAGCGAAACATTGGCAGCTTTGGTTTTAACACACAAGCACCTAAAGTTGCCTCAATACGTTCATATGTATTTTGGTCTCTCTACTCAAAGGCATGATTGGTTTACATATTTGACAAAGACACATGCACATGTTTAAAGCAATCATGCATGTTAAGGTTATGTTTAAAAAATTATGGCCAAATGTTGTGTGTGTCTTTGACATTTCAAGATCAATATTGTTGAAAAAATATTTAGAAATGCAGCATGGTACATTACAACACTATTATGTTTAACATATGTGCAACTCAGTGTAAGGTAACATAAAGTTACCAAAAATGGTAACCAACAACATAGCCCTTCAGGTAAGGATGGAGCTATTGTTTGTAAAGTTCATTTACATGTTTGTAATGTAGCCAACACCATACAGTGGGTGCACAGTCAGCTTAGCAATAGTTGACCAATGTGCTCTATTTAAACGCCCTTTGCAATGGTAAAGCTCATACTAAAGAAGGAAGGCACTTACATTTAATATCCAAATGAAACATTTCAAACACACAGTGCCTAACGTCAACTGTGCTCAAAATTAATGTGTTGGCTTATATTATTTGCAAATAAGATGTAATGATACATAATGTCAGGGGATAAGCATGTGACGTCTGTAGGCCCCCAAAATTAGTGTAAAGCATTGATAATTACATGTATAACTTAAGCACTATGCTGACATGATGGATTCACACCACTGATTAATAATTTTCACTAATGTAAGGCCCATGAACCATTTGCCACACACAGAACACACCATAGTCAAGATGCGGACTTTAAATGTTTCTAAATTACTTGTTGACTGGATTGCTTCACTTTTAAATGTAATGATGCTTTGTCAGGACCTTTTGGGCCAAAAGTACAGCAGATGCATTGAAATTGTCACATTTGGCGCAATTCACCCATAAACAACACACTTGACACACACTTTAGACAACACACATGCAATGTCTATGTGGCTTTCCGGAAGGTTGTTGCAAGTGGTGTTTTTGCACTTTCCCCAGGTGGTGATGTTTGCAAAAATAATTTGCATACTGCGTTAATTAGTGCAGCTGCAACTGCAGAAAGTGTAAAAAGGCGCACTTGACACAACTGACGCAACCTTGATGCAAGCACCATACACATTGCATGTGGCTTGGCGAAAGTGTGCTGCAAGTGTTGCGGTTATGCCCTCATCTCGGATGTTGAGATTTTTTAATAACAGCTGACCCAATATGAAAGCAGTTTGTGGGTTAAATAAGTGTTTTTAATTGTGAGGCCATTTTTAAAATTGCAAAAATATCTTAAAGCTATGTTTAAAAAAAAAAAAAAAAATTTTAGATTTGGAATCATGTCATTCATGCATCTTTTCTTGCATTGCTTCAGGACTTAAAAAAAAAAGGTTAAAAATAAAGGTCATTAGCAGTTAAAAACTACATGACCACGTTTTTTGGAGACAAAAAAACAAGGGGAAGGTGACTTTGCACACACAAACACATATGTGAACAACATTGCCACATATATCTGTTTGCACGTACAAACATGGACACATTTATCAATTTGTGTGCAGGAGCAAAAATGGAGCAAGATGTGTGGATGCTTCAACATGTAAAGGCAAACTATTTTTGCTCACTTACACTTTTGTAAATGTATGTGAAGTTTAAAGTAGGGAAAAACATTTAAAATGTAGTAAAATAAACAATACTCTGCAAATCTAACATAACAAGTACCCCAAAAAACCATGACGACCGCGAGTCGCCAATACATACCGTCAATCCTGCTGTGCAAAAATAGGTGCCCCTAACACGGTGTCTTGCCATATGTTGGTGTGTGGATGATGGAAAAGTCGTCTTTTAAAGGACACCCAGCCAATCAACATCTTTTATTAGCTGCCCAATCCATGACGTTGGGCGTTGGCAGTGAAGACGCACTACCATTGGACGACGCAAGTGTGTGGGCTAATTATTTTTTTTTTGCTCATTGATAACCCGCACACAGCTGAACGCAATTAGGTTAGCTGCCCAGCTCCATTGAGGTAAGTACTGTTGATTTTAAGCTGCCGAAATTTAACCATAGTTAATGCGTTTTGGGACCAACAGCCCTGCATGTAGTATTGTGATTAGGCAGCATTCTGACCATGGAGACGATGTGCTAATTATTTACATCTAATTTAAGTTGTGTAAAATATCAAATTTCCTAGGGACTGTGTGCTTGTGGTAGGCCCGGCGTCATGCAGGGCTTGGCAGGGTCTGGGCTGTAAAAGACTGTGCTGATGGATTCACAAACATAAATGAGAGTCTTGGTCGAAATGGTGAGGCAGCTGTTACATGGTTTATCCTTATTTTTTTGGTGAGCATACTGCATCTGTGACATTGTTTGCTCTATAATATTTTAACGTTTTTATTCAAGTATGCAAATTAGTTTTCAAATGTCGCCTCTTTGCCGCTGCGCGGCACAGTCGCATACATACTCATAGCTGCTCGGCTGTGCCTGGCTGCGAAGTGGAAAGCTCCCTCCCCTCCCACCCTGTCTGAGCTAATTCAAAAGATTAACTGGATCTTTCACCAAGAGTATTTCTTAGCCTTGACCAAACCTGCCAGACGGAATGCTCGGGAGAAATGGGAGGTTTGGGCCTCCCACCCGCAGGCCTCTCCGGTCCCCTCTGGGCTCCTTCCCAGACCCTGTCCCTCTCACCTTGCTTGCCCTGTTGGACCTCATGCTGACGACTCGGACAATTTATAAAGGTTATCCAAAGTGATCTCTGCTAGCCCACACATATGTCCACCTGAATTGCAAAACCTATAACTGACCTGGAAGATTGTGGGATTTTTGGTCCCGGTCGGGGCAGGCAATGGAACGCGTCTCCCCCCCCCCCCTCCTCACTCCTCCCCCCCGTCCTTATCCACCCCCCCCTTTCCCCTCTTCCTCTCCACCACTATCCTCTTCGATACCTATTGCCCTTCCCCTCTTTGGTCTACCATCTCTCACTTTTATTATTCTTTCTTCTCTCTCTTCGTCTGTCTCACAGTTTGTTTGTTGCTCTTTGAATTTGTTATTTGGCCGACTCGCCAGTTTGTTCTGGCTGAGCCAATTGTTGTTTCTTTTCTCTATGCTAAATTTGAATAAAAACTTATTGAAAAAAAAAAAAAAAAATGTCGCCTCTTCTGATGTGTGACGTGTATATTTTTTTTAGATTTTTTGGGGGGGGTTAGTGAGCTTACCACAATACATAGTTTTAACAAATCCAAGTATGTAATATTTTGTGACCTTGAATTTGTTTGTCAGTGGATATGGTGGCCACACAGCACAGGAGTATAGTATTTTTGGTGTGGGTACATGGCGGGTGCATGGTTTTTTTTATTGTTTTATTTTTTTTTTTTAATTTATGTCTTCACAATTTGAAAGTGATTAAATTTTCTAGACATTATTGTAGTAATTCTTTGGCACAACTTGTACTCTGTGGAGAAAGCAATTTTACACTGTTTTTTCACATTCCTTTTTTTTAATCCATACAGTGATTTGTCTGGATTTGCAGATAGGAAACATGGCTTATTGCATGTAGCTGAATATGATGTTGACCAAATCACTTAAAAATTTTTTTTTTTTTTAAAAAGATGGTCAAAATACCATTTAGTACAACTTGTAACAGTGTTAATATGTCTTTTATTTAAGAAGACAGCAGGATATTTTTTTGGACAAAATGTTCCTTAATGTGTGTGAGGGCTGTTAATTAAATGCAACGCACAAAGGATAATTTTATTTTCCCCACAAAATACCACCAATACATGACATTTTGCAGTGTAGTCCTCTTTAGTGCGGATGTATATTTAACATTTAACTTTGCCTAATAATGTTGGTATCTTTATTTTACAATTCTGATTTTGTGATTTTTATCTTTTTCAGATCTCTGTAAAGACTGTTTAGACAACATGCATCATTCCTTAATGGGAGTAGTGGCTTTGTCCATGGTTGAGGATGCCTTGTTGACAGATGAGAGGAATGAGAGACTGCGGAGGCGGAGACGATGGCGTGTGTGGTCTCGGGACTGGCTCCTGCAAAGGTCTGACCTGACCCACATGCGCCTTGTGCGTCAGCTGGAGAATAACAATCCGCAGGATTTCAGGAATTTCCTCCGCATGTCCGAGGATTCGTTCAAAATACTGTTGGACTTGGTAACTCCACTGATTGCCCGTGAGGACACTGTGATGCGTCCTGCAGTCCCAGCAGAGGAGCGGTTGATTGTCACTCTGCGTTTCTTGGCTTCAGGGCGCACGCTGACTGAGCTGCAGTATGCATCTGCAGTCTCGCGCTCCCTGCTGAGTAGCCTTATCCCTGAGACTTGTGAGGCTATTGTGAGGTGTCTCTTGCCAACCTATATGCGGTTTCCAAATACCCCAGCAGAATGGTTGTCAGTTGCCACTGACTTTCAGGATAGGTGGCAATTCCCAAACTGCGGGGGCGCATTGGATGGCAAGCATGTGAGGATCACACAACCCCAAAACAGCGGGTCATACTATTTTAACTACAAGGGTTATTTCAGTGTGGTCCTCATGGCCCTCGTGAATGCCAACTACGAGTTCCTCCTTGTGGATGTGGGGATGAACGGTCGTGTGTCTGATGGTGGTGTTTTGGCCCAGAGCTCATTTGGTCGTGACCTTATGGATGGCCGCCTTAACTTACCCACCAATGATGACACCACTGAGCATCTCAACTTCGCATTTGTGGAGGATGAGGCATTTGCACTACACGCCAACCTCCTACGGCCATATCCCCCGAGGACTCTGACACCAGAGAAACGTATTTTCAACTACCGCCTATCCCGTGCACGGCGTGTTGTTGAAAATGCGTTTGGGATAATGGCCAATAGATTCCGCGTATTTCATACTCCTTTACGTTTGAAAATGGAATCTATACGTATGGTAGTGATGGCGTGTTGTGTGCTACATAACTTTCTGCGTCGTAGGGATCCTCAATCATACACGCCTGGAAGTTTTGTGGATAGTGTCGACCCCCAAACTGGTGAACTCAGTCCAGGGGATTGGCGTGCTAACGACTTAGGGATAGCGCCACTCCAGCCGTTAGGCCCAGGTCGACCTCAGCAGGATGCCAGAAGCAGCAGAGACAGCTACTGCTCATATCTCAATGGCCCTGGGGCAGTGCCCTGGCAGCCACACCACATGTAAGGGGGTAGTCCTAGGTCGTTAATGTGCCATGTGTTAGGAAGGTTGACATTTGTTTATGTTAAAATATTGTATGATATGTTTTTTGGGCAAATGTAGCCCTTTTTTCTGTTTATGTATTCTGTAATATGCTTACTTCATTACTGTTGAAGCTGTGTGTGAACTGTGTAACAATATATTTTTTTCTTTTTAAAAAAAAAAACCTGTTGACTTACTTTTTTTCATACATTATTAAAGAAATATAAACGTATCAGTTTGTGTTTGTCACCAAAGGTATGTAACTGTAATGTGGTTTAGGGGTCCCTGCAGCATTGTCAGCACATGTACATGACACATGTATCTGTGTGATCCCCCAAAATTCAACAACATCTTAAAAAAATGTGTTCTCCTTGATGTTGTGACGGTCTAGCATTAAGTCCTAAAATCTTAAAATATATTGGGTTAAACATATATGAACCTAAGGACTGCTGTTTTATTTATTTTAACAGTACATGGTAAATGTGGCCCAACATCAAGCCAAAATGCACCTTGATGTTTGAATGTAGGAACAGCCCCTAAAGATGTGCCATGCTCCCAATGTGGGAGACTATAATAAAAGAGACCAACGTCTTTGTCCAAAGACACTCCCTATGTTCAAAATCTTTGTTACTATAAAAAAAGAGCCCAACGTCTCAAAAGCATACAATTCCAACAATGCCAACATGTTTCCAAATAATGTTTTATGTCCAACATGGCCAACAGTTCTTCAGGTCCTTATGGAGAATGAAAGTGTGTAATTTTAAAACGATCATGGGAGAACAGCATGTCCTCGCTGGAGTGCAGCCATCATCTTCCATAACCGGCCAAACTGTTTTAGATGACGTTGCTGTGACGAGTGCAGTTGTCTTGATAAATCTGAGTGTGGCCGCATCACATCCTCCAGAGTAGGGACAGCAGGGTTGCTTTCAAGAATACATTTACACACAAACAGTCCCTGTTGATGTTGGTATAATTTATCTTCCAAAAATCGGCTCATAATGGTCATGTCACACAACCACATATCTGTACAGATATTATTATCAAATCTTGTTTTGCTGTGAAATGAAGGATACATATTTCAATTTTGTGTCTGCGTCCAAATGTAGAATGTCTCCATCATTTATCTGCAAGAATAGATCTGGCAATAATATCTTTGCAATTATGTGTGTGTGTGTGTTTGCAAATCTGTGGATTTCACAAATTATTTTTTGTGGATCCATGGCTGGCCATTTGAAAATGGACAGGCACGGATCTGATTTTGACACCATGTTAGGGTATGGTCAGGGATCAGCATGTATCATTTTTGCCCTCTGCTTGGACTACAATCCAATTGTGCAAAATTTTATGATCTGTAAACATTTGAATTATGCGCCAAGGTTTTGTCCAGCGGGTGAAATGTTCCCAAAAATTAAGAAAGGATGTCAGTGTCCAAGAACGTGGCCCATATGGATGACGTCTTGAAGTAAACAGGTAATGTGTCCTTGGAGCAGATTTAAAGGTAATGATGGTGGTCAGTACAGTAAAATTGCGTTGTGCATTGTCAGATCAGTTCTGCTACGTAGATTCATACATTGCAGAAGTTACATCAAGTGAAATGAAATCTTTTACAAAAGGATCCAAAGTGTGCCAAGAAACAGCGCTGACTCCACCAATGTGTCCTTCTCGGAACTGGCCTGACGTCAGAGTGTATTAACATCACCATTTAACGCGTTAAACGGTCATGTTCGAATTACATCACACCAGGTCCGGTTGATAAGCAGAAGAGAAGCTGGAAGCAGGATGGTGGTCCTGTGGAGGTAATAATCCATATTTTAGTGTTACTTTTTAAGGTGTTCAAAGAGGATGAGGTAATAGGGTGTGCAAAGAGGGGTGCAAACTGGGTTAAAACGAGGGACAACTGAGGGGACAAAGGTCACAGGAGGGAGGGATAGAGGAGGGGGACAAGGTGACAGGAGCATGTGGATGATCCAAAGTTATGGTGCAAAATGGTGGGATTGGATGGCTATTTTTTATCCCATTTCAGACATCTGTTTTGATCAGTTGATGTCCGAGGGGAGCTTGAAAAAGTCTAATCCAGTCGTATACTCCAAAAAAGCAGGCTCAAAGCAGCCTTACCCTCATGTTCCCCATCCTCATCACTATCAGGGGTTGATGGGTAGGCACTCAGACTCCACCCGTCAGCAGCTACACCTTTGCCATATGCACCAACAATCAAACAAATTTACAACAACACACAAAATTAAGAAGGATGGAACCGAAACACAACACTACATACAGTATGCATGACTTACAGCAGACAAATACACACTTCACACCATAGTCATCCAGTCGTCGGAGAACAAAAGCCTCAGCCATCTCCTCCTCGCCAGGCCCTGTTGTGGAGGACATCTTGTCCTCTTTGGGATCTGTGTACATGGCCACCCCCTGTGCTTGACACAGAGCTGTAAACTGTGGTAGGCGGGTTAACTACCGCTCTGGGACTCTTATGCCACATGACGTGTCTGGGTGTTCAAAGTGGCCCTGCCCTTGATGTTGCAGCATAATTCAGCAATGTTCTGGGACTCCTGTGTTCAGGGTGGGGAGGGGATCTCCTCATCAGCCTCCATCCATTGCTGTGATGAGCTTGCCGCTGCCTCATCCGTCACTGACTGTGCGCAAACTGTCTGTGTATCCTCCAGCCCTGCATCTGCTGGCACCTCCTCCTCGTCACGGCCATGATTCATAGGGGGTGATGTTGTCCCTGCAGCCTCCTGTTGCGGGGTGGTAGCTGGCACACCTGAGTGTGGGTCATGTATCCCATCTGTAGAGGACAAATCCTCAACATCTTGATTTGGATGTACAATCCCAAAGCTTTTATGAAAAAGCTTAAACGAAGTTTGGTGTAACATTTTCATAGTGTGCCTATTGCATTTCCAGCATTAGCAAATATAGTATAAGGTGACGTGGCACGCATATAATGATGTGGTATGCATGTACTGTGTTTAGGACACAGTATGTTTAATGACAGGAGCTTCACCACACTGTGAAGATATGTTGTATTCTGGCCAAAGACACCAACACATGGTCGGTGTATGTGTTATGTCTTTTCATTAGGGCCAGAAGCCATAGTTGTTTGGCCCATGTGGCCATCGACCTCTTATTGCATGGAAATTTATGCCACAATCCAAACATGACGCTGTTGATAGATTTGACCATGTGTATGTTTCTAAATCTGTGCTGCAGTGTGTCATGTGTGTGTTTAACATTGGGATTCATTATGAAAATAACATTGTCTATGTTAAGGCAGGTTAGGCACAAATATCCTGATATTACGCCAGAGCACGGCGTCAACATTTTGGATGGAGATGACTCGGTTATCCATATTCCTGTTTGGGTGTCACAAAACTGGCAATGCACATTGTGGTTACATCAACATGTTGGCTCAATACACACTTGACAAATGTAGGCTCTTTATCAGTCCTTTTGGGATTGTTCGTTGTAAAAAGGAGCATCAATCCACATTGTTGGAATGTTAATGGTTTTTTCAAATGTTTCAGCCAGCATGCCAAGGGTAGGGAGTGTACAGTCACCTGCACTACATGTCACCTGTACTCCACCGTCCCTCCCCTTGCCATGCTGGATGTGAGCTGCATTGAATTGATCCAAAGATGCAGACTGAAGATTGTCACTGATTTTAGGTACTGTTTTTATTTTTATTTATAAACCTTTGGGAGGTTGCAACAGCATGCCCAAGTGTAGGCTTGCTCTCAAAATGATGCAGAATATATGGCCCTACATTTCCGGGGACAGTCCGGGGACCACACTTTTTACTTAGATAATGTTTTGACACATTGATGTGTAGTTTGTTAACATGTAAATGTGCAGGTGACTGTTTTGGGGCCAAAAAACATCACCACGCAGCCTGCCAATCCATGCACGGATGTCCACTATGCGGCCAGGGGACTTAAATGTAAGATCATAGATCTTCTTCGTACTGCCTTTCACTTCCCTCTCAACCCCCAGCTAGCGGATCAGGGATTGCTGGATGATTTGCACAGTGCTGCGTTTGCGCACTCTGGGGTGGCGGTGGGGATGGTGGCCACAAGAATCCAAACAATCGCAATGATCTATTAAAATCTGCACCTCCGCCATCCCCCATGTGGAAGCACGTTGTGTGTCCGCCATTATTGTGCTGCAATGTGCATGTGAGGGGCTACCACCTTGCATGCGGTTTGAAAATGTAAACAAATTACTGATGTCACTACGTCCCCTTATGTGCCGTCTGAAAAGTGAAATGCGCCGTGACACAGCAAGAAACACTTCTGCGGCGCCTACGGGACAATAACCCGCGGGCGTTGCGTAACGCAACGTTGTGTGCTGCCAAAACAATTTTTGGGGGAATGGATGACAGTGTGCACACTACGGTATATTCCACACATAAAGAATAGACTTTGCTTATGTTTGCGCACTTGTGTGGGCCCGTGATTTAAAAATATCTATGAATGATCGTGCAGACAGAGCTTATGTGTAGTGCTGAAGTGACAACTCGTACAAAATGTCGCACGAGGAACACAGAACCAATCGGAACGAAGGAGCTTCCATCAATAGTAGCTAGCATGGTGGAGACGTGTATTGTCCAATGAAAACACATTGTCGACGGCCAATAGGATTGTGGTGGACGCGGCAAAATACTACCTTACAGCCGCCCATGTCCTCAGCTCCAAAGAATCCACGCCCAGATTGGTTATGTGGTTGTGCTGTGTGAAAGCCCAACTACGATGTGAAATGTCGGACGCCCGTCGTACGCGGCCACTTCCGGATCGTTGGTCCGTCGTTGGTCGGAGGAGAAGTTGGTACGTGTAACATCTCCTGTGCGATCTTGGATTTTGGCCAAAAACGTGCGCACTCCCGCGCCGTTGGATACGATATCGGAACGATATCTCGACGTGTAACCCCACCATCTGGGTTCTGTTTCAAGTGCAGAGAGCATCATGATGACCAAGGAACACACCAGGCAGATCCGAGATACTGTTGTGGCGAAGTTTAAAGCCGGATTTTTGATACAAAAAGATTTCCCAAGTTTTAAACATCTCAAGGAGCACCGTGCAATCAATCATATTGAAATGGAAGAACATCAGACCACTGCAAATCTACCAAGACCCAGCCGTCCCTCTAAACTTTCATCTCGAACAAGGAGAAGTCTGATCATAGATGCAGCCAAAAGGCCCATGATCACTCTGGATGAACTGCAGAGATCTACAGCTGAGATGGGAGAGTCTGTCCATAGGACAACAATCAGTCGTACACTGCACAAATCTGGCCTTTATGTAAGAGTGGCAAGAAGAAAGCCATTTCTCAAAGATATCCATAAAAAGTCTTGTTTGAAGTTTGCCACAAGCCATCTGGGAGACACACCAAACATGTGGAATAAGGTGCTCTGGTCAGATGAAACCAAAATCAAACTTTTTGGCCACAATGCAAAACGATGTTTGGCGTAAAAGCAACACAGCTCATCACCCTCAAAACATCATCCCCACTGTGAAACATGGTGGTGGCAGCATCATGGTTTGGGCCTGCGTTTTTTCAGCAGGGACAGGGAAGATGGTTAAAATTGATGGGAAGATGGACGGAGCCAAATACAGGACCATTCTGGAAGACAACCTGTTGGAGTCTGCAAAAGACCTGAGACTGGGACAGAGATTTATCTTCCAACAAGACAATTATCCCAAACATAAAGAAAAATCTACAATGGAATGGTTCAAAAATAAATGTATCCAGGTGTTAGAATGGCCAAGTGAAAGTCCAGACCTGAATCTAATCGAGAATCTGTGGAAAGAGCTGAAAACTGCTGTTCACAAACACTCTCCATCCAACCTCACTGAGCTTGAGCTCTTTTGCAAGGAAGAATGGGCAAGAATTTCAGTCTCTCGATGTGCAAAACTGATAGAGACATACCCTAAGTGACTTGCAGCTGTAATCGCAGCAAAAGGTGGCGCTACAAAGTATTAACTCAAGGGGGCCAAATATTGCACGCCCCACTTTTCAGTTTATTTGTTACTAAGTTTAAAATATCTAATAAATTTGTTCCACTTCATGATTGTGTCCCACTTGTTGATTCTTCACAAAAAAATTAGAATTTATATCTTAATATTTGAAGCCTGAAATGTTGCAAAGTTGAACAATTCAAGGGGGCCAAATACTTTCACACGGCACTGTATACATATCTAATATATAAAGCTGAATTTGTGTGTGTATGTATGTGTGTATGTATGTATGTATATCCGGGATTGTCATCTACACCGTCGCAACTACAGCCACAAAATTTTGCACAGTCACACGTCTGGACCCCGAGAGCGTCATAGGCTATGTTGTGAGGCGAAATTTTAACCCTGCGCGTTCCAGTTCACCGAACAATTTTGGCCCTATCTACATAATGTAAAGCGCTGCGGAATATGTTGGCGCTATATAAATAAAGCTTTATAATTATTATAAAGGAAAAGTGTGGGGGGCTGCCAGCTACAGCCACAAAATTTTGCACAGTCACGCATCTGGACCCTGGGAGCGTCATAGGCTATGTTCTGAGGCGAAATTTTAACCCCGCACTTTCCAATTCACCAAACAATTTTGGCCCTATCTACATAATGGGGAAAAAGTGACAGTTACCAGTTGACAGTTGTGAATGAGAGGGGCTTAATGATAGCGCCAAAGACTAACAGCACATACCAGCATATAGTCACTAAGGTGGGGCCCCAACATGGGATATTCACCACGCACGGGGACATGTATACACACCACATGCACACAAAGAGTAACAGCAAGTGTATAGTTGCTAAGATGCAGCCCCAACATTGGATACTCACCACGCACCCGAACACACACACACACACCACAAAAAGACACACACAACACAGAGACACACACACACACCCCACGGGGACACACACACCCCCTATAGCGACACATGCACTCATGCCACAGGGACACACACACACCTCCAAGAGACACACACAACAAAGAGACACACACCACACAGACCTCCCCCACAGGGACACACACACACCCTATGGGGACACATGCACTCACTCCACAGGGACACACGCACACACACACCACAAAGAGACACCCACACACACATAGACACACACACCACACAGACACCCCCCCATAGGGACACACACACCCTATGGGGACACATGCACTCACTCCACAGGGACACACGCACACACACACACCACAAAGAGACACACACAACACAGACACACACCACACAGACTCCCCCCCGCAGGGACACACACACACATACACACCCTATAGGGACACATGCACTCACCCCACAGGGACACACACAACACCCCACGGACACACACACCACATAGACAGACACAGATGTGCACAACTCGCCTCATACGTGTGCGATCTTTAATTTCCAAAAATAAACATCTGATTAATAACAGCCATTGTGCAACACATGTGCCATATAGGGAATTAAGGCAGATGTCAGTCACATGAGCTGTCTTCTATGTGTATGTGTGAGGTAACATATACTGCCCGGCCGGGGGGAGGGTTTACTGTTGGCTGGAGATTTATCAGGCTGCCTATAGCAACCAATCCCAGCTCAGCTTCTATTTTCCTAAAGGTCATTAATATGACATATTCAAATTCTATTTTGTTATAGCTAACATCAGTTATTTATTAACCCGGGCGTAGCCGGGTATTACAGCTAGTATATGTATATATATATATGTATATATATATATATATATGTATATATATATATATATAAAACAGGAAAAAAAAAAAAACTGCATAACACCCACAGACTAATGTGAGCCGGTGCCAGCAGGGCTGCTGGATCAAATAACTAGTTATTTGATCCAGCAGCCCTGCTGGCACCGGTTTATATTAGTCTGTGAGTGCTATGCAGTTTTTTCTCTGTTTTGTATCTTATGGAGTGGCTGGCTCCATGCTGCAATTTGCACCCTTGTTGACTGCAGGTGATCTAGAGTTGAGATGGAGTCTGCCCACTGAGAAGTGGGGGGGTGGACAAGGAGGATAGGGATATCAGCGTAGGACTCGTCGGACCTGAAGTCACTTTGTCGCAGTCGACGAGCAAACAGACATTGGCCAATGTGTGTACCAAGAACTTCAGAAATAAAAAGATAAGATTTAGAGTTTTTTGAAAAAACGTAAGTTTTTAACTTTTTTCTCATATATACCGTATATAGCTTATTAGCACATGTACATCATTTGTAGTAACCGAGTGCTGCAGAGTATTTTTTTCTAGTTATATATATACTAGCTGTGAGCCCGATGCGATTGCATCGGGATTCAAGAATCTGTGTATAGGGCATTGCTCGGGCTACTGCAACGACTCGCAACGCCCCCTTCGCGGGCATTGCAAGTGAGTTGCGTGGGCGATGCGCACCCACGAACAAAGCCACAGAGGTAGCGGCGTGTGCGAGGGAAGTCGCTACGGCAATTATATAATAGATTATCAGTATGTAATATATAATTTCCCTAATTATATTATGTATACCTATGGGGGCTTGCTATATACCTCTGGGGGCCTGCTATATACCTCTGGGGGCCTGCTATATACCTATGGGGGCTTGCTATATACCTATGAGGGCCTGCTATATACCTCTGGGGGCCTGCTATATACCTATGGGGGCCTGCTATATACCTATGGGGGCCTGCAATATATCTATGGGGGCCTGCTATATACCTCTGGGGGCTGTATGCACGGATCCCCCTGCCGCTGTGATGGGCGGGGGGAGCCGTGCATATCTAATGAGCGGCACCACGTGACGGGCCGCTCAGTCACCAGCCTCCCCCCGCCTCCTCCAGCCTCCCCAGCACCCGGACACAGCCCCCACCAAAGTGAAACACATATATTACCGTATTGACCCGTGTATAAGCCGAGGGGGGGACTTTTCAGCCCAATTTTTGGGCTTAAAAACTCGGCTTATACACGAGTATATACGGTAAGTAAATCAGGTGACGTGCATCACTGTAATATAAGGTGTGCTTAATTATTAGGCAAATGCCGTTCCTTCGGCAAAATGGGTCATAAGAGAGATTTGACGGGCTCTGAAAAGTCCAAAATTGTGAGATGTATTGCAGAGGGATGCAGCATCTTGAAATTGTCAAACTTTTAAAGCATGATCACCGAACAATCAAGCGTTTCATGGCAAATAGCCATAAGGGTCGCAAGAAGCGTGTTGGGCAAAAAAGGCGCAAAAAAACTGTTCATGAATTGAGGAAAATCAAGCATGAAGCTGTCAAGATGTCATCTGCCACCAGATTTGCCATATTTCAGAGCTGCAACATTACTGGAGTATCAAAAAGCACAAGATGTGCTATACTCAGGGACATGGCCAAAGTAAGGAAGGCTGAAAAATGACCACTGTTGAACAAGAAACATAATATAAGCTAGCTGGGTGACACTTAGAAGGCGGGTTGAGGGAAGAGTGCCAGGGAAGCTAGCCCTGATCTGGCACACCCCAATAAGTTTTCTAAGTTGGCAGATGAGGGGGGTGTGAGTTCAGGGATAGCACTGCTGCAGCAAGGCATGTCCTCTGAAAGCCAGAGTAGTGTCAGCTCCAGTAAGAGGGAAAACAGGAGACCAGGGCAGGCCAGGCAGGTGCTGGTAGTGGGGGACTTAATTATAAGGGGAACAGATAGGGCAATCTGTCACAAAGTCAGGGATCGTCGAACAGTGTGCTGCCTACTTGGCGCTCGAGTCCGGCACATTGCTGATCGGGTTGACAGATTATTGGGAGGGGCTGGTGAGGACCAAGCGGTCATGGTGCACATTGGCACAAATGACAAAGTTAGAGGTAGGTGGAAGGTCCTTAAAGATGATATCAGGGAATTAGGCTGCAAGCTTATGGCAAGGACCTCCAAGGTAGTATTCTCTGAAATACTGGCTGTACCACGTGCCACACCAGAGAGGCAACAGGAGATTAGGGAGATAAATAAGTGGCTCAGGAATTGGTGTAGGAAGGAGGGGTTTGGGTTCCTGGAGAACTGGGCCAACTTCTCTGTTGGCTACAGGTTCTATGGTAGGGACGGGCTGCACCTCAATGGGGAGGATGCAGCTGTGTTGGGGGAGAAAATGGCTAGAAGGTTGGAGGAGTGTTTAAACTAGGGATTGGGGGGAGGGTATTCATTGTACAGGAGGGGAAGATAGTGTAAATAGTAACCTCGGCACAAGTCATAAAATTGGGGGTGGGGTTAAAACAGTCAAAAAAGTAGGAAGGAATAGAGGTAAAGAAAGATGCATAAAGTGCATGTACACTAATGCCAGAAGCCTCACCAACAAAATGGAGGAATTAGAATTGATTTTGTTGGAAAATAATTATGACATGGTGGGGATATCGGAGACATGGCTGGACGAGAGCCATGACTGGGCTGTTAATTTAGAGGGCTATAGTCTGTTCAGAAATGACCGTACAAATAAGTGAGGGGAAGGTGTCTGTTTATACGTAAAATCATCCTTAAAACCCATCCTGCATGATAATATATGTGAATCTAATGGAAATGTAGAGTCCCTGTTGGTGGAGATAAGGGGAGGGGGAAAAAATAATAAATTACTGATAGGTGTTTGTTATAAGTCTCCAACAATAATGGAAGTGAAGGAGAATATCCTCATAAAGCAAATAGATAAAGCAGCGACTCAGGGAGAAGTCATTATTATGGGGGACTTCAACTACCCTGAAATACATTGGGGAACAGAAAACTGCAGTTCCAGCAAAGGTAATAGGTTTTTGACAACTATGAGAGACAATTACCTTTCACAACTGGTTTAGGACCCAACAAGAAGGGGGCACTGCTGGACCTAATATTAACCAGCAGGCCGGACCGCATATCAAATATACGGGTTGGAGGTCACTTGGGTAATAGTGATCACAAAATAATAAGTTTGAAGTATCCTTTAATAAGATGTGTAGTAGAGGGGCCAAAAGGACACTAACTTCAGAAAGGCAAATTTCCAACGGTTGAGAGATGATCTTAGTGCAAAAAACTGGGACAATGTCCTGAGACATAAAAGTACACAAAGCAAATGGGAGACGTTTGTTAGCATCCTGAATAGGGCCTGTGCACAATATATACCCTATGGGAATAAGCATGCTAGAAATAGCAGGAAACCACAATGGCTAAATAAAGCAGTAAGAGGCGCAATAAGAGAAAAAAAGAAAGCATTTAGGAAATTAAAGCAAGTACAGTCATGGCCAAAAGTTTTGAGAATGATACAAATATTAATTTTAACAAAGTCTGCTGCTTCAGTTTTTCTAATGGCAATTTGCATATATTCCAGAATGTCATAAAGAGTGATCAGCTTATCAGCAATTACTTGCAAAGTCAATATTTGCCTTGAAAATGAACTTTAACCCCAAAACACATTTCAACATCATTGCAGTCCTGCCTTAAAAGGAGCAGCTAACATTGTTTTAGTGATTGTTCCATTAACACAGGTGTGGGTGTTGATGAGGACAGGGCTGGCGATCAATCAGTCATGATTAAGTAAGAATGACACCACTGGACACTTTAAAAGGAGGCTGGTGCTTGGTATCATTGTTTCTCTTCAGTTATCTCTAAAGAAACACGTGCAGCCATCATTGCACTGCACAAAAATGGCCTAACAGGGAAGAGTATCGCAGCTAGAAAGATTGCACCTCAGTCAACAATCTATCGCATCATCAAGAACTTCAAGGAGAGAGCTTCCATTGTTGTCAAAAAGGCTCAAGGGCGCCCAAGAAAGACAAGCAAGCGCCAGGACCGTATCTTAAAACTGTTTCAGCTGCGGGATCGGACTACCAGCAGTGCCGAGCTTGCTCAGGAATGGCAGCAGGCTGGTGTGAGTGCTTCTACACGCACTGATGTGGCCCGTAGGCGGAAGGCATTCAGCCCGGCCTGCTCCTTGTTGTTCAGACAAAATGTTAGATTCCAACTTGCTTATCCCGCCACACCGAGATTTAGAGACAGGTCTGGGGAGCTGAGATCTTTCTCCAACAGCAAAGCGGCGCTGCAATTCCTTCAACAACGTCCTTCTACCACTGGGAGAGAGCAGCAGCCAGCGGGAGGAGGGAGATCCTCGTCAACGCCGTCCTCACCACATAGACAATCGTATGCAGACAAAGAGGTTGCTATTCTGGACGAAAAAGAAGAAACGGGTAGGAAGGATGTCGGCGCTAGATGGTCGACAGTTCAAAGCAGGAGAAGGAGACGGACCAAAGAGAGGGCCGACTCGAAAAACATTCGTTCCACGTCACCGAGGGGCCACAATGAGATGACGGCTGATAAAGAAAGATGATGAAGTTCGCCTGTCTGATATTTGAGTGTGCACTTGGAGGGGAGTCTTCCTTGCGCTGGGAGGCCCAGACGGGAAAAACATGTGACTTTTTTTTTTCTCTCTCTTCTCTCTCTCTCTTCTTGCCTCTCTTTCACCTATCCTCATTCCTTCCACCTTCTTTCTTCTTTCCCCTTTTCCCTTTCTATATTTCCCCAGCCATTTGCCTTTTACTGCATGCATCGGGGATACTCCAGCGCCAGAAGTGTTCCAGGAAACCTTCGACAGACTGCTTTTGCATTCATACATTGTCCCCAAACTGTGAGTGTCTGGGGCTCGGACTACTGTGGGGGGGGAGGGGCGGAGGGGAGTGAGGACAATAGATTCCTATTGCGGAAATGTTGGGGAACGGAATGCGTAGAGATGACACTGGACTCCTCCTGAGAGACTAGAGATTTTTGTCTTGAGCTCTGGAACTGAGCAGCGGTTAGGGACATGCATACATACAGAGACATATTCTGTTTTTGCGCTTTTCTTTTTTTGGGTTGCAGGGGGCTATTGTGGGGGATTGCGGGAGGTTGCTCTACCTCCATGATTACACTGAGGCGGGTGTCATGGCTACTTGGACTACTAAGGTAGAAGAGACTATCTGGGGCGCGGTTTGAGAGCGGCAAGCACAGAAGAAAGGGGGTCAAAATGTTGTGGGATGTTTTTCCAAAGGGGAGACGAGCTGGGGACAGCCCCCTTTGAGTATGACGGGTACATGGGTTTTGTTCTTGTTTTTGTTGTATGTTCTTCATACGCCATGGTTTGTGTAGTATCTCATATACCTAACTTGCAGGATGACGGGTGCTATAGGGTGCAGCACCACCAACTCAAGGGACTTCCCACACAATACCACATCTATATACAATGGATAGTGAGCAGGATGGGGGATATCAACCCCGCGCAACGTACTCCAGATAAGGAATGCTCAGGGTGGTATCTTGGAATGTGAAGGGCCTACGATCTCCCAATAAGAGGTACATGGTCCTGAGACATTTGAAGAGGCTCAAAACAGATGTCGCCTTACTGCAGGAGACCCATTTACAAGCGCACAAATTGATCTGTATGCAGAAACTATGGGTGGGAGCGGCCTAGATCTCGGGAGCTCAGCGCAAAATGGCAGGGGTGCTGATCATTGTTAATAAGCACCTTGCTCATACACTGCTCTCAGTTACACAAGATCACGAGGGGAGAAGGTTACACGTAGTACTGAGGGTGGGAGACCAACAGTTTAGCCTCTATAATATATACGCACCTAACACCTCACGGGTGCAGTTCTTCCGTGAGCTACAAGAGGAGCTTCTGGGTGACCTAGAACCAAACACTATCATTGGAGGAGATTTTAACGAGGTTTTAGTACCCGAAATGGACAGGCAGAGGGTTACAGGGGGAGGCACAATGGCTATATCATCGAATAAGGGACAGAATTCATTGGCGGACATGGTGGCCGCATTGAACTTAATAGATGCGTGGCGAATCACTTTTCTCACCCGTATGCTCTTTTGGCCTCGCATCGATTTGTTTTTAACGAACAACAATGCGCTCCGACTGGTGGAAGTAGCGGAGATAGAGACCATGGTCATCTCGGACCATAGTCCGATACGCATGGATGTGCTTGATGCCCTACCAAAAGGCTCAGATATTCTGTGGAAATTTCCCTCGCATCTAGCAAAAAATGGTGACTTCAAGAGTAAACTCAAAGAGTGGTGGTCAGGGTTCTCACTTGATAATGCCATACACAGAGACGATCATAGACTCTATTGGGAGACCGGGAAGGCGGTGATTAGGGGTCAGATAATAGCGTATACTTTAACGCACAAAAGAAAGGTGAGAGAACAACATGCTACGGCCAGTGCGAGAGTCACGGACACATATCGGACATTTAGGCGCACACACGATCCTACCGACAAAGAGAACTGGGTAAATGCTAAAAAGGAATATGAGGTGTGGGCGGAACAAAGAGAAATAATGATACGAGGACAACTGGACGTAGACCTTAATAGGTTTGGGGATAAGGCTGGCCGGCTGCTGGCAAATTTGGCCAGAGGCAAAAGACATTCCAACCCTATAGTGGCCCTCAGACAGAGGGGAGGAGGCATGACTACCAACCCCAAAGATATTAATTCCATTTTAGGAGACTACTATAGAAATCTATATAAAGCAGAAGGTAGTCAGGCGCTGGGCGGGAGGAATGGCTGGAGAGGGTGCCGCTCACGGCTGTTTCAGAGGTAGATCTAGAGATGCTGAATAGACCCATTTCTGAGGCAGAGGTTGACTCGGCTATTAGACATTTAGGCGCTAATAAAGCACCGGGACCTGATGGATTTACCGGGAAATTTTATAAGACTTTACGTGACGAACTAACGCCGATCCTGACGGAACTGTTCAACGACATGACTTTGGGGGTTCCTATCCCGGACGAGTCAAATGTGGTGTATATCAAACTACTGCCTAAAGGGGACAAGGGAGGAGAGGACCCAGCAAACTACAGGCCCATATCCCTCATAAACCTGGACCTCAAAATCCTGTCGAAGATCATGGCGGATAGATTGGCCCGAGTCCTACCGGATCTCATAGAAAAGAATCTGACAGGATTCGTTAAAGGCAGGTCAGCTGTCACTAACGTGCGCAAGGCCCTTATGGTTCTGGACGTGGTTAGAGATAGGGTGGAGGTAACGGGGGGGGGCCCGGCCTTGGTCACCTTGGATGTGGAAAAGGCTTTCGAAAACATCAGGTGGCCGTGGCTGGGCCTGGTCCTAGACCGCATAGGAATTCAGGGGAGATTCCGACTCTTTGTGCAGACTCTCTATGCTAATCCGACCGCGAGAGTGCACACTCCGGGCTTTTTGTCTCCAAGGTTTCATTGCAAAAGAGAACTAGACAGGGGTGCCCACTTTCCCCACTCCTGTTCAACTTGGCCCTGGAGCCCCTCATAAGATATCTAAGCGTCACAGCAGGTTTACAGGCATTAACCTGGGAAAAACGGAAGTACGAACTGCTTTATTCGCAGATAATATTATTCTTTTTATGGAAAACCCAGAACGTGATCTACCTGATCTGGTTGCAGATGTCGAGATCTTCGGGGGGTTTGCCAGATTTGGGCTGAATAGGCGGAAATGTGAAATTCTACGAATTAAGGGGGGAAAGTGATCCGGGTGAGGCTTTGGGGGTACTGGGCATTCCCCTAGCAAAGTCATTTATTAAGTGCCTGGGGATTTTGTTGGGAAGGACTCCGGGCCACATATATACGCTTAATTACAACCCGCTTTTCGACAGGATTGAACAGGAACTGAGGAGATGGGCTGGGCTGACTCTGTCGTTGCTGGGAAGATGTCATCTGTTGAAGATGATAAGCTTTGCTCGGCTTTTATATCCTCTGCAGACTCTCCCCTGCTTCTGAAACACTCAGATATATGGCTGCCTCATTACATAAGGAAATGTAAGTGTATAAATGCTTTTTTTTCACCTTCCACATTACACTATGAGCTCAGACAGGGATGATTAGACTGGTATTATGAAGCTGCAGGTACAGACAATGATAGCTAGGGAGGCATAAACCAGCTGACAGGTTCCCTTTAATGGGGATAAATATAAGGTCATGCACTTGGGCAGAGGAAACAAAAGGTATAATTATGTGCTTAATTGTAAAACACTGGGCAAAACTATCACTGAAAGACCTGGGTGTATGGGTAGATGACAAACTCACATTTAGTGGCCAGTGTCAGGCAGCTGCTGCAAAGGCAAATAAAATGGGATGCATTAAAAGAGGCATAGATGCTCATGAGTAGGACATAATTTTACCTCTATACAAGTCACTAGTGCGACCACACTTAGAATACTGTGTACAATTCTGGTCTCCGGTGTATAAGAAAGACATAGCTGAACTAGAGCGGGTGCAGAGAAGAGCGACCAAAGTCATTAGAGGACTGAAGGGTCTGCAATACCAAGTCAGGTTATTAATCTTGGGGTTATTTAGCTTGGAAAAACGAAGGCTTAGGGGTGATCTTATAATAATGTATAAATATATGAGGGGACAGTACAGAGACCTTTCTAATGATCTCTTTACTCTTAGGCCTGAGACTGGGACAAGGGGGCATCCTCTACGTCTGGAGGAAAGAAGGTTTAATCACAATCACAGACTTGGATTCTTTACTGTAAAAGCAGTAAGACTATGGAACTCTCTGCCACATGATGTTGTAATGAGTGACTCACTACTAACATTTAAGAAGGTCCTGGATGCCTTTCTTGAAAACTATAATATTACCAGTTATATATATTAGATTCTTTGATAGGGCGTTGATCCAGGGAATTAGTCTGATTGCCGCATCTGGAGTCAGGAATGATTTTTTTTCCCCAATGTTGAGCTTAGTGTTGCCACATGTTTTTTTTTTGCCTTCCTCTGGATCAACATGGACTTAAAGTCTTCCTTCAACCTTAAAAACTATGTTACTATGTTACTATATAAGATGAAATGTCAAGACTGGGCCGAGAAATATCTCAAGACTGATTTTCAAAGGTATTATGGATTGATGAAATGAGAGTGACTCTTGATGGGCCAGATGGATGGGCCAGAGACTGGATCAGTAAAGGGCAGAGCTCGACTCCGACTCAGACGTCAGCAAGGTGGAGGTGAGGTACTGGTATGGGCTGGTATCATCAAAGATGAACTTGTGGGACCTTTTTGGGTTGAGGATGAAATGAAGCTCAACTTCCGGACCTACTGCCAGTTTCTGGAAGACAACTTCTTCAAACAGTGATACAGGAAAAATTCAGTATCGTTCAAGAAAAACATGATTTTCATGCAGGACAATGCTCCATCACATGCATCCAACTACTGCACAGCGTGGCTGGCCAGTAAAGATCTAAAAGAAAAAATAATAATGACATGGCCCCCTTGTTCACCTGATCTGAACCCCATAGAGAACCTGTGATTACTCTTAAAATGTGAGATCTACAGGGAGGGAAAACAGTACACCTCTCAGAACAGTGTCTGGGAGGCTGTGGTCGCTGCTGCATGCAATGTTGTTCGTAAACAGATCAAGCAACTGACAGAATCTATGGATGGAAGGCTGTTGAGTGTCATCATAAAGAAAGGTGGCTATTTTGGTCACTCATTTTTCTGTGTTTTGTTTTTGCATGTCAGAAATGTTTTTTCCTAAATTTTGTGCAGTTGTATTCGTTTACCTGGTGAAAATAAACAAGTGAGATAGGAATATATTTGGTTTTTATTAAGTTGCCTAATAATTCTGCACAGTAATAGTTACAGATAGAGACAATCACCTTGAGGACCTTAGAAAGACCTTTTGAACCAGGGCTACCATCCAAGAGCAATTGAAAACCAGATTACAAGAGCCACCAGAATGGCAAGGAATCATCTCCTACCTTACAAAACTAGAGAAGAAAACCAGGTTTCTCTTGTAGTCACCTACAACCCAAATCTGGAGGTGTTAAGAGGAGCTGCATGGAAACTGCAGCCACTCCTACAAAAAGATGCCCAACTAAAATCAATATTTCCGGATCCCCCACTCGTGTTTTAGACAACCTCTGAATCTAAAAAAACCTCATTGTCAGAAACTCCCTATCCTCTCCAGCAGCTACAGGAACCTTTCCCTGCAACCAGAACAGATGCAAAACCTGTCCATTTATAAGGACAACGGACAAGATAAAGATTCCCAGGACAGATTAGGACTACAAGATCCCAGGTAACTTCAGTTGCGCCACAAGCAATGTGGTGTATTTAATTATATGTACCAAATGTCCAACAGGTGGCATGTACATAGGGGAGACTGTACTACAATTCAGAACAAGAATGAATTCTCATCGCCACACAAGAAAAGAAAGGCGTATGGATCTACCTGTAGCAAAGCATTTTTGCAGCTCTGACCACAGGGTAACAGACGTGAATCTGCTCATTTTAAAAAGTAACTTCAAACCTCATAAAGAGAGAAGAATTTGAGAATACAAATTGATAACGACCTTTGACACAATCAAAACAGAATTGAATGTCTCACATGGATTCATGCGTTTTTATACCAATTGAAAGGACATTTAGGGATATCACATCTTCCAACAGATCCCAGTTAGAGGACAATGAACTTTTGACACTTCTTACTTGAACTGTCTCGCATGATTTATAGCTTTCTCACTGAGGAATTTTCAGGTCTCCACAATCATTGTATTATTGTTCTATCTGTTCCTCTTATCTCGGAATTTTGATTTTACCTCTCCAGCTCCTCTCCCCCTCCCAAGACTCACTCTGCTTTATGTCACCTGCATTATCTTACCCTGCTTATGTATATATGTGTGTGTCTTCAGAATTTGTTTCATTATTGGCCTGATGAAGGGGCCATAGTGTCTCTAAAGCTTGCTTTACTTACCATCTTTTCAGTTAGCCATTTAAAAGGTATCAACCACTGAGGACTCTCGGATTCTAATATTTTTTTTATCTACTGGCTAACACGGTATAAACATTTTTTAACTTATGCATTGACACACACTCACACAGGCACACATACGTAGACAAGCAGAAAGGCACACACATATGTAGACATGCACATGCGGGAAGGCAAACGCAAGCACACATATGTAAACAACAATATTTAAGAAAAACAACACATAACTCTGCGCGATCACCAAATAAAGTGCAAAATCAATTTATTCAAAAAAGCAGTTTTTTAACACACAGATAACAATTAAAACCAATTAAAACAGGGAAAATGTCCCCTTACCTCAGAAATAGAGGGAGGTCACATTAAACATGATATGGCTATATATCAAAAAAGAAATAAACCTTCCATAAGCGTGCAGTGTCAATAAGTATTTAACAATAGTTCAAGTTGTCATACATCCAATCAAAAAACACCATGACACCAATGAATATTGCTTATGACCAAATGAATTCCCTGTTAAGCACACAACTTATCATCAGTATAAATAATGGGTGTAGGTATGCAGGCACTACAATAATCAATCAAAGCAAGCCTGGAAGACTGATGTCCCAGAGGGCTACACTGCCCATATCTTATGGTCTCACAAGCCAGTATCAAACAAGTGAAGCTTGTAAAGCAACCTGTAGTCTGAGCCCAAAACTAAACCTACATTACCACTGTGCTCCTAGGAAAATCAGTGTCAGCATGACCAGTTATATATGGACCTCCCTCAGCAGCCCAACCAGTTTCGTTGCCTCAAAGGGCAACTTCCTCAGGGGTGACTGGCAGTGTTTTAAAGCACTGCTATATATACACATAATACCTTTGCAATTATCTGGAACAACTGTGGGACAGGCGTGCACAGTGTATTGCGCCTCCTCCATTCCGGCCGCTGAAACCGGAAATGCGTCACCGGAAGTACGTAACCGGGACCTGTATAAGGGGTGCACAAGGAGGTGTGCTAGTTTCAAAGGGTGCTGTAACATGGCGACTATCAGGCATGCGCAGAATGCGCGGCGCCCGTATCTACTATAGAGAGGGTGATTGCTGCAGAGTCTAACAGAAAATGGCGTATCGGCACATGCATAATTGCGCAGCGCCTCAGAGATAGTTAAATATACATAAGTCAAATAAGAAAAAATGAACTGGGCACTATTAGGGTTAATCAAGACTGGGCTGCCGTATAAGCTAAGACCTGAGGCAACAGTCTCCTATGGGTGTTGCACGCTGTAGTGACATATGAATATTCAATCAATCAAGCAATAAAGAAACACCGGGCACTTAACGTTCTTTGCTAGAGCGGGCTGTCACTCCCGTGACACGTGCAGCTGTTACTGGTGGTGCTGGCTTCAAATAGTAAATAACAGTCAAATTTGTAGAAAGACTTACGGTTCCGGCGCTGTGCTGATGGCTGCCTGAAATGAGGGCTCCTGTCCCTGAGCCGACAATCCGTCACAATCACCGGGTTTAAGGAGCCATCCGGGCCATATCCACGCTGGCGTCCACTCCCCGTACCACAGGGACTCTGGACAGATACATATTGAGGAGTACGGGCGGAGAGGAGACTGTCACCCGGCGCATCACGAGGCCGAGCGGGACACAGCTTAAGATGGCGGCGGAAGTGCGAGCCAGCGCCGCCAAAATGAAAGAACACAGCCGTGCTGCCAAATCCTCCGGGGGGCGAGGAGGCCAGACTGGAGGTACCGCCAGGAGCAGACCAGATCCGCCGGCGAGAGGTTTGAACGGGGGATCGTCTCCCGCTTCGGGAGTGGGCGAGACGCAGCCTAGGAATAACAATAGTAATGGCGGACAACGAGGGGGGACCTCCGGTGGTGAAATGGGGGACCCAGCCTCCTGTATGCACACTGTGGATGTGCAATCCTTAGCTAAAGAGGTCGCACCATACCTTGCGGCTAATCTGAAAGCGGCGGTCAAGGAAGCTGTAGCAGAAGTGATTCAGGATCTACAGCGCACGGTATCAGCTCAAGGGGACCGGCTGCAAGAGGCAGAACGTAGATTGGGAGAAGCTGAAGACAGAATTCTGCGCTTGGAAGAGCAGGTGGCGGGCTTGCAAAAGCAGGCGGTGTACTCGGAAGACAAATTAGATGATTTGGAAAACCGGTCCCGCCGGAATAATCTGCGTTTGGTGGGTTTACCTGAATCCATCTCACCTGGTCAACTGGACGCTATCTGGGAGGTGGAACTGCCAAAGGTGCTGGGTATGCAACATAAATGCAGAGTTGAGCGCTCGCACCGAGTGGGCCCGCCACGGGACCCGCAAGACAACCCGAGACAAGCTATTGCAAGATATCTGGACTACAAGGACAAAGAAACACTACTGAGGGAGTACAGGTCCAGAAGGCTCCCATTGATAGTGGGTGGCCACAGAGTCAGGTTATATGAAGACTTTTCGGCTTCAGTGGCACGTAAGAGGAAACTGTTCAGTCCCGCCTGCTCCCTACTTTTTAAACAAAACGTGCGCTTCCAACTAGCGTTTCCGGCTATACTCAGGTTTCGGGATCCAAAAGGTGTCCTGAAATCATTTACAGACAGTGCTGCAGCGATGCAATTTATTCAAGGTTGTGCTTCCTTTGGGTTTCATCGTCGCACGCCAGAGAACGGGAATTCCCCAAGATCCCAGACACAACGCTCATACGCTGACGCTGTTACAGAGAAAATGGTTCCTGGAGGACGCGATAGTTACTCTGACAACGCAAATTGGACAACGCAACAGCGTCGCAGGCGTAATCATCGCTCCAGTGAGGAAGCCTCATCTAGAGACCAATGCACGGCGACAATACTGGACTCAGCTGAGATTCGCATCGGACGTGTGACACAGCAAGGAAGGATTGCTTTACAAGTTGTGACTTCCCTATGATGATCTTGGCATCTTATCCCTGGGGATCCATGGACAGACCGATGCTAATGGATAGCCATGTCTACTAAAGCTGCTGGCAAGCGTTGGTTCCCATTTTCAATCCTCCCTCTCTGCTTTTTTGTTTCCGCTCATATGACGTTCCCACTTCACTCCCGTACATCTATATGTACTCCATATACTTTCTCACCGACTCAATCTCAATCTTGAACTTAAACCTCTTCACCCCCTTTTCATCCCTCTCATATACATATTTCTACACACTCCCTTCCCCTCCTCTATTCCCCCCACATTCACACAATTACTCTCTTGCCTCTCACTTCTATTTCCACATCCTCCTCTTCCCCCCCCCCCCCCCCCCGGTATTCCCCCCCTCTCCTTCCCCCCCCACCTCGCAAATTCTCCCTCTCATTCGCTCTCCTATATGTCCCACTTTCCTCCTCTTCTTTCATTTCTCCCCTTCCTTTCTTTTCTCTACCTTTCTCTCTCTTCATCTCTCTTTTTACGTGAATATCATATGATGAGAAGTTCACTCCATAGTCTGATTGCCCTAATGTGCCTTCCTTACTACTGGTGTTGTTGTTATTTTTTTCTCTTTCTCTTTTTCTTTTCTTTTCTTTCTGGGAAGGGATGTATATTATATCTGAAGTTGGGGGTATGTATAAGCTTACATGTCCAAGGCAACATATACCAATTCAACGGCCTTCTTGGAATGGTTCCGTATATGTGAATATCAGGCGTAAGGCTCAGGGCGGGCCGCGTCAGCACAGAAAAAAGGAAGCCATGGGGTTAAGGAAAGACATTTTCCCGAGAGGAAACTTGTTTGTTGAAGTTCCCATCTCGTGTGCCCGGCATGGTCGGGTGATGACTAATAAGGGGAGGGTTGTTTGTTTCAGTTTATTTTTTGTGGTTGTGTTGTTGCTCCCAATAGGTTTATTACTCCAAGTATATAGTGCTGTATCATTGGATGCTCTGATTTCCCAACACATGAAATGGGTACTATACTATCTAGTCGTCAATCCGAGACTCTGGGGTGGGCTGGGTGCCTACTTTTCTCCTCATGACGTTATGAAAAATGGTTAGAGTAATAACCTGGAATGTTAAGGGGCTTAGGTCCCCCAATAAGAGACATATGGTGCTTAGACATCTGAAAAGACTTAAGGTGGACATTGCCCTTTTACAGGAGACACATCTTAGGCAACATGAGTTACATTACATGCAAAAGCAATGGGTGGGAGCGGGATGGATTTCAGGTGCACAAGACCGTAAAGCTGGGGTATTAATACTAGTTAACAAACATCTAGCTCATACTGAGGTATCGGTATCTAGAGACCAAGAGGGGAGGGTACTACATTTAGTCCTGGAAGTAAAGGCTCAATGGTTAAGTCTATATAACATCTATGCTCCAAACGGCCCGCGGGGTCAGTTCCTTAGAGATTTACAGACGAGGTGGTTGGAGGATAGTGAACCAAATATAATAATTGGAGGCGACTTTAACGAAGTAATGACTGAAGATTTGGATAGGAGGAGGGATACCTACGGGACTTCCGGTCTTATAGGAGCACCTAGGCGGGGAGGAGCATTAGCTGACATGGTGAGGTCTTTGGGTTTGGCAGATGTGTGGCGAACTCTACACCCACAGGAGTTGGAATATACTCATTACTCGTACCCCCACTCGTCTTGGTCACGATTAGATATGTTCCTGGCGAATACGAAAATGTTGCGATCCATAGAGGGTGCAGAGATTGAGCCAATGGTCATCTCAGACCACAGTCCGGTGTCTTTGGACATCCTTGATGTTCAACCTAAAGGATCGGACATCCTGTGGCGTTTTCCCTCACATCTGTCGAAACTGGGAGACTTTAGGACCAGACTTAAAGAATGGTGGCTTGAGTTCTCGAGAGATAACACGGCCCACAAAGATGACCATACGTTGTTCTGGGGAGCGGGGAAGGCAGTGGTTAGAGGACAAATTATTGCTCATACTTTAACACAAAAGAAGAAGCTGACAGAACAGTACTCAGTGGCCAGCGCGAAAGTCACAGACGTTTACAGGACATTCCGCCTCACATGTAATCAGTGCGACAGACAGAAATGGACAGAGGCGAGGAAAGATTTTGACAGATTGGCAGAGACCAGGGAAATCATGATACGTGGTCAGCTGGACGTGGATTTAAATAGATTTGGCGATAAGGCGGGGAAGTTACTGGCGAACCTGGCTAGGGGTCGCAGATTACCTAATCCGATTATGGGACTACGTCGTCAGGGTGAGGAAGTGGTTACTAGCCCAAGAGACATTAATAATGTACTGGGAGACTTTTACCGAAAGCTTTACAGAGTACAGGGAGAACAAATGTCGGGAGGAGAAGATTGGTTACGAAAGATACACCTTGACTCGATCTCGGAAGCAGATCTGGACGTTCTTAACAAACCCATATCGGAATCCGAGGTCGACTCAGCCATCAGGAAATTGGGTACTAATAAGGCACCAGGCCCAGACGGTTATACGGGGGAGTTTTATAAAATCCTGAGAGAGGAGGTGACCCCAACACTGACGGGGATGTTTAATAGATTTACCATGGGTGACCCTATATACCTGACGACACGAATATGGCCTATATTAAATTGTTGCCCAAAGGAGATAAAGATAGAGAAAATCCGGCAAATTACAGGCCTATATCTCTCGTAAATGTGGACCTTAAACTTCTATCTAAAATAATGGCAGACAGGCTGGCCCAGGTCCTCCCAGAACTCATTGAGGCTCACCAATCTGGGTCTGTTAAAGGGCGTTCCGCAGTGACTAACATCCGCAAGGCGTTATTGGTGTTGGACGTGGTGCGAAATAGTGCCAGACAGGAGGGGAAAGATCCAGCCATGGTCACCTTGGACGCAGAAAAGGCGTTTGATAATGTCCGGTGGCCATGGCTGGATCTGGTTATGAATAGAATGGGCATAGAGGACAGATTTCGTAGCTTTATTTCTAATCTTTATTCTAACCCTACTGCGAGGGTGCACACCCCGGGCTTCCTGTCACCGAAATTTCCGCTACAGAAAGGGACTCGGCAGGGGTGCCCACTATCGCCTCTATTGTTTAATATAGCCCTGGAGCCCCTGGCGAGATACATTAATAATGCTAGCCCATTTTCAGGAATTAAAGTGGGACGCTGCGAGGTGAAATCTGCTCTGTTCGCAGATGATATCGTTCTCTTTTTGGATAACCCGGAAAGTGATCTGCCTATGTTGATTAGGGGCATTGAGTCATTTGGAATCTTTGCGGGGTTTTCCTTAAACAGACGAAAATGCGAAATACTGAGTATTAGAGGGGGGGGAGCTTTAAGGGAAACTGCGAACGCATTGGGAATTCCGTTGGCCAACTCTCACATCAAATACCTAGGGATCCAGTTAGGCAGGACACCGAGCCAGGTCTACACCCTTAATTACTCCCCACTTTTTGACAAAATTGAACAGGAACTGAAAAGGTGGGCAAATCTTCCACTTTCCCTGTTGGGTCGATGTCATTTAGTAAAGATGGTAAGTTTTGCCCGACTTCTCTATCCTTTACAAACGATTCCCCTACTGTTGAAACATGTTGACGTACGTAGGATTAACAGGGCATTCTCCACGTTCGTGTGGAAGGGAAAGAGACCTAGCCTTCGTCTGGGTACGTTGATGTTACCGCGAGCTGAGGGGGGTACGAACTTACCTGACTTGAGGGGTTATAATCTGGCATGTTTGCTGCGGCACGTAGTAGAGTGGATCACAGCTGCTAACAGATATTCTGCTGGCCCACTTGAGGTGGAATTCTGTGCCCCTTGGGACCGTTGTTCCCTCCTACATTCATCCCTAGCAAGCATTCCGCCTCATATCAAGTCAGCCGTTGTCTGCAAGGACACAATTGCGGCATGGAAGGCGGTCAGGAAGAAATGTGGTCTGTCCTAAACATCTTAATCCATGGGCCTTCCCTGACTTTACTATGGGACGTGACAACGCACTATTCAGAGACTGGAGAAGGAAGGGGGTGTTGAAGATGGGCGATCTGCTACATAAGACGGAAGGACGTTGGATGACGGGGTTGGAGATTCTGGGCAATTTTGGACTGGGGGGGACACAGGGTCTCCAATATATGCAAATAAAAAATCACGTCATGGCACGACTACGTGATGTATCCAAGGAACTGTCCCCAAACGTTTGTGACAGGCTAATTAACATGGAATCTTCGCAGCTGAGCATCTCTTCCATATATAGGGAACTTAGGGTCATTCTGTCACCGAGTGGGGACTCGGGATTGTTCTCCGTGTGGAGGAGATATTTGGAGGATGACTCAGTGCAGGACAGTATTTTGACAGGGTGGGATAAAGTACGGCGCTATATTTCCAGTGAACAGTGGAGAGATTCACATTTCCGCATCATTCATGCGATGGTATACGGATTTAACTTCCCGCGTTCTGTATCCAATCCAGATCGCCTACTTAATTGCCCGAAATGTCAGCGGGAAAAAACTGATATGATACATGGTATATGGAAATGCCCTAAGGTCCAAGTATTCTGGAGCATGGTAGATGCCCTGCTCTATAGTTACTGTAAATATCACTATGCTATGGAACCCTCGAAATGGATATTCCAGGACTTGGAGACGCCTGGGAGTCACAGAGGCGCCTTGCGTTTGGCTCATGTCCTTATGCTGTTAGCGAAACGCCTGCTACTCCTTTTCTGGCTACGACCGGATTTACCGGGAGAGTCTGACATTGTGATGGGCTTGGACAGAGCGCTGGAAATAGATAGACGAGAGGTGCTAAGAGATAAGGAGGCGATGATGGTGGCCTTCATGGAGAAATGGAGGAGCTTCATAGAAGCCAAGACCTCAGGGGAAGCGATACGTCATATCATGGTCCCACTTAAAGACACTTCATGGTACCTTCTGGAGGAATTAGGGGGGACTTTGGGACGACTAGATGTAGGATAAGAAATATGTTATAGGGGAGTAAAGATAGGGACTCACACTTACGGATAGATTTATAAGATGGCAAGGTCTCGTACATCCACCGCTGGAATATAAACGGTATTAGATATTGAGACACAAAGCCTTGAATAGGTGGTATTGGAGGGGGTCTTTGCCCATACCTTGCGGCACTTGGATATTACTTGGAGATTTGGGAGCATTGTGGTTTTTGTTATATGATAAATACACCGATTTGACATGCAAAAATGTCTATATTAATGTTTGTTTAATTTTTGTATGATTGTCTTGCTCTGATTTTGTATATTATGATTATACCGAATGTAAACTATTTTTGTTGGAAGAAAACTTTGGTGGAAAATTGAATAAATATGATGTTTCAAAAAAAAATTTGTAGAAAAAATGGAGCCGCACTCACCAGAAGTTGATCTTGAATCATTTATTCCATGTTCATCTCGACAGACATGAACAGCAGCAAGGGAGGGGATGCAGGGGCGGAGGACGACGGCCTGCCGTTTCGCGGTCGTGTACCGCTTCGACGGGTCCTCTATAGCGTCTGTCGTCATGTCCGGAATATATCAAGCCGGCACATGACGTCACTACCACTATAGTTAACAAAATGTACTGTGCAGTTAAAACATGCATATAAGATAACAGAACATCATACATATGAAGCGCATTAAAAGCGGCCATTTTAAAGAGGGAGTAAAATCTGATTTTTATCCACCAGTGTCACCTGGAAACAGTGTGGATTTATTCGAAGAAATGGTATGTAAAGAAGTAGAAGCCTTGATTTATCCTAAACCCAGATCAAATTTAACTAAAGGCGAAAAGGAAGCCCTAGATATAGTCCTAAAATGGGAAGATATTTTAGTTAAAAAAGCTGACAAGGGTGGGGGAGTAGTCTTGCTTAGGAAAAGAGATTACATTAAAGAATCCTTGAGGCAATTAGGCTCTACTGATACATACATAGAACTACCTAGTGATCCAACATTCAAATTTAATAATAAATTAAGAAATTTGTTGAGGAAATATGTAAGTAATATGACGATAGAGAAAAAACAGGCAGAAAAACTTTTTATTGAATTCCCCAGGAAACCCTATTGGTACTGTCTGCCAAAGGTTCACAAATCAGTCCAGAACCCTCCCGGACGCCCCATTGTCTCCGGGATTGGTTCTGTGACTGAACCTTTGTCGCAGTACCTGGACTGGTTATTGAGACCTTTGCTAGTGAAAATACCATCGTATATAAATTCAGATTAGATTCAGGAGACTTTATAAAATGTATTGACGGTTTTGAGTGGCGGACCCGGTATAGCATGGCCTCTATCGATGTAGAGAGCCTCTATACCCGGATCCCACAGAATCTGGCGGTGTCAGTTATCCGGGATATTCTCCAGGTGGATGGTCAGGATAGATCATTAGTGGATTTTATTTGTGAATCGTTGCAGTTCATTTTGACACACAACGCATTTACATTTAATGACACTTGGTACAAGCAAATCGCCGGTACCGCAATGGGGACTCCGGTCTCTTGCACTTTGGCTAATTTATTTATGGCTCATTTTGAAGATCATGTGGTCTATAATAATTCGAATCCTTACTTGAAATGTATAAAATTATTCATAAGATATGTGGATGACATATTTGTCGTGTGGGAGGGCGAGGAAGAAGATTTTATATCCTTTGTCGCCTTCCTAAACGACACTAATAATTACAATATGTCCTTCACTTCGGTATATGGCAATAAAAATTTGGACTTTTTGGATGTTAAATTGAATCTAGAGGAGGGCGCACTTGTAAGATCCTTATACAGGAAGCCTACAGCATCTAACACATTGCTACACTATGATAGTGCGCACCCTCATCACACTAAACGAGCCCTCCCTTACAGCCAGTTTTTGAGAATAAAAAGAATGAATAATACATCTTCCATTTGTGGGGATCAACTAAAGGAGTTAGAAAGAAACTTCATACACAGGGGTTATCCAGATGATTTGTTAACTGATACTAAGAGTAAAGCTTTGAGGGTGACACACCAGAGTAGCAAATCTGTGGAAAATCAAAAGAAACATTTCGTTTTTTCTTTTAAATATGGGCCAATGTCAGGCCCGGACTGACAGCATGGAGCACCGGGAGTTCTCCCGGTGGGCCGGTCGGTGTGGAGTGGGCGGGGCCTAGTTGCAGACTGGGCCATGGTGGAGCAGGGGTGAGTTTGTCCTTTATGGACCATTGGCAGTCGTTCTGTGAGGTCCGGGCAGGGGATATGATAGAGTGGCACAGGGTGAGGCTGAACATGCTCCCCACCCCATGCCCGCACATCACAGGTGCCTGTGCCTTCTCCCCCCCCTCCCCGGTGTGCCCGCACATCACAGGTGCCTGTGCCTTCCCCCCCCTCCCCGGTGTGCCCGCACATCACAGGTGCCTGTGTCTTCTCCCCCCCCTCCCCGGTGTGCCCGCACATCACAGGTGCCTGTGCCTTCCCCCCCCTCCCCGGTGTGCCCGCACATCACAGGTGCCTGTGCCTTCCCCCCCCCTCCCCGGTGTGCCCGCACATCACAGGTGCCTGTGTCTTCTCCCCCCCCTCCCGGTGTGCCCGCACATCACAGGTGCCTGTGCCTTCTCCCCCCTCCCCGGTGTGCCCGCACATCACAGGTGCCTGTGCCTTCCCCCCCCCTCCCCGGTGTGCCCGCACATCACAGGTGCCTGTGCCTTCTCCCCCCCCTCCCCGGTGTGCCCGCACATCACAGGTGCCTGTGCCTTCCGCCGGCGCCTGCATACTAGCGCTGCTCCTATGCGCCGGTCCCAGGGGTATCGCACACACACCCCGACACATGGTACCACTTACATTCGCAGCTCGCTCTCTGTTGACTCCCGGTCCCAGACCAGCAAAGTCATCACTGCAGGCAGCCAGCGGACAGCAGTGAGGAAGTGAGTTCCTTGTCACAAAGTTTGTTATTTGCTAATACTGGTTCTCCAGTATTAAGGAAGACAGGTGCTGTGCTTGTGTGGGGAGGGTTGCTTGGGCAGACTACTTTGTGTGTGTGGGGGAAGCTGGGGCAGGTTGCTGGGAGGGGGGTGCTTGTGCAGGCTGCTTTGTGTGTGGGGGGGTGCTGGGGCAGGTTGCTCTGAGTGTGGCAGGGCCTGGGCTGGCTGCTGTGTGTGTGTGGGGGGCCTTGGCTGGATGCTGTGTGAGTGCGGGGGACCTGGGCTCGCTGCTGTGTGTGTGTGGGGAGCCTGGGCTGGCTGCTGTGTGTGTGGGGGGGGGGCCTGGGCTGGCTGCTGTGTGTGTGTGTGTGTGTGGGGTGCCCTGCTACTGTATGTGTGTGTGTGGGGTACTGGGGAAGGCTGCTGTGTGTGGGGGGTGCTGGGGAAGGCTGATGTGTGTCTGGGGGGCTGGGGCAGGCTACCATGTGTGTCTGGCGGGCTGGAGCAGGCTGCCATGTGTGTGGGTGTTGGGGCCGACTGGTGTGTAGGGGAGCTGGGGCAGGCTGATGTGTTTCTGGGGTGCTGGGGTAGGCTGCTATGTGTGTCTGGGGTGCTGGGGCAGGCTGCTATGTGTGTGGGGGGGGGGGCTGGGGCAGGATGCTGTGTGGGGGAGCTGGGGCAGGGCATGGGCTGGCTGGTGTGTGTGTGTGTGTGTGTGGGGGAGGGCCTGGGCACGCTGCTGTGTGTGTGTGGGGTGTCCTGCTACTGTATGTGTGTGTGTGTGGGGTGCTGGGGTAGGCTGCTGTGTGTGGGGGGTGCTGGGGCAGGCTGCTATGTGTGTGTGGCGGGCTGGAGCAGGCTGCTGTTTGTGTGTGGGTGTTGGGGCAGACTGGTGTGTGGGGGAGCTTGGGCAGCCTACTGGGTGTATGGCAGGGCCTGGGCTGGCTGCTGTGTGTGTGCGGGGGCCTGCTGCTGTATGTGTGTGTGGGCGTGCTTGGGCAGGCTGCTATGTGTGAGTGGGGTGCTGGGGCAGGCTGCTATGTGTGAGTGGGGTGCTGGGGCAGGCTGCTATGTGTGTGTGGGGGGGCTGGGGCAGGATGCTGTGTGGGGGAGCTGAGGTAGGCTACTGGGTGTATGGCAGGGCCTGGGCTGGCTGCTGTGTGTGTGCGGGGGCCTACTGCTGTACGTGTGTGTGGGGGTGCTGGGGCAGGCTGCTATGTGTGAGTGGGGTGCTGGGGTAGGCTGCTATGTGTGTGTGGGGGGGCTGGGGCAGGATGCTGTGTGGGGGAGCTGGGGCAGGCTACTGGGTGTATGGCAGGGCCTGGGCTGGCTGCTGTGTGTTTGTGGGGGCCTGCTGCTGTATGTGTGTATGGGGGTGGCGGGGCATGCTGATGTGTGTGTGGGGTGCTGAGGCAGGCTGCTATATGTGGTGTGGGGCTGGGGCAGGCTTGTATGTGTGGTGGGGTGTGGGGTCAGTTGCTTGTGGTGGGGGAGCTAGGGGCAGGTACTGGGTGTATGGGCAGGGCACTGGGTTGCGGCTGGTGGCTGTGTGTGTGGGGGGGGCCTTGGCAGGCTGCTGTGTGTGTGTGTGTGTTGTGTGTGGTGGGGGCTCTGATGCTGTATGTGTGTTGGGGTGCTGGGGCAGGCTGCTGTGTTGGGTGTGGGGCAGGGCGCTGTGTGGGGGGTGTGGGGCAAGCTTCTTGTGTGGTGGGGGGGGCATTTGGGCAGGCTGTCTAGGTGTGGGGGAGTTGGGAGGGCGGACTGCTGTGTGTGTGTGTGTGTTGGGGGGGCTGGAGATGCTGCTGTGTGTGTGGGGTGCTGGAGGCAGGCTGCTGTGTGTGGGGTGCGGGGCAGCTAGGGTGGGCTAGGGCAGCTTCTTGTGTGTGGGGGCTGGGGCAGGCTGCTGTGATGTGGGGGGGCTGGGCAGGCTGCTGTTGGTAGGCTGGAACTACGGGTGTGGGGGCTGGCTGCTTTGTGTTGTGTGGGGGGGGGCGGCTGCTGTGCTTGTGGGGGTGGGCAAGGCGCTGGACTGGCTGGTGCTGGGTGGTGCATGCTGGTATTCGCGGTGTGGGCGGAGCTGGGTGGGAGGCTGGCTGTGTGTGTGTGTGTGTGGCAGGAAGGCTGGACTGGCTCTGTGTGTGTGTGTGTGTGGTAATATGTGGGCTGTGTGTGTGTGTGTGTGGTAATACTGTGTCTGTAGTGGCTGTGTGGATACTGTATAGGTGTGTGGTGTAATACTGTGTAGGGCCTGTGTGGGCTCATGTGTGTGGGTAATATGTATAGGCTGTGTGGGTCTGCGTGGGGTATAGTGTGTAGTCTGTCTGGGTCATGTGTGGGGGTAATAGTGAATAGGGCTGTGTGGGGAAATAATGTATAGGGCTGTGGGCTCATGTGTGTGGGGCTAATATAATATATAGAAAATGTGGGCTCATGTGTGGGGCTAATACTGTTTATAGGGGCTATGTGGGCACATATATGTGGGAGCCTGTGTGGGGCTAAAACGGTTTATAGGGGCTATGTGGGCTCATGTATGTGGGAGCCTGTGTGGGGCTAATACTGTTTATAGGGGCTGTGTGAGCTCATGTATGTGGGGGCCTGTGTGGGGCTAATACTGTTTATAGGGGCTGTGTGAGCTTATGTGTGGGGTTAATACTGAATATAGAGGATAGGTTTGGCCCTATATGTGGGGGCCTGTGTGGGGCTAATACTCTATAGATATGTGTGGCCTCCTGTGTGCTGGTGGCCAGTGCAGCATCAGAAGGTTTTCCTGCGGGCAGCGTTCACACTCTGCTCTTCATGGTGTCTCCATCTTACTCTCTTCACCCATCACTGGACCTGCTGTCGCCACCGCCTTTCATCTGTCCCCATCTCCAGGATGTAGGTGAGTCTTGGCTATATGCCTTATCCTCCTAACTACAGTATATACCACAGCCTCCTGGGTATGCTGTGTATAATTCTCCTGTCCTGTATACTGGGTGTAATCCTCAGTGTCTGTATTATTCTGTATATATACACTGCACAGTACCACTTCTCCTGTCCTGTATACTGGGTGTAATCCTCAGTGTCTGTATTATTCTGTATATATACACTGCACAGTACCACTTCTCCTGTCCTGTATACTGGGTGTAATCCTCAGTGTCTGTATTATTCTGTATATATACAATGCACAGTGCCACTTCTCCTGTCCTGTATACTGGGTGTAATCCTCAGTATCTGTATTATTCTCTATATATATACTGCACAGTACCACTTCTCCTGTCCTGTATACTGGCTGTAATCCTCAATGTCTGTATTATTCTGTATATATACGCTGCACAGTACCACTTCTCCTGTCCTGTATACTGGCTGTAATCCTCAGTATCTGTATTGTTCTGTATATACACACTGCACAGTACCACTTCTCCTGTCCTGAATACAATACTGGGTGTAATCCTCAGTGTCTGTATTATTCTGTATATACACACTGCACAGTACCACTTCTCCTGTCCTGAATACTGGGTGTAATTCTCAGTATCTGTATTATTCTGTATATACACACTGCACAGTACCACTTCTCCTGTCCTGTATACTGGGTGTAATCCTCAGTATCTGTATTATTCTGTATATATGCACTGCACAGTACCACTTCTCCTGTCCTGTATACTGGGTGTAATCCTCAGTATCTGTATTATTCTGTATATATATACACTGCACAGTACCACTTCTCCTGTCCTGTATACTGGGTGTAATCCTCAGTATCTGTATTACTCTGTATATATACACTGCACAGTACCACTTCTCCTGTCCTGAATACTGGGTGTAATTCTCAGTATCTGTATTATTCTGTATATACACACTGCACAGTACCACTTCTCCTGTCCTGTATACTGGGTGTAATCCTCAGTATCTGTATTATTCTGTATATATACACTGCACAGTGCCACTTCTCCTGTCCTGTATACTGGGTGTAATCCTCAGTATCTGTATTATTCTGTATATATACACTGCACAGTACCACTTCTCCAGTCCTGTATACTGGGTGTAATCCTCAGTATCTGTATTATTCTGTATATATACACTGCACAGCACCACTTCTCCTGTCCTGAATACTGGGTGAAGTCCTCAATATCTGCATTATTCTGTATATATACACTGCACAGTACCACTTCTCCTGTCCTGTATACTGGCTGTAATCCTCAGTGTCTGTATTGTTCTGTATATACACACTGCACAGCACCACTTCTCCTGTCCTGTATACTGGGTGTAATCCTCAGTATCTGCATTATTCTGTATATATACACTGCACAGTACCACATCTCCTGTCCTGTATACTGGGTGTAATCCTCAGTATCTGTATTATTCTGTATATATACACTGCACAGTACCACTTCTCCTGTCCTGTATACTGGGTGTAATCCTCAGTGTCTGTATTTTTCTGTATATACACACTGAACAGTACCACTTCTCCTGTCCTGTATACTGGGTGTAATCCTCAGTATCTGCATTATTCTGTATATATACACTGCACAGTACCACTTCTCCTGTCCTGTATACTGGGTGTAATCCTCAGTATCTGTATTATTCTGTGTATACACTGCACAGTACCACTTCTCCTGTCCTGTATACTGGGTGTAATCCTCAGTATCTGTATTATTCTGTATATATACACTGCACAGTACCACTTCTCCTGTCCTGTATACTGGGTGTAATCCTCAGTGTCTGTATTTTTCTGTATATACACACTGCACAGTACCACTTCTCCTGTCCTGTATACTGGGTGTAATCCTCAGTATCTGTATTATTCTGTATATAATCACTGCACAGTACCACTTCTCCTGTCCTGTATACTGGGTGTAATCCTCAGTATCTGTATTATTCTGTATATATACACTGCACAGTACCACTTCTCCTGTCCTGTATACTGGGTGTAATCCTCAGTGTCTGTATTTTTCTGTATATACACACTGCACAGTACCACTTCTCCTGTCCTGTATACTGGGTGTAATCCTCAGTATCTGTATTATTCTGCATATAATCACTGCACAGTACCACTTCTCCTGTCCTGTATACTGGGTGTAATCCTCAGTATCTGTATTATTCTGTATATATACACTGCACAGTACCACTTCTCCTGTCCTGTATACTGGGTGTAATCCTCAGTATCTGTATTATTCTGTATATATATACACTACACAGTACCACTTCTACTGTCCTGTTATCAGAGAGGTGGTATTGGACTTTGATTTTCAGCATTTAACTGTTGTTTAAATTGATTTTCCCGAATATGGTAGTCATCACTTCTCTTCTGTCAAGTGATGACTTTCCCTTCGCTGTGTATGTGACCGTTGGAAGCCCACAGTTCTGAGAAACGTGGCTTTGAAGAACACCATGTAAATGGAGCTGTGGTTGATTATTCCCTCTGCTGCACCATTCACATGTGACTCTTCAGATAACTCCTTTAAGAAAGTGATGAGGCCAAGACAACGTAAAAGCAAATTTCACTAATCGGGGCTGATGGGTGATATAGTACGTGGGCTGGTGGGGCTTGTTTTCCAGGGCTGCTTTTTGGTCCCAGTCCGGCCCTGGCCAATGTACAACAAGATCTCAGGAGCTATAAATAAATTCTGGCACGTACTAGAAAAGGACAGAGAGTTGAACTCTATAGGGATAGGTCCACCTATTATTTCCTACAGAAGGTGTAATAACTTAAAAGACTTACTTGTTAAAAATAGGATTAGTACTAACAAAAAAATGACATGGCTTGAGGAAAGAAGACCTAAAGGGAACTATAGATACAGAAATTGCAATTCTTGTCAAAACCATGACATCAGTAACTCGGTGAAAATAGGAGATAAACTTCATAGAGTTACCTCCTTTATTGGTTGTAAAACCACATGGGTAATTTACGTGATTTTTTGCCCATGTCGGCGTTTTTATATTTAGTAAGACAATTAGAGAGATGTGTAAGCGATTCAAGGAACACCATAGATCAATAAGAACAGGTATTGGGAGTCCAAGGTTAATACAACATGTCAATGAGGTGCATAATGGCAATGCAGATGTATTGACTTATGCAGGACTTGAGCATGTTGCACCATCAGTTAGAGGTGGTAATACGCACAAATTGCTGCTTCAAAAGGAAAGTAGGTGGATAATTGAAACTAGGGCATGTGGTCCTTTAGGGCTAAATGAAAAAAATGACTTAGTTGTATTCTTGTGAGAGAAAATATGGCTTAGCTATATTCTTGTGCTTATTTACTCTCTCCTATGCCCTCTGGAATTAATTGAAGAAATGCCTTTTTGGCTGCTCTGCTCTCGGCAATATATATTTTTAGATGCGGAGCGCAGGGTAGCTAGCCATGTATATGATAAGATTTTTATAGCCTTAGCCGAATAACATTCCTGTAGTGAGAAGTCGCTCGTACTAGTGGTGTACCGATAGTTCTTAGGTACGAGTGCCGATTGTGTAGATAGAATACGGTAAGAACCATGGTAACGCGACGCTCAGCAAAGAGGTAAATAGCTTCCAAGCTGCCTTTTGATAGAAACAGGTTTTGTTGAAGTGTTTAGTTCCAGCAATTGATTCAGCTTGTAATGCGCTTCATATGTATGATGTTCTGTTATCTTATATGCATGTTTTAACTGCACAGTACATTTTGTTAACTATAGTGGTAGTGACGTCATGTGCCGGCTTGATATATTCCGGGCATGACGACAGACGCTATAGAGGACCCGTCGAAGCGGTACACGACCGCGAAACGGCAGGCCGTCGTCCTCCGCCCCTGCACCCCCTCCCTTGCTGCTGTTCATGTCTGTCGGGATGAACATGGAATAAATGATTCAAGATCAACTTCTAGTGAGTGCGGCTCCATTTTTTCTACAAATATGAATGTTCAATCAAAAAAGCAAAAAAGACTAGCGGCACTCACCGGAGATGATCTTCATCTTTTATTAATTATTCCATACACTTACAGTGGAATGTGCACAGCAAGGGAGGGGGTGCATGGACAGGGGATGACGGCCTGCCGTTTTGCGGCTTGAGGCCTCTTCTACAGGTCCTGAATGGCGTCTGACGTAGTTTCCAGTAATTTATCAAATCGGTTAATCAGACATCATTGCCGTGTTCTAATAAAAACAAATCCATCAAATGTTACAACTTAGCCAAAACATCTACTTATATGCAATTAAGGTGCATTACCATTATCATAAGCAAGTTATTTTAACTTGAAACCGAGCATACTTGATAATATTAACTACTATGCCGCATATCCTTTAATAGGTGCGTCAGAGCCGTATATATCTCAATAAAAGAGCCTACTCTAGGACTATAATATCTCAATACATGCCTGTATGAATATATTAAACTATCCCAACTTTTAGTGTGAACTACCCTATTTCACATCAGTATAATCAATACTTAGTTTAATGAAACGGGGGTTCTGGAGGGTTAGAGGAGGAAGGGGTCAGGGGAGACGGAGGCGGGGAGGCAGGGGAGAGCGGAGGCTGGGAGGAGAGAGGAGGGAGGCGGAGAGGAGCAGGAGGCGGAGGCTGGAGAAGAGCGGAGGCTGGAGAAGAGCGGAGGCTGGAGAAGAGTGGAGGCAGGGGAGAGCTGAGGCTGGAGGGCAGGGAGAGCGGAGGCAGAGGAGAGCGGAGGTGGAGAAGAGCGGAGGCTGGAGGGCAGGGGAGAGAGCGGAGGCAGAGGGAGAGCGGAGGCTGGAGAAGAGCGGAGGCTGGAGGAGAGCGGAGGCTGGAGGAGAGGAGGGGGAGGCTGGAGGCGAGGGAGAGGCTGGAGGAGCGGAGGCTGGAGGGAGGCGGAGAGGAGCGGAGGCTGTAGGGCGAGGAGAGCGGAGGCTGGAGGGCAGAGAGGGAGCGGAGGCAGAGGAGGAGGGAGGCAGGAGGCGAGGGGCAGAGGAGGGGGGCAGGGGGAGAGCGGAGGCGGGGAGAGCGGAGTAGGCAGGGGAGAGCGGAGGCGAGGGCAGAGGAGAGCGGAGGCTGGAGGGCGAGGAGGAGCGGAGGCTGGAGTGGCAGAGGAGAGCGGAGGCTGGAGGGCAGAGGAGAGCGGAGGCTGGAGGGCAGAGGAGAGCGGAGGCTGGAGGGCAGAGGAGAGGGAGGCTGGAGGGCAAGGAGGAGGCGGAGGCAGGGGAGAGGGCGAGGCAGGGGGAGAGCGGAGGCAGGGGAGAGCGGAGGTCAGGGGAGAGCGGAGGCAGGGGAGGCGGAGGCTGGAGAAGAGCGGAGGCTGGAGAAGAGCGGAGGCTGGAGAAGAGCGGAGGTGGGGAAGAGCGGAGGCTGGGGAAGAGCGGAGGCTGGAGAGGGAGGAGGGAGAGCGGAGGCAGGGGAGAGCGGAGGAGGGGAGAGCGGGAGGCTGGGAAGAGCGGAGGTGGAGAAGAGCGGAGGCGGGAAGAGGGAGGCTGGAGAAGAGGGGAGGCTGGAGAAGGCGGGAGGCTGGAGAAAAGCGGAGGCTGGGGAGAGCGGAGGCTGGGAGTGCGCGGGAGAAGCTGGAGAATGATCAGGACGAACTCAGTGAGTGCGGCCATTTCAAATAGAGAGTGAGCAAAAGCAAAGAGGCTGGAGGCACGAGGAGAGACCGACTTGTATTAAACACAGTGGAAGGCAGCGAGGGAGGGGTGCAGGACAGGGGAGCGGCGCTGGTTGCAGGCTGAGGCCCTTGAAGGCTGAATGGAGCGACGAGTCGTAGTGCAAGGACGGAGAAGCAAGCGTGGTCAAAGAAGCATGGCAAGAGTACAGCTGTAGCAGAGAGCAGCTATAAGCATAGGATAGCCATATGATGCAAAGAAGTATTTGGATGAAACGAGATGGCTGGAGATATAATACGGTGACGTGGCGCAAGAGCGGATAGGTGCGAGAGCGAAGGACAAGAAGAGCTAGGCTAAAGATCGGAATAAGCTGAAGAGTATACAGTGGCCCAGAGCTGTGAGGTGGGAACACCATCACTGAGTAAGATCAATACTTAGTTAAGAGCGGAGGGTCGGGAGGGTAGAGGAGGCTAGGAGAGGTCAGGGGGAGAGCGGAGGCTGGGGAGAGCGGAGGCAGGGGAGAGCGGAGGCTGGAGGGCGAGGCGGGGAGCGAGAGGCGAGGAGAGCGGAGGCTGGAGAGAGCGGAGGCTGGAGAAGAGCGGAGGCTGGAGAAGAGGGAGGCTGGAGAGAGGAGGGGCTGGAGGGAAGTGGGGAGCGGAGGCAGGGGGACGAGCGGAGAGGGAGGCGGAGAGCGGAGGCAGGGAGAGCGGAGGCTGGAGAGAGCGGAGGCTGGAGAGAGCGAGGGCGGGAGAGAGCGGAGGCAGGGAGGGAGCGGGAGGCGGAGGAGGAGAGCGGAGGCAGGGGAGAGCGGAGGCAGGGAGAGCGGAGGCTGGAGGGCAGAGGGAGAGCGGGGTGGAGGGCAGAGGAGAGCGGAGGCTGGAGGGCAGAGGAGAGCGGAGGCTGGAGGGCAGAGGAGCGAGGCTGGAGGGCAGAGGAGAGCGGAGGCTGGAGGCAGAGGAGAGCGGAGGCTGGAGGGCAGAGGAGAGCGGAGGCAGGGGAGAGCGGAGGCAGGGAGAGCGGAGGCGGGAGAGCGGAGGCGGGAGAGCGGAGGCAGGAGGAGAGGAGCGGAGGCAGGGGAGAGAGCGGAGGCTGGAGAAGAGGAGAGCGAGAGGGAGGCAGGAGAGCGAGGCAGGGAGAGCGGAGGAGGCAGAGGAGAGCGGAGGCGAGAAGGCGAGCGGAGGGAGGGAGAAGCAGGAGGTGGAGAAGAGGGAGGGCAGGAGGAAGAGCGGAGGCAGGGGAGAGCGGAGGCAGGGGAGAGCGGAGGCAAAGGAGCTGGAGACGGAGGCTGGAGAAGAGCGGAGGCTGGAGAAGAGCGAGCGGGAGGCGGAGGCAGGGAGAGCGGAGGCTGGAGGGCAGAGGAGAGGGAAGGCTGGAGGCGAGAGGAGAGCGGAGGCTGGAGGGCAGAGGAGAGCGGAGGCTGGAGAGAGCAGAGGAGGCGGAGCGGAGGGCAGGGAGAGAGCGGAGGCGGAGGAGAGCGGAGGCATGGGAGAGAGCGGAGGCGGAGAGAGGAGGCGGAGTGCGGAGGAGCGGAGGCAGAGAGGAGAGGAGGCGAGGGGAGCGGAGGCGAGGGCGAGGAGGCAGAGGCAGAGCGAGGCTGGAGAGAGCAGGAGGCTGGAGGAGAGGGACGGCGAGGGGGAGAGCGGAGCAGGCAGGGGAGCGGGCGGAGGGCAGAGGAGAGGGAGGCAAGGGAGCGGAGGCAGGGGAGGAGCGGAGGCTGGAGAAGAGCGGAGGCGGGAAGAGCGGAGGCTGGGGCAGAGAGAGGGAGGCTGGAGGAGGAGAGCGGAGCGTGGAGGCGAGGAGGGAGTAGGAGCAGAGAGAGGGAGGCTGGGAAGGCAGAGGCGGGGAGAGCGGAGGCAGGAGCGAGAGCGGAGTGGAGGGCGAGAGAGCGGAGGCTGGAGGGCAGAGGAGAGCGGGAGGAGCAGGGAGAGCGGAGGCAGGGGAGAGCGGGAGGCAGGGGAGAGCGGAGGCAGGGGAGAGCGGAGGCTGGAGAAGAGCGGAGGCAGGGAGAGCGGAGGCAAGGGAGAGCGGAGGCAGGGGAGAGGAGGGAGGCAGGGGAGAGCGGAGGCTGGAGGAGAGCGGAGGCTGGAGAAGAGCGGAGGCTGGAGAAGAGCGGAGGGTGGAGAAGAGCGGAGGCTGGGGAAGAGCGGAGGCTGGGGAAGAGCGGAGGCTGGGGAAGAGCGGAGGCAGGGAGAGCGGAGGCAGGGGAAGCGGAGGCTGGAGGGAGAGGAGAGCGGAGGCTGGAGAACAGCGTCCGCTCGCGGCGCCGCCGCCCTGCAGCCTACAGTGCCACAGGGCGCGCGCCCTCTTACAGCGTCCGTCTCTGCTGAGGCCGCCGCTGATTGTTGGTGGCACCGCCCCCTTATGTGATGCCGCTCCCCCTGGCTGCCGGCGCTCTCGACTCAGGGCTCACACTGTCCAGTGGACGGTGCGGCCCTGGGTGGGAGCACACGGCTCTGTGTGGGGGTGGCGGTGGCGCTTTAGCGCCCACTGCGAGCCGCTATGCAGGTTTGACAGCGGCTCGCGGTGAGCGCTACGCGCTCACCGCTCGTGGGTCTGGAACTTCCGGTTCCGGTCTGTGACACAGGGCGCAGGCCGTCACGGAAGTTGGCCAGATTCCACAGGAAGTGGCCTTCGGGTTTTATATATATGATATATATATACACCGCGTTATTTTAAAGGAATGCCACCAAGTCATTCTTGTCGTTCATACCTAACGACCCGCATGCCATAGACTTTATTATCCAGCGACATTCCTTTTGTAGCAAAAGTTTGTGCATGTCTCCTCCTCTAGCATGGGAAACTACCCTTTCTAAACCTGCGAATGATAATACATTTGCATTACCATCATTGCAGTCGTTGATGTGTTGAATTAGCCTAGGACTGCCCACGGCGGTGGAGTTGGACTTACAATGCTCTTTAAATCTGGTACAGAGAGCTCCATATTGTTTTACCTATATAAAACCTCCTATAGGGACAGAAGACTATGTATACCACCCACTTTGTTTTGCAGCTTATATATGTGGATACTCTATGACTTATTCCGCCAAACTCAATAGGATTTTTAATTTCATGATATTTACACCACTTGCAGTTTTTACACTTAAAGTTACCTGTTACCTATAGGGCGTTTTTTCTCCAACCAAGTTGGTTCTTTTACCATTTCAATTCAGTTATTGACTAAACGATCTTTTAAGTTTCTACATCTCTTGTAAGTAATTAGAGGAGGACCTATGCCTATGGTCCCTAGTTCTCTATCTTTTTCCAATACATGCCAATGCTTATAAATGGCACTTTTTATTCTATCAAACATGGGGCCAAGGAAGGAAAATACGAAACATTTTTTTGTCGGGGGCCTGATGTTGATCCTTGATGTTTGTTTGGGGTGTATTAATTAATTTTTCTCTGGCTTTTTCTACCGTAGTACCTTTTTTGGATAGCCCCTTGAAATAAAATTTTCCTCTAATTCATTACACTGTCTGTCAAAATTTAATTCTTCATTATTTATTCTTTTAATCCTTAGCATTTGTCTATAGGGTAAGGAATGTCTGGTGTGGTTGGGATGTGCACTCTCGTAGTGTAATAGTGTATTAGCTGCAGTGGAGTTTTTAAACAGAGATCTTGTCATTTTCCCCTCCTTTATTTGCACCTTAACATCCAAAAAGTCGAGTTCCAAATTCCGGAATACTGACGTGAAATACATATTGTACTTATTGGAGGTGTTAAGGTAGCCAACAAAGGATGAGAAATCATCTTCAGTGCCTTCCCATACGACGAAAATGTCGTCAACATATCTGAGAATTAGTTTGATATGTTTTAAATAGGGATTTAGGGTGGTATACACTATATTATCTTCCAGGTGCGCTAGGAATAAATTCGCTAGCGTGCATGAGACCGGTGTCCCCATCGCCGTACCCTCTTGTTGGTTATACCACGAGTTTCCAAAGGAAAAGGCGTTGTGGGACAACACAAATTTTAGTGACTCGGCAAGTAACTCAATTAGATCTTTATCTTGTTCATTAGTAATCAGGATATCTTTAATGACACTCACAGCCAATTCCTGTGGGATGCGTGTATACAGGCTCTCCACATCAATGGAGGCGAGCCTGTATTCACTGCACCAAGTGAAGTCATCCAAATTTTTTATACAAAGTCATTACAATCTTTTAAGAGCGAAGGCACAGTTACAAGTATGGGTCTGAGAAGCCAATCCAGATATTGCGATAGTGGTTTGGTCAGTGAGCCCTCACCAGACACAATGGGGCGTCCGGGAGGACTCACTAACGTTTTGTGAACCTTTGGCAGATGGTACCAATATGGTTTTTTAGGGTACTCTATAAACAACTTTTTGGCTACTTTTTTATTCAATTATTATTATTATTATTATTATTATTTTTTATTTATATAGCGCCATTAGGTTCCATGGCGCTTTACATGAGGATAAGAGAGACAAAAACAAGTACACTAAATCTAGGCGATCAGGACGTACAGGTACAGGAGGGGCAGGGACCCTGTCCACGAGGGCTCACAGTCTATGAGGGGCGGGTTAGGATACAGTAGGATGGGGGAATGTCAGGTATGGGGCGGTCTCCTGGGTCTCATGGCTGGTTGTAGGCTTGACGGAACAGGTGAGTCTTCAGGTGACACTTGAAGCTACTCAGGGTAGGAGAGGGTCTGACATGTTCGGGCAGGGAGTTCCAGAGTAAGACAGATGCCCGGGAGAAGTCCTGGACTCGGTTGTGCGAAGAGGTGATGAGGAGGGAGCAGAGGAGGAGTTCTTGGGAGGAGCGGAGGTTGCGTGAGGGTAGGTATATGGAGACCAGGTCGAAGATGTATTGTGGGGCCAGGTTGTGTATGGCTTTGTACGCCATGGTTAGTGTTTTGAATTGGGATCTCTTGGAGACGGGGAGCCAGTGAAGGGCTTGGCAGAGGGGGGAGACAGGGGAGTAGCGGGAGAACAGGTAGATTAGTCGGGCAGCGGAGTTGAGGATAGACTGGAGAGGTGTGAAGGAGTTAGCCGGGAGGCCATTGAGAAGGAGGTTGCAGTAGTCAAGGCCAGAGATGATAAGAGCATGTATGAGTGTTTTAGTGGTGTCGTGGGTGAGGAAGGAGCGGATCCGTGAGATGTTCTTGAGCTGGAGCCGGAGGGATGTGGTGAGGGCCTCGATGTGGGGCTTGAAGGATTGGGAGGAGTCAAGGATTACCCCAAGGCACTTGGCTTGGGGGACTGGGGAGAGGGCGCAGTCGTTGATGCAGATGGATAGGTTGGGAGGTGGGGTGCAATTTCTTGGGGGGAAGACTATGAATTCAGTTTTGTCCATGTTGAGTTTAAGGAAGCGAGCAGAGAAGAAGGATGAGATGGCGGAAAGGCATTGTGGGATTTTGGAGAGTAGGGAGGTGATGTCAGGGCCGGACAGGTAGATTTGGGTGTCGTCGGCGTAGAGGTGGTACTGGAGGCCATGGGACTCGATGAGTTGCCCTAGGCCGAGAGTGTAAATGGAGAAAAGTAGGGGTCCCAGGACCGAACCTTGGGGGACTCCGACAGAAAGGGGGTAGGGTGAGGAGGAGGTGTGGGAGTGTGAGACGCTGAAGGTCCGGTCCGCTAGGTATGAGGAGATCCAGGAGAGGGCAAGGTGGGTGATGCCAAGGGTTCCAGGATCCGGAGAAGAAGGGAGTGGTCAACCGTGTCGAAGGCGGCAGACAGGTCAAGGAGGAGGAGGATGGAGTAGTGGTGTTTGTTCTTGGCGGTCAGTAGGTCATTGGTGACTTTGGTCAGGGCTGTTTCGATGGAATGGAGGGGTCGGAAGCCGGACTGTAGGCAGTCAAAGTGGGAGCACGAGGAGAGGTGAGAGGACAGTTCAGAGTGGACGTGCTGTTCAAGTAGCTTAGAAGCGAATAGGAGAAGAGATATGGGGTGATAGTTAGAGACAGAGGTAGGGTCAAGTGAGGGTTTTTCTAGGATGGGCGTGATTAGGGCGTGTTTGAAGGTCGAGGGGAAGGCACCAGTGCTAAGTGAAAGGTTAAAGAGGTAGGTGAGGGTTGGGATGAAAATGGAGGTGTGGTTCGAAATGAGGTGGGATGGGAGTGGGTCGTAGGCGCTGGTGGTGAGGTGTGACTTTGACAGGAGGTAGGAGAGTTGGTCTTCAGTTATGGGGGGAAAGTGGCTGATGGAGGAGGAGGGAAGTGTAGGTGGGAAGGGGAGTTGTGGGGATAGTGGACCGAAGCTGCTTCTGATCTTGTCGATCTTCTCCTTGAAGAAGGTCGCATAGTCTTCAGCAGAGATGAGGGCAGAAGGGGGAGGAGCAGGCGGGCGAAGTAAGGAGTTGAAAGTTTTGAAGAGCTGTTTGGGGTTGCGGGACAGAGAGGTTATAAGGGATGAGAAGAACACTTGCTTGGCGGTAGCAAGTACCGTCTTAAAGTCAGTGATGGATTGCTTGAACAGAGCAAAGTGCTCGGGGGTGTGGGACTTTTTCCATCTCCTCTCGGCGACCCTGGATGCCCGTCTCAGATTTTTAGTGAGGGTGGTGTGCCAGGGTTGCCTGTTAATGCGTGGAGCATGGAGAGTGAGGGGGGCGGCTAGGTCGAGAGCGTTCGTTATGGTGGTGTTGTATAGGGTGGTGGCAATGTCAATGTCGTCAGCGGAGGGTATGTCAGTGAGAAGGAGGAGTGATTCAGAGAATAAAGGAAGATCAAGATCTTTTAGCTTTCGGCGAGGGTGATCAAGTTTGCGGAGAGGGGGTAGCGTGGCAGGGGAGGAGAGGGCGGAGAAGGTCAAAAGATGGTGGTCGGACAGTGTGAGTTCCGAGGTTGTGAGGTTAGAGAAGGAGCAAAGGCGGGTAAAGATGAGGTCAAGCGTGTGGCCTTGTTCGTGGGTGGGAGAGGAGGACCATTGGGAGAGCCCTAGGGAAGTGGTCAAGGAAAGAAGGTTGGAGGTGGCTGAGGAGGGAGTGTCAACAGGGATATTGAAGTCGCCCATGATGATGGAGGGGATGTCAGGGAGAGGAAGTGAAGTAGCCAGGTGGTGAAGTGGTCAAGGAAGGAGGCGGTGGGTCCGGGGGGGCGGTAGATGATGGCTATTTGGAGGTTGCAGGGGGAGAAGATTCGAACCGAGTGGGCTTCAAAGGAGGGGACAGTGACGGATGGGGGCGGGGGGATAGGGCTGAAGGTGCAGGAGTTGGACAGCAGTATGCCGACTCCACCGCCGTGTTTGCCAGAGGGACGGGGGGTGTGGGACAGGCTGAGGCCGCCGTAGGATAGTGCAGCAGGGGAGGCCGTGTCGGAGGGGGTGAGCCAGGTCTCGGTTGAGGCCAAGGAATGACAGTTTCCTGGAGATAAAGAGATCATGGATGTCAGGGAGTTTGTTGCACACTGAGCGGGCATTCCAGAGTGCGCCGGGTAGAGCGGTAGGTGGGGCATGGGTTGGGGGAATGGGTCTGATGTTGGTGGGGTTGCGAGGGCTAGTGGTGGTGAGGTTGCGAGGGTTGGCAGTGGGTCGTGGGATGAAGGTTGTTGTGGGGATGTTGCGGGGGTAGCCAGGATTGGGGGAGATGTCACCGGCAAGGAGGAGGAGTAGGCAGAGGGTTAGCAGGTGGGAGCATGAGAGCTTGCGAGGCGGGCATGCTTGTTTGGTGATTGAGGATTGAAAGTGAATGAAAAGGTTGGTGAAGTGGGTGAGAAGGTTCGGCAGGATGGAGGGTGAGAGCAGTATTTTGTTGCTGGGGGGGGGTATAAGTGGGGGTAGTAGGAAGTGGAGAAGGATGGGAGTGAGAGTGAGGAGTAGCGGGAACATTGCATACAGAGAACAGGGAGTGAGTGTGGCAGCAGGGGTCAGATGCAGAGTGGGGAAAGTTGTGGTAGTGGGTGAATGGTCATCAGTGGGGAGTGGTCACGGGATGAGGTGATGACCGGGGATGAGATGCAAGGTGGGGGGTCAGATGGATGCAGATGGGGAAGTTGGGGGATCAGTCGAGGTGGTCGGGGTTGACAGAGGCGATTGCGGGGTTGGCTGATGGAGCAGCCGTGGGACAGGTGAGGCATCCAGGGTTCAGTCCGGGGTGGAATGCCATCAAGGTATGAGCTACAGTCCAGTGGAGATGTGGCTGGGGACGAGATCTAGCAGTCCCGGACAAGATGGTGGAGCCGAGGACAAGGTGATGCAGCCAGTATGGGGTGAAATAGTAGTCAAGAGGAGGTAAGATGGCTGGGGAGGATGGGTGGACTGATGACTAGTTCCTTACTTGTGGAAGGGATTGAAGGAGTTAATATGAAATGAAGTAGTAAGGGTGGTGGAGATTAGAAGGGAAACATTATGGTGGCTTTATATTCCTTTACCTGCCAGTCTTTTCCAGTCCATTTCTAGTCTATTTCTAAGTATTGTACTTAGAAAATGTACTTTGAAAGATGTAGTTTGAAAGATACATGGATCAGACTAAATCTGGATGAGACTTGTGGTTCAGAATATATCTGCTGCTAGAGATGTTTCAGGTGTTGATTAGTGGCTGGGTGTGGATGAAGTGACCAGATGATGGGGGTTAGACAAAGGTAATAAAACATGGGAAGGGGCTAGAGAACTAACTCTAGGTCATGGAAGACTGGTCATGAGGAATGATCAAAAGCAGAGACATGGTAGGTAAGAAAATATAAACATATATAGATATTATAAGCACAGTACATAAGTAGTGTTTAGCAAAGCTGGGTAGATGAGTGGATGATCACAATGCGTACCTAACACACATTATAAGCACAGTACATAAGCAGTGAGTTTAGCAAAGCTGGGAAGATGAGTGGACGATCACAATGAATTGAATCACAATTCAATATACCTCTTTCTACATACTTCCTTAAAAGCATGCGTAACTCTTCATTAAATTTGAATGTGGGGTCAGTTTTTAGACGTTTGTAAGTGGTGGGAACATCAAGCTGCCTGTTTGCTTCATTTATATAATCCTCTTTTTTCATAATAACTACACCCCTGCCCTTATCCGCTTTTTTTACAAGTATGTTATCCCATTTTTAATAACATTAAGGGCATGCAGTTCTTCTTTGGACAAATTAACTTTAGGATTGGGATATATACAGGCCTCTATTTCCCTACTCACTAGTTCCTCAAACAAATTGATGCTATTCCCTAGGGATGTAGGGGGGGTAAAAGTTGGATTTAACACCCCCAATGAAAGGCATCGTCTCGTCAGATTTCAATAAATCTTTGTCAAGTTCAGCCGGTTCTAAACTCAACAAGATTTCCACGTCATCTTTCACATCAGCTAAAGAAGAATCCCTGCCAAAAAAAAACTAGGGCACCTATTTTTATTTGTTTTTGATCTGCCAAACCTTCACCGTGCTCATTTTTATTTTTTTGACTGGAAAAATGCTTAAAAAGGTGAACTTTTCTAATTGCTTTGTATAGGTCGACTTTAAAATCAGCAAAGTCAAATTTATCCTTTATACAAAAGTTCAATCCTTTCTTTAGCAATTTCTCCACGTTCTTTGGAATATCCTGTTCTGTTAGATTAAAAATCTGGATCGAGTCCCTTGTTGTGGTATTTAGTCTCTCCAGGATACCACTTTCCTCTTTCCATAAGTTGTCGAACTTCCTTCTCCCTCTTCCTCTCCTAATCTGCTTTATAAAGGGTCTTCTTTCGTATGTTTATTTCTTATTGAGCCTTTTTTAGGGGGAGGACATTCATCATCACTGTTCTCTTTTGATTCTGCATCGCTGTCACTTGAAACATTACGGTTACTTTTTTTGTTGCGTTTTTTTCTTATTTTTAGATGCATTAGGACCACCAGCCGGGTTGTTAGGGGTTTTAGGTGTTCCTTGTGGACCAGGCTTTATTTGGGCGAGGTTTTTTATCTTTGTTCTTGAAAGGGGTGGTATTTTTATTCCATGTGAAAATGTTTCCTGTAGCGTAGTCCTGTTTGTCACAGAGAAACTTCTGCTTTTTCTTCATTTTAATTTCTGCTTGAAGTGGGATAAGCTTTTTATCCAACTTCTTTAGGAAACTTGCCCAGTTTTGTTGTTTAGAAAACCTGGATTCTAGTTCACTGCTCAGATTTTTCAATTCTGCAGTAATCAGTTCATGTTCTTTCTCATTCTGCTTTGATACTAGTTTCAACAGGTTATCAGAACTACTGGATGAAAGATCTTCCCATTCTTTCACAAAGGAAGGGTCATCTTTCCCAAATGCCATCGCTTTAAAAAACCTTAACCCATGAGGCACACGTTTAGCTGCTGCATAGCTCTTGAGCGATTGGATAGTCCAAAAGGATCTTATTTCTCTTTCAGCTATATTATAAATTCTTTGCTCCAGATTTTTAGTGCTTAAAAATGATGTTAACTTGGCTTTGTTGCAATCATCGAAGAAAGTCTCAGCATCCTCCCTCCCTGCTGATATAGAGGTGGACAGATCATCTGAGCCTTCACTAGCCATATTTCTAGGCTAGAGACATATATCGTCTGGTCTTGAGACCCAGTCTATCCCTTTAATGTGCTCACAGAAAAAGTGGATATTTTGGATACTTCTGTCCTTCTGCCGGCAGACCGGCATGCCAAATAGTAAAAAGTAATAGAGAAGGGAAATGCTTAGACTTTTGAAAAGCTCGTAATGCCAAATATGAAGCAATTCTTAAGTTTGTGGATTATTGAATTAAGCTTGCTGTGAACCCCCGGTTTCATTAAACTAAGTATTGATCATACTGATGTGAAATAGGGTAGTTCACACTAAAAGTTGGGATAGTTAAATATATTCTATATACAGGCATATATAGTCCTAGAGTAGGCTCTTTTATTGAGATATATACGGCTCTGACGCACTTATTAAAGGATATGCGGCATAGTAGTTAATATTATCAAGTATGCTCGGTTTTAAGTTAAAATAACTTGCTTATAATAATGGTAATGCACCTTAATTACATATAAGTAGATGTTTTGGCTAAGTTGTAACATTTGATGGATTTGTTTTTATTAGAACACGGCAATGACGTCGGATTAACCGGTTTGACAAATTACTGGAAACAACGTCAGACGCCATTCAGGATCTGTAGAAGCGGCATCAAGCCGCGAAACGGCAGGCCGTCGTCCCCTGTCCATGCACCCCCTCCCTTGCTGTGCACAAATCACTGTTTCTAAATATTTTTTTTTTATTAAGGAATTTTAAGACAAGGGATGCAAAAATAAAAAGGGAAAACATACTTAAGAACAAATAAATAACATAAATATCGGGGTATATACAGTAGCAAAACATTTGTTGTAGTACAGAAAAAAGACAAGTTGTCCTTTATCCAAAATATGAATTTTCAGGGAAAAAAATTTCGTAATAAATCTGAGCATTATTTATGCATAAATAAAAGCATATACTAAATTGTGTTGTAGGATATTACATCAACAAATATAAAGTAATAAATACATCAATTGACCCTGTTCAACAGATTTGGAGAGTAGATTGTAATCCAGTTTTCCCACTTTACTAAGAATTTTCCAAAAGAATTATTCCTACTAGCATGATTATGCTCAAAGATGCTATGGAGAGAAATTTGTTCAATCAAATCTTTTACAGTGGGTGGTTCACTCTTTTTCCACCTAGCGGCTATTAAGATCTTAGCGGTAAGAAGGATGTGAGAAACCAAGAATCTTAGGGACTTGGGGAGGTCTTCTATGCCTATAGAGAATAAGGCTAATTGTGGGGATATAATTATGTTGAGACCTGTAACTTTAAAAATAAGTATCTTTATATCTGACCAAAAATTCACTAATTTAGGGCAACCCCAAAAAATGTGGGAAAGTGTCCCAGTTTTCTGGCAATCTCTCCAACATAAAGATGACAAAAGGGGGTAAATTAGATTTAACTTAACCGGGGTCCAATACCACCTTGATAATATTTTATAGTAAGATTCGTGTAAAGTGGCGCATGCAGTATGAGAGTATCAATGGTCTTAGCCATTTTTTGGAAGATCAATTTTTATTGCCAATTCTGTCTCCCAAGCTGAAAAGTAAGAGAGATTGGAGAGTTCAGTTTCATCATTAAATATTTTGTATAGGGTGTTTGTTTTCCATTTAAGAATTTTAGTTGGGTTATCTAGTAAATCAACAATAGGCTGTGGAAAAACTAGTTTAGGATTGTTTTTTGTAAAAAACTCAGTAATTAGTCTACAATTAGTCCTCTCATTTCTTGTGAGGAGAAATTTATTTTGCAGATGGAGGAATGTAGTTAAAGAATCTCCATTAAGTAAGTCATTTACATATAAAATACCCCTATCAATCCAATTTGATAGGTCAGTTTTTGGAATAAGTATTTCCAGCACCCCTATAGGAATTTTTTCTAGTTTGGTGGGATTAAAACACCTTGAGGCATTCAATAGATTCCTCCATACCAAAATAGTGGTTTTTAGAGTAGAAAAATGGGGGGGGGGGATTTAGAAGGGTCTATTAAATGACAGATAAGCATGGCGGCTAAGTTACTATTTTTAGAAAATGATTTTTCAAGCGATACCCAGGATTTATCACATGCCTCATAGAGCCAATTTTGAGAAAGCTTAATAATGGAGGCTTGGTAATAATTGTAGAGGTTAGGTGGGCCCAAACACCCATTTTTTTCCCTTTTTCGAAAAGAAGATCTAGCCACCCTCGGTTTTTTGTTCTTTCATATGAAGGATCTAAGTTGGGTTTGAAATTTGAATAATGGCATGGCTCGAATTAAGTATAAAAATTTTGGAAGCATAATCATTTTAAAAGCTTCAATTCTACTAAGCCAAGACAACTCAAGTTTGGAAAGATGCAGAAATTCTGAGTGAAAAGATTTTAGTAGGTTAGTCAAGTTTTCATGAACTGAGGAGAGGGCAGGTTTAACTATAGAGATACCCAAGTAAGCAATTGACTTTTCTTGCCAAGAATAACTAAATTCCTCTTTCAAATATATAAGGATAGTCTCATCAATGTTTGTTAATTTTATAAAGTGATACATGTGAAAAGTCTTCAATATTTGAAATAAGATGTCTCATAGATTTTTTTTTTTTATTGGAACATTTTTGTCATTAAATAACATACAAAACAAAGAAGAAAGATAAATATGTAAAAATTAGGTGAAACATAATAATAATAATAACAATACCGTGAAGTATAAGTGATACCATTGAAGCATATAGTGGCTAAACAAAATATAACCACATATGGAGTGTATTCAACCTTATGCTAAAACATCAGTACTGTATTTGAAAACACAAAAATATATCTTCACTTTCGAAAAAGAGAAATACAAACGCAAAGTAGAACAGAAAAGAACTTAATCCCTCCCCCCTAATCCCCATTTGCACTACCTTTCTTCTGTTATTATCTATTATATAATTGCCGTAGCGACTTCCGTCGGAGCGGCGCTGCTTCCGGTGGCTTGGTTAGCGAGTCCAGGTTTCATCTCCCGGACTCTGTCCGTGGCCGCGTAGCGGCCACGGCGACTCCCGAAGCAATGCCCGCAAAGCAAAGTCGTTGCAGCCTAGCGAAGCAATGCCCGCGAAGCGGGCATTGCGAGTCGCAACACCGCTAACCAAGCCACCGAAGCCCATACTACTGTAGTGTACACCGCTATAGTATACTACAGTCCCATGCCCATAAGCGCCATGGGACTGTAGTATACCATCTCGCTGTACACTACAGCCATCGCGCTGTACACCGTCGCAGAACTCCCACTACCCTAAGCCCATACTACTGTAGTGTACACCGCTATAGTATACTACAGTCCCATGCCCATAAGCGCCATGGGACTGTAGTATACCATCGCGCTGTACACTACAGCCTACACCGTTGCCGAACTACCACTACCCTCTGCTACAAGCCCCCCTGCCGACCCCGCCGCAGCAGCCCCTACCCCTAAGCACTACCCCCTGCCGCAGCAGCCCCTACCCCTAAGCACTACCCCCTGCCGCCCTAACCAGCAGCCCCTACCCCTAAGCCACTACCCCGACCTCTGCCGCAAGCCACTACCCCCTGCCGCCCTAACCCACTACCCCGCAAGCCCCTACCGACCCCGCCGCAGCAGCCCCTACCCCTAAGCACTACCCCCTGCCGCAGCAGCCCCTACCCCTAAGCACTACCCCCTGCCGCCCTAACCAGCAGCCCCTACCCCTAAGCCACTACCCCGACCTCTGCCGCAAGCCACTACCCCCTGCCGCCCTAACCCACTACCCCGCCGCCGACCCCGCCGCAGCAGCCCCTACCCCTAAGCACTACCCCCTGCCGCCCTAACCAGCAGCCCCTACCCCTAAGCCACTACCCCGACCTCTGCCGCAAGCCACTACCCCCTGCCGCCCTAACCCACTACCCCGCCGCAGCAGCCCCTACCCCTAAACCACTACCCCGACCTATGCCGCAAGCCCCTACCCCCCGGCATCAGCCCCTACCCCTAAGCCACTACCTCCACCTCTGCCGCCAGCCCTATGCCACTACCCCGACCTCTGCCGCAAGCCCCTACCCCCTGCCGCCCTAACCCACTACCCCGCCGCAGCAGCCCCTACCTCTAAGCCAATACCCCGCAAGCCCCTACCCCCTGCCGACCCCGCCGCAGCAGCCCCTACCCCTAAGCACTACCCCCTGCCGCCCTAACCAGCAGCCCCTACCCCTAAGCCACTACCCCGACCTCTGCCGCAAGCCACTACCCCCTGCCGCCCTAACCAACTACCCCGCCGCCGACCCCGCCGCAGCAGCCCCTACCCCTAACCGCCCTAACCCACTACCCCGCCGCCGAAGCCCCTACCCCCTGCCGCCCTAAACCCTAACCCACTACCCCGCCGCCGAAGCCCCTACCCCCTGACGCCCTAATCCACTACCCCGCCGCAGCCACTACCCTCTGCCGCAAGCCCCTACCCCCTAAGCCGCACCTAACTCCCTACCCCCGATTCCGCACCTAAACCCCTACCCCCCCCTGCCCCCTAAGCCCCGCCGCACCTAAGCCCCTATCCCCTAAGCCCCGCCGCCTCCTAAGCTCACACCGCTAACACCTAAAGCCCTACACCCCAAGCCCCCGCCGTCCCCTAACCTAACGCCGCTGTCACTTAAGGCCCTACACCCTAAGCCCCCGCCGTCCCCTAACCTAACGTCCCCGTCGATCACTTACATGCCTTCAAGTCATCTGATCGTCCGTCCGATCCACAAGTCCTCCGTCCGGCCAGGCGTCCTCTTCCTCCGGCCCCGGGGGTCTTCTCTCTTCTTTCCGCCATCTCCGCCTCTTCGTCCGGCCCCGGGGATCTTCTGTCTTCTTTTCGCAAACTTCCACCTCCGACGTCCTCTTCCTTCTCATTAAGATAGAATGGACGAAAAATCCCCCATTCTACCTCAATGAGATCTGAGGCCCTCTTCTGATTGGTCGCTGTATACTGCCCTCAGCCAATCAGAAGAGCCCCTCAAAACTGAGACGCAGTTCTCATTCAGGTCCGCCTTTTTTTTTCCCCATTGACATACATTACCGGTGTGTCGGCGATTTTATGGCCGCCCACCTGGTTCTATTTGTCGGCCCTAAAATCGCGGACACACCGCTAATGCATCTCTATGGGCAGTCAGCCCGATTTCGGATTGAACGCCGACCAATCAGAATTCGAGCTGACTGCCCATTGACATGCATTAGCGGTGTGTCCGCGATTTTAGGGCCGACAAATAGAACCAGGTGGCCGGCCATAAAATCGCCGACACACCGGTAATGTATGTCAATGGGGAAAAAAAAAGGCGGACCTGAATGAGAACTGCGTCTCACTCTGACTTAAAAAAATAAATAAATTAAATAATAAAAAAAATAATTTAAAAATAATTAAAAAATAATAAAAAAATAAATAAAAAATATTAAATAATTAAATAAAAATAATAATAAAAAAAAAAAAAAATGCGGACCTGAATGAGAACTGTGTCTCACTCTCACTTAAAAAAATAAATAAATTAAATAATAAAAAAAATAATTAAAAAATAATTAAAAAATAATAAAAAAATAAATAAAAAATATTAAATAATTAAATAAAAATTATAATAAAAAAAAAAAAAAAAAGGCGGACCTGAATGAGAACTGCGTCTCAGTCTGACTTAAAAAAATAAATAAATTAAATAATAAAAAAAAATAATTAAAAAATAATTAAAAAATAATAAAAAAATAAATAAAAAATAATAATTAATTCAATAAAAGTAATAATAAAAAAAAAAAATATATGCTAATTATATCAGCCCTTCCAGCGGACCTGAATGAGAACTGGGTCTCAGCCTAAATAATAAATTTAATAATAAAAAAATAATTAAAAAATAATTAAAAAATAATAAAAAAAATAAATAAAAAATAATAAATAATTCAATAAAAATAATAATAAAAAAAATAAATATATGCTAATTATATCAGCCCTTCCAGCGGACCTGAATGAGAACTGGGTCTCAGCCTAAATAATAAATTTAATAATAAAAAAATAATTAAAAAATAATTAAAAAATAATAAAAAAATAAATAAAAAATAATAAATAATTCAATAAAAATAATAATAAAAAAAAAAAATATATGCTATCAGCCCTTCCAGCGGACCTGAATGAGAACTGGGTCTCAGCCTAAATAATAAATTTAATAATAAAAAAAATAATTAAAAAATAATTAAAAAGTAATAAAAAAAATAAATAAAAAATAATAAATAATTCAATAAAAATAATAATAAAAAAAATAAATATATGCTAATTATATCAGCCCTTCCAGCGGACCTGAATGAGAACTGGGTCTCAGCCTAAATAATAAATTTAATAATAAAAAAAATAATTTAAAAATAATAAAAAAAATAAATACAAAATAATAAATAATTAAATAAAAAATAATAATTTAAAAAAAACATTCTAATAATAATGATATTACTGCTAATAATAATGCTATTAATGCTAATAATTATGCTATTAATGCTAATAATAATGTTATTAATGCTATTATTAATGCTAATAATGCTATTATTAATGCTATTAATGCTAATAATAATGCTATTAATGCTATTAATAATGTTATTAATGCTATTATTAATGCTAATAATGCTATTATTAATGCTATTAATGCTAATAATAATGCTATTAATGCTATTAATAATGTTATTAATGCTATTATTAATGCTAATAATGCTATTATTAATGCTATTTATGCTAATAATGCTATTAATGCTATTAATAATGCTATTAATGCTATTAATGCTAATATTTATCCTATTAATGGTATTATTAATGCTATTAATGCTAATAATAATGCTATTAATGCTATTAATGCTAATAATAATGCTATTAATGCTATTAATAATGTTATTAATGCTATTATTAATGCTAATAATGCTATTATTAATGCTATTAATGCTAATAATAATGCTATTAATGCTATTAATAATGTTATTAATCCTATTATTAATGCTAATAATGCTATTATTAATGCTATTAATGCTAATAATAATAATATTAATGCTATTAATAATGTTATTAATGCTATTATTAATGCTAATAATGTTATTATTAATGCTATTAATGCTAATCATAATGCTATTAATGCTATTAATAATGTTATTAATGCTATTATTAATGCTAATAATGCTATTATTAATGCTATTAATGCTAATAATAATGCTATTAATGCTATTAATAATGTTATTAATGCTATTATTAATGCTAATAATGCTATTAATAATGCTATTAATGCTAATAATAATGCTATTAATGCTATTAATACTGTTATTAATGCTCATAATACTGCTAATAATGCTATTAATACTGCTATTACTGCTAATAATAATGCTATGGCTTATATTATTGCTATTGATGATGCGATTATTATTTAAAAATGTTTAAAAAAACAATAAACATATTTTAGATACCCGATGCATTTGCATCAGGCTAACAGCTATAACTACTATAATCAAATTAATGCACGTTCTAGAATCCCGATGCATTTGCATCGGGCTCACAGCTAGTATATCATAATCAATCAGCTTGTTTCCATATCATCCCGTCTAGATATTACCTCTTAATCTTCCTAACGTGCCTCCCAATTCCTCTAAAGCATACCATTCCGCATTCTTATAGGATGACATGAACATTTCGATTTCAGAAACCGAGAAATGTCTCTCTATATATGATCTCCACTTGAGAAAGAATTTTTTAGTCAATTTACTCGGATACTTGAGCGTTTCCCTTGACTCTAATGTCAAAAATTTCATGAGGGTGTCCCGGACCGACTCAAGCCTTGGCGCGAAATCATCAAGCCAGTGCTGGAGTAGCAGTTTTTTCGCAACTACAGCTATTGTATGTAACAGGACATGAGGCGGTCTCACCCACTCAGCTTCATTTGAATAATGGAATAACCACAACATCGGATCTAATTTATGATCTGCAGGGTATAGGCCCGCCGCCAGTCCCCCCACTCTAATCCAAAATTGCTGTGTTTCCGGGCAAGACCATATCCCATGTTCTAGATCTGTCATGTGTTGTTTGCATTTGGGGCAATGTAACCATCTCCCTCGATTAGCCGGAGAAGGTGGAATATTAAAACCTAGTATAGTACCATGCATGAGTCTGTATTGCGAGTCTCTCCATTTTTTGTTAATGATGAATTTTCTAACCGTCACCCAACCGTCTAATAGTTTCTGTGTTAAGTTAGGGTCATTGAAGTGTTTCTTCCAAATGGAAAATAGTTTGTGTGTGGGAGCTGGTCTAATTATATGTTGCATTTTTCCATACAGGTAGGATATGGACAAGTCTTCCACTCTCGTCCCCACCAAGTCCTCCCACACTACATTGTCCATCTCTTTTGAAATATCACATAGCCGGGACAAAAGATGATGGTACAGCTGTAAATATTGCAACATATGTGCCTCAGGAAGATTGAACTTAATTAATATCTCTCTGCCAGTCAACCACCTTTTCTCCCGTGTGTGCATGAGGTCCCCCAGTGATGCAATTCCCTTTGTCCTCCATACACGAAAAAGCACATTGTCACGGCCCTGCGGAAAGGCTGGACATGCCCAGGGATTTCGTTTTTTAGATACCCTCCATGAGAAATTCATTTTTTTCCTGACTGCCTTCCACGTCATCACTGTGTCTCTGCATATAGATGATTGTTTAATATTGGGAGGCAGTTCTGATAGTGAAGAATGCAAGAGAGCAGACAGTTCCCAGGGCTTTGCCCATTCTCCCTCCAGACTTATATCTGAGAATTTGGTGGTATTGTTCAACCAATCTAAGACGTTTCTCATGATGCACGCTAGGTTATAACCCCTAATATCCGGGAGCCGAAGCCCCACTTCATCCTTTGATTGAATCAGGGTGGGGATAGCTATTCTTGCTCTCTTCCCCCCCACAGAAACCCCGAAAAGGCAGCATTCAGCCTCCTAATGTCCGTGTGCTTTAACAGCATAGGAATAGTTTGAAGCGGGTAGAGCAACCTCACAAAGCTAATCATCTTAATAAGATGACAGCGACCTAACAACGACAGAGGCAGATTTCTCCATCCTTTCAGCTCTCTTTCAATTTTGTCTATAATCGGAGTGTAATTAAGCTTGTATATCTGTCCCGGTGATCTAGCCAATTGAATGCCCAGATATTTTAGATTTTCCCTAGCTATAGGTATCCCAAACAATGACTCACCCCAAGGAGTATGTTTTCCACCCCCAAGAAAGAGAATTTCACATTTATCCCTATTCAGACGAAGTCCTGAGAATTTCCCCAATTTCTCTATATCATCCAGAATGGTCTGGAGATCCCTCTGTGGGTTTTGTACAAAAAGGATCATATCATTGGGGAATAGGGATAACTTCACTTCTTTCTCCCCCACTTTGAGACCCTCAAAAGAGCTCTGTAATGCTAGATATCTTGCTAGAGACTCAATTGCAAGGTTAAAAAGGAGGGGTGATAATGGGCATCCCTGCCGCATGCCTTTTTCTAATTTAAACGTATCTGACAGAAAACCTGGCACATTAATGCAGGCTTTAGGGTTGTTATATAATGATTTCAGATATTGGCGAAAGGGGCCCACCAGTCCAACACGATCAAGGACCAGGTCCAGCCATGACCACCTCACATTATCAAATTCTTTTTCAGCGTCTAAGGTGACCATGGCCGGACCCTCCCTCCTCACATCTTCCCGGCGCTCTACAGCATCCAAAAGGAGCATTGCTCTTCTGACGTTCGTTACCGTAGAGCTTCCTCTAACGAACCCCCCCTGAAGCGGCGATATCAGTTTAGGCAAAATCGTGGCCAACTTATCCGCCAAAATCTTTGATAAAAGCTTAAGATCCTGATTTATAAGTGAGATAGGCCTATAGCTGGCTGGGTCTGATGGTGGTTTGTTAGCCTTTGGGATCAGCTTTATATATGCCATATTCATTCTTTCTGGTATTGGGGCGCCCTGTAGAATGTCATTAAATAAATCCTTTAACACAGGTGAAATTTGATCTTTTAATGATTTGTAGAAGGCCCCATTAAAGCCATCCGGGCCAGGGGCCTTTCCGGGACTCAGAAGCTTAATTGCAGACATAATTTCGTCTATTGAAATGGGACTATTTAAGAATTGCTTATCCTCATCTGTCAATCCGGTCATTTTTATGGAATTAAGCCATGCCTCTCCCTCCTGTCCCTCTCCTTCTCCCTCTTTATATAAAGAAGCATAATATTTCCCCAGTATTTGCACTATCTTACCCGGATCAGAAGTAAGCTCACTGTGTTTGTCTTTAATCGCCAGAATAGGGGTGATAGGCCGTCTACCCTTCGCCAATCGTGCCAACAGGCATCCAACTTTATCTCCAAATCTATTTAATTCAATTTCCAAATGACTTCTGTATATATCTTCTCTATTATTAGCCCATAGATCAAATGTCTTTTTGGCTTTCAACCACTCTTCTTTATCTGCAACTGTCATTGTCAGCTTATATTGGAGGTACGCGTCTCTCACATTGGTACTAGCTTTTAAATATTGCTCCTTTACCTGTCTTTTCACTCGAACGCTAAAAGCCATGATATGTCCTCGGAGTACTGTTTTTGCTGTTTCTCAGAAGAAGCCTGGATTTGGTTGGTGTTCCGCATTATTTTGGAATAGTCGGACCACCATTCCCCAAGAAGTTTAACAAAATTTTCTTCTCTAATTAGAGTGTCAGGGAACCTCCACAAGTAATCTTTTCCCTTTTGGTATATATCTTTAGTTTCTAATGTCAAGGGACTGTGATCAGAAATCACCATGTCCTCCACCCTTGATTCCAGGATTTTATGAAACAACTGCGGGGAGACAAAAAACATGTCTAGTCTCGACCAGGATTCATGTACATGGGAAAAGTGGGTATATTCCCGCTCCAAAGGGTGTAGCGTGCGCCATGAGTCAGTCAAACTGCAATTAATGAGAAAGTCTTCTAATAGGCTTGATCTGGCGGTAAGTGGTATCGTCATCCTCCCATGGCTCCTATCTTCTCGTTCATTTACCACCAAATTGAAATCACCACCAACTAGTCTATTACATTCCTGATCTGTCAAGAGTTTGTTCTGCAGTCTAAGGAGGAAAGATTTCTGCACTGTATTTGGGGCATATACATTGTAAATGCTATATGTGGTGTTCTGTATCTGCACGGTCATATGCAATAGTCTACCTTCGACATCCAATGTCGTGGTCAAGACCGTGTATGACAGAGATTTGTCTAACAGTATTATTACCCCAGCTTTCCTATTTACTGCACTAGAGCCATAGACCTCCCCCACCCACAATTTCCTAAGCCTAAAATAATCTTCTGACGTCAGGTGGGTCTCCTGGAGCAAGGCCACATCTGCTTTCAACCTTTTCAGATGACGAAGTACCATCATGCACTTCGCAGGGGAGAGCAAACCTTTCACATTCCACGAGACCCACCTAACCATCACTGCGGCTCAGATTTAAATTTCCCAAACAGATATGAGGCCTCAAACGATAATATATACACAATCGGGAACTGGGATTTAAGTCTGTATTAGATGTAATATATGAGATCATCAAGCTGAATAAAAGTAGTAAGGTAGTTGTGTAGCCCGCCCTTTCCCCCTTCCCAAATGAAATCCCTTTATTCTTTCTCACCCTCCTCCAAGCAAACATTGTGTGACTTCTCTTTTTTCCTCCCTGGTAATGGTATCCATAAACCAGTGCCCGTCGCAACACCCGTCTAAATCATAATATTAGAAAAAAGAAATAATGTAACCATACATTCCCAAGCCCCAAATATATACTTAACAAACGTTGAACTTTTCAAGGCATCATAAAGATTCTCCCGCATAGATCTCTCAGGAGTAATATTTTCACTGTTTTGAGTGTTATTAACATCATAAAAGTCGATATAACTCAGTCTTTAAGGACTTCAAATAAGATTCCACCTCCCTTTCCCCCCTCTAAAAGCACCTTGAGTCATCCGGTACTTAGCCCTCGAAGGGCCATCTCCCCAGTAGTAATATCAAAAGTCATCTTGTGTGACTCGCACTTACTCCGCCCAGTGTTTTGTCAAGGAAGGAAAACACAATAAAATAAAGTAAAATATTAAAAGATTAAAAAAAATATATAAAATAATAAATAATATAATAAAAAAAAAAATAATAATAAAAAAAATAATGGGGAAAAAAGGGGGGGGGGAGGAGGAGGGGAAGGGGGAAGGGGGAACCTCCGTAGAAGGTTAAATCAGATGCCTTGGGACAGCAGAAAGTCCGGAAATCCGGAGCCCTCTCTTCTTACCATTTTACAGCTCTCTTTAAGATGAAATTTCTTGATCAGATCGAGTCTCCAGTCAGGTGTTAGATTGGTTCGCCTTCTTCTTAGACCATCTGGATGTGGACTGACGTTGATGTTTCAGTGTAGTTGGTCTCATCTGTGGCCCCTCCAATAGGGACTCAGAACGCAGACTATAAGCTCTTCCGGTTCAAATTCTTGGTCTGATTGCAAGTCTGTTTCACTAGGGTTATTAGCGTTTGATTGCAGCCTGTTAGGAGATTTTTGTCGCCTTATAATCACCGCCATCGCTTCCTCTGGGTTAGTGAAAGACAGCATGTTACCATCTTGGGATCTGAACCTCAAGGTAGCCGGGTAGTTCAATTGGAAGCGAATGTTCTTTTTGAACAGGGAGGTACAGACTTCGCTAAAGGCCCTCCTGCGTCTGGAAACCTCTATGAATAATCTGCGAAGACTTGAGCTTTATACCCCAGAATCATTAGGGGTTGCCTCCTTGCTTTATAAGCACGCAGAATTTTTTCCTTGTCCCTGTGGTTCAGGCAATTGCATGACGTGGTTTATCTGTTGTTTTGTCACGTTCTGATCCGTTATTACCACCACTCCCAGGAGGATCAAGAGGGGGACCAACCAATTCTGTGGGACCGTTTTGTTCTGCTTTTATGCTTCAGACCCAGCTCTTTTGACAGTTCGACTTCAAGCACCTCCTCTAACTGAGTCAAGGAGACGGATTCAGGGAGACCCACAATTTTTAAATTGCTTTTACGATTCCTATTTTACAAGTCGTCTAACTTATTTAAAGCAAATGTGGATTGCTTTTGCAGGAATTGGACTTGCTGCTCCAGCTCCATCACTCTGTCCTCTGTAGCTGCGACCCTGGATTCCGCCTCACATAGCTGCCTCTCATGCTGCCCTATTTTGGTGTGCAGGTCTTGAGAACTAGCAGCCACCAGGTCAGATATTGCCTGTTTGAAGTCTTCAGCCAGGTGGCTTGCCAGCTCCCTGGCCAGCAGTTTGTAATCTAATTTATGTGCAGCATTCGCCATGTTGCTAATCACACTCACTGGCCGGTCTCCCTTACAGGTCTCCCTCTGACCCTCTGCCTCCAGACCTTGGGTGCTCGTTCCCGCTGCCCCTCCGATCTTCCCCACTGTCTCATGCCCCTCCTGTGCTTCTATCACTTTCACGCACTCACGTGGGGACTGCTCCTGGTCCTCTCCTAACTCCGCGGCCGCCATTACAGATTTAGCGCCTTTTCCTCCTGCTCCGCTGTCGGCTCCACAAGACCCGCCATCTCCGCCTCTTGTAACGAAGCGGTCCATCGTGGACGCCACTCCGGACCTTCCTCCCGACATCACTGGTTTCTCTCAATGTAACTCACGCTTGTTGTCTCCCTTCATATATTGAGAGATATCAATAGAAAGTTTGAATCAGAAAGAGTTATATAACATTACAAACTATTGAAATTAATGTCAATTATCAGAGAAAAGAAAAAAGAAAAAGTTCAGAGGAAGAAATTGACTGCATTAAGGTGAGGAGGACACCATAATATATAAAGCAGCTATATAGATAAATAAGCGGTTGTGCTCACATATACCTCTTATTGAAAGTTCTAGAAAAAGAAAAAACATTCACACAGAGATAGGATAACTGAAAAACATTGAATACTAAAGGTGAGAACTTAGCATTAAATCATTATTGCCACAACAAAACGCTAAAAACAGTAATCCCTTTTATTTATAGGAGGGAGTGACTATATATCTGCAAAGCAAAAAAGGACCCAAAGAACAACTATAATATAGGAGAACAAATCCACATTGGACCCAAACTGCTCATCAGATCAAATTACCATATAGAATTGTTAGAACATATAATATGGTTGAAATGTGATTACATTTCAATTTTTAAGTAGGAGTTGAGTATTAGTGTATTTTATGGTTTTATATCAATCAGAAAAAAATGTTTTATGAAATAAACACGTTGTAATTTTTAAAGGTACAACAGGATTATTTTTAACCAGATTTTTCATAGAATTTAATAAATGAGTGTTTAATGAGAATGTATTTTTAGTATTTTTTAGTATATCTAAAAAAGAAAATAGGTGTAAGTGAGCGCAGGGCCCTGAAATTAATTTAACAATAACACACAACACTATATAAGGGTGGTGAAATGCGCGGAACCCCCTAAGGACCCTTTAGCTGCATAACTTAGGTTATTAGTCAAGGGATACGGCCTGACTGATACCTCTGAGCCAGCTCCAGTGTTTATTCTATATCTATAATAATTATTTAGAAAAGTGATTTGACCTTTATTAGGGGCATACAAATTTACTAAGGTGAATAAGGTGTCATTTAATTTACAAATGAGATTTTAAATATCTACCATTTGGATCATCTATTCTTAAAATGTGTTCAAAAGATAAAGAGTTTTTGATTAGAATGGCTACTCCCCATTTTTTCTTGGTGTTGTTTGTACAAAAAATATTGGGGACATTTTTATGTTCAAATTTGGGAGGGTTGACAGAAGAAAATTTAGTTGCTTGTAGTCCCACTATATCCGCCCCACTATCTTTTATTAGTTTCCATACGAAATAACGCCGCTGTGGTGAATTAAGGCCATTGACGTTCTTTGAAAGGATTTTAAGTGACATGGCTCAACCAAAAACCCAGGTTAACATAGCTCAGAATAAAATGTTTTTTGGATAAAATTATCATATTTGAACTAGAGAAAGTAAAATCTATACTACTCATTAAATTTAAATGAAAAAAGACTAATATACTGTCTATGCCTGAATAGACCAGAGAATAGGTCTGTGCAGACCAACACATACTCATAGGCGCCTACCTTTGGAAGCTGAACAAAGTCAATCTGCAGTGGCTGAAATGGGTAGAATGGCCTTAGTGCACATTTCTGTCTCAACCGCTATTCCCACCTTATGGCATGCACAGACCACACAACCGTGTATATACTTAGCAGCAGCATAGTGGAACCAAGGTGCTACCTAGTGTTGTTTCTATTGGATCCTCTTCCTGGGCATCTTCATGTTTCCATTCTTCTTTCTTCCGTTTAGAGGCCTGTGCTTGCAGGCACCCTAGGAGTTCAGCGTCCACCCTCCCAGAGACACACTTATAGTGTACATCCCCATCGGGAGAGGGAGCAGGGCTGCAGCTTTAGCTGCCCTGTCAGCATGGTCATTTCCTTCGGCCTCCTTGGTGCGCTCCTTTGAGTGAGCTTGCACATAAAACCATAGCAACCTTTTGGGGTAACTCAAGTGCTCTAAGGAGTTGAGCCACTGAGTCTGCGTTCTTAATGGGTTTCCCTGAAGATTCCACAAGCTAACTGCTTTTCCATACAGGGCCGTAATCATGGCAAATACCAAAAGCGTAACGGTTATCAACAAAAATATGCACCCCAAGTCCCCCCACCATAACACAAGCCTCTGTCAGAGCTTTTAGTTCAGTCTGTAATGTGGATTGGGGTCTCTTGTACATTTGCCAATGGCTGTGTTTCAATGTTTATTAGTTCAAAACTGTTGTGTTCAATTTAATTTGTCAAGTCATCATTAGTATCAGGTAATAAATGTTTCTGTGTCAATACTCCTTTGGCATATCCCTCTAATTTATAACATTAAACCAATACATTTGCAATTCCTAGTGCTGGGGCAGAGAGAATGTCATTCTTCAGCCTGTCGATTTCATAGGGTTTGTTCTTATTGCATTCTGACAACACATAATATAGTGGCTGCATTTTCTTTGATGCTGAAGAAATCCACTCCCCGCAGTAACCCACCAGCCCTAAGAAGGTGCTTAATACTCTTTCAGTGGTAGGTTGTTTTGCTTTACTGATTGCTTTCTTCTGTCAGCTGTGATGTGTTTTGATCGAGTAGAGATGCAATAATCAAGTCAAAATGACTTCAGTCTATGATCTTATAACTTATTCTTCACCACTTTGCATCTCTCCTCAAACAAAAACCCCAACAGAGACAGTGTTACCTGTAAACAAGCTGGTCTGTCTGGTGTGCATGATCTGGGTGCAAGGAAAGGTACAGGTGACAGTGGAGCTGCTTTATTTTGGTCTATTTATATCCAGATTAATTGTTACCGTCATTTATAATCTATAAGGGGATTGTGGCGTTCAGAAGCCCAGACCCAGGACTTTACCTGGTACCTGGTACCTGTATCTGTGCCTCTGAATCCACTGGTCATTCACACGGATGAGTTGCCGTCAATAGGCCATATCAAAACAACCCAATTCAGCCATGTAGGCATTTCCCGCTTCTTTCTTTTTTTTTTTTTTTCCTAACATTATTGCTGCGTCATTAACTGCCTTGCTTCTCTGCTCCCACTGAGTCTGAGATCCATCTTGATCCAGTAAGAGCCTTGGTGTATTTCTATAGTGTCTGTCATGAGTTGCGAACCCCATCTTCAGCATCCCACTACCTCTCTCCGAACTAGCAACCTTCTGCTACTAGCAACCTTCTGCTAGTTCATCTAGCTTGTCATCCAAACCAGCAACCTGGTTCCCCCAGTAACTATCAAAGGTCGCTAACCCTGTCTTCAGTATCCTGGCACCCCAAGCTAGACCTTCATCAGCTCACCCTACCCCCAGCTTGTCAATAAAGAAACCCCAAAAAAACAAACCATCAACCTGGTTTCCCAAGCTGAACTTCTTCACCCTGCCTCAAACAAAAAACAAAAACAAAAAACAAAAAAAAAAAACATCAACCTGGCTTCCCCAAGCTGGACCTCTCTCTCCTGGGCAGTCAATGCAAACTCAATTTCTTGATTATTCTAATTGCGGAGAACACTTGACTAAGCAAGTAGAAAAAATAATAAAACATACAATGATGAATAATTATACAATAATAATTTTCTACGGGAAAAAACATACAATGCAATATTAATTGTTATGTATATCAGAATTATCTGTAGCAGACACCTCTATTCCTGAATCCACCCCTTCCTCTGCGTATCTGTACTTATGTATTACCTTTTTGCACCTATACTTTACACTTTTTCTGAATCAACTTCATACAAGAACACAACATCACTGTGGCACATCAAACAATTCACATAAACAAAGACATGAGGGCATGATATTATTAGACAGTTTGCCGATGGTCACCCAATCACAATGCAAACATTACAATTAACATTATATTCTTAATCTTCCATCCAGTTTCAGAAGTCTGACTCAATAACGTATAACAATCAGCAGCTGCCAGCCCAATCCCCCCTCCTTTCCCTGCTGCTGTGATTTAAACTTTCACACAAACATTCCTGAATTCCATTGACTCCGCTCTATTATAAACAATCTTTTCAAAGGAAAAACAAAAGCACTGATTCTAGTACAATGTAAATTAATATATTTTGTCTGTTCTCTATATACTCACATATATTCCAATTAGGAGTTCTGTTTGTAAACCTGTGGATCTGGACTTTGACTTAAATACAGTAAGTCTAACAAAGATGGCAGTACAGTTAATACTGTATGGAGAAAGGGAGGAGGTGTGACGTATGAAGAAAGAGAAGGGAGGGAGGTAAGGAAGGGAGGGAGGTAAGAAAGGGAGGGGGAAGGGGGGAGCCAGCATGACTTCACCGATCAGGCGCAGCACATTAGGGAGAGGATGGGAGTTGTAGTTCTCTAATTAGTTCTGGAAAGATCTTAAAAACAAAGTGGAACCGTAAAGAGAGAAAGTGATAGAATTAGTAGATTAGTAAAGTTAAAGTTTGTTACAAGCACCAAGAATATATGAGCGATTTAGGGTATTAAAGCACCAAGAATATATGAGCGGTTAGAAAAGATTAGTTTTGACAATTAACAATTAACGTATGCAGACAAATACAACAACACTGTGAAGTATGACAAGACAACACAGGACACAATACAGATAAGCAAAGAAATGACAAGACTTAAGCAGACAAGACAACACAGGACAAGATTAAGAACAAATAACAAATAATCAAATCAGTCTATCTGAGTTTCCCATTTCTAATTCCCCAAAGACTGGCTCTTGATACCCCCTCCTGGAGAAGACAGTACCTTGAGACAATGGCTCAAACTTACCGCGGTTCTGTATGCTGTTCAGCAGGATACGGGTAGTAACCTTTGTGTCCAGTCCAAGGTGAATATAAAAGGGGAAAAATATACATAACAGATAAACATCTCGCTGGGGCCTCCATTTGTGAAAGACGTAAACAAATTACATCTAACCAGAGTAGACTGATTTGATAAAGAGCTCTACACAGGTATACCTGGTAATGGCTATAACTCAATTGATGACACAGACTTGGTCTTCAAAAGAATAGCTCAACGTTTATTGTTTGTAAGAGCTTATATACAATGACAAATATTATGAATATGCATTATAGACAGTTTTGAGATGATTGACCTTTAAGAGAGTTACAGAAGATAAGAACGGTACACTCGGGTTTACATATAGCTTGGTGGTCTTATCTAGAAAACAAGGACAAAGGCAAGAATGTGCTGAGTTGTGCTCATCTTCACTGAACAAACTGTTACATAGCTAGTTAGTCAGTATAGACATGATAAACTAATCAAATATGAATGATAGAAGGAGCGGTGTTAGAATGCGGCGCTAGGTAACACAAGATCAAGCCTTCATAGAATTACCTTAAGTTTATTACACAAAGCTGCAGGGTGCGACCACCACGCGTTTCGACACACAAATCGGCGTCTTTCTCAAGTGGATCCACTTGAGAAAGACGCAGATGTGTGTCGAAACGCGTTGTGGTCGCACCCTTCAGCTTTGTGTAATAAACTTAAGGTAATTCTATGAAGGCTTGATCTTGTCTTACCTAGCGCCGCATTCTAACACCGCTCCTTCTATCATTCGTACCTATTCTCCCTTCAGGGAGCGCGGTGTAGCGAGCAGCTTGGGCAAGTCCATAGGACCTGGCAGTACATCATCCAAACTCCACCTGTGTTCATCACATGATCAGCCGGCTCTGAGAAGACTAGGAAGTGATTTCTACCAACTCAAGGAGCGTAAAATATCTTCTCTTCACACAGAGGTCTGACAACTTTATGGACCCTATCTCCCTTTACGCTTAATCTGGTTGTGTGGATTCGTGCACAACCTGGAAAGGTTAGTGTTCATTTAATAGAACCACATTGTGGTGAAATTTAGTGGCGTGGCGCAACAGTGCTGTTTTTTTCTGTTTTATAAACTAATCAAATATGGCTTCTTTAGATACAATATGGCGGAAGCTACATAGTACCTATGATTTCGTTTTTAACATCTGTCAAGATGAAAGGAGAAAATCCAAATTTCCAACTATGTATTTTCCAATTACCTTATAAAGGGGTAAAATTACCTTAGCTTAAATATTAAACGGAGATCAAAGGATGATTTACAAAGAGGCCTATAGGCCCAAACTGTTTCTCATTAAAATAATTGCCAAATTCAATGCAGAAAGTTGAATTATTACCTCCGTTTTGGCACAAATTTGACAAAAAAAGTAAAGTTTACATAAGCATCTATGATCATCAACCATAATAAAATAGGATTGTAAACAATTAGTACTGTATAATATGAATAATTACTTGTTAATCTCAGTAAATAACCTAATAATAGTCAAATTAAATAGAGAAAGTCTTAATTTTGTTTAAATTATCCGAATATTAAAGATTAGCCAAAGGGAAGAGAAAAACCAATAATAGATTGTTAGGAAGTTATTAAAGATGACTCTTAGGCGGCCGTCACACGGTGAGATATCTGTAGCGATATTGTAAGCGATCACGTGCACGCGCAATCGCTTACAATATCGCTCACATCGCTGGTGAGATGTCACACAGACAGACTCACCAGCGATGTGGAGCAGCGATCTCGCTCGTTACTATGGTACACATCGGGTAACTAGGCGCCGCGCGTCGCTTAGTTACCCGACGTGTACCATAGTTACCATCTCCCAGCATAGGCGCGGTCGCTGGGAGATGGATCATCGTGGTGTCATACACCACGATGATGCAGATCGTTGCATCGTTCATCGCTAGATCTGAGAACCGAACCTCAGATCAGCGATGTCACGATCAAGCGATTTACCATCGTAAATCGCTTGATTACATGCAACGATATCTTGCCCGATATCGCTTAAGCGATCAAAAAGGAGATCGCTTAAACGATATCGGGCAAGATATCGTTCCGTGTGACGGCCCCCTAAGGAATAAAAAGCAGATAAGTTAGAAAAGGAAGGAAAAAAAAACAGGTTTTCCAGGTAAAAATTGCAATATATCTGCTTAAAATTATCTTTAAGATGTTAAAAAACTATTTATTTGGAGTTAGTCTATAGTTAACATTGATTTTCGTCTTATTTACGTAAATCCGGCTTAAGATTTGCGTAAGCGCTACGTTTGCGCGCCAGTAATATAGATACGTTAAATAGTCTGTGTAGAGGCTTTACATCGGTTACACAGCTGTCAATAGTGAATAGTACTAGCCTAACGCTTGCACGGCATCAATTTACTGGCGTTGCTAAGTGACAGTGTAAGCAGAAATTATGCTAATCCTTTACGCAAACTGCTCTGCAGCTATTCACAGAGCAAATTGCGGATATCAACAATGCAATCCAATTAGGGGTTTTATAACAAAAGACCATGGATGTTGTTTAAAACCGACAATTTTTCACCACCTAAATCCTGGCGTGACAGTGAACTGTAAAAGCAGAATTTATACTGTGGCTTTGAGATTAATCAAAGTTTTAATCCCTAATAGTAATTACTACTAGGTGTAACAGGATTTACAATGTTTGCAGGCTGTTTCAGTCTCACCTATGGAACTAATGGTGCTGTCACACGCATCAATCTGGCCTGCGATGTGCGGGTTCGTGCTCGCTTCCGACATCGCAGGCCAGCTGTCACACGGCAGGATGTTGCCGGTGACGCGGGGGCGATGCGGGCGGAGCCATCTCTCGCTGGGCTGGGCTCAGCCCAGCGAGCGATCCTCAGCAACGCTGCGGTATAGGCTGGATAGTCGCCGACATCGCTATTGCGGTGTCAGACGGTGCGATCCAGCCTAATCGCTGGTTGCAGATTGACAGGTTTACGTTCATGCTGGTAAACCTGTCAACCTGCGACCAGCGATAAATCACAGTTGCATCGCGCTGTCACACAGCACGATGCACTTGCGATATGGCTAGCGACATCGCTGATGCGTCACTTTTCAGCGATGTCGCTAGCGACATTGACACATGTGACAGGGCCATAAGTCACAAAAGCTGCAAATACACTGTGTGAGACTGATCTTTATCTTGTTAATCCTCAGAACAAATAAGAGTAACTAGAACTATTTAAAGAAATTGTAGCAGTTGCAGAACTAAGTATAATAAAGTCATGTAAATATGTAAGAAAGCGGGTAGATAATAGTTTAGGAGAAACATTAAATAGGGCACAGAAAGAGATAGACAGAATAGAAAACAGACAATAGTTTGAGAAAAGGGACAAGAGAGATGTATACAAAGTAGGGAAAAGGAAACAATATTCACCAGTTTTACTAATGTTAATAACGATGATATTCACTGCCAGGAAGGCAGTAAACTGTTCATAGGCAACACTTCAACTACGTTGTCTCTCCTCTCTTTTAGCCAGCTTTCTTCAGTCCGCATGATACCAGCTCCACTCTGCAGGTTTCCCAAACAACAGACCAGTCCTTGCTCTCAGATGCAGTCTGGATGAAGGGATCCCACACAGTGTTGTCCAGTCAGCAGGGTCAGGAAACAGATCCACACTCTTCACTCCCAGTTAGCTGTAAAATCCAAAATCCTCAGCTCTGTCCCTTTGTCAGCACAGCTGATTACATGACTTCATGAGAGGGGCAAGAAATAGACAGAGACAGAAAATCTCCAGAAATCCTCCAAGTCCAAACACAGCTGCAGATAACCTCAGGGGAAAAATCAGCAACCCCATGTATCAGATCTGAATTAGGTTCAGCAGGCTATGTCAGAGTAGCTACAGCACAGATGAAACAGCTGATCAGGTAGAAGCAGACATCCACCGTGGCTTTATCACTTCAGCTGTTATAAGCTCAGTTCCCAAAAAAGACTAGTTGCCCTAAGTCCAAGAGTATCCAAAAAATAAAGTTCAGGTTGAAATCCAATCCAAGGGTGTAAGGATAAAAAACAAGCCTCCAGATAGCAGTTACAGAAGGAGTCATCCCTCTCTCAGCTGTTCATTCAGCAGCATGGTGTCTTATGTAACCACAGCTTTCCAAGCCCAGAGGTGGTTAAATCCAAGGGAATTAAGTAAATAAAGATCCAAAAGGTTATCCAGGTTGATCCATAGGTAATCCAAGGAAAATCCTGTAGTTTTGGTGGGTCTTCAGTTCCTGTGAAGCTGAATTCCCGTAGCTTTGCAGGCAGAAGGGCAGGAGCTCAAGCTACTTGCGACCTTCCAGCTTGAGCTTCAGGCCACGCCCCACACATTCCACTGTAAGTGTATGGAATGATTAATAAAAGATGAAGATCATCTCCGGTGAGTGCCGCTAGTCTTTTTTGCTTTTTTGATTAAATATACATAATACACCAGGGGGAAAAGTAAAGAAGTGAAAAAAAGTATGCAAAGAATGGAACAAATGGTTCTAAACAGGGGGAATCTACAAAAAAGCAGTGGCATGGAATATAGAGTGTAAATTGAATGTAATTCATTATAGTTGGTCAGGAATTGACATTTCAGGTCATAATTCTGAAATTATACTGGCTTTTAGCTTTATTTGGCTGAATTTGTAATGATTTTTACCTCAAGACACTGCCTGAAGTCTATTTGTTTGTTTTTGTTTAGGTTGTTTTTCCTCACATGAGAGTGAAGGTGGCGCCATTTTGTGATCACTGAATGCTTCATAATAATACTCCTGTCACCCATAAATCATCTGAAATTGACAACACAGGTCACAGTTTCCTGAAGCAATATTAGATTTCGTCTTTCTGGACCAGAAGATCTTGTCTTGGTGATATATTTATCAATATCTTATTCTGCTTTATTTTCTATATACAGCCTATGCTATCTCTGATATGGGCTTTTTTATTCACTTCTCTCATTAGTTTTTGGAGATTTTATTGTTTTGGTCTATTAAGTTTGTTCTTAGACCATTTTCTGCTATTCTGTGAGGAAAACTGCCATTTCTCTCAGGGGAGTAGTGGAGGCGCCATCTTTGATTTGCTGATTGGGGCTTTCCCGGAGGATGCCAATTTACTACACAAACGGATTTCCCTCACTTTAAGATCCGGACCTCTGAGGTAAATTTTCCCTCATATGCATTTGGAAACAACAGTGACAGGTACAGGAGGCGTGGGGGATCTACTAAAAGATGAGCTGCTGTCCTGATTGAGGAGATTTAATATAAGTGACTAGACTGAGACATCCATGCAGCCTCCTTCATAGACTATCTGGTCATACTATTTTGGATGCTCCTTGCTTAGTTACATACTTGCATAGGGTGGGGATAATACCATTCTACATATTGGACAATTCATGAGTCTGAAGGGGAGATATATAACCTTTCTAGTCCTAGTGTTACACTGAGACTTCAGGAGACTCTTTTTCACTACTCATTTGTTTATTTGCAAGCTGTTGCCTTATAACTTCTTCCATCTTTGCGTGCTACTACATCTCCAAGAAGGACTTCTTCAATCAAGCGGGGTCGGCGGGCCTCCAACGTATCCGAGCTACGTAGATGGATCCTGTTGTCTGAGGTTTCTACACGATCCGACCACTCCTGGGAGGGATCTCTTCAATCAAGAGGGGTAGGCGGGCCTCCAACGTATCCGAGCTTCGTAGACGGTTTCCGGTGTCGAGGAGTCAACTAAACAGCTATTCTTTTATGGGGATGTGCTGTTGGGGTACCCCTTTATATTGATCTGCATATTGATGTTTGACTCTGTTTCTTGTGGATAAAGGTAGTTTGGGTGGTAGTTGTTGGGTCTTGGGCGGGTGATCTTTTCATCTTCTAATTGGGGAGAGAGCTATTTGCTTTATACTCTGAGTCCGTATTTACAGATAATTGTACTTCATTTCGGTTCCTTGGCTCTAGTATTGTGGAAGTCTATTACCTAATTGTAATTGTTTTTGGCTCAATATAGTTTACTGGAGCTGGCTATAGAGACTTACTCTACGTACTTTGATATTCTTAATTTCTTAATTTATATACCTCAATTTATACGGTATACTAGTCCTAATGTCTCCCAAGCCTAAACCAAACGTTACTTCCAAAAATTCCACTGGTGAACTGGTGGAGGCTAGTCCACAGAGTGCGAACACTATGCCTTCCTCGGCCTACCATAGTAACCAGTCACAAAGTGGCAGTAAAGATTCCTTACCAGTGGAGAATAGTTCAGAAGAATGGAAATCCACACCTATGATTTATGAATCTACCCAGGCAAACTCAAAAAGAAAAGAAATGGAAACTATATCCAGATCACATGATAGCTCTAATTTTCGGGAAGATTATGACTCAGCTCGAGACCCTCAAGCCAAGAGCCCGGTGAGACAAAGAATGAAGACCTCAAGGAAAGACATAGACCCTCTCTCCAACCTTGACGATGGACAACTATCAGATAGAGATTTCTTGGTTAAAGTATTTGCTGATTTTAAAAAATCTTTGAGAGACGACATTGATGAGATTAAACATTCGGTGGCCTCGATAGTTTCCAGAACAGAAAAAAACAAGAAAGCCATTGAGGAGTTAAAAACGGAGTGCATTGACTCTAGAAAATCTCAAGACAGGGTGACTAATGAAATTAAAGTTCTAAAGGATAGGTTAGCAGATAGAGAGGACCGGGACCGCAGGAATAACCTGAAATTTAGGCTGGTTTCACACTACGTTTTTGTGCCTGTCCGTGGGATCCGACTTTGAAGGAGGATCCCACGGACAGGCACGGATCCACACGGATCCCTGCAATTGGATGGCAAATAGCCATCCAAACCGATTCTATGCAGGATCAGTGTGGATCCAGCGGTCCCCTGTCTTTCCCTGCTTCTGCTCCTCCATCTTCTTCCCTCTCCTATGCTATTCTGTGCCCCCGCTATGCTATTCTGTGCCCCTGCTTCTATATCCTCATCTATCCCTGTCCTCTTCCCTGTCCTCTTCCCTGTCCTCTTCCCTGTGTGTAAAAAAATAAAAAAACCTCCTCCGGCAGTATACATTACCTCTCACCGGCTCCAACACTGCAGCACCATCAGGGCTAAAGGACCTGTGATGATGTCACAGATCCAGTCACATGACTCGTCAGCTGACCGGCTCTCTTACATCATCACAGGCTCTTCTGCCCTGATGGTGCTGCAGCGTTGGAGCCGGTGACAGGTGATGTATACTCCCGGAGGAGGATTTTTTTACACACAGGGAAGAGGACAGGGGACAAGATAGGGATAGATGAGGATATAGAAGCGGGGGCACAGAATAGCATAGGAGAGGGAAGAAGATGGAGGAACAGAAGCAGGGAAAGACAGGGGATACGGAGCCGACATCGGATCTGAGGTGAACGCGGATCCGATGTCCAAAGGCTCCCATGTTGTGGGCCCTCGGATCAGCCTCGGATCAGCAGTGATCCGATGCTGTCCGATGTGAGTCACGGACACAAAATCGTAGCAGGCTACGACTTTGTGCCCGTAATTAAATCGGATGGGATCGGATGGTGGCAAAATCGGATGTCAATAGTGGCACATCCAATCCCATCCGATCCCCATAGGGGGACATGGGATCTGATTTCGGATCCGATTGTATCCGTTTTGAAACGGATGCAATCGGATGACCGAAAATCGTTATGTGAAAGCAGCCTTAGAGGAATTCCCGAAAAGATAAAGCAGCATAACTTAATTAATTACGTGAAATCTCTCACTAGAAAAATTGCTCCCTCTCTGGAAAATATAGAGTATTTTATAGAAAGAGCCCATAGATTGCCAAGGCCCTCGCATCTTTCGGACGACGTCCCGAGGGATGTGATAGCTAAATTTAGCTTCTATCAAACCAGAGATAAAGTGACAACTTTCTTAAGAGATAATAAATCCCTACCTCCACCTTACGACGGGATTAAAATCTTCACAGATATTTCTAAAGACACGATGCTGAAGAGGAAATCTTTGAAGCCTGTAACGGACATTCTACGTGCTAAGGAGATCTTGTACAGATGGGGTCGTCCGACCACTAGTGTTATTTTTACATACAAACAGAAATCTTTTGTGATTGAAGATAAGTCTGAGGGACTGAAAGTTTTGAGAAACTTACATCTAACTAATACTTGACGGGTCTTAGGTATCTCTGTTTGATACTTTAAAGATTTAAGGTCCAATTAAGCACAATGGCCAAAACATTAGCCTTGCAGGAAGTTGAATAACGGTTCCCTTGAACCATTCCTTATAGTATTGCTACTTACATAGTTCTTATTACTAGTTACATTCTGTGTTATAGTTTGCTTCATTTAATAGTTTGTTTCTTAACCTACCTGTAGTAGTTTAATTTCCCTCCTAATTCTCTCCCTTCCCTCTCCCTCACACTTCCTCAACTTCATACTTTCATTGCAGCTAGCTTACGTACATTTTTAATTCTTCATTGAGACAAGGACCACCAGATACCTTTCACTAAATGTCCATGGGTTAAATACCCCTCAAAAAAGGTTCCATGTATGGAAAGAACTTGCGAGACATAAAATTGATTTGGCAGGACTTCAGGAAACTAAATTTTGCCTAGAAAATCCACCAAAATTTACGAATAAACAATTTCCTCTTATCTATTTCTCCTCTAACAAGAAAAAAAAATCTGGAGTTGCCATTCTGATTAGGGATACTCTTAAATTTGAAGAACTTGAGGTCCATAGAGATGATGAGGGCTGATATCTTATCCTGATATGTAAAATAAATGATACTCCTCACACACTTGTAAATTTATACGCTCCTAACAAAGGACAAATTTCATTTTTAAAAAAAACTGTTCAGGACTATCCATGATCATAAGAGAGGCAACCTCTTCATTTTTGGGGACTTTAACGCGGTTCCTAATGCTATGTTTGACTCGTCCAATTAAGCCAGGAATACCAATGTCCAGCTTGATACATTTTTTAACCAGGAGGAATTCTATGATGCATTCCAATGCATAAACTCGTCATCTATAGAATTTACTCATTTTTCTGACTCGCATAAATCCTTTGCTAGGATAGATCTGGTGGTTTTGACAGATATCAATTCCTTGCAGAAGATTAAATCAATAGAAATACTTCCTAGATCTTGGTCGGATCACTCTCCGATAATCTTCGTTACTACAGATGGGGCTTCTTATAGTTGGTGGAAACTCTGGAGAGCAAATTCTTTTCTATACCACCATCCAGATTATAAATCCAAAATTCAAAGTATATTACATTATTACTTTAAAGAAAATGATTTGGGAGATATGCCTATTCCAACTTTATGGACTGCCCATAAGGCACTGATTAGAGGTCATCTAATTCAATTAAATTCTCTACTAAAAAGAAAATTAACTAAAGATACGGCTTCCATCATAAGTAAGATTAAAGACTTGGAATCGGAGGTGATTCGGACCAAGAATAATTCCATCTTTGGTGACATTCTTAAATTGAGGGTTGAACTAAAATCCCTTTTAACTGCGGAATTTGATAAGGTTTCCCACATTACTAAATCTAATTTTTATAATTGTACCAACAAACCCTCCAAACTATTTGCCAAATTGATAAAAATACGAAGGGCCAAAACGAGAATTCTACAGATCAGGAATAAACCTAATTCTATAGTCAAATCCCCTGGGGAAATTTCAGATGTCTTTGAAGTTTATTACAAGAAGTTATATAACTTAGGAAAGGAGCCCAGGGAAGTTGATCCCTGTGCTGTGGAAATGGCTTCGTTTTTAGACTCTATTCAACTTCCTTCTTTGACATCTGACCAGTTAAAATTCCTAAACTTACCCTACACTGAAGCTGAAATTTCTGATACTATTGCGTCCCTAAACAAATGTAAGTCTCCCAGGCCTGACGGGTTACAGAACGAATACTATATTGCCTTTAAAGATATCCTTGTCCCATATTTAACTAGGTTAATCAATTTCCTCACTACTGACCAGAGTAGTCTTCCCAAGGAAATGCAAGAAGCAGTGATTGCTGTTATCTCAAAAGATAAGGGTGATACTGAGAATGTAGCTAACTATAGACCCATATCGCTCCTGAATTCAGATCTAAAAATTATTACTAAAACTTTAAATAACAGACTAAAACAAGTTATCTCGACACTCCTCCATGGGGATCAAGTGGGTTTCATTCAGGGAAGGGGAACATCGGATGCTACGAGACGGGCGTTAAATTTAATAGATTTTATAGAGAGAACTGGGACTCCAACCCTAGTGGTCGCTGTCGACGCAGAGAAAGCGTTTGACAGAGTCCACTGGGGGTTCCTCTTTGAGGTTTTGAGGAGGTTTGGCTTTGGGGGTAATATAACTAACTTAATTCATTCGCTTTATTCTAATCCGAGTGCGAAAATCATAACAAATAACTTTTTGTCAAAAGACATCTTGCTAACGAATGGTACACGTCAAAGTTGTCCCCTTTCCCCTTCTCTTTTTAACCTCTTTATTGAGCCGTTAGCGGAAAAAATACGTACTCATCCTTTGATAAAAGGCATTCCCATTTCTATGAGACAATTTAAGATTAGTTTATTCGCTGACGATATCCTGGTAACTTTGACTGATCCCATAAATTCTTTACGATATCTCCTTGACACAATTGATACATTTTCTCGAATTTCCCATTATAAGATCAATTTGAAAAAGACTCAGGTGTTACACTTAAATATAGATCAGGACCTCCTTGACTTGTTAAAACGCGAACACTCTCTCTCGTGGGAAAAAGAATCTATAAAATATTTAGGTATTTATTTGACCAAATCCCTATCTAAGATTGTAGACGTTAATCTTAATTATATCTACAAAGTCATTCAGGACGATGTTCTTCATATTTCCAAAATTGATATTTCATGGTTGGGAAGAATAAACTCATTTAAAATGTTTATCTTACCGAAACTTCTCTACATTTTTCGTTCTGTACCCCTATCTGTGTCCAGACAATGGATGGCAAAATTACAAACTCAACTGACGAGATTCATTTGGGATAAGAAAAAAACAAGAGTGGCTAAGACTACCCTGGAGCAAGGGAGGTCTAGAGGAGGTCTGGCTGTTCCCAACCCCACCGCATATCATCACTCCACTATCATAAAACTGAGTCAATCATGGTAGGAGACAGGCGATAGACCAAGTTGGCTTACTCTTGAAGATAAAAATATGCTAAAGGGAGGCCTTGGTCCACAGCTTATTTCCTTCCTTTGTGATAAAACAAACCTCTTCCGAAAGAAACCTTAGTGAAAGCCTCTATTCAATCCTGGAGATTGTTTGTTTCCAAATCATTGAAAACCTTTCAACCTCATCCACCTACTTGGATCCCAATTGATATATTAGACTATATTTCTGCAAACCTGAAACTTAAATCCTGGAAAGACCATGGGATTGGTTTTATATCTAACATCTTGGATGGCAGAGGAGGGTTGATTTCCTTTGTGGTCCTACAAAACACTTATGGTCTGGAAGACATAGAAGTTAAAACCTTGGAGGAGATTCATCGCATTCTGTTGAGCCATAAACTGGTATTCTCTCTTCCTCACAATGTGACACAACTTTTGAAGTTCCCGCAGAGTACCTTTTTTTGGAAGTTGAAAAACATATATCAGGACATTAACCTAGATTCGGTCTATGTGAAATCCTCAAATGTAGTAGCCTGGGAGAAAGACCTGAACATCTCTATAAATACTGAACAACTTGGCAAGTCCTTTGATCTTATGTATACACAGGTACCGTGCATCTCCCTTATTGAGACCCAATTTAAATTGTATTTAAGATGGTATCTTACTCCGTTGAAGCTCAATAAGTTTAATTCACTCAACTCCCCGATGTGCTGGAGGAACTGTAACCAAACTGCTGATCTGACTCATGTGTTCTGGGGATGTCAATTCCTTAAAAAATTTTGGAGAGACATAAGGCATCTAATTAAAGATATTTCTGGAATTGAGGTTCTTCTATCTCCTGAGTTAGTGTTGCTTTTGGTTGGGTTGGATTCTCTTCCAAAACGTATAAGGCCACTTAAGATTCATATTGTTTTAACAGCAAAAACTATGATTGCCTCACTTTGGAGAGAGTCTACAGTCCCATCTATACAGGATGTCATAGACAGAAATGCATCTCATAATTCTTTTGAATATTCATTCGCTATTAGAAGTGGCCTTCAAACCAAATATCAGAAGAAATGGGCATTGTGGAATATAAAATTTCCATCTCCATTCTTAAAGTCAGCCAAAATCCCCCCCAAATAACTTTCTCTAGGCTTCACCATTGGACTGTATGATGGACTCATTGTCTATAGCTTGTACTATAGTAAGTCTCTATAGCTACCTTTCCCCCTCCTTCATGCCATAGCCTGGAGAAGCGCCCTGTGGTGGGCGTGAAATGGCCCGTCGCTTCAGGGACATCCCATCCTCCCCCCTGTATCCCCTGTAAACACCTCTGATGATCGCCTTTTATGCTGTTTGTGCAATAAAGAATTGACTGGAAGATTGGTGAGTGCTGCTGCCTCTGTATATACCCGTTTCTATAGCTACCTTTCCCCCTCCTTCATTTCCTTTCCTTTCTCCCTTATGTTTATCTGCTGAAGAGCAGTTCTTCATAACTTGATTTAGCTTGAGATTCTTGGTCCTTAGTATTGATTGCCTTTAGTTATACTATTTCGTAATTACTTCCCAAAGTATTATTTGGAGATGTGTAATTCTTTGTTTCCCTGTTTACTTTCATTGTTCTCTTTTGGTGTTCTGTATTTGATGAAATTGATTGTAATAAGGTAATCTCTTCATATTATATCTTTGACTTCTCTACTTCTTATCAGTTTGCTGTATGACTGTATTTGATTATTATACTTTGTACTTGATTTATTAAAACTCGAATAAAAATTATTTGAACACATAAATATGAATTGCAGCCTGGAGATGGCAAACAAGCCAACTCTCAGGCTCTAGGATCCTGTTTAAATGTTCTTGCATGTGTGATATATATATTTAAATTATAAAAAAATAAAAAAAAAAACGGGAAGAAGGATTAAACTCATCTATATACATAATCAGCAGTTTTGCGCTTCCGGCCAATGTGCCGCTATCACGCGCTGCGAGCGATGGCACGCATGCGCCATCGCGAGCTGCCGACACTGGCTGGAAGCGCAAACATGCTGCCGCCAACACCACATACCCCCGCTCCACGCACCGCCCGCCGCTCCCCTGCCACTTCCTCCCGCTCCTCCGCCACATCCTCCCGCTCCCCTGCCGCTTACCCCGACATTCCATGACAGCGGGGGGCGGAGCTAACAAAGCCCGTCATAATGGGTGTGACCGAGGACACTCCCACCACATAAGGCCAGTGTCTCTCAGTCACGCCCATTATCACGCCCCTTTGTAAACTCCGCCTCCCTCGCCCATTCATTTTTCCTCCTTCATGCTCCCAGGAGAAAAATGCGGCCCTGAACTCGACCATGTACCCAACAGCTAATTACCCCCTACTGCTAATCACCCCCTACTGCCCTTCTCATGCCCCTAATTACCCCCACACTGCCCCTGCTCACCCCTCTTACCCCCAAATGCCCTCACACCCCACACTGCCCCTGCTCACCCCCTTACTCACCCACACTACCCCCACTCACCTACACCACCCCTGCTTAGCCCCCCCCACTCACCCACACTGCCCCTGCTTTCCCCCACACTGCCCCTCCTCACCCCTCTTACCCCCGTATGCCCTTACTCCCCACATTGCCCCTGCTTACCCCCCTACTCACCCACACTGCTCCTGCTTACCCCCAATCACCCACACTGCCCCTCCTTACCCCTCTCACCCCTCCACATGGCCCCAATCACCCACACTGCCCCTGCTCACCCCCCCTGCTCATCCACACTGCCCTTGATTACCCCCCAATCACCCACACTGCTCCTGCTTACCCCCCACTTACACACACTGCCCCTGCTCACCCCTCTTACCCCCCGTATGCCCTCACTCACTCCCCACACTGCCCCTGCTTACCCCCCTACTCACCCACATTGCCCCCACTCACCCACACTGCCCCTGCTTAGCCCCCCACTCACCCACACTGCTGCTGCTTACCCCCCACTCACACACACTGCCCCTGCTCACCCCTCTTATCCCCCATATGCCCTCACTCACTCCCCACACTGCCCCTGCTTACCCCCTACTTACCCACACTGCCCCCACTCACCCACACTGCCCCTGCATAGCCCCCCAATCACCCACACTGCCCCTGCTTACCCCCCACTCACCCACACTGCCCCTGCTCACCCCTCTTACAACCCGAATGCCCTCACTCACTCCCACACACTGCCCCTGTTTACCCCCTACTCACCCACACTGCCCCCACTCACCCACACTCCCCCTGCATATCCCACCCCACTCACCCACACTGCCCCTGCTTACCCCCTACTCACCCACACTGCCCCCACTCACCCACACTGCCCCTGCTTAACCCCCCCACTCACCCGTACTGCCCCAGCTCATTCCTCCTACCCCCTCACATGCCCTCACTCCCTACACTGCCCCTGCTCATGCCCCCACTTTGTCCCTGCTTACCCCTCTCACCTCCCCCACATGCCCCCACTCACCCACACTACTCCTGCTTACCCCCACCACTCAACCACACTGCCCCTGCTTACCCCCACACTGCCCCTGCTCACCCCTCTTACCCCCGCATGCCCTCACTCCCCACACTGCCCCTGCTTACCCCCCTACTCATCCACACTGCCCCCACTCACCCACACTGCCCCTGCTTACCCCTCTCACCTCCCCACATGGCCCCAATCACCCACACTGCCCCTCCTTACCCCTCTCACCCCTCCACATGGCCCCAATCACCCACACTGCCCCTGCTCACACCCCCACTCACCCACACTGCCTTTGCTTACCCCCCAATCACCCACACTGCTCCTGCTTACCCCCCACTTACACACACTGCCCCTGCTCACCCCTCTTACCCCCCCGTATGCCGTCATTCACTCCCCACACTGCCCCTGCTTACACCCTACTCACACACACTGCCCCCACTCACACTCACTGCCCCTGCTTACCCCCCATCTCACCCACACTGCCCCTACTCACCTGCAGTGCCCCTTCTCACCCCTCTTACCCCCCACATGCCCTCACTCTCCACACTGCCCTGCTTACCCCCTGCCCACTCACCTACACTGCCCCTCCTTACCCCTTTCACCCCCCCCACATGGCCCCAATCACCCACACTGCCCCAGCTCACCCCCCCACTCACCCACACTGCCCCTGCTCATGCCCCCACTCACCCCACACTGTCCCCGCTTATGCCCCCACTCTGTCCCTGCTTACCCCTCTCACCTCCCCCACATGCCATCACCGACCCACACTGCTCCTGCTTACCCCCCCACTCACCCACACTCCCCCTCCTTACCCCTCTCACCCCCCCACATGGCCCCAATCACCCACACTGCACCTGCTCACCCCCCCTCACCCACACTGCCCCTGCTCATTCCCCCACTCACCCCACACTGTCCCTGCTCAGCCCCCACTCACCCCACACTGCCCCTGCTGATGCCCCCACTCTGCACACACTCACCCTGCTCAGCACCCACTCACACTCACCCTGCTCAGCACACACACCTGCTCAGCACACACTCACCCCCGTTCAGTGCACACGCACCTTCACTCAGGGCACCCTCACCCTGCTCAACACCCACTCACCCCTGCTCAGCACCAACTTGCCCACCTCACTCCACACTCACCCCTCAGGTCGCCCATTCATCCCACAGCCCGACGACTGACGACCCTGCACTCACTCACCCTGCACTCTCTGCCCGGTACTCACTAAACCCACATTCACTTTGCCCCCTCACTCACTCTGCCCCCTCACTCACTCTGCCCCCCTTACTCACTCTGCCCCCCTCACTCACTCTGCCCCCTCACTCACTCTGCCCCACCACTCACTCTGCCCACTCACCCTGCACTCATCCTGCCCCGCGTTCACCCAGCCTACACCATGGTTACCCACCACTCACCCAGCCCCGCACTCATTCAGCCTACACCACAGTTACTCCACACTCACTCAACCTGCACGCACACACCCTCTACTCACTCACCCTACCTGCTTAGCCTGCACTCACTCCACTCAGCTCACACTCACCCCACTCAGCCTGCAGCTGGCTCACCGCACTCACCTCGCTCACCTCACTCACCCTGCGCCAGGCTTAACAAGGAACTGCGCCAGTTCCTCATGCCACCATCCTCTCCCGCCACATTGCACAAAGCACAGAGGAGGGGGGCAGAGACCAATGGAAAAAAATCACCACGCAGGGGACAGACAGCACAGGGTGAAGTGACAGCTGCTGCCCCCAGTGCCAAACAGCCCGCCCCCATCTTGATGTCACCACACTCCCGATGCATTTGCATCGGGCCTTTTTACTAGTATACCAATAAGCTCGTGTTCCCTTGAATCTCATCCAGGGTTCAATTTTATTATACACAGAAAGGTCAATATATTAGTGTTAGTAATGTCCAGTATTTTTTACACTAAAAATAATTAAACAAAAATATTTTTAAGCTTATAGAGACAAATGTTAAATGTTAAATGGAATAGAAACCTGCCAAGCCTATATTCCCCCTTCAAATATCACCCATACTCAATAATGATGTTACAATACAATTTCTGCCAAACAAATGTTCCCAATCATATCCACCCCCACTACATATTCGATGCCACGAACCTTCCCATAAATCAAAAACCACCCATCAAATAATTCACAACTTATTAAAATAATGATCTAGTTTTATCCCAGGGTGTAAAGAAGCTTACAATAATAACACAAAACTATATTCTGCACGCCAGTTCTGAAGTGGTTAAAACCGTCAATCATGAAGAGAAAGTAATATGTTCATATAGGAGACATACAAATCTATTTAATCGCAAGGAAACTGATAAATGATTAGAATAGGCAGTCCCAACCAATATTGTCCACTCTTTTGTATGGTCACGTTCCACAATCAGCTTTCGTTATTGGTTGTATACTCCACACTTCAACCAGATCCCCATTCCAAATTGGACGTAGACAAGTGTTCATATAGAGAGCCTGAACGTGGTGTTTGGTGATGTCCACTTCTGATGAATATATTCCTTCCGTAAGTTTCACAACATCCAAAGAGGTTTATGAAGAACATTAAACAGCCAACCCTAGTAATTCCAAGGCTTAAAAAATCCTTGCAGGGACGGTTTCCTGTATTGAGAGATATAAAAAATCAGTAACAGGAAAGAAAAGTCAATCCAAATAGCCCAAGCAGTACCTTGGTTAGAATCGAAGGCCAACTCTCTAAAGTTCCCTAAAGGAGTAATGATTTAAAAACTGGATAAATAGATCTCAATACGGTAAATAAAAATGAAGGATCAAGTTGGTTTATAGAAACCATTATATAGGAGTTCTTCATTAAGGCCTCCTGGAGTCAAGCATTTCAGATCATAAATCCACCTTGATTCGATTTTAAGTAATTCTGAAGTAATATTTCCTCCTCGTATATTCTGTCGTATACCCTGTAGGCCTAATACCCTGATGCTCACTGGGCTGCTGTTATGTTTCAATAGGAAATGTTTCGCTATGGAAGTTAAGGCATTACCTTTATCCAGATCTTTTTTTGCCGTATTAATCGTTGAGATGTGCTGGATTCTACTACGTAATTCCTGTGTAGTTTGACCTACGTATATCTTTTGGCATCCACACACAATAGCATACACCAAGTTTTTGGAACGGCAATTGAAGTAAGATCTGCTCTTTAAGTCAAAGGGAAAAATAGAGAATGTCAAACCTTCTGCAGTGATCATGAATGGACAGATATTACAGTCACCACAAGTATATGAACCTCTCAATTTACTGTCTCTGCCTATCCGTGTGGTGGGCCTCGTAAAGTGGCTTCTTGTGATTTGGCCCTTCAAATTTGGACTTCTCATGGCCGTGAGACAAGGCTTATCAGACAAAAAGGGTTTAAATTTTTCATCCCTTGTCAAGATATCCCAATTTCTATTCAATATCGTTTTTATATCCTCCCATTGATTGTTATAGGGAGTAGTAATGTTCAAGGCAATCCTTCTCTCCCTTGTTTTTGCTTTAAATGCATCCTCCCTAGTAATGCTGCTGGTGTGCTGAAAAGCCCCTGACACCACTTTCCGTGGATATCCTCGTGCCAAAAATCTTTTAGTCAGACTCGAGGCTTCCTGTCTGTAATCACTGATGTCATTGCAATTCCTACGGATTCTCAGGAATTGACCTTTAGGAATACTCTGACGGAGGTGCAAAGGGTGCAAACTGCTAAAATGTAGTACACTATTAGTAGCCGTAGGTTTCCGGTACAAAGTAGATCTAATCCTATCTACACTCAAAGATAGTCGCAGGTCGAGGTAACTCACTGTGTTGTCAGAAATTTCAGATGTCAATTTAATATTCCATGGGTTGGTGTTCAGGTCTAGGATGAATTTTTGGCACTCGTTTCGTGAATCTGTCCAGAGTAAAAACACATCATCAATATATGTGTACCATATTAACACATTCTTCTGGAATGTCTCAAGTTTATACACGTGTCTCCTCCTACCTGCCAAGGAAAATGTTTGCATACGATGGTGCACAATGTGCACCCATCGCAGTGCCTGCGCTTGGTTATAGAAAACCCGATCAAAAACGAAATAATTCCTTTCAAGGACCATACGCATATGCAGTCTGTTATTGCCAATTTTTTTTGTTGAAAAAATATCCAACATCTCCAAGCCCTAAATCATGTGAAATGGAAGTGTACAAAGACTCAACATCCTTGGAAACTAGTAAGGTTCCCCCAGGAACCAAGAATGTCTCAAGTTGTTGTAACAAATATGTTGAGTCCGTCACAAAAGATTTAAGTTCCATAGCTATCAGCTGTAGATAATGATCTAAAAAGATGCATGCCCTTTCAAAGAGACCCCCTATACCAGAAATAATGGGTCTATCTGGGTATTTGTGAATCTTTGGTAGCATGTAGTATGTCGGAATCCTAGGATGTTTGGTAGTCAGGAACTCTCTTTCTTTTTTGTTGATGATTGCCAAGCTGAATGCCCTTAATAGAAGATGATCATGTTTTTTCTTGAAGACCTGGGTTGGATCGGATGGTAAAACAGCATAATTATTCCTGTTGTTAAGTTGTCTCTTAGCCTCCCTCACATACATCTCAATCGGCCATAACACTATATTACCCCCCTCGTCTGTGTCACGCCCTACGGATGGATCTATCGGGGGGACACACTGGACCGCAAATATGGCGGCTGCTGATACCAGATAGGGAGAGCCAGACCAGGAAATCAGATTCAAAAAGCTTTATTGCAAGGTACAGCAATATATATGAAAGGCGCCCCTAAGGAAGGCCACGGAACCACAACACCCGGGTACCTCCCAGGAGCCCAAGGATGGATTGACCCCCTAACAGGGATTTCCCCTTGAACAGCTGTGAAAGGGCCGATGAGGCGGACACCCGTGTTGAACCGACCCTTGGGGTACGACAGGGAACAGGCTTAATCGGGGAGAACTCAGCGGGTAGAAGCCGACCGGTGACAGCAGGTAACAGCATAGGAGCCAGGGTATGAAGTACAGAAGAGCTGCCAGATCCGACCTAGGACAAAAGGAACACAGGTTAAGTACAGCGAACCAGACTGCAGAGCCCTAACTGAGAGAGACCTGGGGCTGCAACTTCAGGAAGATAAAAGTTGCCCTAGCAACGTCCTGGAGTGTCTGAGAATTTTTTATCCCCAAAGCCTGTTGGTGATAGGCCGGGATGAAGGGGCGGAAATAAGGGTAAGATGTTTCCATAAATGCCTGCAAGCACGCGGGCCCGCCCCCTATGTGTGCCCTGGGAAGGAAGATGAAGGAGGAAGTGCAGCAGGCCTGGGAGCGTGGACCCGGGCGGCATGTCTGCGGGGATGGGACCTGGACCTCAGGGAGCGACGGTGGATGATCGGAGCACGGGCCCCCTGCCCCTGGACAGGACGTGAGGAGGTAAGGGAGAGCAGATGAGAGGAGGCAGGCTGCAGGGCAAGTGCACCGGGCCGTGAGGTGGTGACCGTACCCCCCCTCCAGGCCCCTGCGGACAGCGAGGAACCGCCGTAGGAGACGAGGAGTGTTGATGTTGCCCGCCGGCTCCCAGGACCGCTCCTAAGGACCAAACCCCTTCCAATCGATCAGATACCATGTGGAATGCCCTCTCTTCTTTACGTCCAGAATGGCACTGATCTCGTATTCGTCGAGGAGGGAACGGTGAAAAGAATTATGTATACGTAGAGAAGGAGGCAGTCGTAGTTGGTAGCTCACGTCATTGAGCCTTCAGATAACCTCGAACGGGCTGATGTAACGAGGACCGAGCTTGTAGGAGGGCACCTTGAGGCGGACGTATTTAGATGATAGCCATACCTTGTCTCCTGGCTGGAATGGCTGGGCATCGAGTCTCCTCTTGTCGGCGTGGTCCTTCATACGCCAGGATGCTTTCTTCAGAGCTGCTCGGGTCTCGTTCCAGATGGTGGCGAAGTCGCGAGCTACGGCCTCTGCCGCCGGATTAGGAGTTGCGATATCCAAGGGTGTTGGAATCCTTGGGTGCTGCCCATATACAATAAAAAACGGAGTGTTACGTGAGGACTCACCGACATGATTGTTGTAGGAGAAATCCACCCAGGGCAGTAGGGATGCCCAATCATTGTGGTGCGCATTGACGAAGTGCAGTAGATAGCCAGCCAACACCTGATTTACTCGTTCCACCTGTCCGTTGGACTGCGGATGGTAGGTCAAAGAAAAGTCCAAGGCAACATCGAGTTTCCTGCAGAGAGAGCGCCAGAACCGGGACAGGAACTGTACTCCCCTATCGGAAATGATGTTGGAAGGTAAGCCATGTAACCAGAGGACGTGTTGAACGAACAGCTCGGCCAGATGGGGTGCCGAGGGAAGACCAGGCAGAGAAACGAAGTGACCCATTTTGGAAAACCTGTCCACTATGACCCAGATGACGGTTTACCAGAGGAAGCAGGAAGATCCGTGATGAAGTTCATCGCGATGTGTTGCCAGGGTTCCGATGGTATTGACTGGGGCAGGAGCTGGCCGGCGGGAAGCCGATTGAGGGTCTTGTTGCGGGCACAGGAAGAACAGGCAGAGACGTAGTCCATAACCTCTTGACGCATCGTGGGCCACCAGTAGTGCCAGCCGATCAGCTGTAAGGTCTTTGTTAGTCCTGCGTGCCTAGCTAGTAAAGAGGAATGTCCCCAGCGAAGAACGCGTTCTCGGTTCAGTTCGGGCACCAGCGTCTTACCTGGGGGTACCTCCGACAGTCGGAGCGGTGCTACCACAATCACCTTGGATGGATCGATAATGGAATGGGGTTCCTCCTCTTGATCGTCAGTGAGAAAGGACCGGGAGAGAGCATAGGCCTTGATATTCTTATCTGCGGGACGAAAGTGAAGATGGTAGTCAAACCGAGCAAAGAATAAAGACCAACGGGCTTGGCGAGGGTTGAGTCTCTGGGCGGACTGGAGATAGGCCAAATTCTTGTGGTCGGCGTTGATGACCACAAGGTGCACTGCTCCCTCCAGGAGGTAACGCCACTCCTCCAAGGCCATCTTGATGGCAACTCACGGTCACCGATGGAGTAGTTCCGCTCGCAGGGGGAAAAGGCCTTCGAGAAGAAGCCATATGTTACCATGCGCCCAGAGGAGGATTTCTGCGTGAGGACGGCCCTGGCTCCTGCGGAGGATGCGTCCACCTCCAGAAAGAACTGCTTTTCTGCAATGGGCCTGTGCAGGGCCGGTGCGGAGGAGAAGGCCCGCTTGAGCGCCAGGAAGGAGTACTCGGCCTCTGGGGACCACTCATTCGCAGAGGTCTCTTTGCGTGTAAGCGCCGTGAGGCTTGACCAGATCCGAGAAGTGCGGGATGAACTGCCGGTAGTAGTTGGCGAATCCCACGAACCACTGGACGGCCTTGATCCCGACTGGCCGAGGCCAAGTCATGATGGCCGATACCTTCTCTGGATCCATCTTCAGCCCAGAATCAGAGATGAGATACAGAAGAAAGGCAGAGAAGACCGCTCGAAGAGGCATTTTTCGTACTTGGCGTACAAACGGTTCTCTCGTAAGCGAAGGAGGACTCGTCGGACGTCTCTTCTGTGTGTGGGTAGGTATGGAGAGAAAACCAAGATGTCATCCAGGTACACCACTACACATACGTACAGAAGGTCCCGGAAGACGTTGTTCACGAACTCCTGGAAGACGGCTGGTGCGTTACTCAAGCCGAAGGGCATTACCCGGTACTCGTAATGACCATCTCGGATGTTGAAGGAGGTTTTCCACTCGTCACAGGCCTGTATGCGGATGAGGTTATGTGCACCTCGCAGATCCAGCTTGGGTAAAATCCGGGCACCACGGAGCCGATCGAAGAGTTCTGGAATGAGAGGAAGAGGATACTTGTTCTTTACCGTAATAGCGTTTAGACCACGGTAATCTATGCAGGGACGCAAGGATCCATCCTTCTTTTTTACGAAGAAGAACCCGGCTCCAACGGGAGATGTGGACTTCTGGAGGAATCCCCGGGCCAAGCTGTCACGTATTCCGACATGGCCTGGGTCTCAGCAGGGGACAGCGGGTAGACGCATCCTGCAGGAGAAGAAGCACCTGGAACCAAATTGATAGGACAATCGTAAGGCCTGTGTGGGGGTAAGACCTCTGCTTCTCGTTTGTCGAAGACGTCAGCGTAGGCCCAGTAAGCCTCCGGGAGTCCGGGCAAGGATGTAGGTGAGGGAGGCAAACGGACAGGCCGTACGGACAGCAGACAACGGCTATGGCAGGCCGGACCCCAACGTTGAACCTCCCCACTTCGCCAGTCAATGACTGGCTCATGCATACGCAGCCATGGCAGACCGAGCAGGAACGGAGGGGAGAGAGTGGGAAGCACATAAAAGGCTATCCTCTCCGTATGAAGGGCTCCGATCTGCAACTCCACCTCACTGGTAACACCCTCAACGGAGTCCTGCAGGGGTCTCCCATCAACGGAGGTGATGGTACGGGGATGCTGCAAAGGATGTACAGGGATGCCGAGGCGGAGAGCCATGTCTCGCTGTATGAAGTTACCTGCAGATCCTGAGTCCAAATATGCCAACTCCGACAACCGCCTGTCACCGACCCTCACCTGTACAGACACAGTCAATGGTTGAGAGGTATTGCTCTCACCTAGGATGGCCTCTCTTACCTGTCCTAGGTGGAGTTTTTTTCCAGTCTTCTGGGACATTGCTAACGGAAGTGGTTGGATCCACCGCAATAGAGACACAGCCTCCGGGCGACTCTCTCCTCACACTCCTGGGGACTCAGCTGAAGGCGATCCACCTCCATGGGCTCATGAGCTGCAGCAGAAGAAGCAGTACCTGGTATCAGCGGCCTCTGGAAAGAGGGTGCCAAGCGAGGTGGTCTTCTCTCCTGGGTCCTCTCCTTGGTACGTTCCTGTAGACGGCGGTCCATCCGGACGGCAAGGGAGATAAATTCGTCCAGGGTGCCGGGAAGGTCTCGTACTGCAAGCTCGTCCTCCAGGTGGCCGGACAACCCTCTCCAGAAGACCCCAATCAGGGGCTCGTCTGACCAGCGAAGCTCCGAGGCCAAAGTACGGAACCGTATGGCGTATTGGCCGACGGACTGAGTACCTTGTTGTAGGTTAAATAGTGCCTCAGTAGCAGAAGCCGATCGACCCGGCTCATCAAAGATCTTCCGGAAGGTGTCCAAGAAGGCCCGCAGATTGGATACGATGGGGTCCTCTCTCTCCATCAAGCGGATTGAACCAGGCCAAGGCTTCGCCCTCCAGGTGTGATGCCAGGAAGGCTACTTTTGCCACGTCCGTGGGGTATTGGTGGGGAAGCAGCCTGAAATGCAGCTGGCATTGATTGATGAAACCTCTGCACAGTTTCGGATCCCCAGAGTACCTGGTGGGTTTGCAGAGACGAGGTAAAGAGGAGGCACCTCCCACGACACCGGGATCCAATATAGGTGCAGTAACCAGGACTCTCATCCACCGATGTCATGTATCCAGCATCTGGGACTGCATTCCTCCTTGTCGGTCCAGCTCCTGGTGGAGATCTGCAATATGAGTAGTAAAAGTTGGATCAGCCAACTGAAGGGAACCTAGACGGGCCTCAAGGGTCCGCATGAAAGCAACGACCTGTTCCTGGCTCTGGAGGAGGCTAGCAAGCTCCCTCTGGGCATCGAATCTGGGATCAGCGGGGTCCATGGCCAGGGCAAAATCTGTCACGCCCTACAGACGGATCTATCGGGGGGAACCACTGTACTGCAAATATGGCAGCTGCTGATACCAGATAGCGAGAGCCAGACCAGGAAATCAGATTCAAAAAGCTTTATTGCAAGGTACAGCAATATATATGAAAGGAGCCCCTAAGGAAGGCCACGGAACAACAACACCCGGGTACCTCCCAGGAGCCCAAGGATGGATTGACCCCCTAACAGGGATTTCCCCTTGAACAGCTGTGAAGGGGCCGATGAGGCGGACACCAGTGTTGAACCGACCCCAGGGAACAGGCTTAATCGGGGAGAACTTAGCGGGTAGGAGCCGACTGGTGACAGCAGGTAACAGCACAGGAGCCAGGGCACGAAGTACAGAAGAACTGCCAGACCCGACCTAGGACAAAAGGAACACAGGTTAAGTACAGCGAACCAGACTGCAGAGCCCTAACTGAGAGAGACCTGGGGCTGCAACTTCAGGAAGATAGAAGTTGCCCTGGCAACGTCCTGGAGTGTCTGAGACCTTTTTATCCCCAAAGCCTGTTGGTGATAGGCCGGGAGGAAGGGGCGGGAATAAGGGTGAGTTGTTTCCATAAATGCCTGCAAGCACGCGGGCCCGCCCCCTATGTGTGCCCTGGGAAGGAAGATGAAGGAGGAAGTGCAGCAGGCCTGGGAGTGTGGACCCGGGCGGCATGTCTGCAGGGACGGGACCTTGACCTCAGGGAGCGACGGTGGATGACCGGAGCACGGGCCCCCTGCCCCTGGACAGGACGTGAGGAGGTAAGGGAGAGCAGAGGAGAGGAGTCAGGCTGCAGGGCAAGTGCACCGGGCCGTGAGGTGGTGACAGCCTGCTTCTTTGATCAAAAAGTCAGGATTCTTTTTAAGCCCATTCAGGGCCATCCTTTCAAACAGGTCAAATTGTTATTTCTCCCCGGAGTTAACCTGAGTGCATCCACCTCTTCACTTACCTTATCAACGAATAGCTGGATAAATGGAAAAGCAGACAGAGGTGGGTAATCTGTGAGGTAGGTATCCAGGAAAATGATTAAGTCCACCAGATTCTTCGTGAACAAGTAGATCCAAGTCATGCAATGCTTGTCTTTCTATTTCCGTCATGTTGTCCAGAATGGAAGGCTGGTGGTACAAAATCTTGAAAATAAGCTTTCTACAAAACAAGTAGACATCCTTTGTGAAAGAAAACTTATCAAGACCAGCCGTAGGTGAGGAGAGTCCCTTCTGAAGCAGACCCACCTCCAAATCACTCACCACATAAGACGAAAGATTAATAATTTGCAATTTCTCTTCTTCTCCCTGTTGTTCCATTACCTGAGTTTCCGGCATCATTTCTTGTTGTCCCTGTCTCCTCGATCGAACACTGGATTCTTCCGTTTGCTCTCGCCTGTAAGCCTTTCCTCTATTTCCTCCTCGTCTCCCCCGTGTAGTGCGTCGTCCAGGTCGCTAGGGTCCGTAGATAAAAAATCGTCACTAGACGGGAGATCCAAGGGTTCATTCAGTCCACTCGGTACTTTAGGCTTATGTAGACACATATTTAGACACTCACACAGACAGACACACAGACTTATGTAGACAGATATGCACCAACATGCAGATATACATAGGCACACATACAGGCAAACACACGCACACATGCTCAGAAATGTGCACACACACACACACACATACACATATATATATATATATATATATATATATACAGCAAAACAAACACTTATTTGGTTTTTTTTTTACCTCCCCACAGCTTATCATTCATCCAGCTGGCCCACATGCTCCAGAAAAGATCCTCTCCGGTAGGAAGCATCACTGCAGGGTGCACTGTGTGACATCGCAGTTAGAAAACATGGCTGTGTCAGTGTCTGCTCACTGTAATGTGTCCGGAACAACACACACACAAATGAAGGCACAACACATCTCTGCCTGGAAATTCGGACTTAAAGCCATTACCCGGGAGCACAGGCCCCTTTTCAACGAATTCCAATCACCAATAGGGGCAGAAATGCCCTGATGGTGGCCCTGGTTTGGAGTGTCATACGCTAATATTAAAACCTTATCTCGCATGAGTGCCTTAATTGTAAGTAGGGGCAGAGAACAACAAGGCCACCGGTCTACATAGATGCAATGTCTAGCTCTGAGGGAGGGACCACACACCCATTTTTTTTATTTTTTGCTAGGTGAGCAGTTTGGGTGTTCTTTTTTTTCCCCCGGATTTATCCTAAATTATAACCTAAACTTTACAAGTTAGTATTTTTGCAACAAAGAAAATAAGCAATAAATAAAACATGTTTTACTCAGCTATGCAGCCACTATTTCACTATGTCCTTTTTTTTTATATCATTTTTATCAGTTTCCTCAATACATTAACAGTAACAGTCAAAGCAATTTAGGGAGGTTACAATTGACCACAATCCCTTGCCAACTTAAAAGAAAAACTAACCATGAAGGAAAGAACTTTTGTACATTCTCCTTTTAAACATAGAAAAAAAAATCAACATCCCCTACCCTCTCTCTCTCTCCCCTCCCAGCCCTCTCCCGATTCAATTTTCCTAACGTACCTTGGGGATTTTCCAGAACGTACCATTCCCTAAGCCTAAAGGGTATATCTAGACGTCGAATCACCTCCCCTGATAGATGCGAAATATTGAAATGGCGCCATTTCGCAAACAACTTTGAAGTTTTCTTGTCTCTATCCCCTTCTGCCTCAACCTTCTCCATTATCAGTGATTTTTTCACCTCAATGATTAATGCACTCAGAGTCGGTACCGTTTTGTCTAGCCAGTGGCATAGTATCAGTCTTTTAAAAAGTATTGCATTCATGTGGAACAGTTTCGTTTGGTCTTTATTTATACTGAGATTCCCCAGCAAATGGAAGATCCACGTCTTATAGTCAAGTCTTCGTCTACAATGGCATAATTGCTGTGTCCACTCTAACACTATGCCCCAGGCTCGTTGTACCTCCCTACACTCCCATACCCCATGGGACATATCAGTCTTCCCCTTTCGACATTTTGGGCACACATGGAGTCTATCACTGCCTTGTGTATATGTTGGTATATTAAATCCTAAAATGGCCCTATGTAATATCTGAAAATACGTGTTCCTCCACTTCTCATTTATGATGTTCTTCCGGACCTCTTGCCACCCCGTGAGAATCGTGTTTTCTATCTCTGGATCTTGTCACTGCACTTCCCATTTTTTAAAGATCTTACCCGGACCCGAAGGGATGAGGTGATCCCTCAGAGTGTCATGAATCTCACTATGTCTTTTTAACATGCTCAGTAAGTGAACAATCCTTGTTAAGAGAAACCAAGTTATATTCCCTTTATTTTCAATATTTAGATTTTTCAAATTAGTTATTTAACACCCAGAAGAATACAGTTATGTAGTAAGAGTTTAATATGTTTAACATGTCAATCATTGTTGTAAACAGTGATAATTAGATGTTCTTATTTAGATTTTGCAATGTAGCAGTCTTGAATCGAGGTTACTATTTCATTCAGAATACCATCTCGATTTTCTTTTGTAACCTAAAATATGATATAAAATGCACAAATGTTAAACCAGGAATCTAAAATTAGGCCAGAACAGAATAAAAAAATATTATATTATCAACTGAATAAAACATACAGGTGCATCTCAATGAAATAAAATATCATCAAAAAGTTAATTCAGTAATTCAATACATTGAGTGAAATCTAATATATAAAGCTGAATGTGTGTATGTGTGTATGTGTGTATATCCGGGATTGGCATCTACACCGTCGCAACTATAGCCACAAAATTTTGCACAGTCACACGTCTCGACTCCGGGAGCGTCATAGGCTATGTTGTGAGGCGAAATTTTAACCCTGCGTGTTCCAGTTCACCAAACCATTTTGGCCCTATGTACATAATGGGGGAAAAGTGAATGGAAAAATATTGAAGGAAAATCGACAGCTGTCAGCTATAGAGACAAAATTTTGCACAGTCACACGTCTGGACCCTGAGAGCGTCATAGGCTATGTTGTGAGGCGAAATCTTAACCCCGCGCGTTCCAGTTCACCAAACAATTTTGGCCCTATCTACATAATGGGGAAAAAGGGAAAGGAAACGTGTGGGAGGAAAATCGACAGCTGCCAGCTACAGCTACAAAATTTTGCTCAGTCGTACGTCTTGACCCCGGGAGCGTCATAGTCTATGTTGTGAGGCGAAATTTTAACCCTGCGCGTTCCAGTTCACCAAAAAATGTTGCCCCTATCTACATAATGGGAACAAAGTGAATGGAAAAGAGTTGGAGGAAAATCGACAGATGTCAGCTATAGAGACAACATTTTTCACAGTCCTACCTCTGGACCCCGGGAGCGTCACAGGCTTTGTTGTGAGGCGACATTTTAACCCTGCGCATTCCAATTCACCAAACAATTTTGCCCCTATCTGCATAATGGGGAAAAAGTGACAGTTGACAGTTGTGAATGAGAGGGGCTTAATGATAGCGCCAAAGACTAACAGCACATACCAGCATATAGTCACTAAGGTGGGGCTCCAACATGAGATATTCACCACGCATGGGGACATGTATACACAACACACGCACACAAAGAGTAACAGCAAGTGTATAGTCGCTAAGGTGCAGCCCCAACATTGGATACTCACAACGCACCCGAACACACACACACACACACACACCACAAAGAGACACACACAACATAGAGACACCCCCCCCCCCAAGGGGACACACACACACTCTATAGCGACACATGCACTCACCCCACAGGGACACACACACACACCACAATGAGACACACATGACACAGACACACACACCACACTGACCCCCCCACAGGGACACACACATAGCCACCCTATAGGGACACATGCACTCACCCCACAGGGACACACACACCACAAAGAGACACACACCACACAGACCCCCCCACAGGGACACACACACATACACACCCTATAGGGACACATGCACTCACCCCTCAGGGACACACACACACCACAAAGAGACACACACCACACAGAGACACACACAACACAGAGACACACACAACACAGAGACACACACACCCCACACAGACACCCCCTCCCCACAGGGACACACACACATGCACACCCTATAGGGACACATGCACTCACCCCACAGGGACACACACCACAAAGAGACACACACAACACAGATACACACACACACCACACAGACCCCCCCACAGGGACACACACACATACACACACTATAGGGACACATGCACTCACCCCACAGGGACACACACCACAAAGAGACACACACAACAGAGACACACACCACACATACCCCCCCCCCACAGGGACACACACATACACACCCCAGGGACACACACACCACACAGACAGACACAGATGTGCACACATCACCCCACACAACTCGCCTCATACGTGTGCTATCTTTATTTTCCAAACATAAACATCTGATTAAAAACAGCCAATGTGCAACTCATGTGCCATATAGGGAATTAAGGCAGATGTCAGTCACATGAAGCTGTCTATTATGTGTATGTGTGAGGTAACATATACTGCCTGGCCAGGGGGTGGGTTTACTGTTGGCTGGAGATTTATTAGGCTGCCTATAGCAATCAATCACAGCTCAGCTTCTATTTTCCTACAGGTCATTAATATGACATATTCAAATTCTATTTTGTTATAGCTAACAGCTGTTATTTATTAACCCGGGCGTAGCCGGGTACTACAGCTAGTTATATATATATATATATATACATACATATATACACATATACATACATATACTAGATGGTGACCCGATTCTAACGCATCGGGTATTCTAGAATATGTATGTAGTTGACATACTGTGATTTACAGAAATTGTTCAGTCAACATGAGTACCCGGCTACGCCCGGGTTAATAAATACCTGATGTTAGCTATAACAAAATAGAATTTGAATATGTCATATTAATGACCTGTAAGAGAATAAAAGCTGAGCTGTGATTGATTGCTATAGGCAGCCTAATAAATCTCCAGCCAACAGTAAACCCTCCCCCTGGCCGGGCAGTATATGTTACCTCACACATACACATAATAGATAGCTCATGTGACTGACATCTACATTAATTCCCTATATGGCACATGTGTTGCACATTGGCTGTTTTTAATCAGATGTTTATATTTGGAAATTAAAGATAGCACACGTATGAAGCGATTGTGTGAGGTGATTTGTGCACATCTGTGTCTGTCTGTATGGTGTGTGTGTCCCTGGGGTGTGTGTATGTGTGTGTCCCTGTGGGGTGAGTGCATGTGTCCCTATAGGGTGTGTATGTGTGTGTGTCCCTGTGGGAGGGGTGTCTGTGTGGTGTGTGTCTCTGTTGTGTGTGTCTCTTTGTGGTGTGTGTGTCCCTGTGGGGTGAGTGCATGTGTCCCTATAGGGTGTGTATGTGTGTGTTTCCCTGTGGGGGCGGTCTGTGTGGTGTATGTGTGTATCTGTGTTGTGTGTGTTTCTTTGTGGTCTGTGTCCCTGTGGGATGAGTGCATGTGTCCCTATAGGGTGTGTATGTGTGTGTGTCCCTGTGGGGGGGGGTCTGTGTGGGGTGTGTGTGTCTCTGTGTTGGGTGTGTCTCTTTGTGGTGTGTGTGTGTGTCCCTGTGGAGTGAGTGCATGTGTCCCTATAGGGTGGTATGTGTGTGTGTCCCTGTGGGGGGGGGGTCTGTGTGGTGTGTGTGTGTCCCTGTGGGGTGAGTGCATGTGTCGCTATAGGGTGTGTGTGTGTCCCCGTGGGTGTGTGGGTGCGTTGTCTCTGTGTTGTGTGTGTCTCTTTGTGGTGTGTGTGTGTGTTTGTTCGGGTGCGTGGTGAGTATCCAATGTTGGGGCTGCACCTTAGCGACTATACACTTGCTGTTACTCTTTGTGTGGGTGTGGTGTGTATACATGTCCCTGTGTGTGGTGAATATCTCATGTTGGAGCCTCACCTTAGTGACTATATGCTGGTATGTGCTGTTAGTCTTTGGCGCTATCATTAAGCCCCTCTCATTCACAACTGTCAACTGGTAACTGTCACTTTTTCCCTATTATGTAGATAGGGGCAAAATTGTTTGGTGAATTGGAATGCGCGGGGTTAAAATTTTGCCTCACAACATAGCCTATGACGCTCCCGGGGTCCAGACATGTGACTGTGCAAAATTTTGTGGCTAGAGCTGACAGCTGTCGATTTTCCTCCAACACTTTTCCATTCACTTTTTCCCCATTATGTAGATAGGGGCAAAATTGTTTGGTGAACTGGAACGCGCAGGGTTAAAATTTTGCCTCACAACATAGCCTATGACGCTCTCGGGGTCCAGACGTGTGACTGCAAAATTTTGTGGCTGTAGTTGCAATGGTGTAGATGCCAATCCCGGATATACACACACACATACATACATACATACATACATGCATACATACACACACACACACACACACACACACACACACACACATTCAGCTTTATATATTAGATATATATTTATATACTGTATATATATATAGCAGCGCTATGGTACATGGCATTACATTACAGCACATGTATAGCAGCGCTATGGTATATGGCGGTACATTACAGTACATGTATAGCAACGCTATAGTGTATGGCGATACATTATAGTACATGTAGAGCAGCACTATGGTATATGGCTGTACATGACAGCACATGTATAGCAACGCTATAGTATATGGCGGTACATTATAGTACATGTATAGCAGCACTATAGTATATGGCAGTACATGTATAGCAGCGCTATGGTATATGGTGGTACATTACAGCACATGTATAGCAGTACTATAGTATATGGCGGTACATTACAGTACATGTATAGCAGCGCTATGGTATATGGCAGTACATTACAGTACATGTATAGCAGCGCTATGGTATATGGCGGTACATTACAGTACATGTATAGCAGCACTATGATATATGGCGGTACATTACAGTACATGTATAGCAGCACTATAGTATATGGCGGTACATTACAGTACATGTATAGCAGCGCTATGGTATATGGTGGTACATTACAGCACATGTATAGCAGCGCTATGGTATATAGCGGTACATTACAGTACAGGTATAGCAGCACTATTGTATATGGCCGTACATTACAGTACATGTACAGCAGCGCTATGGTATACGGCGGTACATTATAGCGCATGTATAGCAGCACTATGGTATATGGCGATACTCCGCTCCCCGCGGCCCCCCGCTCCTCCTAGCCCCAGCTCCTCCACAGTAAAAGTAAAATAAAAAAATCCTCAGTGAGGATACTCACCTGTGCGCCGCCTCGCTCCACCTCCATCTTCTGGGTCCTACAGGCCTTTAGGACCTGTCGTTGCCTGGGAAACCGATCAGCTGATCGGTCACATGACCGCTAACAGCCGGGGGGCAGGATGGAGAAGGGGGGCAGGATTGTGACGGGGGGGCAGGATTGTGTCGGGGGGCAGGATGGAGCAAGCTGGGCAGTATGGTGCGGGAAGGGGGGCAGGATGGAGCGGGAAGGGGGGCAGGACGGAGCGAGAAGGGGGGCAGGATGGAGCCCGAAGGGGGGCAGGATGGAGCCGGAAGGGGGCAGGATGGAGCCGGAAGGGGGCAGGATGGAGTGAGCGGGGCAGGATGAAGCCGGAGGAACAGGATGGTGGCGGAGGGGGGGGCAGAATGGAGTCGGAGGAGCAGGATGGAGCCGGAGGAGCAGGATGGAGCCGGAGGAGCAGGATGGAGCCAGAGGAGCAGGATGGAGCCAGAGGAGCAGGATGGAGCCAGAGGAGCAGGATGGTGGCAGGTGGGACAGGATGGGGTGGGGCAGGATGGTGGTGAGCGGGGCAGGATGGTGGCGGGGGGGCAGGATGGAGCGAGCGGGGCAGGATAGAGCCGGAGGAGCAGGATGGAGCCGGAGGAGCAGGATGGAGCCGGAGGAGCAGGATCGAGCCGGAGGAGCAGGATCGAGCCGGAGGAGCAAGATGGAGCCGGAGGAGCAGGATGGAGCCGGAAGAGCAGGATGGAGCCGGAAGAGCAGGATGGTGGCAGGATGGTGGCGGGGGGGGGCAGGACGGTGGCGGGGGTGTAGGATGGAGTGAGCGGGGCAGGATGGACCTGGAGGAGCAGGATGGACCCGGAGGAGCAGGATGGTGGCAGGATGGTGGCGAGCGGGGCAGAATGGAGCAAGCGGGGCAGGATGGTGGTAGGGGGGGCAGGATGGAGCGAGCAGGGAAGGATGGTGGCGAGCTGGGCAGGATGGAGCGAGCGATGCAGGATGGAGCGAGCGAGGCAGGATGGTGGGGGGGGGAAGCAGGATTGTGGCAGGGGGGGAGGATGGCGGGAGCGGGGCAGGATGGAGCAAGCTTAGCAGGATGGTGGTGGGGGGGCAGGATGGAGCGGGCGTGGCAGGATGGAGCAGGCGTGACAGGAAGGAGCCGACGGGGCAGGATGAGCCGGCGGGGCAGGATTGAGCGAGCTGGGCAGGATGGAGCAGGCGGGGGCAGGATGGCGCAGGCGGGGCAGGAAGGAGCCGGCGGGGCAGGAAGGAGCGAGCGGGGCAGGATGGAGCCAGTGGGGGAAGGATGGTGGCGGGGGGCAGGATGGTGGCGGGGGGGCAGGATGGTGGCGGGGGGCAGGATGGTGGCGGGGGGCAGGATGGTGGCGGGGGGCAGGATGGAGCCGGGGGGCAGGATGGTGACAGGGGGGCAGGATGGTGGCGGGGTGGCAGGATGGTGGCGGGGGGGGCAGGATGGTGGTGGGGGGGGCAGGATGGTGGCATGCGGGGCAGGATGGAGCCGGCGGGGGGGCAGGATGGAGCCGGCAAGGCAGGATGGAGCCAGCGGGGCAGGATGGTGGCGGGGGGCAGAATGGTGGCTGGGGGAACAGGATGGTGGCAGGGGGGCAGGATGGTGGCATACGGGGCAGGATGGTGGCGGAGGAGCAGGATGGAGCCGACGGGGGGCAGGATGGAGGCGGCGGGGGGTCAGGATGGAGGCGGCGGGGGGCAGGATGGAGCCGGCGGGCTGGGCAGGATGGAGACGGCGGGGGGGGCAGGATGGAGCCGGTGGGGGGGGCAGGATGGAGCCGGTGGGGGGGGCAGGATGGAGCCGGCGGGGGGGCAGGATGGAGTCGGCAGGGGGGAAAAAGCAGGACGGATGCGAGGATACTCACCCATCCTCCAGCTCGCTCCACCTCCGTCTTGTAGCTCCCATGGCAGGACAGGTCCTCAAGCCTTATAGAAGACGGAGGTGGAGCGAGACGGCGGACGGGTGAGTATCCTCACTGAGGATTTTTTTATTTTTATTATCACCGTGGAGGAGCGGGGGGGGTCGCAGGGAGCGGGTGGGGCAGGAGGAGCAGGTGGCCGCGAGGAGCGGGGGGCAGAGAGGGGGGGGCAGAGGGAGGGGGGCCGCGAGGAGTGGAGGGGGGCAGGTGAGGCAGGAGGAGCAGAGGGGGGCAGGAAGAGCGGGGGAGCTGCGGGAAGCAGGGGCAGGGAGAGCGGGGGTGCCGCGGGGAGCGGGGGCAGGAAGAGCAGTGAGGCTGTGAGGAGAGCCGCCGCTGCAGCCACCATCATCCGGACCGTGCATCCGGCCGCTGTCGTCTGGCTGCAAACAGGCGTGAAATTTGAACTTTGAATTCGCGCACCTATTTGCATAGTATGCGCTCATTGAGCGGTCTCTGTCTGCCGCGCGATTTCCGTGACAGACAGAGAACATTAGACAATTATATAGTAGATTTCTGAAGTATTCTATAATCAACATCAATGAAGGGGCGAGTCCTATTGTGAGATAAATTTCGACCATGAATCCCACCTAGTGTGGAATTTATTTTGAGTTTTATTTTTCATAGAATGGACAAATTCCAATGTTTTTTGCATATTTATTTCTCTATAAGATCATATGCAGTAGGAACCAGTTGCAAGATGGTGGCTGGGGGGGCAGGATGGAGCGAGCGGGGCAAGATGGTGGCGGGGGGGGGGCAGGATGGAGTTGGTGGGGCAGGATGGAGCGAGCGGGGCAGGATGGAGCCGGAGGAGCAGGATGGTGGCGAGCGGGGCAGGATGGAGCGAGCAGGGCAGGATGGAGCAAGCGGGGCAGGATGGAGCGAGCAGGGCAGGATGGAGCGAGCAGGGCAGGATGGAGCGAGCCGGGCAGGATGGAGCGAGCCGGGCAGGAGCAAGCGGGGCAGGATGGAGCGAGCAGGGCAGGATGGAGCGAGCAGAGCAGGATGGAGCGAGCAGGGCAGGATGGTGGCGGGGGGGCAGGATGGGGGGTTAGGATTGTGGCGAGCAGGTCAGAATGGAGCAAGTGGGGCAGGATGGTGGCGTGGGGGCAAGATGGAGCGAGCGGGGCAGGATGGAGCAGGGCGCAGGGTCACAGGGTGAATGGCGCAGGGGTGCAGAAACAAAGGGCGCAGGGGTGCAGGAACAAAGGGCGCAGGGGTGCAGGAACAAAGGGCGCAGGGGTGCAGGAACAAAGGGTGCAGGGGTGCAGGAACAAAGGGCACAGGGGTGCAGGAACAAAGGGCGCAGGGGTGCAGGAGCAAAGGGCGCAGGGGTGCTGGTGCAAAGGGTGCAGGGGTGCAGGAACAAAGGGCGCAGGGGTGCAGGGTCGCAGGAAAGCAGGGCTACAGGGGTGCGGGCTTTAGGGGTGCGGGCTGCAGGAACACAGGGGTGCGGGCTGCAGGGCACAGGGGTGTAGGGATGCAGGGGTGTGGGGGGCAGGAATGCAGGGGTGCGGGCTGCAGGGCACAGGGGTGCAGGCTGCAGGGACATGGGGTACAGAGGTGCAAGGACATGGGTAACAGGGGTGCAGGGTGTGGGCTCTAGGGCACGGGGGGGCACAGAGATGTGGGCTGCAGGGCTCAAGGGTGCGGGGCACAGGGGTGCAGGACTGTAGGGGTGCAGACCCTGAGGAGACCATACACAGTGTGGCGCAGCGATGATGGAAGTGATCAATCCCATCAGATCACTCCCATCATCACTGGAGGGGACGGGTATAGCCTCCTCCAGTGATGATGGGAGTGATCTGGGAGTGATCTAATGGGATTGATCACTCCCATCATCGCCGCTCCTGTGCCCGCCCTCCTGTCTCCTCCCATCCTCCGCTCCTGTGCCCGCTCTGTCTCCTCCAGTCCTCCGCTCCTGTGTCCGCTCTCCTGTCTCCTCCGGTCCTCCGCTCCTGTGCCTGCTCTGTCTTCTCCAGTCCTTCGCTCCTGTGCCCACTCTCCTGTCTCCTCCGGTCCTCCACACCTGTAGCTGCTTTCCTCCAGTCCTCCAACTCCCAGAGGAGAGCGGGCACAGCAGGGAACAGGAGCAGGAGGACCAGAAGAGAGGGGGCACAGAACAGAGGACCGGAGGAGAGGGGGCACAGACCGGAGGACAGGGGGCACAGAACGGAGGACCGGGGGCACAGAACGGGGGACCAGAGGAGAGGGAGCACAGAATGGAGGACCAGGGGCACAGAACGGAGGACCAAAGGAGAGGGGGCACAGAACGGAAGACCGGAGGAGACAGGAAAGCAGGCACAGGAGCGGCAATGATGGGAGTGATATGGGAGTGAGCAATCCTATCAGATCACTCCCATCATCACTGGAGGGGACGATATCCACCTCCTCCAGCGCTCCATGCAACAGTTACTATTAAGATACAGTCACACACAGAGATATATTGCTTGCAATTCACTGGTTGCAGTGAAATCATGGACACATTGTCCATTTTGTTGCCGTGTACAAAATGGAACAATGTGTCCATGATTTCACTGCAACCAGTGAATTGCAAGCAATTTATCTCTGTGTGCGACGTTACCTTTACTGTGAATGGCTGTTGGAACTTCCAACAGCCAATCACAGTGATCGCAGACTAGGGGTGGCAAAGCCACCCCCCAATGTCACCCTAAGGTCCCCTGCTTCCTGTAACCCCGGTGAGATTTCGCTGACGCTGGTCAATGGGGCTACAAGACGGGGTCGGGAAGGCACCGATTTCTATGAGGTCCCACAAAGTCATAGATCAGGAAGGGGTTAAGGTTGGTTACAGAGTTTATTAGTACCTGTATCTCTAGCCAAAATTTAACTATAAGTGGGCAGGTCCAGAACATATGGTATATACTACCGGACCTACCACAATTTCTCCAACATTCATCAGAGATTTTTTGATCTATAATATCTAATTCAATGGGGGTTAAATACCATCTTGTAATAACTTTATAATTCGATTCAATAAGTGAAACACATGCAATATTCTTATATAGGATGGGTAAAGATTTTTGAAGTTTTTCTTCTATTGATCCATTAACGCAAGTTCATGTTTCCAATCTTCGCTGAATTTCAATGTATGGATTTGTGTATCTTCATTGAAGATTTGATCGAAATTCTTAGTTTTCCAACTATTTAGATTCTCTGGGTTCTCCAAGAGTTTTGTAATATTACACGGGAGGTTGAGATCTATACTGATGTCTTCAGAATTGTTTCTAGTATTTTCCAAGGTTTCTTATCCCCTTTCTTTAAACCGAATTGTTTCGCTATTGCTTGATAAGATTTAAGTCCGCCGTTGCTGAGTATATCTGAAATGGTTTTAATGCCTTTGGATTTCCAGTTTTCAAAATTTAGTCTCATCGAAGAGGCCTTCAGAGTGTCTATTTTCATCCAACCTATATGATTGGATGGGTATATTTTCCTAGAATGAACTGCAAACTTCTTCCACATCTACATTGTATTCCTGGTGGTGGCTTCCTTGGGTAGTCGCTTTTTACTGTCGCATAGGTAAGCCACCACCAGGTCTTTAACTGCAGTGCTTGAGTAATAAGGTTCTTCATTTCCTACCCATGCAGGTTTGGTCAGTGTATTCCAATATTTCTGGCTTGATTTGAGGATTGTGGCCTGGTGATATGCTGATATGTTTGGTAAACCTAAACCTCCATTATTTCTGTTTTTTGGCCAAAACGGATCTCACTACTCGCGGTTTTGATTTTCCCCATATGAAATCCAGAAATTGCTTTGCAATTTTTGTAGTCGCTTTTTCCTAATTGGCATTTGTGACATCCTAAAAATATATAGGAATTTTGGCAAGTCAAACATTTTATAAGAGTTTATTCTCCCAAGCCAGGATAATTCCACCTTTGAAAGATGAAGACCCTTCTTAATCACATTATATATGTTTAGAATATTTTGGTTGGCACAATCTTGAATTTTCTTTGTTAGGTTGATCCGCAGATATGTTAGTTTCTGATTGCCATTGGAAACCTATTTCCCTTTTTAATATTTGTAAAAGTTCAGGGTTTAAATTGTATTAAAGAGCTTGCGTCTTGCCCATATTAATTTTGTATAGTGATACCTCAGAGAATTGATGAAATATCTCTAGCAGTCTTCTGCCTGAGTCCAGTGGATCAATTAGTGATATCAATATGTCATCTGCGAAAAGTGACACCTTGTATTGTCTTTTGTTAATTGGGATGTTGCTCACCCTGTCATCCATTCTGATTTTCTCAGCTAAAGGTTCGATGAACATATTAAATAGTGACAGGGATAAGGGATACCCCTGCCTCGTACCGGTGGAAAGACTACCGTATATACTCGCGTATAAGCCGAGTTTTTCAGCCCAAAAATTGGGCTGAAAAGTCCCCCCCTCGGCTTATACGCGAGTCACTGTATACTGTATACAGCAGCCCCCCATATCAGTATACAGGCCCCCCCCTTATGTAGCAATCCTGAAAAGGAAAACGTTATCATACTTATCCGTCCCGCTGTCCCGCTGCTGCCGCCGTCATTATCGCGCTCCTCCTCCCCCGGCTTCATCCGTCTTCTTCCGGCGGGCGCAGGCAATGACGTCACTGTCTGCGCCTGAAGACGGAGGAGGAGGAGCGCGATGATGACGGCGGCGGCAGCAGGACAGCGGGACGGATAAGTATGATAACGTTTTCCCTTTCAAGATTGCTACACAAGGGGGGGGGGGGGGCCTGAATATTTATCTGGGGCTTTTGTATAGCCCCTGGGGCTTTTGTATAGCCCCTGGGGCTGCTGTATAGCCCCTGGGGATGCTGTATTACCCCTGGGGCTGCTGTATTACCCCTGGGGCTGCTGTATAGCCCCTGGGGCTGCTGTATTACTCCTGGGGCTGCTGTATAGCCTCTGGGGCTGCTGTATAGCCCCTGGGGCTGCTGTATACCCCCTAGGGCTGCTGTATTACCCCTGGGGCTGCTGTATTACCCCTGGGGCTGCTGTATTACCCCTGGGGCTGCTGTATTACCACTGGGGCTGCTGTATTACCACTGGGGCTGCTGTATAGCCCCTGGGGCTGCTGTATTACCCCTGGGGCTGCTGTATTACCCCTGGGGCTGCTGTATTACGCCTGGGGCTGCTGTATTACCCCTGGGGCTGCTGTATTACCCCTGGGGCTGCTGTATTACCACTGGGGCTGCTGTATAGCCCCTGGGGATGCTGTATTACCCCTGGGGCTGCTGTATTACCCCTGGGGCTGCTGTATTACCACTGGGGCTGCTGTATTACCACTGGGGCTGCTGTATAGCCCCTGGGGCTGCTGTATTACCCCTGGGGCTGCTGTATTACCCCTGGGGCTGCTGTATTACGCCTGGGGCTGCTGTATTACCCCTGGGGCTGCTGTATTACCCCTGGGGCTGCTGTATTACCACTGGGGCTGCTGTATTACCCCTGGGGCTGCTGTATTACCCCTGGGGCTGCTGTATTACCACTGGGGCTGCTGTATTACCACTGGGGCTGCTGTATAGCCCCTGGGGCTGCTGTATAGCCCCTGGGGCTGCTGTATTACTACTGGGGTCTGTATATACCACTGGGGAGGCTGCTGTATACCACACTGCTGGGGGCTGTATACCTGTGATGGGGTCCACCCTCGGCTTATACACGAGTCAATAGGTTTTCCCAGGTTTTGGGGGCAAAAGTAGGGGGGTCGGCTTATACACGGGTCGGCTTATACACGAGTATATACGGTAATTATTCCTGATAATAGGGCATTGGTTAATACCCTTGAGGATGGTTTTAAATAGAATGCTTTTATGAGGCTTAGGACTTTGTCTTGAAAGCCAAATTTCGCTAAAGTTTGAAATAAGTAGTTCCACTAGAACCGTTCGAAAGACTTTTCGGCATCAATTGCAATACAGAAGGCCAGGGAGCCTACTTTCTCTGTATGTGTCAGTAGGTTAATTGTTCTTCTCGTGGCATCCTCTGCTTCCCTATCCACAATGAAAGCTACTTCATCCTTATGGATAATTTTTGGAACAATTTTTTGAATCCTAGCAGCTAAGGCTTTCGCTAAAATTTTAATATCAGAGTTTAGGAGTGAGATTGGTCTATAATTAGTAATTGAGTCTCTCTCACCCTTGTCTTTATAGAGGACCGATATCGTGGCTTCTAGCATTTTTTCTGGTATATCTAAACCAGCTGAAATACAGTTGATAAAGGTTGAAATTAAAGGGGCTAGTGTCACCTTTTATAGTATTTGTTAGGGATGCCATCAGGTCCAGGTACTCTTACTGCTTTCAAGGGAGTCTATTGTGGCAATTATTTCAGTATCACTATATGGGGAGTTTAAGTAATTTAAATCTTTGTCTGATATGGATGGTAGGTCAAAAGAATCCAAGAGTTGCTTAATATTATCTGTTGTAGGTTGAGGTTCAGACTGGTTATCTTTAAGATTATATAAATTTTATTGTTTTTATCCCTGATTTGTAGGATTTTTGTTTTGGCCCTTTTTTTTTTTTTGCAAGAAATTTTGAAGGTTTGTTCATATAATGATAGTTGGATTTAGAAGTTGAAATGAACTTTTCGTATTCATTTGTGATAATTGATTTGAGTTCTAGTTTAAGTTTCAGGATTTTCTTTTGGTTTTCATTTGAAGTTATATTGGCCTGAGAGTTTTCTAAATCCTTAATTGTTTTAATGTTGTCCTTGGTTTTTTGAGTTTTTGTTTGTTGACTCTAGCATTTAGCTGTGTTAGTGATCCTCTTATGGGCTTGCCACAGGGTTGTAATAAAAATATATTCGGTATTTTCTTTAAAATAATTTTCTAAATCTGTTTGAATTTTTAGGCTATGATCTGGGTGACTTATTAAGGGTCCCGTCACACTTGGCAACGTTCCAGCGATCCCGACAACGATACGTCCTGGTATCACTGGAACGATGCTACGTGGTCGCTGGCGAGATGTCAGTCAGATCTACTGAACGACGCAGCAACGATACGGCGACCCATAAAACTACCTCGGCAGTCATTGGGACCCTGTCACACAGCAGTTAGTCTGACGACTCAGACCTACGTGCCTGAGTTCTGAGTCGCCAACAAGGTCGTTGTTGAGGCATCAAACACACCGATGCATGCTGGCCAGCGGGAGACCGACGATCAAAAAATGGTCCAGGCCATTCTGATACGATCGGCGATCTCTCAGCAGGGACCCGGTTGCTGCTACGTGTCAAACATAGCGAGGTTGCTGTTGCATCACAAAACCTGTGACGTAACAGTAATTTCGCTATGTGTGATGGGGGCCTTAGTGTTAGCTCTCCATGGTTTGTTAATAAAATGGCTGCTTGAAATATTAATTGTGATTTGGGAATGGTCAGTCCATATTCTGGGGTGAATTGAAACTTGTTTTATTTCTGAAGGGTCCCACTCCTCTCTCAAAATACTAAATGCTGCAATCGCTATTCATTGTGGCATTTAGAGAGTTAATCAGCCAGTGGCGGTGCGGGCACTGGCTCTGACATCTGGAGCTCAGCTACCATATAAGAGAAGCTCCTGGTGGTCGTGCATTCACAGCTTCTTCGCACGCCTTTTCATCAGGACATACTGATACATACATTTGTGGGAATGGACTGTAAAATAAAACGTACAGGTACGCCCAATGTTGGGGGGCATTAAAAACAAGTTTGACTAAGTGCGAAATAAACACAAATTAAATGACTAATGACTTATGCTAAATTCAACATTGTTATGTAGGCAAGCTTGCATCTAAAACAAAGTATTAAATAAGTAAACAAAATACCTACAATAAACAGTTTAACATCTTGACGATGTTTTATTTCTTCAACAAATGGTAGAACTCTCCCTCTGGATATTGGCAATGTTCCAAACACCACAGCTGATTGGTTATTTAAAATTTTATTCACAGCCAAACTAAATTGTTGGCTAAATAGCTCCATTTTTCCAATTTCATCAATAACACACACAGTTTTCTGTGACATGTTTGCAGTTGAACTCTGGAAAATAATAAAATATATGTTAAAAATTATTGCATCATATTGCTTTGTATTGATCTGTATAGATTAAAAATACTACAGACATGTATAAAGGTTGATCTTGAGAAAAAACATGTTCAGGCGAACAGTAACGAAAAGTGTACAAAAAAAAATCTACAGCTGATTTAATATTATTATTAATCATATGAACAAGTATTTTACATCATACAAGAATAAATAACAGATAGTATACAGTGATTTAAAGGAATAGAAGTATAGAAATCAGAGTTGGATGTTGAGGTTATCTATATATGCAATTGATCTGAGGGGATATTCCTCAACAATGTGCCGCATTGTTTGACGCTCAGCTCCACAGCCACAGTCAGGAGAGGCTGGCATCACACCACGGCGCAGTCCGGTCCGGGGGTGTCAGGCATGAACCTGACAGCCCCGAACCGGATCAGCACACATAACCGGAGGGCCAAATGTGCCCTCCAGTCCTGTGTGGACACCGGCAGCTGCCGCCACTGATTAATCAGGACCACAGCTAGCAGGAAGCTAGTCGTGGTCCTGAAAGAACAGCGGCGTGCAGCTGCCGGTGTCCAGTTCCCGGATCCTCCCGGACAGGGGCAATCCAGCCCCGTAGGCTCCCATGTTAGAGAGCATCAAATTGCCCCAGATCCGGGAGAATCCGGGCGAATCCAGGATACAGGTTTTTGGGGAGATTTTTCTCCCCGGACACAAAAACGTTGCAAGCAACGTTTTTGTGTCCGGTTAGAATAATCTGAATTCTCCCGAATTTATCCAGAGAGATGGAAACCGGATGGCAGAAAGCTGCCATCCGGCCCCATTGGCTACTATGGGGCCAAAAACTGGTCCGGGGCTGTTTAGTTTACACCAGACAGCCCCAGACTCCCTCACTAATACATAAGATCTTCACAGACACCACAGTTTGTTCTGATGCGATTTTGGGTGACCCAGGTTTTCCTTGGTAGATTGAGGCCTGGTGATGAGTTTTGTGGGTGAGGAAACGTTTGAAGCTCACCATCTACTGCACTGACCCAGAAGTTCTAGCCATTTCTCTTCTAAATTGAAATCTGTTCATACAGAGTAATTGCAGTTCGGATGGGTGGATGGCTGATTCAAATAGGTAGTAGAATAAAACCCACTTGTACAGAGTCAAGCTTCAAATTTAAAATATGTTCATTTAAAACAGGTAATTTTTAGATAAGGGACGGACACATTGCGTGTAATAGGTTACTTAGGTATACAGCCAAATTGGTTTGTTCAGACATAGAAACAGTACTACTTAAGGAGGCTGTCCACTAACTGAACAATCCTATTTTAGACCCTCTGCAAAACGGTTCTTTTTGACCATCCATGTGTACGTGTCATCCATGCATCATTTGTGTGCACTTCATGAGTACATGTGTACTGTCCATGTGACATTTGTGCGACAGGAACAGCTACTCTCCTTGCAGTGAGGAGACTTAAAGCTGCAATGCTCCTCTGGGAAATTGCATATGTAAATTGTCACTTCAGTGAGGAAGTGAATAACTCTTGTTGTTAAAGAGTCAATTATGACTTTTAGGATTGCTACCTTTATTAGGTGGCATTAGAGTTTTTTCACTTCCTCACTGAAGTGACAATTTGCAGGTACCAGGAAAAAAAACATTGCAGTAAAATTAATGTTTTCCATGTGTTAAAAATGTGCAAAGATAGAGACTATACCTATATATAATTAAGGGGAAACTGTCAACAGGATTCTGCTATGTAACTTAGGGACAGCATGCTGGAAGAGTAAGGCCACATTCAGACTGTTTTTTTTCTCCTCCGTTTTGCTGCGTTTTTAGCTGCATAACAGGAGCTGTCAAAAAACGCACCCAAAAAAAAAGGATCTGTTTTTGGATGCGTTTTTTTATCCATTTTTGACTACTGTGTTTTTGTCCCTATTTTGAAGAGTTCCTATGGAAAAATGCAGGAAAAAAACACTACAGAAATTAACATGTCATTTTCCAAAACACAGCTGTCCTAAAGTGAAAAAACAGATCACTTTAAAAGAGCACAATCTGAACTGCAAAAATGAAAGCCCATAGACTTTGCTGGGGTGTCATTTGAGTGATCCATTTTCTGCAGTGCACTGCAAAAAACGGAAAAGAAAAAAACGCACACAGTCTGAATGTAGCCTTAACCCCTTATTGATCAATGACGGCTATATCCGTCATGGTTTTGAACTGCCACTGTGTGTAAACACTCTCTTTGGTCAGACAAATGCTGAAAATATCATCCTAAATTTACCACTAACATGAAGTACAATATATCATGAAAAATCAGTCTTGGAATCAGTGGAATATGTTGAAGCGTCCCAGAGTTATTATCTTATAAAGTGACACTAAGTCAGAACTGCAAAATGAGGTTTGGTTTTTAAGGGATTAAAAAGCAGACAGCAACTGTGGTTCTCTTATGTGTGTGAGATATTGTTTACCTAACCTAAAGGGTTATTACCATGTGATTAGCATTAGAAGACTTCTAGTAGCACAGCAGCCTGACACCCCCCATCACCCCCGCTGTGTGTTGTGATTGACACCTCATTGGACAACTCTCTATAGAGAGCATGGTGTGGGCTAAGCAGCTATCTTTGCCTAGCTGCATGCCTGAAACAACATTTTTTGATAGTGTCAGAATGTCTGCACCCAGTAATCTATGTGCTACACCATTTGATTCAGAATCTCCTTGCCTACATGATGTTGCTGTCAGATGAGGTAGCAAAAACCTGCCGAGAGATTTCTTGTAAATGAAAAAAACAAAGTCAGGATTCCACATTTTTGATAATCAGCAAAGGTAAAGCCAGACAGATGTGAACAAATATTATCAGACTGCAAAGATCACCGACTTTGGCCCCTTCCCAGCCAAAAAATACCAGTCCGCAACCACCCAATCACAAGATGCACCAATTCTGGGGTTTCCCCTCAGCTCTTCCCGATGACGTAATGCGGTGGAAATCATGGTAATGGGTTTTGAAGTTGATATAGTGTTCAAAAACACATTGGACATCAAGACCTGGTATTAGTAATGGAGAAATGTCTATCAGACATCCCCATTACCAATCCTATGAGGAAAAAGAAAAAAACTCACACAAAATAATACTCAACTAAAATAACACTCCTTGAAACTTTCCCTCATTCCCAACTTTATTAGCGCCCCCCAAAAAAATCACATATAGAAAAAAAACAAGCATGTCCAAAGTAGTCCTGGGAATCCGCTGTAGTCAACCAAATCATCATAGTCCACAAATGAATATGTGAAAAACAGGCCATCAGAGGTGGCAGCCAACGCAGAACACAGTGTGAGCCAGGAGTGACTGCTGGTCAAAATGCGGTGAAATAAAAATCTCAAGAATTTCACCATTGATTTTTTGGGTTTTGTATTGTAATGTTATTCGGTAAAAATGTAATGGCAACTAAATTTTCCAGGTTGTGAAAAAAAATAAATCGGAATTTTTAAAAGAAAAATAAAAAATTGCTTTCTAATACCATGCCACATCAGTGACCAATAACTTTTTTTTTTTACATCAATAGAGCTGTGTGAGGTCATATTATTTATATGGTGAGCTGTCATTTATAATGATACTATCTTGCAGGGTCTGGTCTAAGACAGGGTAGGTACCCGCTTAGGGCACTACCTCCTGCCGCCATGAGGGGGCAACACTTTGGGAGGAGGGAGGAGGGAAGGAGTGGTTACACTGTTGAATGCCTATGGCCACCCGGCCACTTTCTATGGCTGCAAGCACTCGGCACACTGACAGTTGGGGGCGCAGGCACAGGGGTGAGCAGTGCGAGTGATACCGCTCACACAGGGATGCCATCAGGGCCTCACTAGAACAGCGCTGGGGGGGGGAAGGGTACAGTATAATGTGCTGGGGGAAGGGTACAGATTAATGTGCTGGGGGGAAGGGTACAGTATAATGTGACGGGGGGTGGTACAGTATAATGTGACAGGGGGGTGTTACAGTATAATGTTACAGGGTGGTGGTACAGTATAATGTGACAGGGGGGAAGGGTACAGTATAATGTTCTGGGGGGTACAGTATAATGTGCTGGAGGGGTACAGTGTGCTGTAAATTAAGAGGGGGAGAGTATGCATGGTGTGCTACAAACGGGGGGGGGGATGTCATGCTGCAAACAGATGGGGAAGAGTATGATGTGCTGCAAAAGGAGGGGGGAGAGAGTGTATCATGTGCAGTAATCAGAGGAGATTTGAGAACCCAGTATGGGGAGCAAAGCGGTGATAGGTGCAGACACAATGGGGAACATGGGAAGAGAGTATGGGGAGCTATAGGGTACATTTGAGGAAACAGTATGGGGAGCAAGAGGGTGGTATGGGTGCAGACATAATATGAGGAGTTAGGGGGAATAGGTGTGTGAACAGTATGAGGAGCTAGGGTTCCTGAGTGCAGGCACAGTATGGAGAGTGAGGAGAGATGGTGCAGAAACAGTATGGGGTGTGAAAGGGTATGGGTGCAAACACAGTAAGAGGGGGTGAGGAGGGATGATTGCGGACACAATATGGGGCATGAGGGGTGATGGGTACGGAAAAGAGAGGGGTGGATACGAACATAGTATGGGGATGAGTACGAAGGTATTGAATAGAGAGTATGGGTTGAGAAAAATCTGAGTTGAAACATAATAGAGACTGAGTACTGTGGGGGTGCGGGTAGGATGGATACAGACATGACTGGGTAGTATGTGTGTGAAGGGGGGTAGTATGTAGAGGGGGCTGCATGGGGTGATAGTGTGAGGCCACAGCAATGACGAGACAGTATGCGAGGAGGTGGAGTATGATGAGAAGGTACAGTATAAACTCTGGACAGTATAAGTGGACACGGTGGGAAGGGCATGTGGAGGGACAGTGTTCCCATTTTGTGTAAGGAAAACAGGAAGAGCAAGTATTTGTTCAGGAGCGCAGTGTAGGGTAGATATTTTAATTCAGGCAGCATTATAATGACACTTTATTAATCCCTTCACCACCCAGTCAGTTTTGACCTTACTGACCTGGCCATTTCTTGCAATTCTGACCAGTGTCCCTTTATGGGGTAATATCACTGGAACGCTTCAACGGATCCTAGCGATTCTGAGATTGTTTTTTCGTGACATATTGGGCTTCATGTTAGTATTAAATTTAGGTCTTTTTTTTTTCTAACAATAAGAGGAAAAATTATCGGAAATTTGGCAAAAATTTCACAATTTCAACAAATTTTTATTTTGTTAAACCAGAGAGTTATGTGACACAAAATAGTTAATAAATAACATTTCCCACATGTCTACTTTCCATCAGCACAATTTTGGAAACAAAATTATTTTTTGTTAGGAAGTTTTAAGGGTTCAAAGTTCATCAGCAATTTATCATTTTTACATCAAAATTTACAAAACCATTTATTTAGTGACCACATCACATTTGAAGTCCCTTTGAGGGGTGTAAATGACAGAAAACACCCAAAAGTGACTCCATTTCAAAAACTGCACCCCTCAAGCTACTCAAAACTACATTCAAGAAGATTATTAACCCTTCAGGTGCTTCACAGGAACTAAACCAACATGGAAAGAAAAAATGGACATTTTATTTTTTCCAAGAAAAATGTTATTTTAACCTCAACTATTGCATTTTCACAAAGGACCCTAAAGGCCACTTTACACACACAGATATCTGTGTCCAACTTCTGAACAGATCTCTGGTTGCAGTGAAATCATGGACACATTGTTCCATTTTGTGGCTGTGTACAAATGTAACAATGTGTCCATGATTTCACTGCAACAAGAGATGTGTTCAGAAGTTGGACACAGATATCTGTGTTTGTAAAGCGGACTTAACAGTTGTGAAATTTCTGCTGAATATGCACGATACCCCATATGTGGTAGAAAATCACTGCTTTGGCGCACGGCAGGGCTCAGAAGGGAATGAGCGCCGTTTGACTATTTAAATGGAAAATTAGCAGCAATCGTTAGTGGACACCATGTCGCGTATGAGAACCCTTGTGTGCCTAAACATTCGACCTCACCCACAAGTGACCCCATTTTGGAAACTAGACCCCCCCAAGGAACTTATTTAGATGCATAGTGAACATTTTGAACCCCCAGGAGCTTCACAATTTAATACGTAAAAATGATAAAAGAAAATGTTTGTGAAAAAGAAAAATATTTTTTCATTTTTACGGATTAATTTGTGAAGCACCTGGGGGTTCAAAATGTTCACTATGCATCTAGATAATTTCCTTGGGGGGGTCTAGCTTCCAAAATGGGGGTCACTTGTGGAGGAGCTACAATGTTTAGGCACACAGGGGCTCTCCATACGCTACATGGCATCCACTAACAATTGGAGCTAATTTTCCATTCAAATTGTTAGCGGACACCATGTATGGAGAGCCCCTGTTTGCCTTGCAGCATTGCCACCAGCACAAGGGCAACTGGAAGAGTCGGGGTAGAACACCAGAAAATGGTGCCTCTAATGAATGTGCTATTTCTGGGGTGGCTGTGGGTTGCAATTCGCAGCGTGGGGGCCCACATTGTTTGGGTCTCTCCACGCTGAGGATTCCAGCTTCCCAGTCTTTCACACATTGATCTGCAAAAATGAAAAAGTATCTTTTTGTTTTACTTCCCACAAAAAAGTTTTTAGCCTCACTTTTCTCATTTTCACATGGGCAACAGTATAAAATAGATCCTAAAATGTTTTGGGCAACTTATCCTGAGTACACAGATACCTCATATGTGGTCATAAACCACTGTTTGGGCGCACGGCAGTGCTCGGAAGGGAAGGAGCGCCATTTTACTTTTTAAATGGAAAATTACCGTATATACTCGTGTATAAGCCGACCCGTGTATAAGCCGACCCCCCTACTTTTGCCCCCAAAACCTGGGAAAATCTATTGACTCGCGTATAAGCCGAGGGTGGACTCCAGCACAGGTATACAACCCCCAGCAGTGAGGTATACAGCAGCCTCCCCAGTGGTAGTATACAGCAGCCTCCCCAGTGGTAGTATACAGCAGCAGCCCCAGTGGTAGTATACAGCAGCCCCAGAGGTATATGCAGCCCCAGAGGTATATGCAGCCCCAGAGGTGTATACAGCAGCCCCAATATACAGCAGCCCCAGTGGTATTGCAGCCCCTATATACAGCAGCCCCAGTGGTATTGCAGCCCCAGTGGTATTGCAGCCCCTATATACAGCAGCCCCAGTGGTATTGCAGCCCCAGTGGTGTATACAGCAGCCCCTATATACAGCAGCCCCAGTGGTATTGCAGCCCCAGTGGTACTGCAGCCCCTATATACAGCAGCCCCAGTGGTATTGCAGCCCCAGTGGTATTGCAGCCCCTATATACAGCAGCCCCAGTGGTATTGCAGCCCCAGTAATGCAGGGCCCCTATATACAGCAGCCCCAGTGGTATTGCAGCCCCAGTAATGCAGGGCCCCTATATACAGCAGCCCCAGTGGTAGTATACAGGCAGCCCCAGTAATGCAGGGCCCCCCCCCTCATGCTCCGGTCTCCTGTAAAGCAAATTATACTTATCAGTGCCCGCTGCCGTCCGCGCCCGCATCTGCCGACATCCCGATCCTCCGTCTTCATGCATCTTCTTCCTGTTTCCTGTGCGCGTCGCCGGTAATGACGTCATTGCCTGCGACGCGCACAGAAGCAGGAAGAAGATGAATGAAGATGGAGGATCGCATGTCGGCAGCGGCGGGCGCGGACGGCAGCGGGCACTGATAAGTATAACTTGCTTTACAGGTGACCGGAGCATGAGGGGGGGGGCCCTGCATTACTGGGGATGCGGGGGCTGCTGTATACCGCTGTATACAGCAGCCCCCGCACTGATTTGCGTATAAGCCGAGGGGGGTACTTTTCAGCCCAATTTTTGGGCTGAAAAACTCGGCTTATACGCGAGTATATACGGTAGCTGCAATTGTTAGCGGACACCATGTCGCGTATGAAGAGCCCCTGTGTGCCTAAACATTGGAGCTCCCACACAAGTGACCCCATTTTGGAAACTAGACTTCCCAAGGAACTTATCTAGATTCATAGTGAACACTTTGAACTCCCAGCTCCTTCACACATTGATCCGTAAAAATGAAAAAACACTTTTTTGATTTTCACATGGGCAACAGGATAAAATGGATCGTAAAATGTGTTGAGCAATTTCTCCTGAGTACACAGATATCTCATATGTTGTGGAAAACCACTGTTTGGGCACACGAAATGGCTCTGAAGGGAGACAGTGACATTTTGGAACACAGATAGTCTGTTGGTGTAATGTCCTGTTTGGATAGCCCCTGATGTGCGCCTAAACAGCGTAAAGCCCCACAAGTGACAACATTTTGAGTTCACTGCCACAGGGAGCTGTTGTGACTTAGTGAGTGACATCACCACTCCCCTATGGCAGTCTATGACTGCCGTAGGTGACGTCACTCACCGAGTCCTTGCAGTCAGTGTGATTGCAGACTCTGCAGGGAGAGGATGCTTGTTCTCTCCCTGCAGACTCTGGATGAAAGATTGTGAAGGGTTATGTTTGAGTAATACAGATGGAGTTAAGATAATTTTTTTTTTTTTAATAAAATTATTTTTCTGTGAGTGTTGTGTATTATTTACTATTTACTAGATTCCTAATAGTGGGGCCTAACATTAGCCAGACATTATGAATCTCTGGCTTTTAGTGCCAGCTGCCAATAAAAAAGTTGGAATTAAACCCTTTATTAACCAGTTTGCCACCGGCACCAGGGCAACTGGAAGAGTCTGGGTACAGCACCAGAATATGGCACCTCTAATGAATGTGCCACTTTCTGGGGTGGCTGTGGGCTGCAATTCACAGCATAGGGGGCCCAGAAAGTTTGGGCCTATCCACACTGAGGATTCCAGCCCCCAGCTGCCAAGTTGTACCTGGCTTGCAACCAAAAATACGGCAAAGCTGCATGTCATTTTCTTTAGTTGTAGAAATAAAAAAAAAAAAAATGGACATGGGCTTTGCCATATTTTTAGTTGCCAGCCAGGTACAACTTGGCAGCTAAGGACTGCCGCCCACCCCCAGTTACCTAGTTGTACTTGGCTGTCAACCAAAAACACAGCGATGCCTGACTTTTTTTTACAGAAATTATTTTGGGGAAAAAAAAAAAAAAAGATGTGGAAAGTCGTCATATTTTTGGTCCAGCCAGGTACAACTAGGCAGCTGGGGGCTGGAATTCTCAGCATGGAGAGGCTCAAGTGTTCTAGGCGAATTGCAGCCTGTGGCCGCCCCAGGGGATAGCGCATTTATTTAAGCGCCACTTTATGGCACTGTACCCAGACTCTTCCAGTTGCCCTGGAAGTTGCCCTTGCCCAGACTCTTCCAGTTGCCCTGGTGGCAAACTTAGTAATATAGGGGTTAACGCCAGTTTTTTTATTGGCAGCTGGCACTAAGCCCGAGATTCATAATGTTGGGCCAATGTTAGACCCGGCCATTAAGAATCTCTAGTAACTAGTCAAAAAAATACACCACACAGGGAAAAATCTTTTTATTAGAAAAAATAAAAAACACAAACAAAATTCAGACTCCATCTTTATTACTCCCAGATACCATCCGACGTAGTCTAATACAAAGGTCCCATGATGCTCGATCGCATTTGCTGCATCCAGAGACTGCAGCAAGGGATCACGCGTCCTCTTGTTGTAGTCTTTGGGGTCACAGTGATTGTGCACTGTATGGCAATTATCTGCCATACAGTGCAACATCACTATGGCCACAGAGACTACAACAAGAGGACACCTGATCACTTGTTGTAGACTCTGGGGTCACAGTGATAGTGCACTGTATGGCAATTATCTGCCATACAGTGCAACATCACTATGGCCACAGAGACTACAACAAGAGGACACCTGATCACTTGTTGTAGTCTTTGGGGTCACAGTGATTGTGCACTGTATGGCAATTATCTGCCATACAGTGCAACATCACTATGGCCACAGAGACTACAACAAGAGGACACCTGATCACTTGTTGTAGACTCTGGGGTCACAGTGATAGTGCACTGTATTGCAATAATCTGCCATACAGTACACAATCGCCGTGACTCCAGAGACTACAACAAGGGATCAGGTGTCCTCTTGTTGCAGTCTCTGGTGTCTTAGTGATGATGCACTGTATGGCAGATCATTGCCATACAGTGCGCTATCACTGTGACCCCAGAGACTACAGGCTCATTCCATGTCAAGTGAACCAATGATGTTTACCTCTATTTTTAATTGTTTTGAGATTTTGTTATTTGATAATGGCGTGTAAGAGAATACAAAATGTGAAGAGGAAAACATTGTTGACAATTTTTTATTATTATTTTCAAAGTTCGAAAAAAATGTGAATTTCGGTGTTGCCTGCCTTTACATTTCTCTTCATAACTCAGGCTAGAAATTAGATAGAGAAACAAAATAATCACCATTGTACTCAGAACTTGTCAGGCATGTCATAAGAGTATCTTTGTTAATATTTTACCCATGCGAACACAAATGCTAAATTTTAAAACGCATTTCCGAAAAAAAAAGGTTTAATTTAAAAATTTCCAAAAATGCATATGTGCCTGCTATGCTTTTAGCCACATCTGTACCAAAATTCAAGTTGGGATCATATTTAAAAAAGTATAACTAATATAGCATCAATTCGAAAATCGAATTAAAATCTGTTCAGTCTGTGATCTAAAAGTGTGGGGTCTATATGTACCAAATGATCCATGATTTTTAAATATTACTATATTATTTTATTACAGCTTTGAAGCAGGAGAGGACAGAGGAGAATGCTTTGTTAGGTCTCAATCTGAGAATGAATAGGGGTAGACATTGAATGCACAGGAGAGAACAGGATTGACAGAGCTGCTGGCCTGTTAAGTATCTTCCCACCACAGAGTCAGGAAGAAAGACAGAGCTTCAGAGCTTTCATGTCCTGACATACCTGGACATGTTCACTCTTGAACAAACAATAGTCTGTACAAAGTCATCAAGGCAGGCAGTGTGCTATAATATTGGTGAGTGTGTTTAAAGTTTGAGAAAATTTATATTAATAGTTAAATGCTTTTCTTATTAAGGACTAATAAATACACAGCGCTATTCTGAATGATCATCGTTCAGAAAAACATCCCCCATTGATATCTTTTCTTTTCAATGGTCTTTTTATTAGTGATGTTTGCATAACAAAACATTAAACATTTTTTTTTGAAAGTGTATGAACATCAAAAAATGTCAGAAAATGACAAAAAATTACAGTGATAATACAAAAGCATTGCATGGTATGAATACAATATGACATGCGTATCCGGTATTCATCTGTAGGTGATATCTAACTGGAGTTCTCCATGGTGTTCGTTGTTGGCGGTGGACTGGCTAGTAGTAGGAGAGTTAGTATGTGCCATCATTCAATCGCATTATGGCTAACATAATCTCAGACGCGTGTCTACCTCACGTCTAGAACCGTCTTGGTTTTTGTTATCCATGCAATACCATATGAATAGGTAAATAACAGTAAAGAAGAAAGATAAGGAAGAAAGTATAAGATTGTGTTAAAGTGGTTGGTAGGTAGTGGGGTTAGGTTGGAGAGAAAAGAGAAGAAGAAATAAAGAAGAGCAGGAAGGGGGTGGGGAGGGAGGGGGGGGGGCAGTCCAGCTTCCAGGAAGTTAGTGTCTGATGCCATTCAAGTCGTCATTTGGATGATCGAGATCTTAGTTATGCGAATAATCGTGCGTTTTCCGAAAGGTAGTCCATGGAGTCCATGTGTGTCTGAGTTTCGTTTGTCTATTTTCAACTGACGCCACAGTCATTGCTACTCGATATAGAGCGTTTATTTTGTCATACAGTTGTTCAGTGGTCGGCAGATCTGGGGTCTTCCAGTATAGTGGTATCAATAATTTTGCTGCGGTTATGCAATGTTGTGCTAAATCAGACGCGTATTTGTCATCCGTCCAAAGTGGGAAGTTTAATAATGTAGTCTCTGGTGATAGCGTTAGTGTTTTGTTCGTCACAGTCTGTATAAGCGTGGCTACTCTATTCCATAAATCTCTGATTTTGGGACATGTCCACCATATGTGGATAAAGTCTCCGTCGGGACCTTTACACCTCCAGCAGTCTGTTGTGCTCCCTTTTTGCCATTGATAGGTTTGTTTGGGTGCCAAATACCATCGCGACACAATTTTGAAAGCGTTTTCCTGAGACCGCACGCATTGCGATGGGCCATGAGATCTTTCATATATAAATCGTTGTTGCGTTGGGGTAAGGCTATATCCCAGGTCTTTTTCCCAGTGCGTGATGTAGCTCCGTTTTGGGCTGCAGTCAGTCGTTAGTAGTGTTTGGTATAAAGTGGATAATACTTTTTTTGGTTTCGAGGAGGCTGCGCATAGCTTCTCGAACGGTGTCATGTCGCGTGAAAGGTCTGTGTGTTGTAAGTGTGGTTTCAGTGCTGATTTTATGCAAGTATAGTGCAAGAAGTTTAGTCCTTGGAGACCAGGTGTGGTCCGTATCTCAGAGAAAGTTGGGATGGTTCCATCTATCAAGATTCGATCTACAGTCAGGTCTTGCAGGGCAGGTATTTTGTGCGATTCATTAATAGAAGTGCCGGGTCTACCAGGAAGAAGGTCCGTTAGTGTAAGTAGGGGAGATAGTGGGGGCACCATCATGTGGCGCCGTTTCGACCAGACCTGAAGGGTAGCTTTGGTATGTATGTTGTAGATTGGGGTCAGCTTAGTGGTCTTCTCATATGTGAGAAATAAAGACCTGAGCGTTTTTGGAGCTATTGCTTCTGCTACTGCAATCCATAGGTTATCTCGTGGGTGTCTAAGGATGTCAATCACTCTCGAGATTATTGCTGCTTGGTAGTATTTCCGTATATCAGGTGCTCCCATTCCCCCTAAATTCTTAGGAAGCGTTAGTGTTCGGTATGAAATGCGGGGGTTTTTCCGGTGCCAGATGTAGTTACTAAACATGGTATTAACCTTAGAGAGGAATGTCGTCGGGACTAATATGGGGAGCATATTGAACATATAGGTAAACTTGGGGAGAATCAAGCTTTTTAATAAATTTTTCCTGCCCATCCAAGAAAGGTGGTTGTCTCTCCATGTGCCAATAGTCGACTTAGCATTTTCAAGCATTGGTTTGATGTTAAGTCGAAAAAGATCTCTACTGTTTCTCCCCAGTTTCACCCCGAGATATTTTATATATGTAGTGGGCCATGTGAAGGGATAGAGGTCTTTTAATTTTGATAAAGTTGTGGTGTTGATGTTGATGTCTAGTGCTTCAGATTTAGAGGGGTTGACTTTAAAGTTTGAGAGGTGGCTGAAATGGTCCAATAATTTCATTAGAGCTGGGAATCCGCGTAGTGGGGAGGTCATTAGCACAAGCAGGTCGTCCGCAAACGCCGCCGTCTTATAATGCGTGTGGTTTAATGTGATGCCTTCAATGTCCTGATGGGACTGTATAGCATACAGCAGAGGTTCCATGGAAAGCACAAAGAGTAGCGGCGAGAGCAGGCAACCCTGTCTCGTGCCGTTTTTTATTACAAATGTGTCTGTGAGCGAGTTGTTTATCCTGATTCTGGCCGTGGGGTTGTTATACATTGCTAATATGGCTCTGGTAAGTGCATGTGGTATCCCAAATGTGCTCAGGGTTTCCTCGAGGTAAGTCCAGTCCACTCTGTCAAATGCTTTCTCAGCATCGGTTCCCAGGAGTACCAAAGGGGATCCGCGGTGTTTAGCTATTTGCATCAAATGCAATATTTTGTGTGTGTTGTCTTTCCCCTCCCGTCCCCCAACAAATCCTGTTTGACTAGGTGAGATCAAGCGTGGCAACAGTGTCGCCATTCTTCGTGCAATCAAGCTGGAGAACAGTTTTAGGTCTACATTTAATAGAGAAATTGGTCTATAACTACTGCACTGCTCCGGGTCTTTCCCCTCTTTATGGATCAGCGAAATGCTAGCTTCTAACATTTGTCGTGGGAGGGGCAGACCTTGGAGTACAGCATTACATAGGTCTAGATATCGTGGTAGTAGGATATTGGGAAACGTTTTATAATATTGTGCTGGAAGTCCGTCAGGCCCCGGTGATTTTCCGGTCGGGCACTTTGACAGAGTGGACTGGAGCTCCGCAATCTGGAATGGCTTTATCAGTTCCTTCTTTTGTGTTTCCGTCAGGCTGGGTAGTCCCAAGCTCTGCAGGAAGGTCCCGATCTCCTCTTTCCGTAGTCTGGTCTGTTCACCAGATTCGCCCGGTCTCAAATCATAAAGGTGCTTATAGTAGTCTAAAAATGCGTTTTCCACGTGTGTGGGATTATCAGAGCTGACACCTTGTCTGTTTTTGACCGTACCAATCTGAGTGCACATCTGTCTCTTACGTATGAGTGATATCATGAATCTGGACGCTTTATCTCCGTGGGCGTACAATTTATTCTTCCACGAGCTGTAATATTTTGCTGATTGTAGAGCTATAAGATCTTTTAGTTGTTGTCTCTTTGTGGATAACAGAAGCATGGTCTGCTGGTCTAGTTGTCTTTTATGTTTTAGTTCTAGTGAGGCTATCTCTTCGTAGAGGTCGTACATGTCTTGTTGTCTTTTTCTATTAAGGTGGGAGGAGATTGATATGAGTTCACCCCGAATGACCGATTTGTGTGCCTCCCATAGAATGTGTGCCGACATACCCTGTGTATCGTTAAGTGTGAAGTAACTGTGTAGTGCTTCTTGTATGCGAGCTTTGACCTCAGGTTCCGCTAATATGGTTTCATTGAGGCGCCACGATCTATTGTTGGGGTGTTGTCTTTGTAGTGATATTTCCAGAGTCACAGTGGAGTGGTCAGAATATATATTTGGGGATATGTTTGATTTTTTAATATTGGACATCTGTGTTTTGTGTACAAAGATATAATCGATCCTATGATAGGTTTTATGGGGGTAAGAATAAAAGGTGTAATCGCGGTCGGCGGGGTTTAGACATCTCCACGTGTCAATCAAATGTTGGGAGTTCAGACATCGCTGTATTTTAGCTAGGTCCTCTGCTGAGAGCGTACTCTTCTGCTTAGAGGTATCCACCAGCAGGTTCAGCGCTACGTTAAGATCTCCATCGACCACCAGCACACACTCCTTGAATATTTCTATTTTCTTCATAATTGCCGTCAACCATTTTGCAACTTTCTTATTTGGGGCATATAGGCTACATAGCGTCACTAAGGTCCCATTTAGTAGTCCCTTGATTAGAATATATCGTCCCATGGGGTCAGTCAGCGTGTCTCTCAGTTGAAATGTCACCCCTTTGGCTATCGCTATTGAGGTACCTTTAGTTCGTGTTTGGGTCGTTGTAGCGTGGTTCCACTTGTCGTATCCAGAGCGGGTCAGATCAGGTATTTTGTCAGATTTAAAATGCGTCTCTTGCAAAAGGAGCACTGACATTTTTTGTTGTTTAAGTCTGTGTATTATGTGTCCGCCTTGCTATCGGTGAGTTTAGGCCGTGTGTGTTGATTGAAGCAAAGGTGATTACCTTAGTCATGTCAGCCATAGCTTGTCTCCGTCGGTTCGGTCGTTGTGCATCGGCATCGTTGGTTTCATATCCTTCGACCTTCCTGGATCACTGGACTGGGGGGGGAGGGAAGAGGCGAAAGCGAGTATAGAGAAAGAAAAGGCATGAGAAATAGAAAGGATAAATCATAACATTCAATAACTGCAATAAATTCTCAGGTTTAAGTGTGATTATGAGTCTGTTCAACATAGGGCTACAAAGGGCATCAGTAGCCAGCCTGGGGAAGATAACATCGTTCAAGGTTGTTAACGCTGGTGTGTAACCAAGTCTTCAAGTAAAGTAAACATATTATTAGAGGAAAGGGTGTGGGTCGGGGGTTGGTTGGGGAGGGGGGGGGTAGGGTTGGTTTAAGAGTGAGGTGAGTTAGGTATTAAATTATGATGTGGGTTAGGCGATGGGAAGGGTGATGGGTATGAGGTCGGTTAGGGGTGGTTCATGTTATGGACCAAGCTTCGTTTGATTGCGTCCACATCTGTTAGTAACCTTCGTTACTGTTAAAAGAAAAAAAAAGCATGAAAATAGAAAAACAAAAAAAAAAAAAAAAAAGAGGGGGGGCGCCTCTTGCAATCTAATTCACCATGTTGTATAGTCGCAGAAGCGCTCCTGTAAGAATTGTTTAATTACTTCGGTGTGGTTAAGTCCTTTTGAAGGTTGGTAGGTCCATAAGTTTGCAATTAAGTATGGTTATCAAAGGGGAAAGGAACAAGATGCAAAGTTCTGCTATTTGTAGAAACCCATCTATTCAGATGTTAGGGTATCAGAGTGTCAAGTCGTGTCGACCAGGTCTTTTGCAGCGGGGCATTTGGCCGTCTTACGCTTCACCCTTTGTGCTTTAGGTGTGGTGACTATTTGCCATGCTGGTGGTGGCGGTATTTGCTGGAGCAAGGAGGCTGAGTGGAAAGCTTCCAGATCCGGATATGAGTCTAATGTGATCTCTAATTCCTCGCAGGCTTGTTTGACGTCCGCTGAGGTCCTAGCTTGTAGCCTCTTATCTCCAGCTGTTATAAATATGCCAAATGGGAACAGCCATCTGAATCTGCAACCCTTTCTTGTTAAGGCTTCGGTGAATGGCTTTAAGAGTCGCCGTTTTCGTAGTGTGATAGATGATAAGTCCTGGTATAACTGGATCGTGGCGCCCTCATATGTGATCGACCGTTTGTCTCTTGCTTTCCAGAGCACTAGATCCTTCACTCTAAAGTCCAAGAAGCGGCAGAGCACATCCCTAGGTTGTTCGCCCTGTGATGGTCTAGGCTTGAGGGCTCTATGTGCTCTTGTCAGTTCAATGTTTTCCGGTTTTTCCTGATCCAATATCTCCTTGAATATCTCAATGGCCGCTTTAGTAAGCGTTTACAGGGCCACAGATTCCGGCATGCCCCGTATTCTAATATTGTTGCGTCGCTCACGGTTCTCGTGATCCTCCAGGGATAGGTGTGCAGCATGGAGGATGTTCTCATGTTGTTGTAGGCATTCCAGCATAGCATTAGACTGTTCTATTATGGTTGTCTGTGTGTTTTCTGCCGTATCTAGTCTATGTCCTTGTTGAGTGAGGTTGCGCTTTATTTCTGCAAGTTCCTTACTTATTGGATCTAGTTTCTGCGAGAGGATTCTTGCTATAAATGAGCGAGTTACTTGTGTATCTTTGTCAGTTGACATACTTTCAGATTCGCTATCCATGTCTGTGTCTGAATCGTCCATTAGATTTGGATCAGTTGGTTTGGAGGGCACGTCTGAATCAGTCAAAGCGGCTTGTTTCTTTAAGAATTTGTCTACGTCAGCTTGCGTGACTGCTTTAGCAAGTTTCAGGGATCCTTTAGGGGTTTTTGTTCCAGTTTTCCCCATATTAGTATTGAGTTAATTTTTAATGCTGGTTGAATGATATGGTCACGGAGCTCCCCCTGCTGGCTGGTGGGGATTACTGCAGCATGTTAGTGTTGAGCAGTTATTTTAGAGAAGTAGTAGATAGACACTTTTATCTGTTGTGGAGATCTACTGGTATCCTGTTGTTATATACCAGTCTCGTGATTTGAGTGGTCTGGATTACCAGTTTAGTTTAGTTAGCCCAGGTACAGGTCAGGGAGGGTTGTTTCTTTTACTGTCCGTCCCACAGGCTTAATGCAGCACTGTGATCCTTTATGCATCCAGCTGAGATAATACATGCTTAAGTTGGTATCTCTTATCTCTATATATTCCTCTGCTCCTGTGTTCTTTGTGTTGTTATGCAGAGGAGCCTCCGGTTGCAATATTAGGCTGGTAGTAAGGACCAGGATCGTGGTGTTCAGAGTGTCCCCTGCTTTGTCTGCTCTCTCTGGCGGGGCTCCCGCGGGTCAGATCCCCCTGCACACACACTCGCTCTCTCCACACTGTTACCTCTCGTGCCGGGTCTCTGGGGGGGGGCCGCAGGCCGTCAGCAGCTGCACTGTTCCCAGGCCGCCCGCTTCCGCGTCCCTCTTACCGCCGATTTCTCTCTCTGGCGTCTCGCGTCGTCGGGTGTCTCCTGCAGCCGCGGGGCACCGCTCAGCCTCAGTTGTTCCCTCAGTCCGGTCGCGTTCCGGTCGCGGGAATCTTTGGCAGGGGTATACCTGCTTCAGCTCCACGTCCTGCGTGCTTCTTTGCAGCCCGGCCTATCTCTCCCGCCGGGAGCCACGCGCTGTGCACTGGAGGCTTTACTCCGCAGCTGGAGATGTTTCAAATGGCGAAATGGTGCCTAGGGCTTGTGCAGAGGAGTCTCAGCCGTTACCAGGGATGCCTTCTGGGCTTTTTGGTGTCCCTCACGAGGGTGGATGGCACGGATTAAGATGTTTCTGTGGGAGAGCTAGGAATTGCATCCTCCCTCACCCGCGGCCATCTTGGATCTCCCCCCCCATTGATATCAATTACTATTTCAATTATAAATATTATAAATAATAATAAAAATAATATAAAATAATTATAAATATTGTGAGGTAGCGCTCGTTGAGGGTATTACATGATACTCGCTTGACAGTGGAATTGACGCTCACAGCAATGGATTCTATACAAGTTCATCAGGTTATTCCAGACTTCATAAACTATGCTCCATAACAAACACAAGGCTTTCCTTTACCTTCAACATAAATGTCCATATAATGCATAGTCCATTTATCTCTCACAATGGTTATATTCCTGTACAGGTTGAGGTACACTTCTCCCTAAGTGTCCTAGGGCAGTATTCACACACATTTCTTAGTGGACTTATCCATACATAGTCTTTTCACTGCTGGAATTGTCCATACAGATTCCACTGGCTATTGCTCACCTTTACTCATGGTTTTCATGTCCGTTACCTCTCTGGAGGTTTTTGGGCAGTTTTCACCACTCAGCTTCTCCCAGTATCCTCACAGAGGCTGAGTCTCCAGTCCAGCATAGTATATCCTGCTCCCTTTGCAGGATATAGAAAGACTGCCTCACACAGCACTAGTCAGCTGATATATCCCACCTATTCCACATGAGCAGACCTGTGGGATGATTTAGGTTTGTCAAACACTCCCCTGGCTTTTTAATCACCTGCTGTGTAGCATATGTAATGCATTACCTGAACTTGTGGAACCTCAAGTCCCAGCATAATGCATCACTGAAACATGCTTAACTACAAGTCCCAGCATAGATATTTGCAATGCAGCGAGCGGCTGCATCACTATATAAATTATAAATATTTCAATTACTAGTATTGATTTCAAGTACTAATCTTCTTAAACACTTCATAAATGACATGTTTAGTGATATAATAGAAAAACAATTGTTAAGGTACCGTTACATGATACAATGTTGCAGCGATGTCGGAAGAGATTCCGCGGGTGCGCGCTCGCTTCCGACATCACTGCCTTAGTTGTCACACGCAGCGATGTTGTCAGCGACTCTGCCACGAAGTTGCAGCTGCTACCGCTCGCTTGGTTGTGCACAACCCAGCGAGCGATTCGCATCAATGTTGAAAATAGGCGAATTCGCTAGCAACATCGTGTCACACGGAGCGATGTAACCAGATCGCTGGTGCAACATCGCCAGGTTTACCAACATGTGTTGGTAAACCTGTCAACTGGAATTCAGCAATTTATCGCAGTTGCTTCGTGCTGTCGCATGCACGATGCGCCTGCGATGTCGCAGCAACATTGCTGAACCCGACACTTTTCAGCGATATTGCAGGCAACATCGCCCCGTGTGACAGTACATTTACATGAAGAAATAGGTGTTAAAAATCTTGGTTCTTTTAATCTTGTTCAATCACACTTGAGGATATGATCACCTTTTATCTTTTGGTTTGTTCAATGCATTCAGGTTGAAAATGCTGAGCGTTGTGTTCTGATGATTAAGATGTATTTATCCTGGCACTTACAGGATTTGTTATTTGTGTTTCTTTACTGTTGCATAGAAGTGTTGAATTCAATAAGTTGAAATTTTTTTTTTTTAAAAAAGGAAGAGAATCACACAAATATGATAGGTCCCAAGTTGAATCTCTGTACAAATACAGTCATATGAAAAAGTTTGGGCACCCCTCTTAATCTTACTCTTTTTTTTTTTTTTTTGTTTAAAATTGTTTCTTTGCAACAGCTATTTCAGTGTGATATATGTAATAACTGATGGACACAGGTTTGAAATTAGGTTTATTGTACTAACCAAAAATGTGAAATATGCATTATTTCAATTTTTGACAGGTGCCAAAGTATGGGCACCCTTTTGATTTTCATGATTTGAATACTCCTAACTACTTTTTACTGACTTACTGAAGCACTAAATTGGTTTGGTAACCTCATTGAGCTTTGTACTTCATAGCCCGGTGTATCCAATCATGAGAAAAGCTATTTCAGGTGTCCACTTGCAAGTCACTACCCACCAGTGTAGAGGGGTTGATACCTGCCCCCCTCCAGCACTCCAGCCATTCGAAGGGGCTGTGACAACCCCTTCCATAGCTGGAGTGACGATCACTGTGATTGACTGCTCAAACAGCCAATCACAGCAAACGTGGGGGTGGGGAATCCATCCCCCGACATCAAGCTCCGATGCTCTGTGATAAGAATCACAGAACACAGGGGCCTAATGGCAGTTACCGCGGCAACAGGCTTCAGTAACCGCCATGACGTTGCACAACGGTCGGGAAGTCACTGTCTTTCATGATGTTGTACAATGTCAAAGGTTGGGAAGGGGTTAAGGGCACCGTGTCAGGATGTGCTGCAGAAAAACAGAGAAGGTGGAAGTCTGCAAAGACATGAGAAGTCATGATGAATTTCTGTACCAATGATGGTTTTGATGCTGTATTTCTGAACTGATGTGGGTTCTGGTGATACATTTCTGTACCTCTGGTGAGCCTGGTGATGTATTCTTGTACTAATTATGATTCGAATGATGAATTTCTGGGTGGTTGTTGTGATGCATTTCTTTACTAATGAGAGTTGTGATATTGTGTTTTTGTACTTATGAGGGTCCTGGTGATATATTTCTGTACGTCTGTTAACGTATTCCTGTACTGTTATAGGTTTTGATCCTGTACAAATGTAACATTTCAAAACTTGTAAGATATTGTGATGCATAGCTATGTGAATGAAGTGTTGTGTTGCCTGACAAGTTAAGGGTTACAATGTTTTTATTTATGTTAGTGGCATTAAAGGAATTGTCCTACATTTGTAAATGTAGTCTGCAGTCATTCTGTGTGTAACTATGTGACTGCAGACTTCTGAATTCTCACAGTGTGCACACTGAATTCCGTCAGAGTTTTCTTGTGCCAACGGTAAGAGTGGAAGGTCACGTAACCGTGTGTATGCGATTTACATACATGTTGTCGCATTCTGATTAGACATTTGAGGACTCGTAACAATAAAAATGAATTTAGTGAGGCTGGACACATATAGTCAGAATGTGGCCAGAAATATATAAATCCGCCTACTTGTGCTCACATGACCGTCCAATCTTGCCATTGGCAAGGGAGAAACCTGAAAGTGTGCAGATCACGCGCTGTAAGAATTCAGAGGCCTGCGATCACCTAGAGACTTTTATGTCCAACCTCGACAAGACCTTTATTATAACATTAGGATCTGTAGCCCAATCCTAACAGCGGGTAATATACTCACTGTCATGATTCAGATCTTGCCGATTCCAGCAGTCATCACATGGCCACAGGTGACAGCTTTTCTTCCTGCCTCTCTATTTTACATTGAACATTGCGAGAATTAGGAAGAGCAGATCATCATCTCATAACTATGTACAAATCTCATATGAATTATTGGTCACATGATTGCTACTCAGACCGCTTTGTGTGGGGGTAGTGGAGTGCAGACGTGAAGTTTTCTAGAGCGGGCAGTGCTACTGTGAAAGGTTTGGGGAACGGACATGGGGTGGAGGCAGAGCTAGGCTAGAGCCTCAAGGGCAGGGTCCTGAAATTTCTAATAGCAGCTCTACGGTCACACCTCTGTGCCTGCACCCTGGAAGTTGCTTCTCTGTACTTAATTGTAATTGCGTCTATAAAAAAGAGAATTTTGTTTACGTACCGTAAATTCTTTTTTCTTTAATCATCAATGGGAGACCCAGACAATGGGGTTTAGGGCACTGCCCTCCGGAGGTCACACTAGGTACTACAAGTTTGTAGACACCGCCTCCTCCGCTTATAAACCCCTACCGCAGGGAACATCCTCAGTTTGGTCTACAAGCTGCGAGGAGGAAATAAACCACACCCGAAACATCGGGAAGAATGCCGTACACAAAACGGCTCAACAACCCGGCAAACACTGTCTCAACAGAGAACAGAGCAAATGCAAAACATGCAAAGGAACAACTGGGTGGGTGCTGGGTCTCCCATTGATGATTAAAGAAAAAAGAATTTACGGTACGTAAACAAAATTCTCTTTTTTCTGGTCATCATAATGGGAGACCCAGACAATGGGGATGTCCTAAAGCAATACCCCAGGGCGGGAAGAGTTCCTCAACAAGACGGAAAACACATGGTTCCCTTTAAAGGTGGGCAACCGCCGCCTGGAGAACCCGCCTGCCCAAACTCGCATCCGCAGAGGCATGGGCATGCACCATATAGTGCTTAGAAAAAAATGTGCAGGCTGGACCAAGTGGCCGCCTGACACACCTGTAGAGCAGACGCTCTATGTCGCAAGGCCCAGGAGGCACCTACAGCTCTAGTAGAGTGTGCCTTCAAACCCACCGGGAGAGGCAAACCAGAAGACCGGTAAGCCTCCTGAATGGGAGCCTTGATCCATCTGGCCAAGGTCGACTTCGAAGCCGCGGACCCCTTACAGCGACCCATCGTGAGGACAAATAAGGAATCCGAACTCCTAAAGGAGGCGGTCCTGGACACATAAATGCGTACAGCCCTCACGAGATCCAGAGTATGGAGGTCGCGCTCAACCTGATGAACGGGAGCGGGACAAAATGATGGGAGAACAATCTCCTGGTTTAGGTGAAACGTTGAAACCACCTTCGGCAAGAATTCTGGCCGTGGGCGCAACACCACCTTGTCTTGGTGAACCACCAGAAAGGGTGACTGGCACGAAAGTGCAGCCAATTCTGAGACCCTTCTCAGGGACGTAATTGCCACCAGAAAGACCACTTTCTGGGACAGACGAGAGAGAGAGATGTCTCTCAGTGGCTCAAACGGCGGTTTCTGCAGAGCCGCCAGGACCATGTTGAGGTCCCAAGGGTCCAGAGGTCGCCTGTAAGGCGGAACCACCCGAGCTACCCCCTGCAGAAATTGGCGGACCTTCGGCAGGAGCGCCAAGCGCCTGTCAAACAGCACTGAAAGTGCTGACACTTGACCTTTCAGAGAGCCAAGGGATAACCCCAACTCCAACCCCGACTGTAGGAAAGCCAACAATGTCGGAATGGACAATGGCCACGGTGAGCGTCCACCAGAGGCACACCAGGAGAAAAAGATTTTCCACGTTCTGTGGTATATCTTCCTGGAGACAGGTCTCCTAGCCCTATTCATAGTGGCAACCACTGTAGGAGAGAATCCTCTGGACGTCAGCAGCCAGGCCTCAAGAGCCATGCAGTCAATCTGAGGGCCCTGGAATTGAGGTGGAAGAATGGGCCTTGCGCGAGTAGATCTGCGCGTTCTGGAAGAGCCCACCGGTGTCCGCCTGACAGTTGCCACAGGTCCGGGTACCAGGACCTCCTGGGCCAATCTGGAGCCACTAGAATGGCTACTCTGCATTCCATCCTGATTTTCCACAGGACCCTGGGAATCAGAGCCAGAGGCGGGAACACATATGGCAGCTGGAAGCTGGACCAACTCAGGATCAGGGCATCCGCCCCCAGAGACTGAGGATCCCACGATCTTGCCATGTATTGGGGCACCTGATGATTCAGCCGTGAGGCCATCAGATCCACGTCCGGAGTGCCCCATCTGCCGCAGATGTCCCGGAAGACGTCTGGATGAAGAGACCACTCTCCGGCGTCCATGCCCTGTCGGCTCAGGTAGTCGGCCTCCCAGTTCTCGACCCCTGGGATGTGAACTGCGGAGATCAGGCAGCCGTTTTCCTCCACCCAGGCTAGAATGCGGTGGACTTCGGCGAGGGCCTGAGCACTTCTGGTCCCTCCCTGATGATTTATGTAGGCGACGGCCGTCGCATTGTCGGACTGCACCCGAATGGGGTGTCCTGACAGGAATTTCTGAAACGCCAGGAGCGCCAGATAGACCGCCTTGATCTCCAGCACGTTGATCTGCAATGCCGACTCCGACTGAGTCCAGAGGCCTTGAGCCCTGTGGTGGCAAGAACACCGCACCCCAGCCCTTCAGACTGGCGTCTGTGGTCACCACTAACCATGACGGTTTTAGGAAGGACCGGCCTCGTGACAGGTGACGTGGCTGGAGCCACCACTGTAGGGAGTCCTTGGTCGGTTGTGACAGTGTCACCAGCCGATTCAGCGAGATCGTCCTCTTGTCCCATCTGTGAAGAATCTCCAGCTGGAGAGGACGGAGGCGAAACTGTGCGAACGGCACCGCCTCTATCGCCGCTACCATGCGTCCCACTAGTCTCATCAATACCCGTAGGGATGAGTGTGGTGACAGGAGGACTGCTTGTACTCCTGATTGGATCGCCATCTGTTTGACTCGTGGCAGAGACACCAGGGCTGAGGCTGTGTTGAAGTCCATGCCCAGATATGTCAAAGACTGGGTCGGAACTAGCGTTGACTTCTGAATATTGAGGAGCCAACCGAACTGTTCCAGAGACCGCATGGTCACATCCAGGCTCTCTTGACAGAGGTGTTCTGATGGCGCCCTGACCAGCAGGTCGTCTAAATAGGGAATGACGGCATGTCCCTGCATGTGCAGGAGAGCCATCATGGAAGCCATCACTTTTGTGAACACCCGCGGTGCCGAGGCTAGCCCGAATGGCAGTGCCACAAATTGGAAGTGTTCTTCCCCCACTGCGAATCGCAACCAGCGCTGATGAGCCGGTGCAATGGGTACGTGAAGGTAAGCGTCTCTGATATCTATGGACGCTAGGAAGTCCCCCTGTGACACAGCTGCGATCACGGAGCGCAGTGATTCCATACGGAACTTCCGAACCAACACGTGATGGTTGAACAGCTTCAGGTCCAGTACTGGGCGGAAGGATCCGTCCTTCTTCGGGACGATAAAGAGGTTGGAGTAAAAACCCCTGAACCTCTCTCCGGAAGGTACCGGGACCACCACTCCGTCTCTGCGGAGACCCTCCAACACCTAGTAAAAAGCCTGAGCTTTTTCTGGTGACGGGACCGACCGATGGAATCGGGATATCGGTTTTGACGTCAGCTCTATCCTGTACCCTCGCGAGATCACGTCTCGAACCCACTGATCTTGAACGTGAAGCAGCCACTTGTCCTGAAAGCGAGACAAGCGGCCCCCCACCTGTGGGGAGGCAGGATGAGAGAGCGAGTCATGTAGAGGCGGGTTTGGGGGTGGCAGCTGCCGCCCCCGCCGGCTTCTTTGGACGACTCTTAGAGCGCCACTGGGAAGCGGGCTTTCCCCCTCGGTCCGTGCGAGCGGACGGTGCTGATGACTGCGAGCTGGAACGAAAGGACCACTGTTTAGGGTTCCTTTTAACGGTATACCGTGGCTTAGGCTTATTCTGCGGTATCTTAGACTCAGCAGAATCCTTAATTAGCTTGTCCAGTTCGGTGCCAAAAAGCCTGTCACCAGCAAACGGAAGATTCTGCAAAATCTTCTTGGATGTGGCATCTGAGTCCCAAAGACGCAGCCACAACAACCTGCGGATCGCTATAGCATTGGCCGAAGCCACAGCTGAGCGAGTGGCAGTTTCCAGAGTCGCCGTCCTGGCGTAGTCCGCATAGGCCCTTGCCCTTTCGGTAAGTGCTAGGACCTCTGGACTGGATCTTGCCATGTCAGAGATACCATCCAAGCAGGTAGTAATCGCTTGTAAGGTCCAGACCGTGGCAAAATTAGGGGCAAATGAAGACCCCACAGCCTCATAGGAAGACTTGGCGAGCTGCTCGACCTGTCTATCAGTAGCATCCTTCAGTGAGGAGCTATCAGAGGCAGAGAAAAGGGAGCGTGCAGCAATCCTGGTCATGGAAGCGTCCACCTTCGGGGACTGCGACCACTCCTGTAGCACCTCCTGGGGGAAGGGGAAGCGATTGTCCTTGGTTTTACGGACAAAACGCCGCCCAGGATGTAACCTGGGAGCTCTAACCACCCTTCCAAAATTAGTGTGGTCCATGAAGGAGCCACTTGGTCTAGCCTCCGGCCGCAGCCATTGATAGACCTCCTTCGGGTGCACCGTCACCTCCTCAGGGGTGTCACGAGACGTAAAGTCTCGTTGATAGAGGACACCAGATCCTCCACCCCGTCTGGCGGTTCAGATACAGACACAGACCCGAAATTCGAACCCCCATCATCTTCCTCACCATCAGAGGAACGCTCCTCCTCAGAGAGAGTATGGAGCTCGGGTGAATCCTCACGACGAGCCCGCTTAAGGGGTCTCGCAGCAGAAGAGGGGGACACCCGGGGGTAACTGGATGGAGTAGCTGGGCTATCCAGTCTCCTATTAAGTGCCTCCAGGGATTGCGACATGGAGGACAGCTGAGACAGCAGAGATTCATTGATCTTATTCTGAGTCTCCCATGGCCCTGAGATCACCTGAACCTCAGGGTATAGCACCGGAGCTGCTGACTCAACAGTGCCAGCCCGGGCCTCTGGGCGTCCGCAGTTATTGCAGGACCCCTCCACCAGTGCACCATTGCATGTAGCACAGGTAATGGTGGTTACTGCCGCCTTAGCAGCACGCTTCCCGGCTGAGGACATCGCCACAGTAGGGGAAAATAAGCCAAATTGACAACAAAACCGGGAATCCCGGTGGCTTACCGACCGCAGTAAAGCGGTATGAGGAAGCGGTGTGTGTGTGACCTCCGCGACGGTTTCCGGTCTCCCCTCTGGAGTGCAGACGCATGCTGCATAAGAATCCCAACCGGGAAGTGAGGGTAAAGATGGCCGCCGACAGTGAAACTGTGGGCGGCGCCGAGAGACGCGGGAAACACACACACACGCCCAGCGATGACGTCACCGCACGGGCTGCTTCCCATCCTCCAGGCATCCACAGCATGAGGGAGCCGGAGCCCGCAGCGCGGGAAAGAGTGTAAAAACATTATACACAGACTGCATGTACACCATGAGGGGACAAACATCCGCAGCCTACGGCCTCAGCCCCTGTGACACACAGGGCGGTCAGCCAGGGTGACCCCAGCACAGGGTACACCCGCAGAACCGCGGACCCGAGGGTAACGCGCGGTCTGAGTGTCCTGAAACACATAAAGTGCCAGACACTACCCCCAGGCACGCAGGAGACACAGAGTGCCTCAGTGCCGGTCCGGTCTGTAAGCACCATTTAGGGAGGCCTCGGACGGGGGTGCAGCACCAGTCTGGTCTGTAAGCACCATTTAGGGAGGCCTCAGACTGGGCCGCTCAGCACCAGTCCGGAGTGTAAGCACCATTTAGGGAGGCCTCGGACTGGGCTGGCTCCAGTCCGGTCTGTAAGCACCATTTAGGGAGGCCTCGGACGGAGCGGAGCTGTGCAAGGCTCCCATCTCCCACTCTCCAGAGCCCCCCAGAGAGGGATGGAGAGGAGCGTAACAGCGTACCGGGAGAACACGAAGTGTCCAGGCTCTAGGCCCTCCGGTACCTCCACCAGCGTGTGCCACTAAGGGTGAGCGGGGAGGCTGTCACCGGTCCCGATAGGACCGTATTACCTTGTCTTCAGACGCCATCACGTAAGTAGTGAGAATGCAGTGAAGTGCAAGCAAAGCGTGATCCTCCGAGCACACTAAGTTTAAAACTGAGGATGTTCCCTGCGGTAGGGGTTTATAAGCGGAGGAGGCGGTGTCTACAAACTTGTAGTACCTAGTGTGACCTCCGGAGGGCAGTGCCCTAAACCCCATTGTCTGGGTCTCCCATTATGATGACCAGAAAATGGTAATTTAATTGCTGTGAGTACCGCTGGCACAGGAATAAAGGAGCTGTAATCAACTCCCTGCTCCACCGAGAATTCTAGCAGAACGAAGGCCACTTCCTGCCTGCCCTTGTTCATGGCCATTACGACGCCCCCTTTGGTAGCTCCACCCCCACCCCCCGCGGCCTTTGAATTTCTGGAGTCTATGCCACGAAAAGAAGAAGAATGGAGGGGTGAGCAGCGGGCAGATGGAGCGGCGGCCGGGAGGGAGCATGGAGCGGGTGAGCAGCGGGCAGGAGACCGAGCGGAGGGGGCCGGGAAACCGGACGGACTGTCCCTGTTTTGTTGTAACGGAAATCCCGCGTCGCTGATTGTTTGCGGATGGCTAGGCGCGACCAATCAGCAACGTGGGTTTTGCATTAGAGACAGTGTGACATGAGTGCAAGGTGAGTGCAGGGCAGAGTGCGACGTGAGCACAGGGCAGAGTGCGACGTGAGCGCTGGGCAGAGTGTGACGTGAGCGCAGGGCAGAGTGCGACGTGAGCGCAGGGCAGAGTGCGACGTGAGCGCAGGGAAGAGTGCGACGTGAGCGCAGGGCAGTGTGCGACGTGAGCGCAGGGCAGAGTGCGACGTGAGCGCAGGGCAGTGTGCAACTTGAGCGCAGGGCAGAGTGCGACGTGAACACATGGCAGAGTGCGACGTGAACACATGGCAGAGTGCGACGTGAACACATGGCAGAGTGCGACGTGAGCGCAGGGCAGAGTGCGACGTGAGCGCAGGGCAGAGTGCGACGTGAGCGCAGGGCAGAGTGCGACGTGAGCGCAGGCAGAGTGTGACGTGAGCGCAAGGCAGAGTGTGACGTGAGCGCAGGGCAGAGTGTGACGTGAGCACAGGGCAGAGTGTGACGTGAGCGCAGGGCAGAGCGTGACGTGAGCGCAGGGCAGAGCGTGACGTGAGCGCAGGGCAGAGCGTGACGTGAGCGCAGGGCAGAGCGTGACGTGAGCGCAGGGCAGAGCGTGACGTGAGCGCAGGGCAGAGTGTGACGTGAGCGCAGGGCAGAGTGTGAGTGGTGGGTGAGTGTGAGTGCAGGGTGAGTGTAGGGTGTGTGGGTGTAAGTGGTCTGCAGTAGCTGGCTCCTGGTGCTGTGTGCGTTTAGCTTAAGGACCTCTGGTAATGTCACAGCCATGTGATCTTGCGCTGGCCATGATTGTGACATCATCAGAGGTTCTGTAACTATCGAGCCCCCGTCACACATAACAACGCACCAGCGATACCGATAACAATACGACCTGGCCGGGATCGCTGGTGCATTGTTTTCACATCACTGTTCATTTCAAGTAGCGGGATGGGAAAGCCGACAGTGAAGTCGGCTTTCCCACCCGCTATGTGAGTGTAGTGCTGTCGTCTCTGTCACGGCAATCCTGCGTCGCAAGTGCTTTTTTTGTAAAAAACATATTTGCCAGTACACATTTTAGATTAATGTCCCCCATGCACAGGGGTGCAGCAAGGCTCTCTGCTGCCTGGCCTAAGTGAGGTCCGGGGGGGGGGGGTTGCTGTCGGCGGCCGCGGGTGAGGACCGGGGGGGGGGGGTGCTGTCGGTAGCCGCCGCCGGTGATTTTACCTTATTCAGTCGGCGCACGTCACACAGGGAGACGGCTGCATGGTGCAGGCGCCGCCCCTTCTGCTCTGCGGCTCCCCCTGCCTCCATGCCGCCTGAGCCTAAAGGCTTATATTGACCATTGGACAGTGCGGCCCTGCCTATGCACGGCACACATCCCCTATGCATGGCACACATCCATTACACATGGCACACGTCCCCTATGCATAGCACACATCCCCTATGCATGGCACACGTCCATTATGCATAACACATGTCCCCTATGCATGGCACACCTCCCCTATGCATGGCACACGTCCATTATGCATGGCACACATCCCCTATGCGTGGCACACGTCTCCTATGCGTGGAACACGTCCCCTATGCTTGGCACACGTCCCCTATGCATGGCACATGTCCATTATGCATGGCACACATCCCTTATGCAGGGCACACGTCCCCTATGCTTGGCACACGTCCCCTATGCATGGCACACGTCCATTATGCATGGCACATGTCCCCTATGCGTGGCACACGTCCCCTATGCATGGCACATGTCCCCTATGCATGGCACACGTCCCCTATGCATGGCACACATCCCCATGCGTGGCACACGTCCCCTATGAATGGCACATGTCCCCTATGCATGGCACACGTCCCCTATGCTTGGCACACGTCCCCTACGCATGGCACATGTCCATTATGGATGGCACACGTCCCCTATGCAGGGCACACGTTCCCTATGCTTGGCACACGTCCCCTATGCATGGCACACGTCAATTATGCATGGGACACGTCCCCTATGCAGGGCACATGTCCCCTATGCGTGGCACATGTCCCCTATGCATGGCACAACTCCCCTATGTGTGGCACAAGTCCCCTATGGTGGCACACATCCCCTATGCGTGGCACACTTCCCCTATGAGTGGCACACGTCCCCTATGCATGGCACACGTCCCCTATGCATGGTACACGTCCCATATGCGTGGCACACGTCCCCTATGCGTGGCACACGTCCCCTATGCGTGGCACACGTCCCCTATGCATTGCACACATCCCCTATGCATTGCACACATCACCTAAGCGTGGCATATGTCCCCTATGCGTGGCACACGTCCCCTATGCATGGCTCACGTCCCCTGTGTGGCCCATGCCCCCCTGTGTTAGATATTGCCCCCATGCTGCTGCCATAAGAAAATAATACACTCTATACTTACCTCCTCCTCCAGCGCTGATCTCCCGGTCTCCCTCGTGCTGCTGTGATTGGGCAGAGATGATGCTACAGAGCTCCTCCACTTCCTGGTTCTGTGCGGTCAAGTGATCGGCAGAGAGTGACATCATCTCTGCGTGCGATCACAGCAGCAGTCGGGAGACCGGAGAGACACTGGGAGATCAGTGCTGGAGGAGGAGCCAGGAGGTTAAGTATAGAGTTTATTATTTTACTATGGCAGCAGCATCGAGGCCATATCTAACATAGGGGGGGCATGTGCCATCACAGGGGGGCGCAGGACCATATAATATGCGCCGATCCCCCAGCCCATCACCGTGGTGCAGTTTCAGCACCATGGTGATGGAGAGTAGATATGCATATTATATGAGGGGGGCAAGAGATCTCCCGCTCCCTCCTGCAGCCTCCACCAGCTTCCCCCAGCTCACATTTTTGTCACCGGGCTGCAAATTGGCGCGAGATTCGAACTTTGAATTTGCGCGCCAATTTGCATAGTCTGCAGCCTCTGTCTGGCGCGCGATTTCTGTGACCGACAGACGCCTTAGACAATTATATAGTAGATATATATATACTAGATGGTGGCCCGATTCTAAAGAATCGGGTAGTCTAGAATCCATATATAGTTTATTTACTAATAGTTAGGGGAGTGCGGTGAAATGAATTGTGTGTATACAGGTGGCTCAGTGGTTAGCACTGTATATGGTGGCTCAGTGGTTAGTACTGTATGGTGGCTCAGTGGTTAGCACTGTATATGGTGGCTCAGTGGTTAGCACTGTATACGGTGGCTCAGTGGTTAGCACTGTATATGGAGGCTCAGTGGTTAGCACTGTATACGGTGGCTCAGTGGTTAGCACTGTATATGGTGGCTCAGTGGTTAGCAGTGTATATGGTGGTTCAGTGGTTAGCACTGTATACGGTGGCTCAGTGGTTAGCACTGTATACGTGTGGCTCAGTGGTTAGCAGTGTATACGGTGGCTCAGTGGTTAGCACTGTATACGGTGGCTCAGTGGTTAGCACTGTATATGGTGTCTCAGTGGTTAGCACTGTATGGTGGCTCAGTGGTTAGCACTGTATATTGGTGGCTCAGTGGTTAGCACTGTATATGGTGGCTCAGTGGTTAGCACTGTATATGGTGGCTCAGTGGTTAGCACTGTATATGGTGGCTCAGTGGTTAGCACTGTATATGGTGGCTCAGTGGTTAGCACTGTATATGGTGGCTCAGTGGTTAGCACTGTATATGGTGGCTCAGTGGTTAGCACTGTATATGGTGGGTGAGTGGTTAGCACTGTATATGGTGGCCCAGTAGTTAGCAGTGTATATGGTGGCTCAGTGGTTAGCAGTGTATACGGTGGCTGAGTGGTTAGCACTGTATAGGGTGCCTCCGTGATTAGCCTTGTATATGGTGGCTCAGTGGTTAGCACTGTATATTGGTGGCTCAGTGGTTAGCACTGTATGGTGGCTCAGTGGTTAGCACTGTATACGGTGGCTCAGTGGTTAGCACTGTATATGGTGGCTCAGTGGTTAGCACTGTATATGGTGGCTCAGTGGTTAGCACTGTATATGGTGACTCAGTGGTTAGCACTGTAGATGGTGGCTCAGTGGTTAGCACTGTATGGTGGCTGAGTGGTTAGCACTGTATATGGTGGCTCAGTGGTTAGCACTGTATATGGTGGCTCAGTGGTTAGCACTGTATATGGTGGCTCAGTGGTTAGCAGTGTATACGGTGGCTGAGTGGTTAGCACTGTATACGGTGCCTCCGTGATTAGCCTTGTATACGGTGGCAGAGTGGTTAGCACTGTATATTGGTGGCTCAGTGGTTAGCACTGTATATGGTGGCTCAGTGGTTAGCACTGTATGGTGGCTCAGTGGTTAGCAGTGTATATGGTGGCTCAGTGGTTAGCACTGTATACGGTGGCTCAGTGGTTAGCACTGTATACGGTGGCTCAGTGGTTAGCACTGTATATGGTGGCTCAGTGGTTAGCACTGTATATGGTGGCTCAGTGGTTAGCACTGTATATGGTGGCTCAGTGGTTAGCAGTGTATATGGTGGCTCAGTGGTTAGCACTGTATATGGTGGGTGAGTGGATAGCACTGTATATGGTGGCTCAGTGGTTTTCAGTGTATATGGTGGCTCAGTGGTTAGCTCTGTATGGTCGCTCAGTGGTTAGCACTGTATATGGTGGCTCAGTGGTTAGCACTGTATATGGTGGCTCCGTGGTTTTCAGTGTATATGGTGGCTCAGTGGTTTTGACGGTGTGAAGGCTTAGTGGTTTGCACAGTGCGGTGGCTCAGGGGTTTTCACAGTGCGTTGGCTCAGTGGTTAGCACTGCGCAGTGGCTGAGTGGTCAGTGCAGCATGAAGGCAGAGTGGTATTCGCAAGATGGAGGCAGAGTGGTCAGCGCAGGATGGAGGCAGAGTGTTGAGCGCAGGATGGGGGCAGAGTGGTGAGCGCAGGATGGGGGCAGAGTGGACAGCGCAGGATGGAGGCTCAGTGGTCAGTGCAGGATGGAGGCTCAATGGTCAGCACAGGATGGAGGCTCAGTAGTGAGCACAGGATGGAGGCTCAGTGGTCAGCACAGGATGGAGGCTCAGTGGTCAGCACAGGAGTGAGTGGTCAGCACAGGAGTAAGTGGTCAGCAGAGGAGTGGTTAGCACAGGATGCAGGCTGAGTGGTCATCGCAGGATGGAGGCTGAGTGGTCATCGCAGGATGGAGGCTCAGTGGTCATCGCAGGATGGAGGCAGAGTGGTAATCGCAGGATGGAGGCAGAGTGGTCATCGCAGGATGGAGGCAGAGTGGTCATCGCAGGATGGAGGCAGAGTGGTCATCGCAGGATGGAGGCAGAGTGGTCATCGCAGGATGGAGGCAGAGTGGTCATCGCAGGATGGAGGCAGAGTGGTCATCGCAGGATGGAGGCAGAGTGGTCATCGCAGGATGGAGGCAGAGTGGTCATCGCAGGATGGAGGCTCAGTGGTCATCGCAGGATGGAGGCAGAGTGGTCATCGCAGGATGGAGGCTCAGTGGTCAGCAGAGGATGGAGGCTGAGTGGTCAGCGCAGGATGGAGGCTGAGTGGTCAGCGCAGGAAGGAGGGAGAGTGGTCAGCGCAGGAAGGAGGGGAGAGTGGTCAGTGCAGGATGGAGGCAGAGTGGTCAGCGCAGGATGGAGGCAGAGTGGTCAGCGGCGGATGGAGGCAGAGTGGTCAGCGCAGGAAGGAGGCAGAGTGGTAAGCGCCGCATGGAGGCAGAGTGGTAAGCGCCGCATGGAGGCAGAGTGGTCAGCGCAGGAAGGAGGCAGAGTGGTGAGCGCAGGATGGAGGCAAAGTGGTGAGCGCAGGATGGAGGCAGAGTGGTGAGCGCAGGATGGAGGCAGAGTGGTGAGCGCAGGATGGAGGCAGAGTGGTGAGCGCAGGATGGAGGCAGAGTGGTGAGCGCAGGATGGAGGCAGAGTGGTGAGCGCAGGATGGAGGCAGAGTGGTGAGCGCAGGATGGAGGCAGAGTGGTCGGCGCCGGATGGAGGCAGAGTGGTCGGCGCAGGATGGAGGCAGAATGGTCGGCACAGGACAGAGGGTGAGTGGTCAGCCAAGGACGGAGGGTCGGTGGTGAGCGCAGGACGGAGGGTCAGTGGTCAGGCCAGGACGGAGGGTCAGTAGTCAGGGCAGGACGGTGGCTCTGTGGTCAGCGCAGGACGGAGGCTCGGTGGTCAGCGCAGGACGGAGGGTCGGTGGACAGGCGAGGACGGGGGCTCTGTGGTCAGCAGAGGACGGAGGCTCAGTGGTCAGCGCAGGACGGAGGGTCGGTGGTCAGGCGAGGACGGGGGCTCTGTGGTCAGCAGAGGACGGAGGCTCGGTGGTCAGCGCAGAACGGAGGGTCGGTGGTCAGGCGAGGACGGGGGCTCTGTGGTCAGCAGAGGACGGAGGCTCAGTGGTCAGGGCAGGACGGAGGCTCGGTGGTGAGTCTAGGACGGCGGCTCGGTGGTCAGCAGAGGACGGAGGCTCGGTGGTCAGCAGAGGACGGAGGCTCGGTGGTCAGCGCAGGACGGAGGGTCGGTGGTCAGGCGAGGACGGGGGCTCTGTGGTCAGCAGAGGACGGAGGCTCGGTGGTCAGCGCAGGACGGAGGGTCGGTGGTCAGGCGAGGACGGGGGCTCTGTGGTCAGCAGAGGACGGAGGCTCAGTGGTAGCGCAGGACGGAGGTCGGTGGTCAGGCGAGGACGGGGGCTCTGTGGTCAGCAGAGGACGGAGGCTCGGTGGTCAGGGCAGGACGGAGGCTCGTGGTGAGTCTAGGACGGCGGCTCGGTGGTCAGCAGAGGACGGAGGCTTGGTGGTCAGCGCAGGAAGGAGGCTGGGTGGTCAGCGCAGGAGGGAGGCTCGTTGGTCAGCGCAGGACGAGGCTCAGTGGTCAGGCCAGGATGGAGGCTCAGTGGTCAGCGGAGGCGAGGTGGGCGAGCCAGGCGGGAGCCCCGCGAGGTGGGCGGAGCCAAGGGGAGCCCCAAGAGATAGGCAGAGCTTGACGGGAGGCCGGGGAGGTAGGCGGAGCTTAGCGGGAGCCCGGAGGTAGGCGGAGCCTGTCGCGAGGGCCGCGAAGTGGGCGAGCCAGGAGAGCCTCGAGAGATAGGCGGAGCTTCACGGGAGCCCCGGGGAGGTGGGCGGAGCTTAGCGGAGTCCCGGGAGGTAGGCGAAGCTGTCGCGAGGCCCGCGAAGTGGGCGGAGCCAGGGAGAGCCTCGAGAGATAGGCGGAGCTTCACGGGAGCCCCGGGGAGGTGGGCGGACTTAGCGGGAGTCCCGGGAGGTAGGCGGAGCCTGTCGAGAGGTGGGCGGAGCACGGGGGAGACCCGAGAGGTAGGCGGAGCTTGACAGGAGACCCGGGGAGGTGGGCGGAGCTAAGCGTGAGGCCCGAGGAGGTGGCGGAGCTAAGCGTGAGGCCCGGGGAGGTGGGCGGAGCCTGTCGCGGAGCCTGTCGCGAGGTGGGCGGAGCCTGTCGCGAGGGTGGGCAGAGGCGGCTGGAGCGGTGAGGTGCAGAGGCGGCTGGAGCGGTGAGTGCAGAGGCGGCTGGGACAGACAGGAACGTTCCTGGCCGGAACGTTTCTCCGCGGGTCCCTGTAGCCGGGGGCAGCCCGGCTACACTGCACTTGGTGACGTCACCAGCCCTGGGCGAAGACCATCACGGAAGTGGGCGTGGCCCTTTCCGGAAGTGGCCTTCGGGTTTTATTATATAGATATATATATCAATGAATGGGAGACATGATAAGGGGGATTGGCTGTGCCAACATAAGAAGATTGCTGTGGGGAAATATGTGGGGCAGAATGTTGAGACAAATGAGGGGCTGAATGTTTGGGACATACCTGGGGTTGGCTGTGGGGACATGCAAAGGGCTGACTGTGGGAGACATATGTGGGGAAGGCTGTGTTAACATGAGGGCATACTTGTGGCAGACATAAGAGGTGCTGGCTGTGGGGACAAACTTGGGGCAAGCTTTAGAAACATATAAGGGGCTGGGTGTGGAAGACGTATACGTGGGGCAGACTGTGGGAGACGTATACATGTGGCAGACTGTGGGAGACGTATACGTGGGGCAGACTGTGGGAGACGTATACGTGGGACAGACTGTGGGAGACGTATACGTGGGGCAGACTGTGGGAGACGTATACATGGGGCAGACTGTGGGAGACGTATACGTGGGGCAGACTGTGGGAGACGTGTACATGGGGCAGACTGTGGGAGACGTATACGTGGGGCAGACTGTGGGAGACGTATACGTGGGGCAGACTGTGGGAGACATATACATGGGGTAGACTGTGGGAGACGTATACGTGGGGCAGACTGTGGGAGACGTATATGTGGGGCAGACTATGGGAGACATATAAGAGATGCTTGCTGTGAGGACATAGGAGGGGCTGGCTGCAGGAATATACATTGACTGTGGGAACATACAAAAGCCAGCTGGGGCTGTCTGTGAGGACATATATGGACCAGACTGGGGGCATAAGTGGGTCTGACTGTGGAGACAAAAGAGATTGGCTGTGGGGACATAAGTGAGGTAGGCTGTAGGAACATATGTGAGATAGGCTGTAGGGACATACGTGAGGTAGGCTGTGGGGGATTCCAAGATGGCTGTGGACCCACACAGACGTGTGTGAGGGCTCTCTGCAGCTGTGCCCTCAATCTGCTGCATCCAATTGCCTGGGGCCCCGCAAAGACGTGGTTTTACAGCATTGACCACTCTCTCACATACCGGACGCCATCAGCTGAAAATCGGAGACTACATCATGCTCCAAAAGACATAGTTGGAGTACAGTTCAACCCGCCACTCTACCCTGCCGCCGCGCCATCTCCGCAAGTCACTCAGCTGGGACCGACCCTGCGGCAGCGCACACTTCCCTAACAGCTCGGACCTGGTTACCGGACGTTCCGCTTGCAGCCGCAGCCCGGTCCTCACCTTTTGCCTTGAACCAGTGCTCAGTAAATCGGGCTCGGTGCCACACGCAGTAAGAGTTTGGCCCGCACTTCCGGTTTCGTCCTCGGCCTCTAGTGACTGACCGCTCTGCTAAGCTGGCACACAACATAGTGGTGGCAGCGCTCTGCCTCGATCTGCCTGTGCAACTCAACCACTTCCACCAGGGACTGTGGTGTTGCAGACGCACTAAAGTGTTACTATATATAAAAGTGAGATCGAACTTCCGGTTCGCGAGTCGCGGTACCTGATGGTGCGGGGGACTCCTGGGACCCGGATGTACAGGTGGCTGCAGAGCACAGGCTGCAAGGAAGAAGACACCGGCACAAGGTACAGGGGCGAGACCTCAGACAAGATGGCAGGGAGCACGGGAGGTGCGAGGAGGAGAGACAAGATGCAGCTGCAACCACAGCACAACAATCGGCTACAGGTGCCTCGCAGTAAAGAGGGAGAGCGGGGGACTGGGAGAGCGGAGCGAGGAGGCCTCTCAGCAATGGCGGTGATAGCGAGGAGACAGGGGGCCCCCAAAGTTTTCAAGCCATGGTGCATGACCTAAAATCTCACCTCGAAGAGAGTCTGCAAAACACAATGAGGGAGGCAATAAAGGATTCAGTGGCAGAGCTTCAGGACATAGTGTCTCAGCATTACTATAGATTGCAGCAGAACAGCGCCTCTCTGACGCTGAGGACAAATTTATACAATTGGAGCAGGGACTGTCAGCCGTCTTGAAACAAAAGCGCTGGATGGGAGACAAACTAGATGATCTTGAGAATAGATCCCGTAGAAACAACTTGCGGATTGTGGGGTTGCCAGAAAACATAACACTCCAACAACTGGATGACATTTATGAACAAGAACTCCCAAAGGCACTCGGGGCTCTCTGCACCATGAAAAGTTGAGAGAGCTCATAGAGTGGTGGCACCGCCACAGGCAAATGGGGGAGTACAGCCAAAAAGCCCAAGACAAGCTATAGTGTGTTATTTGGACTATAAAGAGAAAGAGAAGATACTCCAAACTTTTAAGAGACGCAAACAGCCGCTTCTCATAAGAGACTTCAAAGTAGTGCTTTTCAATGATTACTCAGTGATAGTTTCCAAAAAAACGGAAGCAATTCAACGAAGTCTGCAACCTGCTTTACAAACGAAGAATGCCTTTTCAACTCATCTATCCGGCAATTTTGGAAGTGACTGATGAAACAAACACGTCAATATATTATAAAGACGCCACAGAAGCATTAAGGCGTTTCAGAACAAGCTCCGGAAAATCTCCCCCCCCTCGGCGGGAAATGAGGGAGGGGGGTCTGGGATCGCCAACGCCGTAGGAGAAGATTACCGCACAGAAACATCCTCATTGCCACATAGAGAAAACACGACGCCCAGACGGGAGACAAGGAGTACAGATCATGGATCGCTGATGGCAGAATTGCAAGATTTGGTAGACTGAACTTGCTGACTTTTATCAGGTGACTGGAGGTACCTTGGTGGGGGGCAGGGAGCGGGGGTGTCCCGGGAGGGACTTGCTGTGCCCCTTTTCTGATTTCTCCTCGTTGCCCCCCTCCCCCCCTCTGGCTCTTGGGGGAGGAGGGAGGAGAGGGATGTCACATTTCTCTCTTTTTGTCCGCTCTCGTCCCTCTCCCACCATTTTTCTTTCAAACGGCCGTGTGATGAGGCGAGCAGAATCATAAATCTCTGAGGACTACATCAGTAAAATGGAAGACAATGGCATATGGTTGGGGAAGGGGGGGGGGGGGGGGAAGGGAGCAGTTGTTTGGGATTTTATTGTTTGGGATGTTCTGGATGATATTCACTCTCTGGCGCCTTTGGGATAGGTTAAGTTCGCTATCAGAAGATAGATTGGTGAATTGTGATATTATACTTCTCTTTGGTGGTAACATAGGTCCTGATTATGACGTCTTTAGCGCAACAAGCCATATAGTTCAAGACAATGGTTAAGGTGCTCTCATGGAATGTCAAGGGGATGGGATCCCCAGGGAAAAGATCCATAATTTTAAGACATCTAAAGAAAATGAAAGGAGACATTGTCGTTTTGCAGGAAACACATTTACAAAAGGAAGAATTGTTCAGAATGCACAAATCGTGGGTGAGGGCAATATATGGGTCAGGGGCCATTGGACGCAAGGCGGGAGTCATGGTACTAATTAATAAAACCTTCCCCCATAAGGTAATAGCCAGTGACCATGACGAGACAGGACGATAAGTCCATGTGACTATGGAAAGTCAAGGGGAATTGATATACATACACAACGTCTACGCCCCAAATACAGGACAACCAATATTTTATGAAACTCTTCAAACCAAACTGTTGCAGGCTGACCGAAGCAATCTAATCATAGGGAGAGACTTTAATGCGGTTATGTCCACAGAGGAAGACAGAACGATGGGGGGAGACCCCAGACTACCAACTAAACCAACGACTACAGCATTACAATCATTTGCAGAGGGTCTGGGTGTACATGACATATGGAGGCTACATAATCCAATGGAAAGGGAATTTACTCATTTTTCCCACCCTCACAATGTGTGGTCTAGAATAGACATATTTCTGTTGGGTGACAAAGTGACCCATAGAGTCAGAGACATGGACATATTACCAATGGTGATATCGGACCATAGCCCGGTAATGCTGCACCTGTCAGACACACACCACAGGGGGACAGACTTCATATGGCGTTTTCCCACATATTTAAATGAAGACTCCAACTTTAAATTACTCTTGGGAGAATGGTGGTCTGATATCAACACACCAACAGAGCCCACACAGTTAACCCCGTACTGTTCTGGGAAACGGCTAAAGTGGTTATGTGAGGGAAAATACTAGCTTATACTATAACAAAGAAAAACAGATAATTGAGAGCTTCCACAAACATAGTGAAGAGGTCAGAGGGGCGTACTCAGCGTTCAAGGCGTGTCCCACTCCACAAAATAAAGACAACTGGATAACCCAGAAACAAGCTTTTGAGGAATGGGCCAAAGTAAAGGAAAACATGTCACGAGCTGATTGGGAGGCAAAACTGTATAAATTCGAGGATAAGGCGGGGAAAATCCTGGCAAATCTAGCAAAGGGTAGAATGCCTTCCACGCTGATAGCGACAATGAGGGGAGGGAATGGTCTGTCCACGTCTGATCCCTTAGAGATTATCAAAATTTTGGGCGATTACTTTGCCATACTCTATGGCTCCCCGGTGGATTCTGATGAAGGGGGAGGGGGAGAGTGGATTAAAGGAATTGGGCTCCCAACACTATCAGAAGAAAGTCTGTATTCACTGAATGCGAAGATTAGTCTGATAGAGGTTAAAGATGCTATATATGCTCAATCCGAGCAAGTCCCCGGGCCCTGATGGCTTTAGCGGAGGCTTTTATAAAGCACTGAAGGACCAGGTGGCACTGCATTTAATGGCTCTATTTAATAACTTATTAGAGGGAGACAAAATCCCAGATCAGATGAACACCGCCCACATTAAGTTAATACCTAAAGATAGCAAAAATTTAGATAACCTGGGAAATTACCGCCCTATTTCTTCAATTAACCTAGACTTGAAGCGGATTTAAAAAATTTTGGCAAACAGGCTGGCCACGATACTACCCTCTTTAATTGATAGTCAACAGGCAGGATTCGTGAAGGGGCGCTCAGCTGTGGGGAATATACGGAAAGCCATGTTGGTGGTAGACGTAATTAGATCAAGAGGGAGTGATGGATCTAGTACTAGACACAATTGGCTTACAGGGACCGTTTAGATTTTTTGTCCATAGTCTGTACTCCAATCCCAGATTTTTATCGGCTGTTTTTAACCTGGGAAAGGGAACTCGGCAGGGATGCCCTTTGTCGCCGCTGCTTTTTGACCGGGCAATTGAGCCACTATCCCGATTTCTAAACAAAGGGGGAGGATATTCAGGAATAACAGTAGGAGATACAGAACAGAGAGTTACATCTGTTTGCAGACGACATTCTACTATATCTTGATAACCCACAGAGGGACCTACCCACAGTATTAAGACATACTGAACAATATGGGAAGTTCTCGGGTTTCAAACTAAATAGGGGAAAATGTAATGTGCTATTTTTGAGAGATAATTCGCAAGATGACACAAGAATATGCTCCTCGCCGAGCCTATGAGGTATCCAGGTAGCGCCAAAGTGCCTGAAATATTTGGGAATACAAATAACAAGGACAATAGACCAGATATATCATCTAAACTATGACCCTCCGATGGAGAAAATAAAATCAGAACTGGAGAGGTGGAGAAACCTACCTTTGTCATTACTAGGCCGCTGCCACCTGGTTACCCATTACAAACTTTGCCACTATTATTGAGGCGTGAAGATGTGGACAGATGAAATAAGGCATTCTCAAATTTCATATGGAGAGACAAACGTCCAAGAATTAGGCTTCGTACACTGATGTCTCCCAAGGAGTGGGGAGGGCTGGGTGTCACGGGTGGCACGGATGACAGGGTGGAGGCCACGCGCAGACGGTCCCAGCGTTTGGCCAATCAGCCATAAGGTTTGAGGACGGTCCGTCTTTCAGGGGCATTTACCTTCTGGGTAGATAAAGAGAAGGTATGATAAGATCTCCCTATCATGGGGAGACGGCTGGGAAGGTCTTGTGCTCGGTCTGGTTTCTACACCAGTATTCTGGGTCTCTAGGACCCAGCAGGTTCTTCCCTCCTTTATAAGGAGTTTCATTGCCCTCCCTCGGTGCAGGTGATATTTCCTTGTGGACTCATTATCCTTGCTCCAAGCAGAAGTTGAGGTTGTGGAGGTTGCTGTGCTCTGCTGCAAGATAAGTGTTTTCTTTCCCCATTGTCTGTTTTTCCTTGTGTTGTCTTTAGTTGTTAGTGGAGGGGTCTAGTGAACCTCTCCATCTGATCCTTAGATAAGGTAGTGCTAGGATCAGAGAGGGACGAGGTTCGTGGTCGGCGACAGTTGAGGAAACTGTATAGGGACGTTAGGGCAGACAGGGTCAGCCCTAGTAAGACTAGGGGTCACCCTCTTCCTCTTGTGCCCATAGCTTTAGGGACTCCTTATTCCCCCCCCCGTCGTGGTCCTACGCTGGGTGCCTCTCCCGCTCCCAGCGTGACACTGGGTTTTTCTAATGTCAGGGGCTATAATCTAGCTTGTTTAACCAGGCACATACTGGACTGGATGAAGAGCTCCAGCAAATTCTCAGACTACAACTTAGAAGCAAATTTATGTAAGCCCTGGAGTTTAACTTCCTTACTACACACATCCGGTGTGAAGCTGCCACAATTTATAAAAAAGACGGCTATCTTTCGTGATACCATAGCCTCATGGAAGGCAGTCTGGAAAAAACTACGTTTGCCCTGGAAAGTTTCTAAGTATCTCGATTTGTGGACTCATCCAGATTTTCCCCAGGGAAGATAAAATAAATTGTTTGTAGCTTGGCGGGAGGGAGGCATTCACACAGTGAAGGATCTGTTCCACACCACGGAGACGAGATAGTTACAGGAAAGAGAACTACTAGATACATACAATCTACCATACATGCAGATCCTCCAATACTACCAAGTAAAACATGATGTTATGCAATATTTGGTGAAGGTGGAGGTGGAATACGTATTAAATATATGGGACGAATTGATGAAAATGAATGTAATAGAGATAACCGTTTCTTCCTTATATTCCATACTGGGAGAGCACCTGCTTCCACCTGGCCCAAAAAAAATGTACAGGGGATGGGAGAGACAGCTTAGGGATGAGGAAATAGACAATAAGATATGGATGGGGTGGAAGGCAGTTAGGAAGTACGTCACGAATGAACGCTGGAGAGATTCCTATTTTAGAGTTATACATAGAGCGATCCTAGGGTTTAACCTGTCACCAAACATCTCTCATTCTGACAGGATCCAACACTGTCCCAGATATAAAATTTGAGGGACAGACACGTACCACGGACTGTTGGACTGCACATCAGTTAGGACATTGTGGACGGGGGTAAAAGGGACATTCCATAAGATATCGGGTTCAGACATTCCTTGACGCCGACAACATGGATCTTGCATGATCTGGGACAGGTCACCTTGAAAGGAGGCAGCTTACCAGTCTTCCACATATTAGCTATAATAATGAAGAGAATTATTCTAAAACAATGGCTGGATCCAAGACCCCTGACATTGGGAAAGGTGATCACAGCGGTAAAAAGAGCGATGATATCGGAACAGGTATTAGCGGTAAAGGGTAAAGAAAAAGAACCTGCCAAATTCTTCACTAAATGGAGAGATTTTATAGGCTCTCAGCTTTCAAGGGATGATATCAGACGGGTAGTCACGCCTTTTCAGAACTCCGGCTGGTATTGCTTAGAGGACTTGAAGGGATCTCTTCGACCACTTAGAATCAACCCTAGATAGAAAGAATAGGGCTTAACATACATATATTAAAGAGAGGAAAAGGATTTGTTATAGAAGAGTATTGTCAAACTGAAGAGGTTTTCAAACTAGAAGTATCACCATTACACCACATGAAACGTATTACATTACAGGGCAAAAGCCGAAAGGTGAAGATATGTGGACTGCATTGTAAACGACAAAGGGGAGGGAGGGGAGGGTGGGTTTGGGCGTGAGGTTGGGAATGGTTGTAAGTAGATTTATCCTGCATTTTCTGAGAATTTATGCTGTACACTTGTTTTATAATGTTGGAAAATTTCAATAAAAATTATTTTGAAAAAAAAAAATTGGGATCAGCAGAGCAGCAGCTCTCAGTGCATAAGGGTGATCTCCTGCGCTGCCTCTGGAGAGTCTCACCATAGTTGGCTACCACAGACTGGGTTCACACAGCTTCCCCTAATTAAAGCAGAGGGAGATCTGTACAGACAAGATATCAGCTCTCTGATAGAGAACTGGGTTGCCCCTATAAACATAGGCATTGGATCACATTTTAAATTGTAATTACATCTGCTTGCTGCCATCTGTTAATAACTTGCCCAACCCCGGGGCCGTGGGGTACTCGGAATCGGGCTAACAGTTCTGCCAGGGGAGTCACAGGGGTCAAGACCCAGCTTCCGTGACCCCGGGAAAGTCGGTATTACTGTCTTGCTGGAGATCAGGTTCTGTGATGTGTTGGATGGGAATTAAGTTTGTAGGGGAAATGTTCGTGACGCCACCTACGGTACTCAGTCAGCATGGATCAACACTGCAGGTCAGACTACCAGGGTTGTTGGTATGGCAGCCTGATGTCGTCACTCCCCGTAGGTGGAGCAGTACCCCGGGGCAGACGTGTTTATTAGCAAGAGTGTGTAAGGCCCTGGTTGCGCTGGGCCTGTGTGTCTCAGTTGCAGTGGCAGTCAGCGGCTCTGCAGGCGGGAGAATAACACAGTGCTGGAATTCTGCACCCGGTTTACTCACAGAGGTTGCAAATGGCCACCGGGTGATTCTGTCTACCAAGTCCAGTCTGGCATGTCCACAAGGAACCGTGATAGCTCACCCAGGACCGCTTTGTGTTCCTCCCTGTTCTCTGGTCACTCACCCAGCGCTACTTCTTCAAATCTCCTGTTAGCGCCTCCGCATGCAATGCCCCGATATAGCAGCCAGGGGTCCTGTCGGGCAACTGGTACCTGTTTCCTGACCCTAGTTCGGCTGCCTTCTCAGCAGGTGCGTCAAGTTGCGGCCACCACTACTGGAGAGTTCTTCCTCCGGTTGGGTGGTTCAGGCTTAAAACATCCGTGCCATGCTCAGGGCTGGTTCCCTGGTTCTTGACAAACCCCTCCGTCCGACTATCTTAGTCCCGGATCTGGGCATCCAGGCTGTACTCCCTTCACCTGTGCCCCTGCGGTTCTCTCTGTTCTCGCCTGCACACTTGGCTTCAGCTGGCTCCTCACTCAACAACTAACTACTCACTCACTAACTAACTTCCCACCATCTGTACTTCCCTTGTCTGATTTTGACTGGGTCCTTCCCCCGGGTTCGCCCATGGTCCCCTGGGACTTAGGATGTGTGGGTGTGTTTGGTGGGGGCCTAGGTTCACCATCCCGTTTCCCTTAGGACTAGGACACCACACCCGTTCAGTGAGTGAAGTACCCTTTTTTGGCGACCAGACCAGTGGGGCGCCACATTATTATTCTCCTTCATAAATTTAACTCATCTTGGACTTGTCAGCCTTATTCCCTAGCCACTTACTATAAACAAAATCTAGTATTTCCTTCAAGCAACCTAACACTCTTGATAAGATGAAACGTTAAAGGGGAGATTTTTGTACTGTCCCTGCTCTTCTACACGATGAAGCAGAGCAGGACACTACAGCTTTAGGATTTATAGATCGCTTATAAATCAATAAAATCATATCTGCTCCGCAACACTCACCTCTCCCTTCGGGGACAGAGAAATTCAGCCTCCAGCTCCAGCAGAGATCAGGAGGTGTGGTGGGGTGTATACCCCGGGGGCTCCAGGATCATCTTGCATTCATGCCCCCTCACACGTCTGTATGGGCAGGGGGCATGGCAGGGGCATGGCCACCGGCCCCTTGGTCACACAACAATCTTGCCCCTGATATACCATCCTACGTAATGTTATAACAAGGGTGTTCTCCATTCAAATAGCAATCATGTCACCAAGCAGATATAAATATACTCTGTGATTCTCTGCTGTACAATGATATGATGGTGCATAATGTGTAATATCATTGTCAGGCTAGGAGCAAAGGCAAAGCATTACATTGCTTCCTGTCCCCTAAAACTTTAGCACTATGCATGATTTAATTTCTCTGTCCCCGAAGGGAGGGGTGAGTACTGAGGAGCAGATATGATTTTGTTGATTTCTAAGTGATCTATAGATCCTAGGGTGGCAGGGACAGTACAAAAAAATTTTATCTCCCCAAAGTTACCCTTTAATTACTCCTTTCAGCTTGTCAGGATGCAGAAAGCTTAACAAAGTTACAAGTGAATTCATTATGATGGTAAAATCGGCATTAGAACACACAGAAGCATACCCAAAAACCCCGCCGCAACCACCCAGGCTGACTTGGATAAATGTCTGAAAAGACAAGCCTCTGCCACAGGAGCAAAAAAGTCTACACAAGTGACAGGCCCCACACAGGAGCCTTCCTCAGATACAGACATGGACAGCAGACTCAGATACGGGGTCTACGAATAAAGAGCAGCCAGTGACGCACTCTTTTATTAAACAAATCCAGTCGAAGGCCCTTGAACCAATAGGAAGAGAACTCAATGACATTAAACAAGACCTATCCCAAAAAGGTCATAGGCTAGAGGTGTTAGAAACCACACAGTCGGCAGCCTCCCAGCACACGAACAACTTGCTGATGAGCCTCAAAACACATGAGGATGAGGTCCATATCATATATTCCACACTGGAGGACCATGAAAACCAGGAGCGCAGGAATAATATAAGAATAGAAAGTCTTCCGAAGTCGGTAGCATTTGAGACTCTGGGGAAGGTGGCGTCTGAAATTTCTGCTCCCTAATTTCTGGAGCAAGATCCTCAGAATCTTGAAATGCTCCAATTTCATAAAGCGCTGAGACCCAAGCCCAAACAGAATGATCCCTTCGCGATGTCCTATGCTGATTTGTGGACTATAGAACCAAAGACTTACGACTGAAACATGCCAGGGAGACTCAAGAAATTAGTTATGAGTGAGCCCAGATAAGACTTTATCAAGACCTCTCAGCAATCACACTAAGAAAGCAAAGACTACTCAAACCCTTTACTGAGGGGGTGTTAGAGAAAAACATGAGATACAGGTGGCTCTTTGCTTGATACAGGTTTTCCCCGGAGGATAAAAGATTTCAAGCAAGAACATCTGCCGAAATCTGTGACATCTGTAAATTCCTGGAGATCACGCTTGAGAGCTACACAGACCTTGAAGCTTTCCACTCTGTATTACTGCATCTGCTCCTCCTTTCAACGCCTTGGCACGTAACACTAATGCAGAAATCCCAACGAGCCAGACGCAAATCTGGCAAACTGACCCCCTTAAAGGAAATAGACACCTGAGCTGTATTATGGTTTACCTCTCCTGACACACCACGCTCTGCCTCCATTGCCACGGATGTTAACCCTGACTGCCAAACTTCCCCCTATACCCACAGACATTGACTCGACAGATATTGGAACATATTACAATATACCTATGCTTTACCCTTTGGAATCCTTTACTTTAACCGCAGTCACACAACAGAACATTTATTGAGCAGAACTGATTATTTGGTCATGGAAAATATATTTGTCCATCTGTAAAACAGTGTACTCAGCACACATGAGGATGTATTTGGTGCAATATGCCCTTGTGACATGTAAATGAGATACTGATTTTATGAGAATAATTTTAATAATAAAGAGAATTTTTTTTGTATATATAACTTGTTGGTGTATAATTGACTATAGATATCAGTGTACCCTGATGGGAATCATAGGTATCTTTGTTGTGGTAGTCACAGAACAGAGCCTGAGGAGATACCATGCCGCCCAAGTAGCACAGATAGCCTACCACTCCTCTATTACTCGCACGTGCTTAGGAGATCGCCCTGGTTTTAACCAGGATGCAGTGGCTGTCCCACTAATCTTACCCTGATCAACCCCTAACTTGGGTAGCCATTTTTTTTTTGTTGTTGTTGCCTCTCTGGTACTTGATCCCAACTGTTTTATGAAGCTGACCTGTTTAATTTGTTACTAGTTTCACTTGTTGTACTAAGTTGTATTGCCTTCCTTCTCGAGTTGGCGGATACCATTTTAACGGGAGATCACCTTATTCTTGATCTCCCCAACTGAAAAAGTTATGATGTTGTTTACCAACTTGTTTTTTTTCTTTTCTTTAGATCTTTCTCTCAAGTTCTTCAACCTCAACCTGCGGCGCTACTCTATCCTACCCCTTGCTCCCCTGCACCTTGGAAAGGCCTTGATCGAGCAGCGCTAACAAGGGTCATTCCATGTCAAGTGAACCAATGATTTTTACCTCTATATTTTTAATTCTTTTGAGATTTTGTTATTTGAAAATAGCATGTCAGAGAATGCAAGATGTGAAGAAAAATAAATTCTAATTTTTTTAAATTGATTTTCAAAGTTTCAAAAAAGTGTGAATTTCGGTGTTGCTTGCTTTTGCATTTCTTCTCATAACTCAGGCTAGAAAAAAGAGAAAAACAAAATAAACAGCATTCTACTCAGAACAGTACAGGCTTTCACCAGATATGTCACAAGAGCATCTATGTTAATAGCCACACCTGTACCAAACTTCAAGTTAGGATGTCGATGGGATCATATTTAAAAATATATAACTATTATAGCGTCAATTTGAAAATCTTGAATTCAGATCTGTTCAGCCTATGGTCTAAAAGTGTGGGGTGTATATTTACCAATTAATCCTGGATTTTTAGATATTACTGTATTATTTTATTATGTTGCAGCTTAGAAGCAGGAGAGGACAGAAGAGAATGCTTTGTTAGGTCTCAATTCAAGAATGAACAGGGGTAGACAGTGAATGCAGAGCAGATGACAGGCCAGCAGCTCTGTCAATCATGTTAAGTATCTGCCTACCACAGAGTCAGGAAGTAAGAAAGAGCTTCAGAGCTTCCATGTCTTGACATACTTGGACATGTTCACTCTTGAACAAACAATAGTCTCTATACAGGCATCAACGGAGTCGGTGTGCTACAATATTGGTGAGCGTGTTTAAAGTTTGAGTAAATTTATATTAATAGTTTAATGCTTTTCTTATTAAGGGCTAATACACACACAGCGCTATTCAGAGTGATCATCATTCAGAAAAACGCCCCCCATTCATTTCATATGGTTAAACACATGCAGTGTTTTTTGAAGCACTCAGAGAGTGAGTAAATCACTGCTTGCACTACTTTTTGATCGCTGCAATAAACGCAGCATTTATCACTATTTTATAAAAAAAAAAGCTGCCACCGTTTTCACTAGCAATTAAAAAAATTAATGCAGATATAGTGAAAACTCAGTAGAAAAATGCTGCCAACGATGTCAGAAGGATCGCAGTCACGTGACATAGGTAACAATCTCGTTCACCTATATCCTAGCGTGTGAAGCGGCCTTTAGGTCGGTACAAGATTGGATGCTTCATATAAATCCATCAATCAATGCAGGTATGAACATTTGTGACAGTTGTAGAAAGCAACTTGCAAAAGAGAAAAATACTCTGCAAGCAGAAAACTCTGAAGAACCTGTAACTTCCAACACAGGATTTTAAAGAAATAAAAAAAATGTGATAGGTCCCAAGTTGAATCTCTGTACAAATATAACCAAGAACACAAGTAGTACACATGCATTTTTTCACAATTTTATGGTAAATCTCATTTTATTGAAATTAAGAATACAAAACATACATATAAAATCCTTCTTAGTATAGGGCTTTACATGTCAAGAAATTGTAGTATAAAGACAAATCTCGATATTGGGTTCAACTTTAAACAGGTGTCAGCTTATTCAACTAAATCATCCCCTGATGACACAAATATTAAAATATAAATTGTATATTTTAAACAAACCAAAGTATTATACTTTCTAAGGGTTATAATATGATCTAATCATGAGAGGGCATGAGCCTCACTAAAGTTTTTCAGTAACCCTGTATCACTACCATCGTATAGTCCTGTGATTTAGGTTGTTACCACCTGTGGCCCGCAATCACGGGGCCCAGGCTGTTCTGGACTACATCCAGGGCTCCAATAAGGTGAGCCTTTTATGGAAAGACTTCTTATAACTATAAATTTTTCATACTATTCTGTGTTCATCAAATTTCGAGAGGGATGGTCTTGGAAAAACCATATATACTCTAAAGAAGGGTTGAGTAAAGTGGAAGATAAAAAAGGAAAAGAAAACGGGAGAAAAGAAAAGGAAGAAAGAGGAACCAATAGAAGTGCCAATGACAAAATCGGGGAAAGTAAAGCCATGTACAGAAAGAGGTATGGAGTAGGGAAAGGGAGAATACAGGTCAACCTGACTCCCCGTCGGCCAAAGGCCCAGCCACTATGTCTCTGAAGTCATCAGAGTCCTGGAAAACTATCCATGAAAACCAAATCTCAGAAAATTTGTCACGGGATCCAGATGCATCTGCTGAAAGCTCCTCCATACGATATATGTCCATCATTTCCCTGAACCAGTCAAGCAAGGATGGAACCCGAGTTGATCTCCAAAGCCTCGGGATTACAGCGCGAGCAGCTGAGACACAAAATCGGAGGATATCTCTCTTCTGAAGTCCAATAGGACCAGGGAAGATGGAGAGTAGTGCCGACTCTGGGCAGCATTCAGCATGTTTACCCGTTATCCGGGTGTATGCATTATAAACCTCAGACCAGAACCGCCGGATTCCAACACAGTTCCACCAAATGTGCAACATTGTACCTATTTCTTCTCTACAACGCCAACATGCATCAGGAGTTCCAGGGAACATATTCCGCAGGGTTGCTGGACATAAATACCATCTGGTGAGCAGCTTGGAGCTTCTCTCTTGCGCTAGACAAGCACTGGCTAATTTGTGGGTAAATAAAAAGCTTTTCTGCCAATCACTATCTGAGATATTACTTTCCAGCTCCCTCTCCCATGCACGCTGGAAATACGGAGTGCCCTGATCTCTCATGGAGCTTAAAGTCTGGTAAAGGGCCGAGATTTTTCGTCTCGGGGGCGACTCAAATTTAAATAACTTCTCCAATATGTTGGGTTCCAATCTCACCCTGTACGACTGATCAGCTGAATATATATATGCTCTGAATTGAAAATATTCGAACCATCTAAGTGGCCTTGAGGGGTCTCTTGATTGTAGCTCTACCAAAGGAGGTAAATCGCCATCCGATAAAGTCTGTCCCACTCGGGTGTCATTCACACTCTGCCAGCATAAAAATCTCTGTCTTCTAAGTCCAGGTGGGAAAGATGGGTTGGAAAAAAGGGGGGTCAAAGGGCTAAGTCTATCATCCAAACAAAGTGTTTTTGTCACATAGTGCCAAACCTTCAAGGTCGTCCGGGTCATGTCCATCAGGGGTTCCACGTCTGTAAAGTCTCTTGAGGAAATCCAAAGCAGATGTTTCAGCTGGACCCCCAGGCCCTCCTGCTCCACCTCCACCCATTTTTTGGAGGACTCACAGTAGTGCCAATCCAAAGCTCTAACTAGTGAGGAAGCCAGAAAGTACGTCTGCACGTTGGGCAGTCCGACCCCTCCTTTGGACTTAGGCAATGAGAGAATATTCATCCGTATTCTGGGTCTCTTACTTCCCCAGACAAATCTACGTATCATAGATTGTAATTTGGAGAAAAAGCCTATATCAACTGGAACGGGGACCGCCTGAAAAGTATATAGAAGTCGAGGTAAGACATCCATTTTGACCACATTCACCCTCCCGAACCAAGACAATTTTAACTGTCGATATGATGTAAATGCCTTCTCTACACTATTCAAATGGCGGAAGCATTGTCATTGGCCGATTTCAAAATATGAAAAGGAGGCATACAGACACTTGAATAACAAGGTCTGTTATAAAAAGTTGACGTTTAATCCATCTACCGCCTATTATGAACAACTAAGTAAAATATTGAAAACGGCAAATGACAATGGAACCATTACATTAGAGTTGATGTCAGCAATGTCAGTTGCGGATCCTGTAGTTCCTACTATGTATTTTTTACCGAAAGTACATAAAGACATAGTCACGCCACCTGGACGACCTATTGTTTCGGGGAGAGGCAACTTCCTAGAAAATGTAGGGAAATGGATAGATACAAAATTAGAACCGTTAGTTGAGAACCTCCCCTCCTTCATTAGGGACACAGGTGAGTTCTTGAAGAGGATCGACTCCCTCCAACTTGATGATAAGGCCATGCTGGTAACTTGTGATGTCGAATCATTATATACCAGTATAAAGCATACAGACAGCCTTAGAGCCGTACGTTTTCTTCTGAATATGTCCTCTCTCCCGGTGGACATCATATCCCTTATCATGGAACTCCTGGAGTTCAGCCTAACACACAATTTTTTTACTTTTAAGTGGTCCTTCTACCTACAGCTCCAGGGCACTGCGATGGGGGCGTCCTTCGCGCCCTCATACGCTAACTTGTTCCTGGGGCTGTGGGAGAGGGACCTCTTTCTGTCAGATGGACTGCCGTCGATGTGCCGCGTCAGTTTTTGGGCGCGGTACATCAACGACATTTTTATCATCTGGCAGGGATCAGAATTTGAGCTGAATTTACTTATAGACCAGCTCAACATTAATGAGGTTAATGTTAAGGTAACATACCAACATAGTAAAGACAAGGTTGAATTCCTGGATGTTTCCGTGGTGAGAGATTCTGGTGGGTGCCTGCAGACAGACATTTATAGAAAACCGACATCATCTAACTCACTCTTACATGCCTCTTCTTCCCATCCACCCTATATGATTAAAGCTGTACCCGTAGGCCAATTCCTACGTCTTCGTAGAATCTGTTCTTCAGACGCTGACTATCAGACTAGAGCCGAAGAGCTTAAATGTAGGTTCCAAGAGAGAGGCTACAGCAATAGGGCAATTAAACATGCTGCCAATCGGGCTAAACATATATCCCGCAATAAATTATTATACGGCCAATCGAAGCGAGCTAATGATACGCACGTGAGATTTGCTACATCATATAATGGTCAGTTTGACGCTATGCGTAAGTGCCTTGAAAAAGCTTGGCCCATATTACAAACTGACACAATTCTATCACAAATAATACCGCAAAGGCCGATGTTGGCGGCCCGTAGATCAAAAAATCTCCGTGATTACCTAGTTCATAGCCACTATAACCGTAGGGAGGCCACCACTTTCCTTGATCATTTTCCTCGAAGGGTAGGATGTTCCCCATGCGGTAAATGTATATCATGCCCCAATATTGAGAGAGCAGACAGCTTCTTAAATGTGGCAGGCACAAAAACGTATAACATTTTTAGAAAAATCACCTGTAGCACAACAGGAGTTATCTATTACGCGGTATGCCCTTGCCCTAAGATATATGTAGGCCTCACTCCCCGTGCCCTAAAAATTAGAGTTAGGGAGCATGTCCTTAACATAAATGGGGCAGAAGGTTGTTTGGACCCATCCACTTTAAAAACTCTTCCTAGGCACTTTTTTGAATTTCATCAGTGCCGGGGTGATCTACTCAGGGTAAGGGGAATAGATGTGATAGACTTAGGTATTCGGGGAGGTCCGGTAGCAAGAAAATTAGCCATGTTGGAAACAAGGTGGATTTGGACTCTCGGTACTCTTCAACCTGGGGGACTCAATGAAAAGATCAGTTTCACCCCGTTTCTTTGACTTTGCATACTGCGGCTGTAATAATTGGATGACCTAATCAGGTTTTCTTTTTTATATTTTAACAGGCTCACCCTATGTGTTTTGGAAACCATGTATCTTGACAAATAAATGACATCTAAGAAGTAAAATCATTACCAGGACAGAAATTGTGGAACTATACAGAAACTTTAGCTTTTTATTTAATATAAAGTACAAATGTAGAATTTGTTTATACATGGATGCATCTCTAAATTGTATGTGCTGTTTGAAGGAATTCATCTGGTAGTATATATAAGTATAATCCAAGATGATTGTATGTATTCATCTATTTTTGATACTACAGCTCTGAATTGTATTTAGTCCAAAATGATTGCAGATGTATCTATGTGGAATAAGCATTATACCTATATTGATCTCTTTTCTATTCTTCCCCTTGCATGAAGTTTTGTGATCTTTCCACCTTTGTTTGTTGTCCTGGAGACAACAATATGTTACTGCAGTAACTATAATAAGTATGTGCCCCAAAAAAAGATGGCGGCGGCAGCGTCTCACTGGCAGGCGTCATGTCCTGGGCGTGCCCGCGGTCTCCATGGTGCAGCGTCCACAATAACCTTGTGGCCGCTCCTATGCTGACGCGAGCGGGCCGGATATGACGCCACCACACGTATGGTCACGTGCGCGCGAGTACCGGCGTTTTCATTGGTTAGTGCGGGTCACATGCGTGGCCACGCCCACCGGTGTTGCGAGACAGTCCCGCACTCCTGGCCGCATTTACATGATGTGCACGCCGCCTGACAGGTGATACATGGCTCCAATTAATAGGGAGGCCTTTTTAAACCGAAATCTCACTGCCACAAGGTGCCCCCTGATGAAGGCCAACGAAACGATCGTAGGGGTCTGTGGTCCCCCTCTGTGTAGTGACTGTTAATTATACTGAACCTATAACCCGGTTACAAAGGCTGATGGTTGATTCTTTCACATTGAACCCATTATACTCAACTAATATGTAAAAAATGTGAATTCACTTATAAATGTATTTATTTGGGAAAGTATCTGTTTGATGTATATGTAATGTGAGCTACTTGTGCACACTACCTTATCTCTGTAATTTATGTATTATGGAGTGTCCTATTCTGTACAAACATGTATGCACAATTGTGTGCATGTAGTATTTACTATGTTGTGCTTGTAAACATTTATTACCTCAGCCTTTTTTGTACCTTGTATTATGTATATACAACTACATTCTATAACCAGGAACACCTGAGGGGCCCACTCACCATGGGTTGGTGAACCTGTTTGTTTGTTCGTCCACCATCTTTTAATAAGTTTCTCACTTTTGCAATAAAAGACGTTTTGGTCGTAATTTTCCCCCTTGAATTGGTACTATAAGTACGACCTAGTCTTGTGTCCATGGAGTAGTGCTCCCTAGAATAAGTGGGGTTACAGAAAGGCACTAATATTATGAAGGTATTTATATACTATTCAAATGGGGCTGGTAATTAACATTAAATAATTGTTTAAGATCGTTTGGTATAAGGATTCCTAAGTACTTGATGGCCTCTCTCTTCCACTTGAACGTGAACTGTTTAGAAAGATGGGACACTAAATCTCCAGGCAGAGATATATTGAGTGCCTCCGTCTTGGAACAATTCACTTTAAAATTGCTCAATTGCCCAAACCGATCAAACTCCTTTAAAATAGAAGGTATGGATATCAAGGGCTGTGAGACATACAGTAGGAGGTCATAGGCGAACAAGGCCAATTTATGGTGGTTCTGTCCCAGCTTGATCCCATGTACGCTTACATTAGCCCTAAGTGCCGTAGCTAGGTGTTCCATTACAATAATGTACAGCAGAGGTGACAAAGGGCATCCCTGTCTTGTACCGTTTGCAATATTGAACGAAGAGGATAAGGATCCTCCTATCCTCACCTTGGCAGAAGGGAAGGAATATAAGGATAGGATTCCGTGCAAGAACCGAGGTCCCAGGCCAAGTTGTATCAGCGCCTCCTTCATAAACCCCCAGTAGACTCTGTCAAAGGCCTTCTCAGCATCCACCGAAATTAGGCCTAGTGGAAGTGAGCTGCTTTTGGCCTTAGCAATAAGGAGCAGGGTTCTAATAGTGTTATCCCTAGCCTCCCGGCCCCTGACAAAGCCCACCTGGTCTGCATTAATTACAGAAGGGAGAAGTGGAGCCAATCAATCAGCCAGTAATTTAGAGAAGAGTTTTACATCCACATTTAGTAACGAGATCGGCCTATAGTTCGAGACCAAAGATGGATCTTTTTCCGGTTTAGGGATGACGCTGATATGGGCCTCCGAAGATTGAGGCACAAAATCCGAACCCTGAAGTATTGCATTAAAGGCCGTCAACATCACTGGGGCCAGCTGGGACTTGAGTGTTTTATAAAAATTAGGCAAAAACCCGTCTGGACCCGGGCATTTCAATGTAGGGGTAGATTGAATAGCCCGCAACAATTCTTCCTCAGTGATATCTTCGTCTAGTATTGCTACTGTTTCTTTAGCCAAAGATGGGATTCCAGTCTGGGCAATGTATTTTTTAATCTTATCCGATAACTCAGAGGATGGGAGATCGGAGAAATGTCCCTTGATATTATATAGTTCACTATAATATTTCTTAAATTCCTCCAATATTTCGGTCGGTAAATACATTCGTCTGCCTTTGCTGGTTGATATATATGGGATAAAAGGCGGATTTAACCGAGGATGGAGCAGTCGAGCCAGAGGGCGCCCGCATTTGTCCGAATTGGAGTAGAAATAACTTTTGGATTTTTCAGTGTAACTACGGTATTTTTGGTCCAGTAAGTTTTTAAGTTCTGTTTTTTTTAATGTCAGGTCAGCCAGTGTCAATTTCGATAAATTCCGTTTGTGTAGGATTTCTAAATTATGTATCTGAGAGAGGAGATTCGCCACTTTTTCTGCGTTATTTTTCTTTAGATGGGAACCATGTTTTATAAAACACCCCTCAAGACACATTTCAGAGTTTCCCACTTAGTGGGTGAAGGTGTGGGGTCAATCGCGTGGTCCCGGCCAAAGAATTGGATAGTCTCTCTAACCACTGACATACATAGCTCATCCTTCAATAAATGGTCATTTAGTCTCCAAGTCCATGGTCGTCTATTAGTGTCAGGGAGTGTAAGAGACAGAAAGGTGGGGACATGGTCAGAGAGAAAAATGTCCCCTATAGTCGCCTTAGGGTTCCAAGATAGTAGACTATGACTCATAAAGAATAAATCAATTCTACTATAAGAATTGTGTATTGGAGAAAAATATGTGAAATCCCTCCCCTGAGGATTTAAAATCCTCCAAATATCAACAAGCCTCAGAGTGTGAAGGAACCCTTTCAGGGAAGTAAGTTTTTTGTTAGGGATGGGTCTCTTACCCGAAGATGAATCAGCTACAGGGTCCAGGGTGAAATTGATGTCCCCACCGATGACGACTGGTCCCTCTGCGAATTCCGACAGGCGCATTAGGTACAATTTGCACGTTTTTGTCTGGAATCTATTGGGTAAATACCAGGTAGCAGCAGTTAATAATGATCCGGCAATTCTCATCTTAAGAAACACATAACGACCCTGTGGATCTATGCATACGTCTAGGATCTCGTGAGAAAGTGATCTGTGTATCGCAATGGAGACCCCTTTCGTCCTTGCCTCCGGGTTGGTGCTGTGATGCCAAACCGAGAAGTATCTATTGCGGATATTTGGGACGTGTCCAGATTTAAAGTGAGTCTCCTGGAGCATCAGAATCTAGCACTTCTGTTTGTGAGCATAGTACAGGATCTGTGATCTCTTTTGGGGGGTGTTAAATCCCCATACATTAAGTGAGCAGATTTTTACAGAGGACATGGCCGACGAGGGGTCAGAAGGGAAAGTGGAAGTAAACAAAGAGGGAGAATAGGGAGATAAGCAAAAACAAGGAAAGAGCAAGAGCAGAGAAACCCAAGTATGAGGAAGATTGGAAAATTAGAGATGAATAGTGAAGGGGATGAGAAAAGAAACTACGAAGAATTCCCGGATTAAACCGAGATAACAATTTAGGGTGGCCTGTACGACCAGTCTATTCTGGGATCAGGAGACAGTCCCGGTACGGTGTAGCCTATCTATTTTGGGGTTGTCGCCCACGCCACGGGCTGGTACTTTTCAGATATCTGTGGGTACAGCCTTTATATTGGTAGTAACCTAATTAATCAAGTAAATTAAGAAGTCTATTAAGTCATGTATCAAATACAACTAAAGAATCTGAGTCGGTGCAAGGGTAATACCATACTCGGCAACATATAAAACAAGGTAATTAGTCATCAATATATGATACCATTTCAAATGTTTGCCCCTATAAGGTCATGAAGGTAATCTTGACGGCCTGATCCGAGGCCCCATCTGTGAAAAAGAGCAGTAATGGAACAAAAGGACAATGCAAGTATTAAACCAGGAGAGAACAGGGGACCCTCAGCACTCGCCCAACAATTCTCCTCTTTGTCTTCTATTCCTTCTCCTCCTGGAAGCCCCCCTCCCTCTCCTCCTTTTCTCTCTAAATGGTTCTGGAGCTTGTGGGATCCAACCGGGCTGAACGGTAAATCCCGGCCAATCCTCCATGTTTATATAGACTGAGGGAAGGCCTAGCGCAGCTGTGAATTCAGGTACTCCTCTTGAATGTGTAACATAGTGAGTCACTCCATCCTTCCGCACCTGAAGGCGGAACGGGAAGCCCCACGTGTAGGGCATATCCTGCTGTCTTAGAACCTCTAGAAGAGGGCGCAATGCTCTTCGTTTTTGGAGGGTGCGTCTCGATAAGTCAGCCAAGAGTTGAAGAGTATAATCCTGGTATCGTACCTGTCCCTTGGCTCTTGCTTTGGAGAAAATAGACTCTTTAATTCTATACTTATGTATCCTGCATACTACATCTCTGGGTCTATCTCCATCCGAGGGAGGGGGTCCCAGGGATCTATGCGCCCTATCGAACTCTAAGACCGAGTCCGAAGGTACTTCTCTGATGGAATTAAAAATGACTCTAAGGGCGTTATCAAGATCTCTGGGTCCAACACTCTCGGGGAGCCCTCTAATTCTGATATTGTTCCTCCTTTCTCGATTTTCGAGGTCCTCCATGGAGTCTAACATCCGTTCCATATGGGAGGCTTGTGCGTATACAGTGTCTTCAAGGGACTTCAATCTCTTATCTAAGCTTTGGGAGGACGTTTCATTAGAATCCACTCTAAGGCTCAGTCTGTTAACCTCCCCTTTAAGCTCAGAGGACTCTGCTTTAAAGGAGGCTTCCATCCGTGTTATAAAGCCCTCCATCTCCTCCCTGGTGGGGATGGCCTGGATCCTCAGCCTGGAGATCGTCCCAAATCTTCTGTCCCCCAGGGGCTGGTGGTGTCATTGAGAGACTAGGGGTTACAGGGTCTCCGGTATATGGTACAGTCTGTGTTAAAGCAGACACGGGCTGGGATGATTTACCCCATCCGTCTATAGAAGGACCCTGTCTATGATTGCTCTCTCCCCTCTTGCCTCTATATCCCCCTTCAACAGGGGCTGTGGATGAGTTAGCCATGTGTCTCCCTCTATTCCTGTAAACTCTCCTTGCAGACTCCGGTCTCCAGAGCACTCAGTGACCAGTTTATCTCCCATAATATCTATAGGGGGTCTGCAGCGTGTGTCTGTAGGGTCACTATTATTGTTGAACAGGGGCTCCTCTTCACCACACTGGGGGACTGGCAGTGTATGGGGTAGCAGGTCATCGCCCTGGACTCTTTTGGGCAGGCTGGATCCTGTATAAGCTGTAGTAGCGTCTATTGTATCCCCTGACATCAGAGCTGCAGGCTGCGGGGGAGGGAGGGGAGAGGCACACAGTACCGTGGCAGATCGGCGCTCTCCTCCAGTCTCCTGGGCTGCATCGAGCTGGGAAGTGGTAGATGCGGCCGCCTCTGCTGCATCTTCAGGTCTGCCCTTTGAGCTTTTCTGCGGGGCTCCCGACGCCATCTTGTTAGCTGTTAGCACAGCGTCCAGAGACCTGCTTCTAAGGTAGTGTGAAATCTTTGCCGCCGGCGGTATGGAAGGCTCTCTGGGGGGCTGGGATCTCACACTCTTTTTTTAGCCGGCATATATGGTATTTTCAAGGGCCCAGCACCGGCTGTATCAGCCCTATGGCGTATAGGGGACAAGAGCTCAGCTTCTCATCGTCTGAGCCCCGCCATGTCTAGGCCACGTCCTCTAGTGATGTTGTTTTAAACAGAGATCCAGAAGGCAGGACAGTCTGGTTTAGAGAATATATCCCAACAGTTCATAGAGTGAGTAAACTGACAGACCGATGAGGTGTAATAATTAGGTTTTGCAAAGGTGTTTGTAAACTGTTGAGCTGCAGCTCCCTTAACCTCGGGGGTTAATCTGAGAAGTCTGTAAAGATAACAAATTGGACAGTATACCAGCTCCCCTCTGCTGGCAACAGATGGTATAGTTCAGCAGATCTACCGCTGGGGGATCAGGAGATCCGCAAGGGAGCTCAGTCCTGCTCTCTAATGGCGGCTGGCCGGAAGTAGTTCTATCTCCCGCGCCTATGTACTCCCCGCGGTTCCCGGTTCTGATCATTTTATTCTGGAAATCTTCTTTAAACAGTATCTCTTTCCTGAGGCTGGCTCCAGCACTCTATCATAGTGCCTGCTTATACTGTGTCCTGTAGCCCCTGCTTTACTGTCTGTTCTTGTGGCTCTGCAGGCGGGAAAAGCCCAGTAATGGCGGCGCCTTCTTAAATGCGCTCCTCTGTAGATCTCCCCCAGCCAGCCGTTCCCCCTCCTCCTCTCTCCCCTTGCGGTCTCCCCCTCTGGGTAGAATAAATCAGTCCCGGGGTGTGCGGTCTCCTGGGGTCCTGGCCCACCAGGCAGAAGCAGATTGTCTTACCGGCGCGGCTGTCAGGGTGCCTCCCTCAGTCCGTTCTGCGCCTCCCGTCGGTCCCGGTGGCTCCGGAGCTCAGCCTCCTCTGTGTATCCTCCGGTATTAGCTCAGAGCGGCGCGGGAGCGCAGGTCTCACAGTGCTGGCGCAGATGGGTATTGCGGCAGGGGGGAGATTGTGGCGCCGGATAATATAAGCGTGTACGGCCGCTGGGAACCAGGTGCCCGTCAGGGAAGAGCTGTCCCTGTCACTAATGGCGGCCGGCCGGAAGTAGCGCCATTCCCCTTGGCTATGCGGCTCCCGCCGATCACTGCTCTGCCGGTGCTTCACTCCTTTCTTCCAGGGGCACACAGGGAATTGTGGCAGTGCTCTCCAGGGGCTGCGACCTCGGCCACCAGGGATCAGGTGGGGCTCCAGGCATCTTTTTCACAATTTTAAAACGTTTTTTTCACAATTGTGCATCAAAATTTTGAATTTGATTTCTCCAAAACAAAATATAAAGAAACATAGTCTTGTGACATATCAAATGAAAGCCCGTACCCTTCTGAGAAGAATGATGCCTCTCCCACCTTTTTAGCTTAATTCTAGCCCGGGATATGATAAATGTAAAGCCATACCAGGCCAAAATTCATGCTTTTTAAAACTTTAAATATCTGTAAAAAATTAACTGATGAAGAAAAAAATTCAAAACGTTTAATTTGTAATTAACTAAAGTTGCACTTCATAAAAAAATAAAATTCTAAAGACGTCAGGTAAAAAAAATATTCATATCTGGATCACTTGATATGGACCCACAATCGATTTACTACTTCCTAGATGATCACTACACAAAAGGTAATTAAATTTGTCACCCTGAACACAAATGGTTTTAACTCTCCGGCTACCAGGTACCTTACCCTACACATCTGAAAAAAAAGCGCGTAGATGAAACTCTTCTTCAGGATTCTCACTTCTTGAAAGAAAAACTACCCTCCTTTGATAAAACCCGTATGACAAGTGGCACCATGCAGTTTCGCCTAAGCCAAGAACTAAAGGGACCTCTATTGCCATAGCAAAGGATATTCACTTTATAATACACAACACATTACAGGACCCAGAAGGCCGATTTGTCATTATCAAGGGTCTCATGGCAGGCACTATGGTTACCATCTGTAGCCTTTATGCACCAAACACAAAGCAAGTTAAGTGGCTCCTTGCAGTCCTTACAATGATTTGAAACTTCCAGAAAGGATCTCTCCTAATAGGAGGGGACATTAATGTAGCTCTGGAACATGCCATTGACACGACCAAAACAAAAAGCGCAATTGCTAGTAGAGACCTAGCTAGAATCAGAGCGACGCTACATTCCTTAAACTTATTAGACAGTTGGTGCTACCTTAACCCGAACACAAAACCCACAGTCATACTTACCACTAAAATAATTAGACACCTGACACTTGCTTTGATGGATCACAAATTGGCCGTGTGGCTTTATTAAGGTATAAATTTTCTTTATTAAAATATTCAAATAAATATTTATCTTAAAACTCTGTTTAAAAAAAAAACATCCATAAATACCATGTAATTCCATAAACTTTTAGTACCAACAAATGGGCCAAAACCCTCCCAAATGCAATTGGGCGATTTTACCCCTCTAATAAGATCACACGACAGGGTGAACATAAAAACAAGCAGAAAACAAAAATTGCAAGACAGCCTCAAAGAGCCGTTTAGTCGTTTTTTTTTATTATTATATTTATTATTTAAAACAGAAACAAATAACAAGAAATATAAAGAAAAAACAAAAGGGGAGAGGAGGGTGGGAGTTTGAAGTCCTGTCACAGTCTGATGACCTGACAGGATGACATCAGTATAAATACCATACCCCAATTGGCGCCCAACCCAGGTGACCAATCAGGGACTGTCACCAGGGAACATCTGGCAGTTGCCAAGGGTCACAAAACAACTGCCAGAGGACAACTACACCTGATAGGCTCAGCTGTAAACAATCCCCGATTGGTCAAACACTCAGCCACTGACAGACTCACTAAAGTTTTCTGTCAGGGTTTGTGCAGTCATGTTGCTCCCTCCAAAAGCTTAGGGAGCAATCCATTCTTCTCAAAGCCTCCTAATTTGTACCATAGACTAGACTACTTATTTGTTCCTAGAATTCTACTTCCCAACGTTAAACAGGCAATTATCACAGCCTCCCTCTTTTTGGATCACTCATTGGTTGCCACATAATTAATCCTTTCCATACCAATTCGTCGCTGTATAATGTGGCAATTAAATGAGTCACTTCTAGACTCCCCTGCCAACAAAACCCGCATCTCTGAAGCTTTGTCATTCTATTTTGACCTAAATTATACAACTGATATCTCGGACCCGCTGCTCTAGGAAGCACATAAGGCAGTTGTACATTGGGAGTTTATATCACTCACCTCCTACATTAACAGACTATAAGGTCATAAAGTTACCTCGTTACACACGAATATTATACGTCTCGAATCCCAACATAAGAGGTCTCTGGAACAACAAACTAATTGAATTAACTAAAAAACAACAAGACTTCAAAGACAGTCTTAACCTAAAATCAGCCAATTGCTACTACTCATTTTAAACCCGCATATTTGTCCATGGTGACAAAGCCACCAAACTGACAATGTCACTTATTCATAAAAGGCAGGCCCGGACAACTATACAATCAATTAAATCCAAAACAGGCACCAAAACCCCATATTATTTACATACAGAGGAGGATTTCTTGCAGTATCATTAAAATGTATACCACATTACCACATACACCAGCTAGACACCAGTTCAGATAAGTCTCACAGATGGCAGACTACTAGAGATTTTTTGAAAACCCTCCCACTCCCCAAACTCACTGATCATCAGATACAATACTTGTCTTAACCATTCTCCCTCGGGGAACTCTGGTCAGCCCTGTCGAAGTGCCCAAAAGGTAAAGCACCAGGCCCAGATGGCTTGCCAAATTATTATTATAAAACCTTTTCCTCGATCCTCCTCCCGCAAGTCCTTGGCACATGTAATGCAATACTGAATGGCGATGAGATACCTCGGCAGATGCTAGAGGCAAGAGTCTCGCTAATTTACGAAGAAGGCAAGGACCAGGAGCAATGTGGCAGTTAAAGGCCAATATCTTTGCTCAACAAAGATTTGCTATTATATGCGAGACTGCTTGCCAATAGTGTCACGGACTTACTTCCGACAATACTATCCATCAGCCAAACTGCGCTTGTCAGGGGGAGAGAGGAAAAGGATAACGAGCACAAGGTTTTACATCTAATGCAATACACCAAATCCCGTAACTGACCTCTGGTGTAGCTTGGCACTGATGCAGAAAAGGTGTTCGACAGGGTGGACAGGATAGTCCTCGAGGAGACGCTAACTAGTTTTGGCTTCCCCTCCCAAACAATTAGAGCAATTATGGGTATGTACATGGCCCCCACGGTGAGAATCAAACTCAAAAGCACTTTAACAGACTCATTCTAGATACACAACGTTACTAGACAGGTATGCCCTCTGTCACCACTATTATTTGTTTTAGCAATGGAGTCTCTCCTACTCGCTATCCAATAGGATCCAGAGATCAAGGTTGTTCAAATAGGTGATGAGCATTTCAAAATAGCAGCATATGCTGATGATCTACTGGTCCTGTTAACATAACCTACTGAGGGCATCCATGCTCTATTAAATATATTAGACAGATATGGCAGCATGTTCAAATTCAAAATCAACGAGACTAAAGGCCCCGTTGCACGGCACGACGTTGGAACAATGTCGGCAATGATCCCGTGGGCGCGCGGTCGTTTCAGACTTTGTTTTGACATCAATGGAGAGATGTCACACATCTAGATATCGTGGACAACTCACCAACGATGTTGTGAGCAGTTATCGTTCGCACAACCCAGCGTACAATCTCTGTTATTGCTGTGAATGGGCGAAGTCGTAAACGACATCGTTATTGCGCTGTCAAATTCAACGATATACCAGGTTGGCTGATGTTCTCAAACCTGCGATCAGAGATCCAACGATTTATCGTTACAACTTGGCAGAGTCACATGCAACGAGGTCATAACAAGGTCACTGGAACGACTCCAAACCCGTGACGTATCAGTGATGTCGTTAAAGATGTCGTGTCAGGTAACAGGGCCTTAAGTCTGAAGCTTTGGGTCTGGGACTCTCTAGGGCGACCATGGACATATATAAAGTTAAATTCCCTTTGTCTGGCCCAACAAATATATATCAAAATTAGTAAATCTGACAAAGATCTTTTCGCCTTAAACATTAAAACATTGCTGGAAACTATGCGGTCCTCCATATGATCCTGGAGAGAACTCCATCTCCCCTGGATGAGTAGAAAGAATCTCCTAAAAAGCCTAATTCTTCCCAAATTCTTATACGTATTAAACATGCTCCCTGTTCAAGTTAATTGCCAAATGTATTGAGAGAAAAATTCCTAAGGAACTTGGAGATATGGGCGCCCCAGACATAAACAAATATTAGAAAAGCAGTACAGCTTGCTAGGACATTACACTGGTTCAGAGAGTGGGACACAAAGCCTTGGGTCAAAATGAAACAACAAATGGCTACTTCCCCCTATGCTCCTTCATCCTCAAACCACCTTCTATCCAGAACTCTGAAGTTAGCACAAATACGCACACACGTTCAACACTTGCTATCTGGAAAAAATTCTCAAAGATTTTAGATCCACTGCTATCCCTACTTACTAGAATATCTGACTTAATTGACTCAGTACCCTTACAGGTGGGAAGGTAGCGATTGACCAACTATACTCGGATGGATCTATTTCTACATTACTGGATTTACAAAAACTCCCAGACCTGTCCGCCCTTTTATTCTTTCACTATGAGATGCTGACATCGATCCTACACCCACTCACCACAACTTTAGACTTACTGTAGATAGACCCCTTACTCCGTTTGAAGCTCTGTGTGTCTCAACTAATTCACCAAAACATTTTTTTCCACAACATACCGTATTCTGATCAGGACCGACACTGCAGAGAAACAAGCTTGTATAACACAATGGGAGAATGATCTGGGCTTCTCATTTACGGATATTCAGATAAAGTACATATATGGATGTTCACATGGCCCTTCACAATGCGACCGAATTCATGAAAATTCATTTCAAATAATTGCTCAGTGGTACATGACCCCGGTTAAGTCTCACAGATGGCACTATCACACATCAGATAGTTGCTAAAGGTGCCTGGAGGCCAAGGGTCACTTTCTTCACTTGTGGTGGTCTTGTGGTGGTGATAGAAAAAGACGTCTGAGGCCCCATCCCGAACCTCGACCTAAAAAAAACACCCTCCGGTCCACCCCCTCCAAAGGGTGCTTCTGGTGGGTCTACTCCATCGGGCACAGACGAGTCAGACTTCGATTTGTCAAGCATTGGTGTGGTCACTAGATATAAGTCTAAATCACAACAGAACAAGACCGCTCCCAAGAACCCTCAGAGTAAACCGGACAGGACATTACAGGTGATTAATTTATCCAAAATAACCCTCTCTAAAATACAACTTGAAGTACTTTACAGAGGTTTGTCTTTTTCGCCAGCTAATTCTTTCCATCTCTTCACAGCAGTGAAAGACTTGTACTTGTTTTCCCGCAAATTGGTTTTTAAGAAACTACACAATAAGAAGTCATCATCCCCCGGTGCCATTGAAAAGTGTGAAGTTGAAGCCCTAAAAAATCTTGAGGTTTTGGCTGCGGAGACAGCACCATATCCAAAGGGTGAGTTCCCCCCATATACCCAAGCTAGATCAACGAGGTTCCCCCTTTGTCCGTCTGCCCTGTAGTTGACAGTTTTACCAAATTAGTAGTGGCGTATTTCTCCAAAGTGTCAACGTATAGAAGGCATGACAATTTCACGCATCAGCAAAGGATTGCCTTATCAGAATTAGAACAACTGAAAGAGGTTGTTATTAAGCCGGCAGACAAGGGAGGGAACATCGTGATCTGGCCAGTTATCATGTACGAAAGGGAAGCACGACGTCAACTACGTGATCGAGATACGTACTCACGACTGTGCTCCAGTCCTGTGGCTTCTTTCTCTGGAACACTCCAGGTCATCTTGGCGGCTGCATGTGAACAGGGAATCATTGATAAACAGATTGTGGAGGGATTAACGGTGCATTACCCGAAAATTCCCACTTTTTATATGTTACCCAAAGTCCACAAAGACCCCGCCGTCCCGCTGGGTCGTCCGATTGTGTCGGGCATAGGGGGCTTATGTGAACCGATATGTCAATTCATTGACTTTTATTTGAAACCACTAGTTGAGACACTACCCTCCTATGTCCGGGATACCACAGATGTGTTCGCGCGGGTTGACAGGATCTTTGTGGACCCAGATTTATTAATTGTTACAGCCGATATTAAGTCCCTGTATCATGCATCCGCCATGAAGATGGTTTGGAGGCCGTTAGATTTTTTCTGAGGGCTGCCGGTCGGGATGGCGCGATGATTGACCTAATACTTGACCTGCTCGAATTTGCCTTACCCACAATTTTTTGGTTTTTAAGGACATTTTTTATTTACAGGTGCGGGGTACTGCCATGGGCGCGGCCTGCATGCCCTCGTACGCCAACCTGTTCCTGGGATACTGTGAGCGGTGGTTATTTGGCGGCGAGGGTGCAGTGGACTGCACCCGTGTGAAGTTCTGGTACCGTTATATTGATGACTTATTATCTTTGTGGCAGGACACGTCGGAGCAGCTCGACTATTTTATGACTGGACTAGGCATTAACCCATTGAATATTAGATTGACATATAAACATAGTACGCAAAAGGTAGAGTTTTTGGACATCTCTATTGAGGTTGGTCCTGACCAAATGATATCTACTGATGTGTTACATAATCCTACCTCGGTTAATGCCCTCTTACACTCATTGTCTGGTCATAATTGTTCTACAATTCGCGCTGTCCCCACTGGGAACCCTCCACACCTTTAGGGTGGGTTATAGTCTTAAGTGTCTATCGCCGAATTGGATACTTTGTCTAGGTATGTGCACATCACCGCAAGAACCACGCTGACAACCATGTCAAAGTAGAAACTAATGACAAAAGCTTTATTCTAGGAGGGGTTAGCAGGTTTTAATACTTTCCTTTAAAGGGGCATTACTTAGGGGTGTTTCTAGGGGTGTTAGCATCACATTATGCTGAATCTGCAGTTTTATTCTGAAGAGAACATTCAATCATATTCTGTGTGTTAGTATTTCAATTCAGCCTTGGATTAGTACAGTACATTCGGTCCAGGGACATTCTGATAAGAACTACCTAAGTCTAAATCAAAACAATATATACAATAGCTTCTATGACAGAAGAATTCCAGAGGAGGGGAGGATAGATGAGAAGAAGGAGACACAAGAATTAACTAGAGGAAAGGAGCAAGGCCTTTTTCTACAAACAGGCCGCTAGCCTGCACGCTGGAAGATTTCTGGGTGTCTGCAATAATTTATTAACTATTCATTAACGCATTCATTGCCATGACACTACGAATTAAACGCATTTGCTCTTCGGATTTTATATTCGAGGAGCAAGCTAAAGATTTGGCAATATGTTTCAGGAAGTGGGGGCTACAGTAATAGGAGCATTAAGAGGGCGTATCTCTGCGCGAAACACACTCCAAAGACTGAATTGTTTCGCACACGATGTGGCACTGGGGGTATGGTGGCTAATTATGACGCTCCAATTCGTTATATCACAACATTTAACCAAGAGTAGGAAACAATGCGGTCTATTCTCAAATGCCATTGGCCCGTTCTCCTGACTGATCCGCATCTGAAGGGCTCCTTGTCCGGCCATCCACTTATGACAGCCAGTAAAGCTCGTAACTTACGCGATATACTTGTTAGGAGTCACTATGTTCCTGAAACACCAGCCCTGTTTGGGTCAATTAGGCCTTTGAGGGGCTCCTTTACCTTTGGACACTGTCTGGCCTGCAGCAATGTCCTTCACTCTGCTTCCATTACATCTGCTGATGGGACTAAGACCTTTGAGTTTTGTGCCTACATTAATTGCGGCACACAGAACGTGGTCTATTATGCCACTTGTGGATGTCAGCGTATCTACGTAGGTCTTACATCAAGAGAATTACGTAAACGCGTAAGGCAGCACGTGAGGAACATTGCTGCGGCTCAGAAAGTGGAGGACCCGTCAACATTAAAAACGTTGCCCCGGCATCTTAAGATGCACCATGGTTGTGACCCAGCCTCCCTAAAAGTGAGGAGGATTGACGTCATACATGGTGGCATACGTGGTGGCAACGTTAAATGGGTCCTTGCACAACACGAAACTCGATGGATTATGGCCCTCGCGGACTATGGCTGCCGGAGGTTTGAACGAATCACTCAGTTTTGCTCCATTTCTGTGATCTTCATCACCAGTGTCTTTTTTTTTTTATATTCCTTGATTTTATAGTTTTCAATTACCGTATATACTCGCGTTTAAGCCGAGTTTTTCAGCCCAAAAATTGGGCTGAAAAGTACCCCCTCGGCTTATACGCGAGTACACCTGCCGCCCGCCCGCCCGCCACCATCAGTATACATGCGCCTCCCCCCCCTATCAGTATCCAGGGCCCCCCCTTGCAGCCCAAACCTGTAAAGGAAGATCATTATACTTACTACACCTGTGGCCGCCGCCGTCCCCGCTCTGCACCGCGCTCCTCCATCTTCTTCCGTCTTCCTCCTCGGTCGCAGGCAATGACGTTCTTACAATATGGTTTTGCATATTTTGTTATGTAGTTTGGCACCTGTATGTTTATGTTTCCTTGCTGAGCCGATTGGCTTGGGCACTGTCAGACATTGAGGGGTTAAATCCTCTGGATCAGGTTTTGAGTTTAACCCGGTCATGTGCACCTGTCTATTTCCTCCCCTTCTCCCACGGTGGGCGCGGCGTCTTTACCGCCGGCGCATGCCTGGGAGCCATGGTAACGTGACCTGGCTCCCGGATATGTGCGTCATCAATAGCGGTGACGTCAGCGGACTTCCGGTAGCAGGGAATGGAGACCGGAAATGACTGAGCACCGTAGTATGACTGGCATGTAGCTGTATACATGCCACACTAGATATAAATACCGACAGCAGATGGCTGCTCCTCAAACTCCCCCCGATGAAGCTTTTTACCTGTTAAGAAGAAAGGTACGTTGGGGATCTAGACTGGGGGATTCTCCTGCTGCACTGGGCATTGTGCATTAGCCATCACTGGTAATGGGTTTGATCATCCATTAAGGTGATCATTGATACAGGACTTTAATCTGGTCTAACAGCCTTAGACCTGTATAGCCTGAGACTGATTTTTACCTGACATTTAGCTGGGGCAATTCCCTTGCACGGTAATCTGGATATGCACATGCATTTTACTCAGTGATTATTGATTGTCTGTATACCTAAGCTTGTGTGACTTGCAACCGGGGATTTATATATTTGACCTGTCTAACCTCCATTGTGAGTTATATTTCCCTGTATCCATTTATGCAACCCTTATGTGAATGTTACCATCTGATTTATTGCATGTGTCCTGGCATCACCTGTTCATTCACGCTGTGTAGTACAAGCCTGTGTTTATTCCGTAATTAAAAATACATATGCATGCTATCTTCTCATGTCCTCCTGTTTATATATATGTATTCGAGAGTTTAGTGGATTTTGGGACGATCAGTTCTCATTCCCCATCAATTTACAGATTGTATGGATTTCTAATACGTCGCACTAATATTGCAAAATAGATCTGCTTTACTACATAGCAGAACAAGCTATGGTGGTGACTCATAACTCAACCAAGTTCAGGGAGGTCTGGTCATCATGGATCCATTTTAGGTCTCATTCAAATTACTATCTCCAAGATGCCTCATAATTAAATCTGTTTTTTGCAGGAATAATTTCTGCTCATTCCTGCTGCTGTCCAGTGCTGAAATTTCAGCACCGCGTGTGCAGGGGAGCTGCCCACGGTGCTGAAAGTTCCGCCATGGAGCTCTCCATGGTGCTAAACTTCAGTGCCGGCTCAGTAACAGGCATCCAGGAAACAATCCAGTTTGTTTGCCAGATCTGAGGCGATCCGGCACATTTACACCGGACACAAAAAATGATGCAGACTCCAATTTTGTGTTCGGTCAAAAAACTAACACAGCCGGATCCTCCCGGAAAAGCACAAAACCGGAGGACAAATAAGGCCAATCCGGCACCATAGGGACACATGGGGCCAAAACCAGATCAGGTTCTGGGCGGTTCAAACTGAACAGAACCTGACACCACAAAACCGTGGTGTGAAGCCGGCCTTACCCTTTGGTTGCTGAAATTCAAATCAGCATTTCCTGTCAGGAAAACGCAATGTGTTTTTGATGCATTTTTTTCATGCATTTGTGGTGGAAAAATGCTGCAATAATTGACATCCTCAACTTAATAAATAATTTATCTACAGATGCTTATCGCTTGATTTCTGATTTATCAATAATTGACTTGAGAAGATTTATTTCTGCACCAAATCTGCAGGAGAAAAAAAGCAACATGTGCGCAAAACGTCAGGATTCTCATTGTTTGCTGCATAAGGATCTGCATGCAGTTTGTTTCAGAATCACTTTGTGTCTACAATAAAATGGTTACAGTCTGTGACTCTATCTGTATTCCCTCTGATACATTTGTTAACACCCAGAAGGGGAGTGTGGGATGTGGGGGGGCATCACACACATGGAACTGATCCACCCACATTTCCTGTGGTGGACATCATAATGTAAATTGGGGGTTGTTTTTGACATCATACGGTATGGATGGATGTGGTGACCATGATACCATGTAGGGGGACATTATGAGGAGGGAGTACAGTTTGGAAAGGATAATGTAGTGGGTAGTATGAAGGGGGCAGTGTGAAAAGGGGGAACAGAATGGCTATGGGGAGGTAGCATTATGAAATAAAGCACAATAAGGAGAGAGGTTAGCCATGCAGGGGACAGTGTAGAGCAACAGTCTCAAACTTGGCTGAGTATTTAAGACGTACAGAGAACATTTTTGAATTTGGAGGGCCGTTTTCTTTGTTGGACTAAGTGACATTTTTAGTAACACCATATATAATATTATATATAATGTCGTCATCCTGGTCCTCTTCTTGTAGCAATGTGCCCTATTCCGGTCCCCTTGTTGTAGTAATGTCCCAATCCTAGTACTTATCTTGTAGTTATACGTAGGGATGAGCGAGTATGCTTGTCACTACTCGGTACATCGCACGAATATCTCGGTACTCGGGGTACTTGGCGAGTACCGAGTAATCTCGCGATACTCTTGCTATGCTCGGGGTCCACCTCCCTGCATGTTGGCGCTCTTTACAGAGCCAGCCCGCATGCAGGGATTGGCTGACAGACACTGTAATGCCACAGACATGTTGGTTGTGGCATTACAGTGATTGACTGGCCGCACAGCATCATCAGGTCTTTATAAGACCTGACCGCGCTGTGCTCGTCACTCTGCTCCACAGACAGTCAGTGTAGGGAGAGGTGCTGCTGATTGAGGGACAGATTTGTGGCCTTTCAGCTAGTGTAGGCGCAGGGCTGCCAGTCTAATTACCACAACAGTTCTTCTGAGGACTAATAGAGCTGTACACAGGCAGGCAGGGTATATAGCAAACTTCGTTGTGCCAGTATACCAGCCTGCATCACATCTGGGGCTGGTGTACAGGCTCATCCATCCCAAAACAGTGCTTTTAGGGATTTATTTAGCTCTCTATAGGCAGGAGTAGGTTGTAGCGTAAATTAGGATACGCCAAAAGACTCCCTATTCTCGTCAGCGTATGTGTCTGACCAGTCCACCTGCAGGGCCTTAATCTGTTATCTCAGTGTCCAGTTAAAAAACAAACCTTGTCTGCATTCATTTAACATTTGTGTGCACCAGGAGTGGGTTGTAGCGTAAATTAGGATACGCCAATAGACTTGCTATTCTCGTCAGCATTTGTGTCTGACCAGTCCACCTGCAGGGCCTTAATCTGTAATCTCAGTGTGTATCTAAAAACCATTTCTTGGACGCCTTCATTTAGCTGTATACAGTCAGCACAACATTGAAAATGCGCAAGGCCGGTGGCAAGGGACAAGGAACTGGACGTGATGGTGGTGCAGGCAGAGGCCGAGGCCGTGTGCAAGCTCGAATTGCGCCACGACAAACGCCCACATCATCTCACTCGACCTTCCTGACCCAATTTCTAGGGGACCGCAGCAGTACACCACTATTAAACCAAGACCAGTGTCAACAGGTTGTTAGTTGGATAGCGGATAATGCTTCCAGTCAGTTTGGCACCACCACAAATACCCTGTCTTCCACACGGTCAAGTGTCAGTAGCCGCGAGACTGGACCACACATTCCACACCATGATACTCCTTCCTCCCACCATGCCGGGTGCCCGGCCCCGGACATAACTGATCCCACACTTGGCCACTCTGAAGAGCTGTTCACTTATCCATTCGTAGATTCTGGCCTCTCGCCAGCTCCAGTTGAAGTGGGTCATGAGGAGATCGTATGTACCGATGCCCAAATATTTGAGCAGCCACGGTCTCACGAAGGCAATGGTGGGAACGTGTCTCAACAAGAGGTGGACGATGATGAGACACAATTGCCAGAAAGTCAGGAGGAGGACCAGGGTGCTGAGGTGGAAGACGACATGGTGGATGATCCAGTAACTGACCCAACCTGGCAGGAGGACATGCAGAGCGAGGACAGCAGTGCACAGGGGGAGATAGGCGTAGCATCACAACAAGCCGGAAGAAGCAGGGTGGTGTTCGCAGGCAGAAGGCAGGCACCGTTCCCTGGAACAACAACACGACGGAAGTTGCCAGTACAACTGTTAGGTCTTCTCGAGTCTGGCTGTTTTTTAAGGTGTCTGCAGATAATTCCAAAAAGGCCATTTGCAACACCTGGCATGCCAGCATCAGCAGGGCTAGCAAAACTAGCAGCCTGACCACCACCAGCATGATCAGGCACATGGCAGCAAAGCACCCGACTTTGTGGGATGTACAGCAGAGTCCAGGAGCATTGTCTGCGGGTGACTGCGTCTTCCACTGTTGTGCGTGCAAGACATTTCCCTGTCCATACTGCAGGCGAAGATGTCTCCTGTCCTTCACCTGTACTTGCACAAGCAGAAATAGCACCATCATCAGCCACGTCCTTGTCCCAGCGCAGCGTTCAGTTATCCATACACTAATCTTTGGAACGCAGGCATAAATACGCTGCCAACACCCCACATGCCACAGTTCTAAATGCACACATTTCGCGACTGCTTGCGCTGGAAATGTTGCCTTTTAGGCAGGTGGAGACGGAAGCATTCCGTAACCTGATGGCTGCGGCTGTCCCACGTTACCCGGTCCCCAGCAGCCACTATTTTTCCCGGTGTGCCGTCCCCGCAATACATAAGCACGTGTTACAAAACATCGTACATGCCCTTAACAACGCAGTTTCCGGCAAAGTCCACCTAACCACGGACACGTGGACAAGTGCTTGTGGGCAGGGCTGGTACATCTCGCTGACGGCACACTGGAAGCCGGGACCAAGTCTGAGCTTGGGACGGAACACGTCCTTCCGACACCAAGAATTGCAGGCCCTAACTCAGTCAGGGTTTCACCAACAGTGTACAGCTCTGGTACGTCATGCTCCTCAGCCTCCTCCTCCTCCTCCACTTCACCCTCCACACCAGTCCCAAGCTGGAAGCACTGCAGCACTGCCTCGGCTAAGCGGCAACAGGCTGTGCTGAAGCTAATATGCATAGGTGACAAACCCCACAATGCTGAAGAGTTGTGGACAGCTCTGAAACAGCAGGCAGATCACTGGCTCACACGGCTGAACCTACAGCCAGGCATGGTCGTGTGTGACAATGGCCGGAACCTTGTGGCGGCTCTAATGGCCCCTTTACACGCAGCTACAGGTAACAGGTTTTCCACAGGTAACTTACTGGCTGCAGTGAAATCATGGAGACATAGTTCCATTTGTACACAGCAACAAGATAGAACCATGTCTCCATGATTTCACTGCAGCCAGTAAGTTACCTGTGGAAAACCTGTTACCTGTAGCATGGTGTAAAGGGGCCATTAGGCAAGGCGAGCTAAAACATGTTCCATATGTGGCCCATGTGCTGAACCTCATGGTTCAGCGTTTTCTGAAATCCTACCCGGAGCTTTCGGATCTGCTCGTCAAAGTACGCCGCCTGTGTGCCCATTTTAGAAAGTCACCTACTGCTTCTGCCGGCCTTGCCTGCTTTCAGCGGCGTTTGCAGCTTCCGGCACACAGACTGGTGTGTGATGTCCCCACGCGTTGGAATTCCACACTGCACATGTTGGTCAGGATTTGTGAGCAGAAGAGGGCAGTTGTTGAGTACCAGCATCAACTAGGCCGTCGGTATACGGTTTAAACTCCACACATAAGACTTCAGGAGTGGACATGGATGTCCGACATATGTACCACCCTCCAAAACTTTGAGGACTCCACCAAGATGGTGAGCGGCGATGACACCCTCATTAGCGTCACCATCCCGCTTCTCTGTCTTCTAAAACGCTCTCTGCTCAAAATCAAAGACGATGCATTGCAGGCGGAGCACGATGAGTTGCAGCAAGAAACCGTACTGGGTGATTACACACAGCCCAGTCTCATCTCATCCCAATGTGTATTGGAGGACTATGACGAGGAGGATGAAGAAATAGAGCTACTTTCATGCGGAATTGATGGTAATACATGAACAACTGTCATACCGTTGGTTCAGCATGGATGGCCAGAGGACAGGGGAGAGGAGGAGGAGGATGATGAGGCCAGCATGGACAGTCATGCTGTTGGTGAGGACCCTGAAGTCTTGCCTGTTAACAGTCTGGCGCACATGGCTGACTTTATGTTACACTGCCCGTCTCGTGACCCTCGCGTTATCAACATCTTGGCGGACACTCATTACTGGTTGGTGACACTTTTAGACCCACACTACAAGGAGAGCTTTATTTCTCCTATTCCCGAGGCGGAGAAGTCTACAAAAATGCTGCAGTACCGGAAGGCCATAGTCACGGAATTAGTAAAAAAATTCCCTTCTGAAAACGCTAGCGGCAGAGGTCACGATTCAGTGGACAACCAAGGCATCCGGCCGAGAGAGGCACAAGTCCAATCCAGCAGAGGTAGGGGAACACTCTCAAAGATCTGGGACATCTTTCTCAGGACCTCCCGTAGCACAGGTGCGGGGTAGTGTCACAAGGACTGCAAAGTTTGCCATGATGCCGAGGGAGTACCTTGCCAATCGTACTAAAGTGCTCCTAGACTCCTCTGTGCCTTATAATTATTGGGTATCCAAGCTGGACATGTGGCAGGAATTGGCTCTCTAGCGTTTTGTCAGAGCGTGTTTTTAGTGCCGCAGGTGGAATCATTACAGATAAATGCACTCGCCTGTCAACTGAAAATGCTGACAGGCTGACTCTGATCAAGATGAACAAGGGTTGTATTGGGCCTGACTTCACCACACCACCACCAAATGATAGCAGAATTTAAATTTGGTGCCGGTAGATTGCCCTGCACCTCCGCACACCCACACATCGGTGCACACTTCATGTCTTTGGCTACTTGCTGTACTGCTCCTCCTTCTCCTCCTCATCCGCCACCATCATATGATCAGTGCGACCGTGGTTCATGATGCCACGAAAACATAATTTTTGTACATCATATTTATGATGATGATGATGAACCCTAACCGTTCAAAAGTTAGGCAATAGTTTCATGTATACCCCCCAGGGGTAAATGTTTTAGTTCATGCTTACAGAATGGGCATTACAAGTACAGGAGACCCGCTCCTTTGTAATGGGAACAATATTTAGAGGCTCTCCTCCATGTTTCTTTCCAGGGGCATTGGGGTGCCTCCCAACTTTTGGCAGCCCTGTCTAGGGCAATACTACAAAAGACCCACTTCCTTACAATGGGCACATTATTTAAAGAGGCCCTCATGCACGTCTCTATCCAGGGGCATCAGAGTGCCACACAATTTTTGGCTTCCCAAGGGCAATACTACAAAAGACAAACTTCCTTATAATGGGCACATTATTTAAAAAGGCCTTCATTTACGTCTCTTCCCAGGGGCATAGGAGTGCCACACAAATTTTTTTTTTTTTAATTATTTCATATAATCCAAAAAACTAACATACACCAATTGTTGAGAAATGGGTATGAGCCCTTAATATTTTTTCCATGAAAATCCGTTTTGGTTTCATTTTGTAACGTTTTCTTGACAGTCTGTAAAAGTGGCGTAATAGTCTGACAACATTGTTCACAGCAGTGACCTTGGGGCCTGAAATGCTTACAAGGGTCTTCCCCATGCTGTTCCCATGTCATTTGAGCACTGTTCTGATACTTTTGTGACATTTTTAGGGTTTTTCCATGCTGCCGAGGGTCATGCCAGAAAAATACTCGGGTCTCCCATAGGATAACATTGGGCTCGGTGCTCTGGCCGAGTACACGAGTATCTTGGGATGCTCGGCCCGAGCTTCGAGCACCCGAGCATTTTAGTACTCGCTCATCTCTAGTTATGAGACATTCTGATCCCCTTCTTGTAATAATGTGCCCATCTTAGTCCCTTTTGTAGAAATGTCCCCATACTGGACCCCATCTTGTACTAATGTCCCCGTCTTTTAGTACTGTTCCCATCCTGGTCTTCATTTTGTAGTAATCTCCCCATCCCGCTCCCCTTCCTGCTCCTTCTTGTAGAAATGACCACATCCTGGCCCCATATTGAAGTATTGACCCTGCCCTGGTACCCTTCTTGCAGTAATGTCCCCACTCTGATCCTCATCTTGCAGTAATGTGAAAATCATGGTACCTTTCTTGTAGTGATGTCTCCATCCTGCTACCCTTGTGTCTTGTTGCTTATAGCAGACCACTGTCTTTTGAGGGATACTAACAATATACCATATATATTTTTCTGGTAGCTATCGTCTATTTGTAATCTATTCACTATATTGTATTTGTGTCTGAATTGATGATAATTTCTAGAAGGTAAAAAATGTGTGTGCCGCGTTAGCCAGTAGATAGAAAAATATTGGAATCTGAGAGTCCTCAGTGGTTGATACTTTTCAATGACTAACTGAAAAGATGGTAAACATAGCAAGCTTTCGGGACACCGTGGTCCCTTCGTCAGGCAAATAATGACACAGATTCTGAAGACACATACATATATACATGAGCAAATTAAACAAAAGAAAAGTTTTAGATGTTATAGTAAATGTGACAGGTGACGTAAACCAGAATCAGGCTACAGAGGAAGAAGAGATGGGCCTGGGGAATTGAAACTAAAAGTCTAAGATAAGCGGAACAAATTGTATAATGGTAGAGGTCTGTGGAGAACTGAAAATACTTAAACGAGTTGAGGAAAGCAATAAAAGGAGGCAAGGGTGTTCATATAAGAAGTGGCAAAAGTTCATAGTCCTAAAACTGGAGTTTGTTGGAGATGTGTTATCCCCAAATGTCTTTTCAATTTATATACAAAAAAGCATGAATCTGTGATGTCCCCAAATGTCCATTCATGTTCTATAAAAACCCATGAATCCATGTGATATATTTAATCCTGTTTTGAATGTGTCAAAGGTCGCTTTCAATTTGTATTCCCAAATTCTTCTCTCTCTGAGATTTGAAGTTGCTTTTTAAGATGAGCTGCCTCATATCAGTTTCACTGTGGTCAGGGCTGGAAAAATGTTTTGCTACAGGTAGGTCCATACGCTTTTCTTTTATTGAGTGGCGATGAGAATTCATTCTTGTCCTGAATTTTTGCCCGGTTTCACCTATGTACATGCCAGCTGTTGGGCATTTGGTACATATGACCTCAAGGTTATTGTTTCTATCTGTAGGGTTGGAACATTTCTGATTGTATCTGATGGTCTGGCTATACACAATAGAGTTTTTTATGTGTTTTGGATGAAAACTGTCGCATCGGAGATATGTTGGACGGTCAATTGGTTTCCGGTACAGGGACGTCTCTATTTTATTGTTCTGTAGCTTAATGATCATGTCCACAAAGCTGACTTCAGTGCAGGAGTAGTTGAGTGTTGAGTTGATGGTGGGATGAAACCGATTAAAGTGTTCATAGAACATCTTCAGCTGTTGCTCAGACTCTGTCCAGATGATTAAAATGTCATCGATATAACAGTAGTAGGCCAGAGGCCTGATAGGACAAGAGGATAAAAAGTCACCTTCAAGCTTGGCCATGAAAAGATTTGCATACTTTGGTGCCATTTTGCTCCCGATGGCCGTGCCAGTCTCCTGTAAATATATGTTGTCGTCAAATGTGAAGTAATTGTGCAAGAGGATAAATTTTATAAGCTTCACCACAGAGTCAGCATTAATACTTGTGTTTTCCAGAAATGTTTTGCAGGCATTTAATCCATCCTAGTGTGGAATGTTGCTGTGCAGAGATTCCACATCCATGGTGGCGAGGATGGTTCCTTCTGGTAGAGGACCTATTGGTGACAGTTTATTCAATAGGTCAGTTGTGTCCTGAATGTGACTGGGTGTCTCTTTTACCAGGGGTTTGAGAACACCCTCTACCCACCCAGAAATTTGTTCGGTGAGGGTACCCACACATGAAATTATTGGTCTTCCTGGATTTCCTGATTTGTGAATTTTGGGAAGTATGTAAAATGTGCCTTTTCTTGGACTTTCTGATATTAGGTCACCAGCTCTTAAGGATATGTCAGGTAGACAAGACACCAGCCTGTTTAATTCCTTGTGATAGTCCTGTGTGGGGTCGGACTACAATTTCTTGTAGTAGTGTGTGTCCGTCAGTTGTCCATTTGCTTCCTTCAGGTAGTCAGATTTGTTCATCATGACTATTGCACCACCCTTGTCGGCAGGTTTAATGATGATTTCTTTGTTGGTTTTGAAAGAATGTATGGCCCTTCTCTCCTGAGCATTGACATTGGATGGATGACTCTTGTGTGAATCTAAAACAGTGGATTTTATCAAATGTCTGAAAGTGTATATATAATTATCCAAATGGGGGTTAGGATTAAATTTAGGTGTCCAGTCTGACCTTTTCTTAGTTGGCAGGATCTTTCTTCCTTCGGCCCAGTTGGTTTCGGAATCCTCTTTGTCACTGAAATGTTCCCTTAGGTGTAATCTCCGGAAGTAATCCTCCATGTCGCTGCACTGTTCAATTTTATCCAGAGCTTTAGTGGGACAAAATGAGAGTCCCCTAGAAAGCTCAGCAAGTTTCACCTTGCTAGGTTTGCAATCCGTAAGGTTGATGACACAATTAGATGCTTTTTGATAGTAAACGTTTGACTCTTCTTATATGAACACCCTTGCCTCCTTTTATTGCTTTCCTAAACTCATTTACCGTATATACTCGTGTATAAACTGACCCGTGTATAAGCCGACCCCCCTACTTTTGCCCCCAAATCCTGGGAAAACCTATTGACTCGTGTATAAGCCGAGGGTGGACTCCAGCACAGGTATACAGCCCCCAGCAGTGTGGTATACAGGCCCCCCAATGGTAGTATACAGCAGCCTTCCCAGTGGCATATACAGGCCCCAGTAGTATATACAGCAACCCCAGTGGTATACAGCAGCCTCCCCAGTGGTATATACAGACCCCACCAGTATATACAGCAGCCCCAGTGGTATATACAGCAGCCCCAGTGGTATATACAGCAGCCCCAGTGGTATACAGGCCCCAGCAGTATATACAGCAGCCCTGGGGGTATACAGCACCCCCCAGGGGTTATACAGCAGCCCCCAGAGGTTATACAGCAGCCCCCAGGGGTAATACAGCGGCCCCCAGGGGTAATACAGCGGCCCCCAGGGGTAATACAGCGGCCCCCAGGGGGGTAATACAGCGGCCCCCAGGGGGTAATACAGCGGCCCCCAGGGGTAATACAGCGGCCCCCAGGGGGTAATACAGCGGCCCCCAGGGGTAATACAGCGGCCCCTAGGGGGTACATAGTGGCCCCCAGGGGGTACCCAGTGGCCCCCAGGGGGTACCCAGCGGCCCCCAGGGGGTACCAAGCAGCCCCCAGGGGGTATCCAGCAGCCCTCTGGGGGTACCCAGCAGCCCCCAGGGGGTACCCAGCAGCCCCCAGGGGGTATCCAGCAGCCCCCTGGGGGTACCCAGCAGCCCCCAAATGCTGGCTCTCACCCCCCCTCCTGCTTATCTTACCATCCCGGTCTTCTGCTCAGCACCGCTCCTCGGTGCTCCGTTCTTCATGCTTCGTCCTCGCTGCATCCGGGGTCGCCGGCCGTCGCACGATGACGTCATATGCCTGCGACGGCCGGGGATCCCGGATGTAGCTGGACGGGAGGATGAAGAACGGAGCACCGAGGAGCGGCGCTGAGCAGAAGACCGGGATGGTAATATAAGCAGCAGGGGGGGGGGGGGCCCTTACAAGGAGGGGGGGTGAGTGCCAGCATTTGGGGGCATATATGAACTGTTTCCCCCTGCCGCTGATTGACAGGGGGAAGAAGTGCATATATAATGAGCGTCCCCACGTGACGGGGCCGCTCATACAGCAGCCTTCCCCCGCCTCCTGCAGCCTCCACAGCCCCCACCAACCGTAGTGACTCGTGAATAAGCGAAGGGGGAGACTTTTCAGCCCAAATTTTGGGCTGAAAAACTCGGCTTATACACGAGTATATACGGTAAGTATTTTCAGTTCTCCACAGACCACTACCATTATACAATTTATTCCGCTTATCTTACACTTTTAGTTTCAATTCCCCAGGCCCATCTCTTCTTCCTCTGTAGCCTGACTCTAGTTTACGTCACCAGTCGCATTTACTATAACATCTAAAACTTTTTTTTTGTTTCATTTGCTTATGTATACATGTACGGTATGTGTCTTCAGAATCTGTGTCATTATCTGCCGGATAAAGGGACCACAGTGTCCCGAAAGCTTGCTATGTTTACCATCTTTTCAGTTAGCTATTAAAAGGTATCAACCACTGAGGACTCTCAGATTCTAATATTTTGATAATTTCTATAAAGTTGGATCTATGCAGACATACATTTTATTTGCTGCATGTACGCTATGGGAGACATCCAGATCTTTATTTACATCGCAAAACTTATAAGATTACAACTTTTTCTGGAATTACAGTTAGTCATAATGTTGATTGCTCTCAGTGGGAGAAACAAAATAATGATCTTGTAGTTGTGATACCTTTTAATGGCTAACAAAAATATAATAAGTGATGTTATAAGGCGAGCTTTCGGGATGTCTCAGGTCTCTTCGTCAGGCATGGTATGACAAAATATACTAAGAAACACAAATATATACATGTACAACCAGGTACCTTTTGTTTGCCCTGGTTGTGCATGTATATATTTGTGTTGCTAGTATATTTTTGTCATACCATACCTGACTAAGAAACCTGAGATGTCTCGAAAGCTTCTCTTGTAACATCACTTATTTTATTTTTGCTAGCCATTAAAAGGTATCACAACTACAAGATCATTATTTTGTTTCTCCCACTGAGAGCAATCAACATTTTTTCAAATGGCTAACATGGTACCAAAATTTCTTTTAACCAGTTAGTAGTCATATTGAAACATCAATGAGATATAAAACTGTTGTGATTAATGTATCCCTTTATTTATATATCATGATTCATTGACTTTTTTCTATGCATTTAGGTGTGTCCTCTTTGTGTATTGGTGTTTGTATTCCAAGGCCTCAACACATGAACAATGGTCTGGGACAAATAATTTGAGAGTTTCTGAGGGTGCTTCTGAATGTGCTATTGCAGATGCAGGGCGAGAGGCATTGGTGCCTGCATCGTGGACAGAGAATTGGCAAGCATGTAGCACAAAGAAAAGGCAGTAATGTCAACCGAAGACACTGATTGTGGACCCAGGTGGGAGGCCCACCTAGTCCATGGCTGTGATGGCTTGTGCCTGAGCATGGTGGTGGTGGTCAGGCTGATAGTGGTTAGGCTCCTGCTGATCTTGCTATGACACAGGTAGCAAATGACCTTTCTTTTTTTGGCCACATTTTCTTTAAAAATCGCCATACTGGGGAACACTTAACTCTTGTCATCAAAAGTTGCAGTTTGTGGGTACTCTTGGGAACAGTTGCCTGCCTTTTTTCCTTTGGGTACTCCACTGCCTCCAATGGCCCTCTCAAAATTCAGTGATGGCTGACTGTTGGCCTATAAAGAATTCTGGTTGAGGGCCAGATGCTGGCCCTCTCAAAATTAGGAGTGAGGGCCAGATGATTACCCTGTTGATATTGTGTTGGAGGAGGAGGAACAGTGTAAGAAACAGAAGAAAACATGAACTGTATACCTTTTAGGGGCCCCAAGGGATGCATGAGAATAAACCTTATAGCCCTCTCAAAAGTATAAGTGTGGGAGGGCCCTAGTGCTACGAATAACAGAGAGCCACCTGAGAGCCCTCACATATCTATTTATTTTACTCACCGATATAGCACTATTAATTCCACAGGGCTTTACAGATATCATCCTCACTGTATCCACTGGGGCTCACAATCTAAGCTCCCTATCAGAATGTCTTTGGAGTGAGGGAGGAAACCGAAGCATTCGGAGGAAATCTATGCAAATGTGGTGAACATATAAATTCTTTGCAGATGCTGTCCTTGGTGGGATTTGAACCCAGTGCCTCAGCACTGCTGAGAAAATTAAAGGTAGACGGCCGCCTGAGGGCTCTCCCAAATGAATGAGTGAGGTCTGCCTGCTGGTCCTCTAAAAATTAGCAGTGAGGGCAGCAGGATGACTCTGTGGAGATCTCAACTCGAAACCAAGTGATTGCAATGGATTACTACTCTAAAGGTACCGTCACACGCGGCAATATTGCTAGGCAATTTCACTGGCAATTTGCTGGTTGCAGTGAAATCATGGACACATTGCTCCATTTTGTTGCTGTGTACAAATAGAACAATGTGTCCATGATTTCACTACAACCAGCAAATTGCCAGTGAAATTGCCTATAAAAATTGCCGCGTGTGATAGTACCTTAAAGTAGCTGCCACCTTAAAAGTACAAAGAATAGCCTACGCCGTTCTCAACTTAGGGGCCTTTCACACTTGCGTTTTTTCCTGGTCTGGAAGATCAGGAAAAAACCTGATTCTTGCAGGATTCATTTTTTTGCCCATTCACTTTAATGATTTCAGGTAGAATCTTGTTGCTTCAGGTTTTTTCCTGAAATCATTAAAGTGAATGGGCAAAAAAATGAATCCTGTAAAGGTACCTTTACACGGGGCAACTTTTCTAGGAATTTCACTGGCAATTTGCTGGTTGCAGTAAAATCATGGACACATTGTTCTATCTTGTTACTGTGTACAAATGGAACAATGTGTCCATGATTTCACTGCAGCCAGCAAATTGCCAGTGAAATTCCTAGAAAAGTTGCCGCGTGTAAAGGTATCTTTAGAATCAGGTTTTTCCTGATCTTCCAGATCAGGAAAAAAAACGCAAGTGTGAAAGGCCCCTTAAACGAGTAACTAGGATTGTCTAGGACACCAACCTAATACCCACAAGATTACATGAAATGGCAGCCAAATATACATCAAGGGACTATCCTAGCAAGCTCCTGAACAGTGAAGTAACTGAGTCCCTGACAAACACACCTGAGCCACCTCTACTTACATCCAAGCCTGAAAGACTCCCATTCGTACACCAATACCATCAGGGGGGCAGAGACAGCGCGCGCAGAGGGGACAGAGACAGCGCGCAGAGGGGGAAAAATCCACTCACACATCCATTTGTACACCAATACCATCAGGGAGGCAGACAGCGTTCGGAGGGGAGACAGGGACAGCATGCGGGGGGGGGGGGGGAGAGACACTGCGCACGCAGGGGGGCAGAGACGGTGCATATGCAGGGCGGGCAGAGACAGCGCATATGCAGTGGGGCAGAGACAGCGCATATGCAGGGGGGCAGAGACAGCGCATATGCAGGGGGGGCAGAGACAGCGCATATGCAGGGGGGCAGAGACAGCGCATATGCAGGGGGGCAGAGGCAGCGCATATGCAGGGGGGGGCAGAGACAGCGCATATGCAGGGGGGTAGAGACAACGCATATGCAGGGGGGCAAAGACAACGCATATGCAGGGGGGCCAGAGACAACGCATATGCAGGGGGGCAGAGACAGCGCATATGCAGGGGGGGCAGAGACAGCGCATATGCAGGGGGGGCAGAGACAGCGCATATGCAGGGGGGGCAGAGACAGCGCATATGCAGGGGGGGCAGAGACAGCGCAAATGCAGGGGGGGCAGAGACAGCGCAAATGCAGGAAGGGCAGAGACAGCGCATGGGCAGGGGGAGCAGAGACAGCGCAGGAAGGCAGAGACACGGCACAGGGGAGCAAATCCACTCTAAGATCCAGGAGAGCAGATGCACTCACAGATCCAGAAGAGGAGACCTGGAAAGAGCACCACTATTGTCATCTATAATCTGTCCCAGTCTCTCCTCTCCCGGATCTGTGACTGACTAAAGAGCGAAGCTTGGGACGTGCAGAAACTGAAGGGTATGGGGTCTTCTCTAGCTTGTGACTCACAGGAGTGCAGGAGAGGCAGGAGATGGAGGAAGGGAAACAGAGAGGGAGGAGGGTTTTGCTTAGAGCACACAGGGGAGTAATAAAAATAGCCCAACCCCACATAGTGATGCTGTGTGTGCTGTACACATGCTAATTTGCTGCATTGTTCTCCAGTTAGTTGAGAACAGTTTTCTCTGCAATCAAACCTTGAATCATTGAAGTAAATGGTATGATTACACTCAGCCACTCAGCACTTCACTTTTTAGCCCTAAATCCTGCTGGTTGGTTCTCTTCAAGATTCCAAAGAGCAGCTGTAATATTACAGATGGGTTTAGATCTAGAACATGCCTTAATAAACCGTTATCCCAACAATCTCCCACTAGGTTGAAATTATGAAGAGCTTGTAATGCTGATTCTTTGTCACGATGGTCTCTCTTAGGCCCCTTTAACATCAGCGGTAATCGCTGATCGCGGCAGTTGCGGTGAAAAAAACGCAACTTCCGCGATTACCGCTTAACGCCCGCACTTGTGGTTCACCTGCGGCAAGCCCCATACAATCTCTATGGGGCTTGCGGCAGGTGCGGTATAGTTGCGGTTTCGGCACTTGCGGCAGATACAGTCGCAAAAAAAAACGCGGTCAGCCGTGGTTTCTTGCGGCCGCATTTGCCGCAAGTGCCGAAACCGCACTTGCCGCACACTTACCGCAAGCCCCATAGACACTGCATGGGGCTTGCCGCAAGTGCGGGCGTTATGCGGTAATCGCAGCAGTTGCTGTTTTTTCACCGCAACTGCTGCGATCAGCGATTACCGCTGATGTGAAAGGGGCCTTACCTGGGAGACTTGTTACTGGTTTTGGACCTATGTCTCATGTTTGAATCGAGAGTTCTTATTAAACGTGTTTATTCCTTTTGGCAGTTGAGTAGTTAATATCAGTTTCTGTTTGCTAGCAAGCTGCCTAGTTAATGTCCAGGTGTGGCTACTCTATGATTACTCCTATCCACTTTATATGGTCACATGGTTCTTGCTGGTTATTGAACATTCCTAGCCAAACTTCCTAAAGGAGGTTTTCTGTAAAGCCGATTACTGCTAAACCATCTGCCGCAAAGGAGCGAGGCAGCAGGCATGAAGTTGCTGTGTTATTTTCCCTGTATTTCTCCCCTTCCCTCTTGTCTTCTTTATTGCATTGGTTGGGACTAGCGCTCCCGCCATCCATTCCCTATTGAGGGCTAACATCAGGGCCAGCAAGAGTCTAGGTATCCTCTTTGGTGACGAGTTGAAAGAACAGGGATGGTTAGGGATGTATTAGGATGATGCAGGGACAGATAGTGATAGGTTTGGTGGCAAAATAGAGGTGACAGGTTCCCTTTAAACTGAGAAAATGGAAGTTAATGGCTTTTTCTTTTACTTTTTAATATTTTTATTGTAATCTTCTAGTAGTCTTAGGGGACTTCAGCAAAATGTCATGTCCTCAGAATTACTAACCCTTATTCTGGGAGACTTTAACATTCCCATAAACAGCCCCATCTCCCCATCTGCATCCCAGCTCCTATCTCTAACCACCTCTCTTGACCTCTCAACAGCTCTCAACCTCTGAGACGCACAAAGACGGTAACATCTTTGACCTGGTCTTTACCCGGCTCTGCTCTACCTCCTCCTTAGATAACTCACCTCTTCTCTCCAACCACAACACTCTCTCCTTCTCACTCACTAACCCTCGAACACCACAGCCCAATGCTACCTATCAGCTTCAGTATCAAGTAGTCCAACTGTACCCGTAGAAGCACGACTGACGGTGCAAAATGGCTGTAGTATAGGCTGCTCCCCATCCTCCCTCCCGCACCCTCCACTATGTAAGACCCCACAAGGAAGAATAAAGGCTGCAAAAAGAATCCTGTGTGCGGCTCCTACTTGATACTGAAACTGGAAGTGACGTCGTGCTGCATACAGGAGGCCAGGCACAAGGATTCCAGAGTGCGCAGCAAGGAGGAGAGAAGATCTGACTCCAGGAGGCCCCCCAGGAACACTGGTATCAGCGTAACCGCGGCAGGAGGTGCTGGCTTCTTCAACAAACTGTGAGTGTTATCACAATCCTACCTATCACACATCCAGAAATCTACAGGCCATTAACCCTCATGCACTCACAGATTCCCTCATCTCATCACTGTCCCCAATCTCTTCAATCTCCTGTCCAGATCAGGCAGTAAACCACTACAATGACACTCTCAGAAGCTCCCTGGACCAAGTAGCCCCCCCCTTACCCTCAGAACCTCCAAACATAGAACAAAACAGCCTTGGCTCACATCACAAACTCAATTCCTCCAGCGATGCTCTAGGAGTTCTGAACGTCTATGGAGGAAAACTTGTTCACCAGGAGACTTTATCCATTATAAATGAATGCTCCAAACTTACAACTCAGCCCTTCACCATGCCAAACAGACCTACTTCACCACCCTGGTCTCCTCACTATCCAACAATCCAAAAAAACTCATTGACACCTTTCTCTCTCTCCTCAGTCCTAAAGTGCAGGCCCCCATCACTGACCTCTGTGCTGATGACCTGGTTTCTTACTTTATGGAGAAAATAGACAACATCCGCCAGGAAATCAGCTCCCAGCCTCCAAGCACTGCCACTCCCATTCTTCCCCACATCCCCTCAGGTTCACTCTCCACATTTGACCCAGTCAAAGAAGAAGTAGTCTCCTGGCTCCTCTCTTGCTCTTGTCCCACCACATGCACTACTGACCTCACTCCCTCACACCTACTCCAGTCCCTCTCTCCAGTCGTCACCACTCATCTAACCAAAATCTTCAATTTCTCCCTCTCTTCTGGCATCTTCCCCTCCTCCTTAAAACACTCGATCATTACTCCATTATTAAAGAAAACCTCTCTCGACCCATCCTGCACAAATAACTACAGACCAGTCTCCAATCGCCCCTTCATCTCTAAACTCCTGGAGAGCCTGGTCTACTCCCGCCTCACCAGTTACATCTCCGCTCACTCTCTTCTAGATCCATTACAGTCTGGTTTCCGCCCCTTCACTCTACAGAAACTGCCCTCATCAAAGTGACCAATAGCCTTCTGACGGCAAAACGTAATGGTGACCACTCTCTGCTTATTCTCCTTGACCTCTCTGCAGCTTTTGACACTGTTGACCACCATCTCCTACTCTCCATGCTGCATTCCATTGGCATAAAGGACACTGCTCTCTCCTGGCTCTCCTCCTATCTTTCTGACCGCTGTTTCAGTGTATTATTCACTGGCTCCACTTCCTCTTCCTCTCACTATTGGGGTCCTTCAGGGCTCAGTCCTCGGTCCTCTTCTCTTCTCTCTCTACACAGCGCCGATTGGACACACCATCATCAGATTCGGCTTCCAGTACCATCTTTATGCTGATGACACACAATTATACACTTCAGCCCCTGACCTTACCCCTGCGGTATTAAAGAACACCAATGACTGTCTAGCTGCAGTTTCCAACATCACGTCCGCTCTCTATTTGAAATTAAACCTTTCCAAAACTGAACTCCTTCTGCTCCCACCCTCCACTAACCTCCATAAATCTGACATCTCCCTCTCAGTTTGCGGCACCACGATAACGCCTAGGCAGCAGGCTCGCTGTCTGGGTGTTATGTTTGACACCATTCTCTCCTTCTCCTCCCACACACAATCTCTTGTCTGCTCCTGTCGCTTACACCTGAAGAATATCTCTAGAGTCCGCCCCTTTCTCACAATGGAAACGACAAAAACCCTCACCGTGGCCCTAATCCATTTCCGCCTTGACTACTGCAATTCTTTATTAAGTGGCCTCCCCCTCACTAGACTCTCCTCTCCAGTCCATACTTAATGCAGCAGCCAGGATCATCCATCTGGCCAATCATTACTCAGATGTCTCTGCTCTGTGCCAGTCATTGCACTGGCTACCCGTACACTACAGGATCAAATTCATATTGCTTGTTCTCACCCACAAAGCTCTTCACAGTGCAGTACCCCCTACATCTCCTCCCTCATCTCTGTCTATCACCCCACCTGTTCTCTAAGTTCTTCAAATGACCTTCGACTAACATCTGCACTAATCCGATCCTCCCACTCCCGGCTCCAAGACTTCTCCCGAGCTGCACCAATCCTCTGGAATGCTCTACCCGAAGAAATCAGGACTATCCACAACTTGCATGGCTTCAGACGATCCCTTAAAACACATCTTTTTAAGGCAGCCTATCATACTCCCTAATAGAAGTCCTTTGCACTGTAGATAGTGAATGGGCTATCTCTCTTGACATTACTCTTCTACAAACTAAACCAAACCAAAAAGTCTACACAGACTGTCTGATGACCATTCATGCAAGCTTATTTCTATCCCCCACTTCCTTAAGATGTCTGGAATATTAGTGCAATAAGCCCCTGTACCTTGTGCAACCACTATCCCGTTGAAAATTGTAAGCTCTTTTGAGCAGGGTCACCTTAATTTCTTGCTTTATTTATTGTATTTTCTTTTTTACATTGATTCTATGCCTATTGTTTTGTATCCAATTATTGTACTGTATTTATTCTCTACTGTAATGACTCACTGTATTATATTTTCTATACTCTAACCACTGTATTGTAAAGCGCTGCGGAATATGTTGGCGCTATATAAATAAAGATTTATTATAGGATTTATTAAAATAATTTGATTTTTTTTATATATATACTGCAGTATTACAAGATAGAAAGAAAATTACATGTTCAGGGCCTCCCAGCAGGCGTAAGATGGCAATCATAGGGGTAGTTGGTGGCAAGGACAACCCATAAATAGAGATGAGTGGACCTGTTGACGTTCGGGTGGTGCTGCAGGACTTTTTTTTAAACACGTAAAGTTGGGGTACCCAATTTGAACCGAACCTCATTTGAAGACACTGATTGGCAGTTTGGCTCTCCGCCCACATACAGCCAGCCAAAAGCAAACCACTTCCGGGGGCACGGATTTGTAGTTTTTTTTTGTAATTTTTCCATACACACTACAACTATTACTTCGGCTTTTACCCCCAGTGTGACACAATCAAACACTGCATTGGGCTCATACTGGGCCAAGCACCAAGTGCACAGCCATACTTACTGGAATGCTTAGGTTATGGATGTGCTACATCTGCTAACCGGTTCAATCATCTCTACTTATAAAGCATCACACAAAGAGTTGTGGGCAGGGGGAAAAGTGGTGATGGAAGCTGTTGTGTAAATTGGCAACCGTGTTATGTTAACACTGCTATCAGTAATTGACAGCATCATTTAAAAGGTAAAACAGTCAGAGCAAGCTCCCATCACTGCTGTTACAGGCAGATGACGGCTGTGTAACACAATTGGCATCTGCTGGCCATGGCATGGGCTCAGCTGCCAAGTCTACTTCATACATGACTATCCGAAGTAGAACATACTATTACGTCATACTTTGTGAAGGGGTCATGTATGCAACCAAGTGTTGTGGCTTACCAAAGTATTGTGTGGCGGTTTTAGCAGTCTTTAAAATAATAAAATAAATACAATAACTTTCAACAAATTGTCGCTTTACTTGGTATTTGAAATGTGTTAAATCCAAGCAAATGAAAAACATTTGTTTTACAAATCCAACTCGAGCTCTCATTGTGATGGCTATAAAGAAGGTGCACCTTGAGAACTCTCTATCTGCCACCCATAACTTCCCTACATGCTCCTGTCACTGAAGCCACCAGATATGATCTACCCTGTTACAACACAATTCATCACCACTTTTGTAAAAAGGCTGCAAAATTTTGTAATTACCATATTTTTTGCTTTATACGTTGCACCTGATTATAAGACTCACCCCCAAATTTGGTGAAGGAAATGTGAAAAAAAATGTTTTAATGTTAAATGGGGTCCATATTATAATGCCAGTGTCCGTCTTACAAATCAGTATATATGTCCCTCATTCTTGTATATATATACCCCATCCTGGTATATATATCTCCTCATCCTAGTAGGTGGGCCCTGCATGCTGGATATGGCCCCATGTGACGGTACATAGCCCCCAGTGACGGTACATAGACCACCAATCCTGCATATGGCTTCCCCCCCAGTGATGGTACATAGCCCCTCATCCTGGCTATGGCCCCCCCATCCTGAACTTACCCCCTCCATATGGCCCCCGATCCTTCATTTACCCCCATTCTGCTCTCACCCACCCCATATGGCCCCCCCATCCTGCACTTACCCCTGTTCTTCACTCACTCCCTCCATATGCCCCCTACACGTCCTACACCCACCCCCTCCATTGTGTAGATGGCCCCTTGTCCTGCACTCACCCCATCACTCTTATATGCCCCCCCACATCCTGCTGTCACCCCCTCCATTGTGTAGATGCCCCCCCACGTCCTGCTGTCACCCCATCACTCTGATATGCCCCCATGCTGGCCCGCAGCAAGTAGAATAAAAAAAAGCTTCTTACCCTCCGGCGATCTGTGTTTAGTGTCACCGCCGTCTCCTGGTCTCTGTGCTGCTGCTCGGTATCTGATCATGTGATCAAGCACACAGCGATGACATCATCACTGTGGGCCTGATCACATCATCGGAAGACACCGAGCAGCAGCACAGAGACCAGGAGACGGCAGTGACACTGAACACACTTACTTACCAGAGGGTAAGTAAGAAGCTTTTTTTATTCTACTTGCTGCGGGCCAGCATGGGGGCATATCAGAGTGATGGGGTGACAGCAGGATGTGGGGGGGCATCTACACAATGGAGGGGGTGAGAGAAGAACGGGGTTGAGTGCAGGCTCACATAATATGCATTGCTCCCCCATCCATCTCTCAGTGCAACTTCAGCACTGAGAGGTGGACAGCAGCAGTGCATATTAAATGAGAGGGAGCAGGAGACCTCCCGCTGGCTCAGCAGCCCGCTCCATCCCCTGGACACCACTCCAGAGCTGCCCCCAATCCTCCCCTGCAGTAAATAATCCGTATATTCAGATTCTAAAACACACCCCTCACTTTCCCCAAAAATTTGGGGGAACAAAAGTGCGTTTTATAATCTGAAAAATACGGTAAGCCAAACACAACATTTTTGCAACTTACTTGTCCAACATTAAAAAAAGTTTAGTTATTCTTCAACAAGCATACTTGTTGTTAACAAAAAAAACATTTTCAGGTATAAGTACCTCCCTGGAATCATCATGTTAAATTCAAATCAATATCAACACCCAAGATCATCAGAAATATATTGAAATTTGACAGTTCTTCGCTTTAAAAAAAGAACATTATACAAATTAAAACAGAATTCAATAAACTTAAAAGTAACTTACAAAATGATCCATAAGAGGAAGCACCAAATGCTCAAATGAACTGATGTCCACGACATACTGCCCAACTCTGTGTATATGGCTCGCATTATTTAAGTCACAACTGAAAGAATAAAATCTAAATTAATATCAATCTAAATAGAAATCTAAAATAATATCATGTAAATCCTATGTAAATCTAATACAATAAAGGCAAGTCTCTTTAAAAGAGGCTATGTCACCAAGTTTAAAGTGTACAGTTTTTAAATCTTTAGCGGATCTCTTAAGTAACACTGACTCCCAGAGGCGCTTTGATAATTTATGACAAATGTGACAACTAGACAGATGTTCGTAAACCTCGGACCAGTTGTGAAACTCTGTACATTCAGAGCACTTCCCCAATGTATAGTTTCTATCCTATGGACTACTCCTGGGAAAGAAGTCAGTATGCAATCCTTTGGTGCCAAGTGGGAAAAAGATTTGGAATAAAACATTTTTACCTGAGGGATGGAAACGTAGAATATCACATAAGTTGTTCAGGTGGTATTTAGAACATTTTAAGTAGATGGTGTAAAACTCCCTCCTGGCTGCATTCTACCTTTCCTCCCAACACTGATCTTTGTTGGAGATGTGGTAAATTTGGAGAAACTATAGGACACATTTAAAGGGAACGTGTCAGCAAGTTTATGCCCCCTAGCTATCACTGTCTGTACCTGCAGCTTTATAATACCAGTCTAATCTTCCCTGTCTGAGCTCATAGTGTAATGTGAAAGGTGAAAAAAAAAAAAGGATTTATACACTTACATTATGTAAATGAGGCAGTCAGTCTGCAGCTTGGAGGAGGAAGACTGTCTGGCAGGTTAATGGTTAACTCACCATTAACTTGCATGTCTAAAGGACCTATGTGATGTCCCGATCATGTGACCATAGTGGGCGGAGCTAAGTGAGCAAACTCATATTGTGCTATGGGGACTTAGCTCCGCCTATTATAGTCACATGGTTGTGACATCACATCAGGTCTCCCAGCATGTTCTGACATTGGGCTGAAATGTTAGCTATTAATCTGCCAGATAGACTACAGTCTCCAAGATGTAGACTGTGCCTCATTTACATGAGAAAATGTAAGTGTATAAATGTTTTTTTTTTCACCTTTCTGTTACGTATTTACTGCCTTGTAGTATAGAAATGCTGCTCCTGCATATTTAAATGAAGCCTTTTTTTCCCTGCTCAGTGTGAGTAGATGAGGCTAATGAGCGGAGCATGTAGTAGCAGATGTGTGTGTGAATGCTTAGGTATGATGAGGGGCGTGTCTGGGCTGGTTGATCCCCACCCCTCGGCCTTAAATGGATCAGCTCACATCCACCTGTTGTTGCTGATTTCAGTTCACTTCTGGATTGTGACCTGGTGTGAGCAGACGCTGATCTGAAGCTGCTGTGGTTTTTTCCTTTGGAAGTTGCTGGGCTCTGTGGTCCGTGAGTGGAGATAGGGGCTTATGCCTAGGGCTTCTCAGGAGCTTTAGGGACTTATGTTGGCGGCTCGAACCTCTTCACCTTTAAGGCCCCATTACACGACACAACATTATTAATGACATCGCTGATACGTCACGGGTTTGGAGGCGTACTAGCGACCTTGTTACGACCTCTTTGCGTGTGACTCTGGCAAGTTGGAACGATAAATTGTTGAATCGCTGATCACAGGTTTGAGAACATGTTCTCAAACCACACAATCAACGATCAGCCAACCTGCCATATCATTGTGTTTGACACCACGATAACAATGTCGCTTACAACTTCGCTCATTCACAGCAATGAGCAGGGATCATTCGTGGTGTTTGTGAATGATACCTGCTCATAACATTGTTGGTGAGTTGTCCACGATATCTAGATGTGTGACATCTCACCAATGATGTCAAAACGATGTTTGCAACGACTGCACGCCCACAAGATTGTTGCGGACATTGTTCCAATGTCGTGCCGTGTAACGGTACCTTTAGAGGTACCTTTGAGATCAGGACGAGCCAGGGACCCCAGTGACAGGGCCAGAGTAGGCTCCCTTTATCGCCTTCGTCCAGCTCCTGGCTACCCCAACCCTCCCAGCGTGACATAACCAGCAACCCACTATTTTTTCCCCGAAGCCGCTATGTCAACTCCAGCTTTTGCGCACCTGGTGGAAGAACTCTCTCAGGAGGTGTCTAACCTGCGAAACCAGGTGGTGCATCAGCTTCGAAAAGCAGTTGGTTATCTGGCTGCGGTTCACACGCTGGCTGTACCAGAACCCAATATCTCCCTCCCTGACTGATTTTCAGGAGGGAGAGATACATTGTTTGTTTTTAGAGAAGCATGCAAATTATATTTCAGGCTGCGTCCTCGTTCTTCAGGGAGCGAGGAACAGCGCGTGGGGATTATACTCTCCCTTCTTAAGGGCCTGGGCTTTCTCTCTGCCAACAGATTCTCCTTCCATGCGGTTGGTGGACAAGTTTTTTTGCAGCGCTTGCCCTGGTGTATGGCGACCCTGATGCCATCTCCTTTGCAAAGTCTAAACTACGTAAGCTCAGGCAGGGAGCACGACCGGCCGAGGAGTATTGCTCCGAGTTCAGGAGATGGACCACTGACACTCAATGGAATGACCCTGCTCTGAGGAGTCAGTTTTGTCTGGGGTTGTCAGATTGGTTACAAGACACCATGACACCCCTCGGCCTTAAATGAATCAGCTCACATCCACCTGTTGTTGCTGATTTCAGTTGACTTCTTGACTGTGACCTGGTGTGAGCAGACGCTGATCTGAAGCTGCTGTGGTTTTTTTCCTTGGAAGTTGCTGGGCTCCGTGGTCCGTGGGTGGAGGTAGGGGCTTATGCCTAGGACTTCTCAGGAACTTTAGGGACTTAGGTTGGCGGCTCAAACCTCCTCACCTTTAGAGGTACCTTAGAGATCAGGGAGAGCCAGGGACCCTAGTATAAGGGCCAGAGTAGGCACCCCTTATTCCCTTCGTCCAGCTCCTAGCTACCCATACCCCGACCCCTCCCAGCGTGACACTTTGACATTACACTATGAGCTCAGACCAGGATGATTAGAACAGTACTATGAAGCTGCAGGTGCAGACAATGATATCTGGGGGGCATAAATGACCTGACAGGTTCCATTTAAGTGAGGAAAATATATACATTATGAGCGAATAATAATTTACCTTTTTCTCATATTTATGGCTCTGACTTACTTTTGTCTCCAAAAATAGCTCTTTTATGTATGTTCCTGGGTCCAATTAAAACTGATAGCTATGGTCTGCTCCTTTACTTTATTACTGCTGCTATAATAATTTTCAGAGGCATGAAAGTCTTAAGTGCCCAGTAGGTCATTTTTGGCATAAGAAATTAATCAAATGTATAGAATTGAAGATATAATAGCATACAAGTTCATTAAATACTCTGATTGAGTTGTCAAGTGGTTTCCTTGGATAACACTCCAGAATCTACCCATCTTTTGTTGGCCTCTAGCACCAACCAATCAGGGGTAGTACAATATTCTTTCCTACTGTAAATATATGTTCTCCCTTACCTCAAATGCCCTCTTCTAGCATATTTATGAGTACTCTCAAATCCAGAAACCATCCCTATTTGAGAGTTCAATCTCCTATTTCCTTTCCCTATTACTCCTTTCCTTATTTGAAGTATGATTCTTGCTAGACATTCCTGTGTTTTCTGTGGCATTTTATTAAACTTTGATATAACAAAAAGTATCCAGTTTTTGCTCTTATTTTCTTCCTGCTGTTCTCCAGATAATTTTGCTTTTGCTCTTTCGAATCATGAGTGCATCCGCCAGGATTCATTTCTTTGTATGTGTGGATTGGATAGATTGTTACCGTATATACTCGTGTATAAGCCGACCCGTGTATAAGCCGACCCCCCTACTTTTGCCCCCAAAAACTGGGAAAACGTATTGACTCGCGTATAAGCCGAGGGTGGACCCCAGCACAGGTATACAACCCCCAGCAGTGTGGTATACAGGCCCTCCCAGTGGTATACAGGCCCCAGTAGTATGGTATACAGCCACCAGGACAGGTATACAGGCCCCAGCAGTATGGTATACAGCAGGCCCCCAGTAGTATACAGCAGGCCCCAAGTAGTATACAGCAGGCCCCCAGTAGTATACAGCAGGCCCCCAGTAGTATACAGCAGGCCCCAAGTAGTATACAGCAGGCCCCCAGTAGTATACAGCAGGCCCCCAGTAGTATACAGCAGGCCCCCAGTAGTATACAGCAGGCCCCAAGTAGTATACAGCAGGCCCCCAGTAGTATACAGCAGGCCCCCAGTAGTATACAGCAGGCCCCAAGTAGTATACAGCAGGCCCCAAGTAGTATACAGCAGGCCCCCAGTAGTATACAGCAGGCCCCCAGTAGTATACAGCAGGCCCCCAGTAGTATACAGCAGGCCCCCAGTAGTATACAGCAGGCCCCCAGTACTTGCCACCCATACTGTGCAGAGCCCCCCCCCGCTGCATTACTCGCACCCCATACTGTGCAGAGCCCCCCCACTGCATTACTCACCCCCCATACTGTGCAGAGCCCCCCTACTGCATTACTCGCCCCCCCATACTGTGCAGAGCCCCCCCCCGCTGCATTACTCGCCCCCCTTACTGTGCAGAGCCCCCCCCCCCCGCTGCATTATCTTACCCTCCACCGTCTTCATCACTGCGGGCCCTCACGTTCATCCTCGCGCGCTGCGTTCCCGTCTCATGTGACCCGGCGGTCGCAGTGGGATGACGTCATTGCGCCGGGTCACATGAGACCCGGAACACACGAGGATGGACGTGAGGGCCCGCGGTGATGAAGACGGTGGAGGGTAAGATAATGCAGCGGGGAAGGGGGGGGGCCAGTAATGCAGCCGGGGGGCTCTGCACAGTATGGGGGGCGAGTAATGCAGCGGGGGGGGCTCTGCACAGTATGGGGGGGCGAGTAATGCAGCGGGCGGGCTCTGCACAGTATGGGGGGGCGAGTAATGCAGCGGGCGGGCTCTGCACAGTATGGGGGGCGAGTAATGCAGTGGGCGGGCTCTGCACAGTATGGGGGGGTGAATAATGCAGCGGGGGGGGCTCTGCACAGTGTGGGGGGCGAGTAATGAAGTGGGGGGGGCTCTGCACAGTGTGGGGGGTGAGTTATGCAGCGGGGGGGGCTGCTTTTATATTACCACTGAGGGCTGTATGCACGGCTCCCCCTGCCGCTGTGATGGGCGGGGGGAGCCGTGCATATCTAATGAGCGGCACCACGTGACGGGCCGCTCAGTCAGCAGCCTCCCCCCGCCTCCTCCAGCCTCCCCAGCACCCGGGACATGGCCCCCACACACCACATACCGTATTGACCCGTGTATAAGCCGAGGGGGGGACTTTTCAGCCCAATTTTTGGGCTGAAAAACTCGGCTTATATACGAGTATATACGGTAATTCTCTAAAATTCTTGATTTATTGTAATCTCATAACCACTTGTATAATCCTTAACCTCTAATAAACAAAGATTTAATTAAAAAAAAAAAATTTCTGTAATGGATCATTCGTCCTCAACGTCCACCAGTCAGGAAGGGTGCAGGAATGAATAAAATGTCGGATTTGCAGGTACTGAAAGAAGTCGGATCTGTGCATTTGAAATCTTTGAGATAGATCTGTAAAGGACAAAAGTACGTGTCCCTCAAACAGACTATCCAAAGACACTATTCCAGCCGTAACCCATATCTCAAGGGACAATCCAGGAATGTGTGCTTCAAAAACTGTGATCGCAATATCCTATACAGTGAGTCCTCACTTAACGACGGGGTTAGGGACCAGAAGGTCCGTCGTTAAGCGTGTCCCGTCGTTAAGCGTGACCCTTAAAGGGCATGAAGGTACATGTTTTTTTTCACGTTATTGTACTAGTGTTTGCATGCATGCACAGTACTATTCATATTACAGTGTACAGCAGTAATTTTGTTTTACTGACAAAAATATAAATTGTTGCACATACAAATTAAATTGAAAAAAAGCAGAAACAGGTAGCCTACATCAGGAAAATACGATTGTACTGTAGTTACTGTATTAAGATGGAAGCAAATAAAATTCAACTTACACAGCACAGTCTCCAGCCAGGCCACTGTACTGTACGTACTACTGTACTGTACAGTATACTGTACTGTACTGTACTGTTTTGGGCTCTCTTCAGGGTGGCTCCACGTCTCAGTACTCAGGTACACTGTACTGGGTCACACTTGTACTGTACTGTACTGTTTTGGGCCCTCTTCAGGGTGGCTCCGGGTCTCAGAACTCAGGTACACTGTACTGGGTCACACTTGTACTGTACTGTACTGTTTTGGGCTCTCTTCAGGCTGGCTCCGAGCCTCAGAACTCAGGTACACTGTACTGGGTCACACTTGTACTGTACTGTACTTTTTTGGGCCCTCTTCAGGGTGGCTCCGGGTCTCAGTACTCAGGTACACTGTACAGTACTGGGTCACACTTGTACTGTACTGTACTTTTTTGGGCCCTCTTCAGGGTGGCTCCTGGTCTCAAGACTCAGGTGCACTGTACTGTCCAGTACTGTACTGTACTGTATTCTCCAACCGGAGTCCAGTTATGCTGTCCAGTTGCTGCTCCCATCTGCCCGCATGCTGTGTTCTACAGCTTCCGGCCGCCCATGCTGTACAGTCCAGCACTCTGGGGGGGGCCGCGTTTAAACGATGCACAGAAAACGTTTCCTGTGCACCGTTTAAACGCGTCCCCCAGAGCGCTGGAATGTACAGTGTACAGCATGGGGGGCCACAAGCTGTACAACACAGCATGCGGGCAGATGGGAGCAGCACCCGGACAGCAAAACAGGACTCCGGTTTGCGAATACTGTACTGTACAGTACTGCACAGTACAATGCACCGGAATCCTGAGACCCGGAGCCACCAGGGAAATCACCTTTCATAATCTCAGGAGACATTCTGGTAAGTGTTGTACAGTACTGTACTGTAGTTAAGAATGGGTGAGACAGGAGGTAACCATGTTTGGAAAGCAGAGATCACTGTTCCACAATAATAAAGCACCACTTCAGCAGGGATTTTTTGCATGTAATGTGTGACCCTAGCCTCAACACTCCACTGTGCTGCCACTCCCGCGCGAAATCTGTCGTAACTTTGAAATTCGGCCGTTTAGCGGTCCGTCTTAACTTTGAAATTTGGTCGTTCGGAAAAAACTGACCGCCGTAAGTGCGAGTCGTCGTTAAACACACCCATCGTTAAGCAGGGACTCACTGTATAATAATTGCCAGTTTCTGGCATCTGGCCACTGTGCCGCTATTCCGGCATGCACCGCGGGCACCCTGGCAACCCCGGCGCTTGCGTGGTGGACACCAGGAGCGAAGCCCCGAACGCCTCCTAGCAACCCCCTGCGCATGCGCCGTCGCTACCGCCGTCACGCCGGAAGCGGCGTGAGCGATGGCGCGCATGCGCCGTCACGAGCTGCCACTTCCCTAACACTTGCGGCATCCTGGCAACCCCGGCGAAGAGGGAACAGAAAGAGAGTGGGGGGGCTGAAAGAGAGCATGGGGGACAGAAGGCCAAAAAGAGAACACGGGGGGCAGAAAGAGAACACATGGGGGGACAGGGGAGCATGAAAGAAAAGACATGGGGGACATGGGGCCAGAAAGAGAACACATGGGGGTCGGGGGGCAGTAAGAGAACACATGGGGGGACAGGGGGGCAGAAAAAGAACACATGGGGGAGAAGGGGTCTGAAAGTCAGGACAGGGGGCCAGAAACAGTACAGAGGAGGGGGCAGAAAGAGCATGGGGGGACAGGGTGGCAGAAATAGAACACATGGGTGGACCGGGGAGCAAAAAGAGAATGGGGGGGCTGAGAGGATGGGGGGGGCCAGAACCAGTACAAAGGAGAGGGCAGAAAGGAAGCACGGGAGGGGGACAGGGGAGCAGAAAAATTGCACAAGGGGCCAGAAACAGTACAAGGAGGGCAGAAAGAGCACAGGGGCCAGAAACAGTACGGAGGGCACAAACAATACAAGGGGGCAAGAACCAGTACAGTGGAGCCAGAAAGACTACAGGGGGGACAGAAGCAATACGGGGGAGGCAGAAAGACTACATGGGGCCAGAGAGCGCACACTGAGGTACAAAGCAACAACAGGAGGGGCTTTACACGGAAGGAGAGAGCGCATGCACGGAGGGACAGATCACCGAAGGAGAGAGCTCTCAGAGGAAGAGAGCATGCACGTAAGGAGAGAAAGCGCACAGAGGCAGACACAGCGCACGCACAGAGGGAGATAGGGTGCATGGAAGAGCTGACACAGGGGATGACAGCTCAAAGGACACATCATAGAGGGAAGAGAGACCACATACAGGGAGGACAACACAAATAAGAGAGTAGATGAGAGGAAAAAACTGTACAGTGGGGTACACAGACAGCACACAGGGGGAAGACCGCTGAAGGGAGAGTGCACATGAGAAAAGAAGACAGCATGAGGGGGGGGGGGGGAGAAGGCGGACGGAGGGAAAGACAGCTGATCCTCGACCCACAACAGAGCCCGCCCCCATCGGAACATCACTGCCCTCCCTATTTCTAGTATCTCTATAAAAAACCTATTCCAGTACCAGAGTAAGGATGACATAGATTGTAAAAGAAACAACTGCTTTGAAGGTTTCAAAAGATTAATTTCCAGTAGACTTCTGATAGACTTTTGAGTTGCAAAGTTCGATTACATTTGAACCCATCTATGATTACCGTTATTAGCCCACCAATCCTTTGCAGATTCCAGTATCGCTGCTCTATGGTATAAGAGTTAATTTGGGACCCCCATTCCACCATTAGTATACTGGAAATATAACGTTTCCATAGAAACCCTAGGTCTCCTGTTTTTCCAAATAAATTTTCCAACAGTAGATTTTAGACGTATTATCCACACCATCCTGCCCCCCGGCTCTATCCTGCTCCTCCGTCTCCATCCCGCTCCTCTGGCTCCATCCTGCCCCTCCGGCTCCATCCTGCCCCTCCGCCTCCATCCTGCCCCGCTTGCTCCATCCTGCCCCGCTTGCTCCATCCTGCTCCATCCTGCCCCACCGGCTCCATCCTGACCCCCCGCCACCATCCTGCCCCGTTCACTCCATCCTGCCCTGCTCGCCACCATCTTGCCCCGCTCACTCCAGCCTTCCCCGCTCGCTCCATCCTGCCATCCCGCCACCATCCTGCTCCTGCGGCTCCATCCTGCCCCGCTCGCTCTATCCTGCCCCGCTCACTCCATCCTGCCCCCCGCTGTTGTTGCTCCATCCTGCCCCCTGCCTCCATCCTGCCCCCGCTCGCTCCATCCTGGCCCCCCTGGCTCCATCCTGCCCCCCCCCCCCCATCACCATCCTGCCCCCCCCAGCAGTTAGCGGTCATGTTAGCTCATCAGCTAATGAGGATTTTTTTACTTTTACTGTGGAGGAGCGGGGGGCCGCAGGGAGCGGAGTATCCCCATATACCATGGTGCTGCTATGCATGTACTATAATGCACCGCCATATTCCATAGCGCTGCTATACATGTACTGTAATGTACGGCCATATACTATAGTGCTGCTATACATGTACTGTAATGTACCACCATATACCATAGCGCTGCTATACATGTACAATAATGTACTGCCCTACACTATAGTGCTGCTATACATGTACTGTAATGTACCGCCATGTACCGAAGGAGTGGATGGCCACCATGTTCCAACAAGGCTGCGATGTAAGCAAGGAGGCGGAGGAGTCATGTTTTGGGTTGGAATCATGGGGAAACAGCTGGTAGGCCCCTTTAAGGTTCCTGAAGGTGTGAAAATGATCTCTGCAAAGTATATAGAGTTTCTGACTAAGAACTTTCTTCCATGGTACAATAAGCAGAAACGTTCCTTCAGGAGCAAAATCATCTTCATGCATGACAATGCACCATCTCGTGCTGCAAAGAATACCTCTGTGTTACTGGCTGCTATAGGCATAAAAGGAGATAAGCTCATGGTGTGGCCATGGTGTGGCCACCATCTTCCCCTGACCTCAACCCTATAAAAAACCTTTGGAGTCAGGGCTGTATTTGGATTCCCTGCTGCCCTAGGCACTGTCAGTGGTTGCCCCCCCCCCTTGTCACGGCCCCTCCCCCATCATGGCCCCTCCCATCACGGCTCCTTCCCCCATTGCGGACCCTCCCCCTTCACGGACAATCTTCCCCCTAGACGCGGCCATCCCCCAAACTTCATGTAGCTTCTCCCCCCACATTTCATCATGTAGTACATATAAAAGGTTTGTCCAGCTACAATACAGAGACATACTGATAGGATGTTTACATTGTGAGCCCCTATGGGGACAGTGTTGACGATGTATGTAAAGTGCTGTGGAGTTCATTGTGTAATATAAGTGCAAAAAATATATTATTCTTAATACGATGTCACAATACCAGGATCTGAGGATCTTCTACTTGGAGGTCAGGGGCTCTCTGATGCCATGTTGCTGCCTGTCTCGCTGTCTTCCTCTTTTGACACTGCAGTGCGGTGGACAAGAGAGCATTAACTGGTTAACAACAAGGATTATGGAGTGTACTAACTGAGCCATACACCCTCCCCATACCATTAAGTATGGTGTGTGTACTAACTGAGCCATACACCCTCCCCATACCATGAAGTATGGTGGGTACTAACTGAGCCATACACCATCCCCATACCATGAAGTATGGTGTGTACTAACTGAGCCATACACCCTCCCCATACCATGTCCAGCAGACATTAGTATTAGGGTACGGACTCACTGGCGTGAAACTCGGATGAGTGCAATGTGTGATTTTATTGCATTGCAGTCGGACCAATGTTAATGAATGTCTGAGAGCACACTGACGAGTGTCGGACGCTTTTTCTCATCCAAATTCAGTATGAGAAAAAAGTCGCAACATGCTGCGACAGTCTGAGATTCACACCGAGACTCGCCAATGCAAGTCTATGGGTCCGACAAAATCATGGACATCACACGGACCATCTGAGTCGGACACGTTTTTTTCACGGATACATTCTCATTCTGCAGCTGAGAACACTGTAAAATGTTCCTGTAAATGATTCTACAGTAATAGCTGCTGAGAACAAAACAGATTGCACACGGATGTGATCTGAGCGAAATGTCGGACACTCGCACTGGACACTGGATTCCAAATGGACCAAAAAACCGATGACACTCATCCGACTCTCCTGGATGAGAAACAGACCGATTTTAAGGTGGCGGGAGACAGTGTAGCACCATGTCCTCAACTCTGTGCTGTGCACAGACAGTGTAGCATCAGGTCCTCAGCTCCGTGCTGTGCACAGACAGTGTACCACCATGTCCCTACCTCCGTGCTGTGCAGTGTACCACCATGTCCCCAGCTCCGTGCTGTGCACAGTGTACCACCATGTCCTCAGCTCCCTGCTGTGCACAGACAGTGTACCACCATGTCCTCAGCTCCGTGATGTGCACAGTGTACCACCATGTCCTCAGCTCCGTGCTGTGCACAGTGTACCACCATGTCCCCAGCTCCATGCTGTAATAATTAGGAGAAAGAGGAGCACCACAAGGTTCTATTCAAATAAAAAGGTGGGTGCTCACCATGTCATGAAAACAACACATGAAAACAGCAGAAAGAGACATGACATATAAGAAAGTATGGGAGCACACCTGTAATACTACAAAATATATACAAAATTTTATTGGAACAGTGTACAGACAAAAAGGAAGTTAAAACCATTTAAAATTGGTAATGAAACCAGACAAGGGCACCATTATATATGACAAATGTCAGATCAAACAAATTAATTGCAGCAATTTATACATCAGCATAGACAGTCAAAAATAAATAAATAAATCAGGACCCAGCGGGGCTCAGAATTTAATGTATAGGAAGCATAGGAGGTCACTCCATAGGTCAGGGGATCAATCAATCTGGAAGTGAGAGTGTATCACTCCAGTTAGCAGTATAGTCTCTCTGAGCTTTACAATGAAATACCACTATCTATGAGGGTTCACAGACCTCTTACATGAATCTAACACTATATAGTCAGAGAAACAACTCAAGGTTAAAACACCCTGTTGAATAATCACGTATATATTATAGTGAGAGTATACCCTGTTGTGGACCCCTCAGTAGGGTAAATATTAACAAATAAACAATATTACCAGAGGTTCACGGTGGTACCGGGGTCTACAGTGTATACGCCTGTTAATGGGTGACCAACAAGTCCTTGATACAATCAGTATAAGCTGTCTAATATATCTGTGAGGCTGCAATTAACAACTGGCATCACTGGTATCTATCACTTCAATATCCCCACACACAGCATATTATCAATGCAACAGCCCTGATCATAGTATTACAAATTGCATATCACTGCACATCAATCTATCAGGGCTGTGCTTCCCTGATACACATGAATGCCATAATGTACCACCATGTCCTCTGCACACCCCTCCATGTCCTCTTCACCCCCCTCCATGTCCTCTGCACACCCCTCCATGTCCTCTGCACACCCCCTCCTTGTCCTCTGCACACCCCCTCCATGTCCTCTGCACACCCCCTCCATGTCCTCTGCACACCCCCTCCATGTCCTCTGCACACCCCCTCCATGTGCTCTGCACACCCCCTCCATGTCCTGTGCACTCCCCCTCCATGTCTTCTGCACACCCCTCCATGTACCTTGTATAATCAGTTCCAGCTCCTCCTAAACTGTTGACAATTCTTCTTGCCGGGCAAAATGTGGCTCCGCCCACCCAAGTCACATGTGCGTGACGTCATCACAGGTCCTGTTTCACCAGACAACTGTACCGCCGGCGGAGTCTACACTATGACCCCGCCGCCTCCCATCAATCATGCTGAGTGTCTGCAGCAGCGTCATGCACAGTACCAGCATGGTGTGGCGGCACCACCAATCCGGCTCCTCTTCTTTCTGGACTGCTAGTGAGGTGAGGTGGGTGGGCGTAACCAAAGGGTGGGAGGGCGCCAAGATCGGGGGGGGGGGACAAACACGGTCTCCTCCGTGGTGGACCCCTCCTCCTCTCTTCCAGCGGGCCTGTCAGCTGGCTGCTGCAGGCTGGGTGAGGTAGGCGGGCCTGATGATGACGGGGGGGGCTTATGAGGGGGCGGGGCTTATGACCCAGCCGACATGGGGCAGAAAAAAAAAAAAGAAAACAGGCTGAGACGCCGCCCCCCTATGAATGGCGCTGCCCTAGGCACATGCCTACGAGTGCCTAATTAAAAAAGAAGGAGATACAAAGAGGCGCAGATTGTGCCTTATCAAAAGGACACTGAATGTTTCTATGTGGATTATAAAACTATCCACTCACCTTTTCTGGTTGTGAGACTCACAACCAGTATGAAAGCATGAGGCAGCTGCTGCAGAACCTCCACCAAACGCAAAACCGCGGGAAATCAGGAGACAAAACTGGAAATGGTGTCCACGGTCCGCGCTGCTGCTCTTTTCCAAAGGGTTTCACAAGACGGTTATTACCATAAGAATGTCCTTTATTTTCATCACACCTACGCGTTTCGGTGCTGTCCCAGCACCTTCCTCAGGCCTAATGGCAAATACGGCCCTGTTTGGAGTATAATCAAGCAAAAGATCTATGAGGGTGGGAGGCAGTTCACATCAAAACAGCAGCTCTGGGAAGCTATTCTGACATCAAGCAAAAACTCTCCAGAAAAGCACAAGTTCAATGGATGCAAGAATTGTGAAGGTGAGATCAAAGAAGGGTTCCTATGTTAACATGTAACTTGGCCTGTTGATGTTTTGGAGTTAAATAGCTTTTTATTTCAGAGAATGTGACCTCCTAATGCTGCAAATTCAACAAATTAGCATTTTCAGTTCTTTAAAACATATCAAATGTTTAGAAACTCTACTGTGCCTAATAATATGGAACAGTGCATTTAGAGTTTTTTTAATTTTTAAGATTATACTGTTATGATTGGGAGGTTTCTTCAATAAAATTCAATGTATACTCTAACGGGTGATGACTTTTATTACACTGACTGTCATTTGCACTGACCATTTAGGAGAATCAGAAAAAAAGAACATTTGCATAATAATTTGGAACACAGTGTATAGTGCTGCTATACATGTGCTGTAATGTACCGCCATATACCATAGCGCTGCTATACAAGTACTGTAATGTACCGCCATATACCATAGCGCTGCTATACATGTAATGTAATATACCGCCATATACTATAGTGCTGCTATACATGTGCTGTAATGTACCACCATATACCATAGCGCTGCTACAATGTAAATCACCATTTTCTTGAAGCCTGACATGAGCGAACGAGTGCTGGCGCATGCGCACTAGACATTTTGGGTATTTTGTGTGTGTGTAGGGGGACGGACTGGCCATCCGGACCTTCCTACTAACAGCTTATTTGGGGGTATTAATTAAGAGGCTGTGAGTTTCTCACACAACTATAATAAGCTGACAATCTGAGGTATGATCACATTCCCCTGACAAAGCCGCCAGGCGCAGGCAGCGTAACGCGTGGGGAGCGCCTCACCTCCTGCTACTATGCAATGCGATACTGGTAAAACCAGCTTTCCTTGATTACTATCTGCTGGAGTTACTTTTCTATATACTAACTATTCCACTTGATAACCTTATAATAGGGACTTGGGATCTCTGTGGCACTTTAATGAGAATTAAGTAATTATACCTTCATATCTATAAGGCTAAATAAGGGGGAATTTCATGTATGACATAAGGGGCTTGGAATTGTTATACATATACCCTAAAGAGTCTTACTTATAGGTGTAAAAACTACTTTGTCTATGTCTAACTGCTCAGACCTGTATAGGAAACTTCTTAGAGGGATAGTATTTTGAGCAATACATCTGATATATGATTATTTATATGAATCAACTCAGGAGGTTCCTTTGTTATATTTCTAATGACACTCTCTTGTATCCCATTTTGTATATTTGGTATGATATATAGAATTTATAGCTGCCCAGACCCATATATGAAACCTTATTGAGGGATGGAGTCCTACGCAAATACATCTGATATGTGATTAACCTATAAGAATCCCTTGTCATATCTTGAATGATACAGTTTTGCAAGGCTCTTTATTATATAAACCTGTGGTTTAATACATATAATGGAAATGTAACATTTGTACAATCTTCTGTATTGGTGTAACCGGTTCCTGCAAGTTAGCAGAGGGGGTTTCCTTGATATATTTTTATCAATGGAAAGGTTATGGCTGTATTTGGCTATTTTAATTGTTTTTAAATCTTTGTGTGATTCCTTTGTTGTTTGCTATTTGTTATTTGAATAAAATCTCTTATGTTAAAATGTTCAAAATTGTTTAGAAGATTGCATCGATTCATAGACTTCCTTTTCTTTTTCTCTATATGTATTGCTCAGTCTAGCGATCCCTTTTACTTATATATTATTAGTGGTGCCCTCCCTCTACTACTTTCATGGAACGCGACCCTAAGGCGTAGGCCACAATGGTAGGTTAATCCATTTTGGTTGCAGTTAATTGACAAAGAGGAATGCTTTGCTGCCGATTTGCAGGAATTTCTTTTGTTTAATGGGGGTTCTGCTTCTACCACAATAATCTGGGAAACATTGAAAGCTTTTTTACGGGGTTTGGGCATACGGGAAATATCCAATGTTAAGACGGCCACTAAGGCAAGGGGCAAACTGATGGGACAGGAGTTGGAGGAGGCGGAAAAGACTTTCTTATTAAAATCTACTCCCAATATTCAGAAACGGTTAAAGGAAGCTCAAAAGACGGTGACTAAATTGAATCTGCGAGCTGAGGAACAGAAACGTATGTTTCAATCTACACAATATTTTGAAACCGCCGAAAGTGTGGGCCACTTATTGTCAGTAATTACTTCAGCTCAGAGGGAACCGTCCTTTATAGCAAAACTGCAAGGTCACGGGGGACAAATAGTTGATACTACACTGGACATATTAAATACTTTAAGTGAATTTTATGCTAATCTGTATTCCTCACATAGCCAGCCGTTGGGCAGTGAAATTGAGGATTTCTTTCATTTCATTTCAAAAATTCTTTTTATTATTTCACAAGATATAAGCATGGTAAACAGATAATTACAGAATCAGAAGATTTCAGCTTGTGACAATCAATTGAAAATGATTAGATATTTCCAGACATATTTTTAAATACGGTTATTGTCAAACTATCTAGGAAAAAACAAAAAAAAATTAAGCATAAGAAGGAGAAGAAATGATAGATGAAAGAGAAAGAGAGGTTATGTAAGAGAACAGGAGCGAGTATAGTAGGTGAGAGGGGAAGAAAGGAAAGGGAAAGGCGGGTCACGAGGCGGAGCCTAGAGGATTTCTGGTGAGGTGGGAGGGGGTCTAGATTAAGGTACTATAAGCGTCTTTTTGAAGAGTTCCCAGGCTCGCCAGTGGTTGCGGACAGACGCCTGTGTGTGGTTCACTGAGGCAGCTAGTTTCGCTACTAGATACAGTTGGTCAGTTTTATCAATTAACGACTGAAGAGTCGGAATTTGGGGAGATCCCCAATCCGTTGGTAAGAGAAGTTTCGCTGCAGCCAGTATTGTGCATATTAACACAGAGAACCCACTATGGGGTGCGTCTAGGGGTAGATTCAGCAGTACTACTTCAGGGGATAGCGTGATATTTCGTTTAGTCACATCTCTGATCAGGTGTGTCGTCAGGTTCCAGTAGGGGATCAGGGATGGACAATGCCACCAAAGGTGGATGTAGTTCCCGTTCGCATCACCACAACGCCAGCAATTCGCAGGGAATTGTGTCTTCCATTTGTGTGTTCTCTGCGGATCAGTATACCAGCGGGAGAGAATTTTGTAAGAGTTCTCTTGTACCTTGATGCATTTAGTCGGTCCGTGTGAGTGGGTGTAGATGTGTGAATTGAGGATTTCTTAAACGGTGCTAATCTTTCGAAGTTATCGGCGGATTCTAGATGCTATCTGGAGGAGCCAATTTGCTAGAGGAACTAGAGGAGGCATTGGGAACTATGTCTAATGGTAAGGCACTGGGTGTAGATGGCTTGCTGGTAGAGATCTATAAGAAATATCAAGAAATACTATTACCAACTCTATTGGAAACATACAAAGAGAGTTTGAATTCAGGCTCTCTTCCACCCTCTATGTGGTAAGCCATCATAACGGTAATTTTAAAAAAGGACAAGGACCCGACTCTTCCGGCGTCGTATAGACCCATTTCCCTCTTGACAGTAGATAATAAACTTTTGGCTAAAGTCTTGGCTATCAGATTAGCAAAAGTTATTGAACTTCTGATCCACCCGGACCAAACAGGGTTTATGCCCAATATAAGTCCACTGCTATTAATATTAGGTGTCTGTTTTTAAATATGCAGGTGGGGGCAGATATTATGGGGCGGAGGGTGGTCCTGTCTCTGGACGCTGCTAAAGCGTTTGATAGTGTTGAGTGGAACTATTTATGGAAAACATGAGTACATGGGTTTTGGTCCTGGATTTATGAACTGGATCCGGCTCCTCTACTCGGCACCGCGAGCTACAATAAGGGCAAATGGCATGATGTCCAAACCCTTCTTTCTTTATAGAGGTACGAAACAGGGGTGCCCTCTGTCCCCGCTGCTGTTCGCCCTAGCAGTTGAGCCTTTGGCCTCAAGGATACGACGAGACCCTGATATTGAGGGTTTTCAATATGGGATTCATGAGAAGGTGGCACTATATACAGACGATTTGCTTCTGTTTCTGGCTGACCCGGGTCATTTTCTAACAAAAACCATGACACTACTGACGGACTTTGGAGGTGTATCGGGGTTGACCATCAATTGGGACAAATGTGTCTTGCTCCCCTTAGATCGGGAACTTAGTATTACTGCCCCGATGCCGGTGGTGACAAACTAAGTATTTGGGTATCACTGTTGCGAGCAAATTGGTGGAATTTGAATGTCTTAATCTCGCCCCTTTATTGCAAAAAGTCAAACAAAAACCCCAAGCCTGGTCTAAAATACACCCATCTGTAGTGGGTAGAGTAAATCTATTAAAAATGGTCGTTATGCCACAACTACTATATAGTTTATACAATACCCCCGTATGGTTTCCCCAGAATAGATTTCATAAAATTAATGCCGTCTTCCGAGAAGTTATCTGGAAGGGATGCTGGGCACGGATTAAATTTGCACATTTGCAGAAACTTAAAGATGAAGGTGGACTGGCCTTGCCTAATCCCTGGTTGTATTACCTCTCATCCCAGTGTCAGCATTTGGCAAGAGGGGAGGACCACAATGTAACTGACGCAGCAGGACATATCCTTAAATTTCTGGTGGGACAGGGATCCTTAATTTCAAATTTGGAAGCCAACAGGTTCTGTCAATTTGTTGCAAAACACCCCACGGTGTCACTTTTGGTCAAGGTTTGGGATAAGGTTAAGAAACTCAGAGGTATAACTGCATATACTAAATATTCTCCAGTATGAGATAATCCCTACTTGCCAGAGATGATGTCACTCAAGGGGTTCGCGCAGTGGAGGAGGATTGGAATTCGGTGGATATCACAACTGTTAATTGGTGGGATATTTAAGTCCTTTGATGAGCTGCGCACGGAGTTCCCACTACGTCATTCAATGTTTTTCCAGTACTTGCAACTATGATACGCCTTTACTACACAGAACCAAAGATCTCGTACAATTGTGCAGTAAGACAACGTAATTAGTATGCTTGGTTTACAGTCCACCTCCAAAAGATCTAATATCTTTTGTATATGGGAGTCTTTTGAGAACACGTATCTAAACATCCCATTGGAGCTATGACAAAATGGGAGATGCAGCTGGGTGCTATTTCGGATGAGCAGTGGGATTCGATTTTACAAATAACACCCAAACTATCCCTCAGTGAGCCTGGTCATCTGTCACAAATATACATTCTCTATAGGGTGTATAGGACACCTAAGTGGCTCTTTGACCTGCGCCTCCGCCCAGACTCTAAATACCCTAAATGTATGATGAGTGATGCCGACATTGTTCATATGCTATGGACATGCCCCTGTCTTAAGGCCTTCTGGATTATGGTGCTTAGCCTTATCCAGCTGGCTCTGGGACAAGATATCTCAAGGGACCCAATTGTGCTTTGGGACGCACGGACACCCTTCAAGGAGGCGAATATCTTGTGATCGCTGTTGCTAGAATGCTTTATGCTGCAAGGAAGTTGCTCGCTTTATATTGGATCTCGGATAAGACCCCTTCCCGTAAAGAATATATAAATAAATTGAACCATATAATTTATATGGGAAAAAATGTCTACTCCAAACGAAGGTGATTGGGAGTTTTTGTAAAAATCTGGGGTGGTTGGTTAGGCTCTCCTGGTTTGGCTTCACCAGATCTAATGGTAGATAGGATATGCCTAGCTTGAGAATAGCACCGATAATGCTTGTGCCCTTTTCTTCCCAATTTTTGGTATTCCCTCCCTTTTCTTTTCTTTTTTTCCTTCTTCTTTATTTTTGTCTGTCTCTGAGGCAAGATCGAGTTCAATTACAGATTAGGAATTCACATATCGTATTTAAGGCTGCAGATAAGGAGGACTCAATATCAGTACATGAAATAATCACGTCATCTGCATATAACCCTATTACATGCCTCTGATCTCCCACTTTGATCCCTTTAATCTTTCTGTTGAGTCTTAAACCCACGTCATACTAAGCAAGATGGCTAGCGAGATCGCTGCCAAGTCACAAATTTGGTGACGCTACAGCGACCTCGCCAGCGATCTCGCTATGTCAGGCCCCTGCTGTGAAATCGCTGGTCGTGTCAGAGTCGCCTGGACCATTTTTTGATCGTTGGGGTCCCGCTGGGCAGCATGCATCGGTGTGTTTGACAGGGACAACAACCTCAATACTACATCTCTGAGAAACAGGGTCACAACGACCTCCGTATCATTCCGGATCGTTGTTGCGCTGCTGGTAAGAACTGACTGTTTGACATCTCACCAGCGATCCCGACAGCAACGCATCAGCGATCTCTACCAGGTCGTATGGGTCGCATCGCTGTCGGGATCGCTGGTGCATCGACAAGTGTGACGGTACCCTAAGGGCTTCTGCGAGTGGTTCTATCATAAGAGCAAAGACAACGGGCAACCTTGACGGGTGCCATTCGTGATTGGAAAAAGCCTGAAACATTCGCCATGGCATTAGCGTTGGAGTATAAAGACAAAATTGCCCTCTTAATGTCCCCCAAGAAGCCAAATTCCTCCAGCACCTGCTCCATATATCCCCAGTGTACCCTGTCAAATGCCTTTTCAGCGTCAAGAGACAGGAGTACACCAGGAATCCCGCTGTTTTCCATTAATTCCAAGAGATTTATCACTCTTCTAGTACCATCTTTCGCTTGCCTTCCAGGGACAAACCCGACCTGATCCGGAGATATCAGAACTGGAAGAATTCTCATTATTTTCGACGCCACCATCTTTGAGAAAATGTTTAGGTCGCAGTTTATTAAAGAAATGGGCTGGAAATTACTTTGAGTATCTGGGGCTTTCCCCGGTTTAGGAATAGCTAAGAGAACAGCTTCTAGATTCTCCTTTCGTATATTCTCTGTAGTTTTCCAAAAGATTCTAAGGAGGTAAGGGGCTAAGATTTTTGGAGAGTAACAATAGTAACCATCAGAAAACCAGTCAGGGCCCGGGGCTGAGCCTTTTTTAGTTGTGTTAATAGTCTGTTCAATTTCCAGGACCGTAAATATGGAATTAAGTTCAGATAATTAAAATGTCGTTACCTTGGGGGTTTAAGTTTTGTAAGGAAATTTTTAATAGCCTGCCCGGTTGGTTAAACCGTGAGGAGGTCTTCTTTAACTTATACAGGGAATAGTAATACCACCTAATTTCCGATGCAATTTCAGCAGGATGATAAATTTAAAGGGCACTTCACACGCTATGATCTTGTTAACGATATCGTTGAAACGACACAGATTTGTGAACGTTCTAACCATATCTTTTATGCGTCCTTGCGTGTGACCGCACGATGTAGGAAGGAAAAATTGTTGGAACGTTCATCCAAAATTTGATATCCGGACCTCAAATCTATCGTTCGTAGTCCAATTAACATTCTGGGAAGCAGCAACATCGTTCAATGTGAAACCTTTTTGAACGATGTCCTTCATAATTCTTCTGTTCCTGCCGCTTTGTGAAATAGTTCAAACGTTCTTCTCCAAATAGCTGGAGCGTTGCCAAATTTAAGATAGTTAACGATATCCTTGCGTGTGACAACGCAATAACGATGTCAGAAGGATCGCGGTCACGTGACATAGCTAACAATCTCGTTCACCTATATCGTAGCGTGTGAAAAGTAGGGGACCAGAAATGACCATGTCAGGGGCAGACTACTCAGTATACATTATAAAAAGAAAGAAAGAATGAGAGTTCTAATGCCCAAGTAACTAAAAACACGTATTTGCTGTCCACACCAGTGTATATTGCAAAGAATAATATTTTATTAGATGCAGTGGATACAATAAATAGACGTGTCTAGAGTAAAAATGACAAGGATTCAAGACATAAGGAGGGAGACAGATGACAAGTGGGCAAGACAGGCAAGGGCTGTATAACAAGGTTCAGAGGGGCAGTAAAAGTGCAAAGTGCTAAAAGTGCATAGATCAGGGTAAATTTCAGTTCAACTATGTAGATATAGCATAACCCCGATCTAGATTGCAGTAAAGTGCACAATAATGACTTACCCATAAACCTAGTAAAGGTCCCCTGCCGAGTCTGCCCACCGGTCCAGTAGCCCCTTTCAAGACATAAGGAGGGAGACAGATGACAAGTGGGCAAGACAGGCAAGGGCTGTATAACAAGGTTCAGAGGGGCAGTAAAAGTGCAAAGTGCTAAAAGTGCATAGATCAGGGTAAAGTTCAGTTCAAGTATGTAGATATAGCATAACCCCGATCTAGATTGCAGTAAAGTGCACAATAATGACTTACCCATAAACCTAGTAAAGGTCCCCTGCCGAGTCTGCCCACCGGTCCAGTAGCCCCGACACGTGTTTCGCGTCGGCTGCTTCGGGGGGCTAGTGGTGACAAGTGCTCATTAGTGAGGGGTTTTTAAATGGAGTAGTAGCCAATGGGAGACCGCTGGTGTTTGCTGCAATTGCAGCACTGGCAAAATGGTTGTTACACGGCGGGAAGGGCATTCTGGGTTGCACCGGGTCCGGAACGCAACTTCCGGTGACGTCATTTCCCCCGGTGCACCCTTAATAGACGTCCCCCTCGCCGGTCACTTCCGGTTCGCCAGTGCGCATGCGCACAGCGTCTGGCGCCATTTTGGGTGAGGGCAGAGGTGAGGGCATAATAGTAGCGATATGGGAGTAATCCCAATCGCTCCAAACATTAGATATATGTAATTCCTGCACTACCACTGATGGGGCAAGCAGACAAGCAGATGGTGGATTGAAGTACAGTAAGTATGAAGCAGAGAGGAAAAGGGGGGGGAAAAATAGGGGAAACAGAAGGCATAACATTAATAATACAACAAATCATACATAGATACACATACTGACAGCAGTCAGTTCGTATAAGGTGATGTAATGCCTGTGTTTCTCCACTGGTTAATATCCATCCTAATTCCTCCATAGCTCTTGTATCATCCCATGAGGGTTCAATACATCGTTCCGATGGGCCAACTCACATCTCCAAATCCCATAGTAGAAAAAGTGATAAGTGAATCTAAAAAGTGAACAAAGCACAAATTAAAAAGGCTGACAATCCGATAAACTTACGGATACGCTGAACTGCGTTTATTTATATCCAGGGGCGGCATGACTCAAACAGATTATCCTGACCCCAATCAAGCGGTCAGGGAGGGATCAACCAACCCGGACATAAAGGGTTAAAATACATATATACAGAAGTCCCTGTGTATATCCCAGGTCAGATGGCATCTAGATCACATTCCCAAGACAACTAGAGAACCTTTTACATTCGTAATGGGATGTAGAGAGACAATACAGGGCTAGAGATGTCTAAAAACACCCATCAAGTGGTGCTCATTTCGGGTTATTCCCTAGGTGTCAGGGCGTCACATTTTCCATAGAAAAAAGAGAGACATAGGTCACAAAAAGGGCGAAAAACTGAGTCTCTCATTCAGGCCTGCCGGTGACATCGTGCCCAAAGTCACGATCCACCGGCATTCCATCTTAGATAGTTCTTTTTTAACATCTCCCCCTCGTACTCCAAGCTGCACTTTATCTATCCCACAGACTCTCAGTGTCTCTGGGTTGCAGTTATGGTATTTTTTGAAGTGACGAGGGAGGGTGCGTAGAGTACTCAGGTCCTCAACACTCTCAGCCGCCATTATGCTTTTCTCATGTTCCCTTACACGTCGCCTCAATTCCCTGGTTGTCAAACCTACATACACGAGACCACAACCACATGTAGCATGGTAAATAACACCTGAAGTACTACATGTGATGTATTTCCCTATATTGAATTCTCTAGATCCATCATGGTTTCTAAAGAGCTTGGTGCAAAAAATGCTGGTTTTACAGGATAGGCAGGAGCCACAAGGGAAACAGCCGACTAGCGCACGTCCGGTATTAAAGGGAAATAAAGGTTTTTTGATGTAATGACTGTGCACTAGTCTGTCTCGCAGGCTCCGGCCCCTCCTGGCAGTCATCAGGGGTCGGTCTGGGATAAGGGAGGATAGAGCTGGCTCAGTTTTCAGAACATCCCAGTGGCGAGTGAGGATACCCCTGATTGCCGACCACTGATTGTTATACGTGGAAATAAATCTCAAAACAGGGGATCCCTCCTCGCTTTTTTTATTATTTTTGCTCGCTAGGAGGTCGCACAGTGGGGTCTTTTTTGCCCTTATGTAGCCCCTTTTAATGCTCCTCATGCTATAGCCTCTGTCTTGAAATCTCTCCTTCATATCCACTGCACGTTCATTAAACACATCCCCCTCAGAGCAAATACGTCGAAGCCGCAAGAATTGGCCAACCGGTATTGCTCTGATGGTTGATGGTGTATGTGATGAGGTGGCATGAAGGAGAGAGCCAGCACAGCGCATGGGGGACAAGTGCCTGCCCCCCGCCAGAGATCCCCCCCTCCCAGCGACCCAGGAAGAGGTTAGCATATGACGGGGCACAGGCTGCCCCCATCGCTGTGCCGCACCGCTGCAAGTAGAACCGATCCCCAAACACGAAAAAGTTATGGGTTAATATGTACTCCAGGAGTTCCAAGATCAGATCTCTCAAATCCTGATTCCAGTTGGACATACTTAGAAAATAGCTAACTGCCTCAAGGCCATCAACATGCCCTATGTTGATATACAGGACTCCACGTCGATGGTCACCAGCAACACCCCACCCCTCTCTAAATATAAACCATCAACCCTACGTAGGACGTCCGAGGTGTCCCTGACATAGGAGGGCAGCGTCTCCACTAGTGGGTGTAGATAATATTCAATAAATTTACAAATTTACTGGACCGGTGGGCAGACTCGGCAGGGGACCTTTACTAGGTTTATGGATAAGTCATTATTGTGCACTTTACTGCAATCTAGATCGGGGTTATGCTATATCTACATAGTTGAACTGAACTTTACCCTGATCTATGCACTTTTAGCACTTTTACTGCCCCTCTGAACCTTGTTATACAGCCCTTGCCTGTCTTGCCCACTTGTCATCTGTCTCCCTCCTTATGTCTTGAATCCTTGTCATTTTTACTCTAGACACGTCTATTTATTGTATCCACTGCATCCAATAAAATATTATTCTTTGCAATATACACTGTTGTGGACAGCAAATACGTGTTTTTAGTTACTTGGGCATTAGAACTCTCATTCTTTCTTTCTTTTTATAATGTATACTGAGTAGTCTGCCCCTGACATGGTCATTTCTGGTCCCCTCCTTTTCATATTGTATTTACTGTGTTTTCTCACAGCAGCTCTCCAGGGACCGATGGACCATAAAGCACGTGAAAAAACGTGGCTCACGCAGCTTGACAAGGTTTTTGGCACGGAGGGAGGAGTGGTGCCACCAGCTGACACACGCTTGAACGGCGAACTTGTGGGCGGCATGAAGGCCTTGTTGCACCGGAAGACACGACTGGTGGAACAAGGCCTTCATGAAGCGTTATATTGAGAAAGGTCTTATACCTAGAGGCCTGAGGATTCAAGTTTTCCCCTCATTCAGCTCGATTGAGGAGGAATTCAAAAATGATTGGGAATCACTAGCTACTACTTGTTCTCATGGCTTTATGGGCCTTCTCATCGACTCCAATGAGAAAGCTATCGAGACGATTGAAGAAGAGGTTGAGGTTATTAGAGCTAAACTTGCGGTTGAACTCTCCCCTGAGGCATTGAGCCAAGTTAATATTAATTTAGATAAAGAGTTTGTAAAATGGGAGAAAGAAATCGTCTCAGTAAAAACGAAGAAATATCAAAGGGATTTGGCGGACTACAAAAACAACCGTGTGTACCGGTGGAGAGGCAAGAAAAGACCCAACAGACCTAATATGCCTGAGTTACCAAGTGAGCCACTGCCTGAAATAGTCTCAGCCTCATCTATTTCATCTCTGGATGAAGAGCCACCAATACCAAACCCAATACCTAGACCCCAGACCAGAGCTGAGGCAGCGAAGAGTAACGGAGCAAAAGATCTCAATAAACGTGTGCCAGTCTCGCCCAAACAAGTGAACAAGAAAACTGGGAAAAGTGGGAATTTAGAGGTAATTAACCTCTCAAAACACACTCTAACCCCCACCCAGATTGAGGTCTTGAAGTTAGGACTTACTTTTGTACCTAATCAAAACTTTGACTGTTTTACAGTGATCAAAGACCTTCACTTGTTTCTGCGGAAAGTGGTTCTTCGCAAGCTTCATCACAAAAAGGATACTGCACGAGTGGAACTATCCGAGGTGGAATTGGAGGCTCTAAGAGAACTGGAGGAATTGGAGGGAGAGACGGTACAACCATTGACAGGTACTTTCCCTAGGGAGGTAATGCCAAGAGCAACCATGTTTCCCCCCTTTTCACTATGCCCCCAGGTTGATATTTTTAACAGACTGGTCACCCGGGATTTGAAGAATATGAGTAAACGTCATCATAAAGATAATCTTTCTTCTTCCCAGAGACAGGCCCTAAAACAACTTGGGGACCTAAGTGGAGTCGTAATTAAACCAGCGGATAAGGGGGGAAACGTGGTCATATGGCCGACTAACCTATATGAAAAAGAGGCAATGCGCCAACTAAAAGATAAAAATTACTATGAAATGCTCCCCTCCAATCCGATTAACAGGTTCTCGGTGGAGCTCCGGGCCATCTTGGAGAGGGCTTTCGAGGCAGGCATTATCCCCAAAAAGGTCATGGATGGACTCCTCGCCAAGGCACCAGTAACCCCCACCTTCTACCTTTTACCAAAGGTTCACAAAAACCCAGAGGTCCCGCCTGGGCGTCCGATTGTCTCTGGCATAGGAGGGCTGTGTGATGCAACTTGTAAATTTATTGAATATTATCTACACCCACTAGTGGAGACGCTGCCCTCCTATGTCAGGGACACCTCGGACATCCTACGTAGGGTTGATGGTTTATATTTAGAGAGGAGTGGGGTGTTGCTGGTGACCATCGACGTGGAGTCCCTGTATACCAACATAGGGCATGTTGATGGCCTTGAGGCAGTTAGCTATTTTCTAAGTATGTCCAACTGGAATCAGGATTTGAGAGATCTGATCTTGGAACTCCTGGAGTACATATTAACCCATAACTTTTTCGTGTTCGGGGACGGTTCTACTTGCAGCGGTGCGGCACAGTGATGGGGGCAGCCTGCGCCCCGTCATATGCTAACCTCTTCCTGGGTCGCTGGGAGGGGGGGATCTTTGGCGGGGGGCAGGCACTTGTCCCCCATGCGCTGTGCTGGCTCCGTTACATTGACGACATATTTGTCGTCTGGAGTGGAACCGTCCCCGAGCTCGAGATGTTCGTCCAGTCCCTTAATAGCAATAATCTCAATATAAAACTAACTTTCAAATATGCCAGGGATGAGATTGATTTCTTGGACATAAAGGTGATCATCAAAGAGGATGGAGAGGTGGCTACAGATATTTTCAGAAAAGAAACCTCAGTAAACTCTCTCCTTCATGCCACCTCATCACATACACCATCAACCATCAGAGCAATACCGGTTGGCCAATTCTTGCGGCTTCGACGTATTTGCTCTGAGGGGGATGTGTTTAATGAACGTGCAGTGGATATGAAGGAGAGATTTCAAGACAGAGGCTATAGCATGAGGAGCATTAAAAGGGGCTACATAAGGGCAAAAAAGACCCCACGGTGCGACCTCCTAGTGAGCAAAAATAATAAAAAAAGCGAGGAGGGATCCCCTGTTTTGAGATTTATTTCCACGTATAACAATCAGTGGTCGGCAATCAGGGGTATCCTCACTCGCCACTGGGATGTTCTGAAAACTGAGCCAGCTCTATCCTCCCTTATCCCAGACCGACCCCTGATGACTGCCAGGAGGGGCCGGAGCCTGCGAGACAGACTAGTGCACAGTCATTACATCAAAAAACCTTTATTTCCCTTTAATACCGGACGTGCGCTAGTCGGCTGTTTCCCTTGTGGCTCCTGCCTATCCTGTAAAACCAGCATTTTTCGCCCCAAGCTCTTTAGAAACCATGATGGATCTAGAGAATTCAATATAGGGAAATACATCACATGTAGTACTTCAGGTGTTATTTACCATGCTACATGTGGTTGTGGTCTCGTGTATGTAGGTTTGACAACCAGGGAATTGAGGCGACGTGTAAGGGAACATGAGAAAAGCATAATGGCGGCTGAGAGTGTTGAGGACCTGAGTACTCTACGCACCCTCCCTCGTCACTTCAAAAAATACCATAACTGCAACCCAGAGACACTGAGAGTCTGTGGGATAGATAAAGTGCAGCTTGGAGTACGAGGGGGAGATGTTAAAAAAGAACTATCTAAGATGGAATGCCGGTGGATCGTGACTTTGGGCACGATGTCACCGGCAGGCCTGAATGAGAGACTCAGTTTTTCGCCCTTTTTGTGACCTATGTCTCTCTTTTTTCTATGGAAAATGTGACGCCCTGACACCTAGGGAATAACCCGAAATGAGCACCACTTGATGGGTGTTTTTAGACATCTCTAGCCCTGTATTGTCTCTCTACATCCCATTACGAATGTAAAAGGTTCTCTAGTTGTCTTGGGAATGTGATCTAGATGCCATCTGACCTGGGATATACACAGGGACTTCTGTATATATGTATTTTAACCCTTTATGTCCGGGTGGTTGATCCCTCCCTGACCGCTTGATTGGGGTCAGGATAATCTGTTTGAGTCATGCCGCCCCTGGATATAAATAAACGCAGTTCAGCGTATCCGTAGGTTTATCGGATTGTCAGCCTTTTTAATTTGTGCTTTGTTCACTTTTTAGATTCACTTATCACTTTTTCTACTATGGGATTTGGAGATGTGAGTTGGCCCATGGAAACGATGGATTGAACCCTCATGGGATGATACAAGAGCTATGGAGGAATTAGGATGGATATTAACCAGTGGAGAAACACAGGCATTACATCACCTTATACGAACTGACTGCTGTCAGTATGTGTATCTATGTATGATTTGTTGTATTATTAATGTTATGCCTTCTGTTTCCCCTATTTTTCCCCCCCCTTTTCCTCTCTGCTTCATACCTACTGTATTTCAATCCACCATCTGCTTGTCTGCTTGCCCCATCAGTGGTAGTGCAGGAATTACATATATCTAATGTTTGGAGCGATTGGGATTACTCCCATATCGCTACTATTATGCCCTCACCTCTGCCCTCACCTAAAATGGCGCCAGACGCTGTGCGCATGCACACTGGCGAACCGGAAGTGACCGGCGAGGGGGACGTCTATTGAGGGTGCACCGGGGGAAATGACGTCACCGGAAGTTGCGTTCCGGACCCGGTGCAACCCAGAATTCCCTCCCCGCCGTGTAACAACCATTTTGCCAGTGCTGCAATTGCAGCAAACACCAGCGGTCTCCCATTGGCTACTACTCCATTTAAAAACCCCTCACTAATGAGCACTTGTCACCACTAGCCCCCCGAAGCAGCCGACGCGAAACACGTGTCGGGGCTACTGGACCGGTGGGCAGACTCGGCAGGGGACCTTTACTAGGTTTATGGGTAAGTCATTATTGTGCACTTTACTGCAATCTAGATCGGGGTTATGCTATATCTACATAGTTGAACTGAACTTTACCCTGATCTATGCACTTTTAGCACTTTGCACTTTTACTGCCCCTCTGAACCTTGTTATACAGCCCTTGCCTGTCTTGCCCACTTGTCATCTGTCTCCCTCCTTATGTCTTGAAAGGGGCTACTGGACCGATGGGCAGACTCGGCAGGGGACCTTTACTAGGTTTATGGGTAAGTCATTATTGTGCACTTTACTGCAATCTAGATCGGGGTTATGCTATATCTACATAGTTGAACTGAACTTTACCCTGATCTATGCACTTTTAGCACTTTGCACTTTTACTGCCCCTCTGAACCTTGTTATACAGCCCTTGCCTGTCTTGCCCACTTGTCATCTGTCTCCCTCCTTATGTCTTGAATCCTTGTCATTTTTACTCTAGACACGTCTATTTATTGTATCCACTGCATCTAATAAAATATTATTCTTTGCAATATACACTGTTGTGGACAGCAAATACGTGTTTTTAGTTACTTGGGCATTAGAACTCTCATTCTTTCTTTCTTTTTATAATATATCGTAGCGTGTGAAGTGGCCTTTAGAGTCGTCTGGCTTACAAATGTAAGGCCCTTTCACATCAGCATTTGTTACAGTTTGCGGCACATGCGGCAGATTTACCGCAGATGCGGCAGATTTACCGCATCTGCTGCATAACGGCCGCACTTGCAGCACACTTGCGGCAAGCCCCATGCATTATTTATGGGGCTTGCGGCAGGTGCGGGAAGTGAGGCATAGCTGTGGTTGCGGCACTTGTGGCCGCGAAAAAAAAACGCTGCTGTACAGGTTTTTTTTTCGCGGCTGCAACTGCTGCAAGTGCCGGAACCGTAATTATACCGCACTTACCGCACCTGCCGCAAGCCCCATAGACAATGCATGGGGGCTTGCCACAAGTGTTGCTGCAAGTGCTGCCGTTATGCGGCAGATGCGGTAAATCTGCCGCAAATTGTAACAAACAAACTGTGAAAAAGGCCTAAGTGATTCTACTTTTAGCCTCTTTTTTTTCTAATTCTTCTAATTAACATTTTCCCTGCCTTATCACCCATAGAGTAAAATTTTGTTTTAGCTTTCTTTAGGGCCTTCTCATAGTGCAGTAAGAATAGTGACTTAAGTTAACTTTTTACAAAGGACCACAGCCCACTACAAGTAACACTACAGCTGGAGTCCAGACCAGGACGACAGGGGAGATGGTCTTTACATCCAACTTGGCTCAAAACGTTAGATCTATCTGTTATTGGGAATGAACTAGAGCTGTTTTTTAGAGAGAATGAAGGGAGCGCGGAGGCGACTGTTGTATGGGACACCATGAAGGCTTATTTGAGGGGGATTCTCATTAGAGACATTGCGCAGTGTAAAACCCGGCATAGGGCAGCAGATCGGGGGTGAGAGATGCTCTGACTGGGGCGGAAGCTGAATTGATATTGAACCCTACGAGAGAGACTCATGACAAATTTAAAAGGGCGCAGGAAGCGGTAAATAGGATGTATATGGTGAGGAGTGAGAGAAAGAGGGCATTTCAACAATCAGTATTTTTTGAGGAAGGAGAGAGAGTGGGTCGACTGTTGGCGGTGGTATCGGCAGCCCAAAGGGAAAGCAACCGGGTCTACAAATTGAAGGATGCTAATGGCACGGTGGTTACAGATACGCCTGGCATACTGGAAGTGTTTAAAAATTTTTACACTGATTTGTACACATCGGTTGCAAGAGTTGGGGATGAGGAAGTGGAGGAATTTCTGGGGGGAGTGGATCTGCCTACACTAACTGAGGAAGAAAGACAGAGGTTGGATGCACCCATAGGAGTGGAGGAGGTAGAAACAGCTATTCTATCTATGCCGGCCAATAAGTCACCAGGAAATGATGGTATTCCGGGGGAAGTGTATAAGGAATTCTCGGAAATGTTGGCACCTAAACTGAAACAGGTCTTTGATGAGGCAAGGGAAAAGGGGGCGCTTGCACGGTCTATGGAAGAGGCCTGTGTTGTGGTATTGCCGAAGGAAGGGAAAGATCCTGAGAATGCGGAATCCTATAGGCCAATATCCCTACTGAATACTGACGTCAAGGTATTGGCTACCATCCTAGCCACCCGCCTGTCTGGGGTCATACAAAACCTAATACATACAGACCAATCTGGGTTTGTCCCCGGCCGATCAACGGCAATTAATCTGAGGCGATTATTCCTCAATCTTCAAATTCCGGCAGACAATGGTGGCAGGAGGGTGGTGATATCGCTTGACGCAAGAAAGGCATTCGACAGTGTGGACTGGAGGTACCTATGGAAAATTATGACAGCAATGGGTTTTGGGGAGGGCTTCCTGTCCTGGGTGAGGCTGCTGTACTCTTCCCCCCGAGCGGTGATCAAAGTGAATAGGGCATGGTCTGGGGCCTTCAGACTACACAGGGGAACCAGGCAGGGGTGCCCGCTGTCCCCGCTATTGTTTGCGGTGGAAGTAGAGCCTCTAGCCACCAAAATCAGAGTGTCTCAAGAGGTGGTTGGATTTAGATTTGGAAATATTATGGAAAAGATTGCGCTTTATGCGGATGATATTATGCTATTTTTGGAAAATGCGGGAGACTCACTGGGATGTGCTATGGAAATAATCCAACAGTTCGGTAATATCTCCGGATTGACAATAAATTGGCATAAATCCTGTATTATGGCGGTGGACAGGGAAGTGGGAATGGATGAGATCGCTGATAAGGGAAGGCAACTTCAGATAGTGACTCAGTTCAAATACTTGGGGGTGTGGGTGGCTCTTCCCTTGGCAAGGTATTGGGACCTTAATGTTGTTCCTTTGTTAGACAAATTTAAGCGGAAAATGACTGCTTGGTGCAAGCTGCCACTATCGATGGCTGGAAGAACCAATTTGATTAAGATGGTGCTTATGCCTCAATTAATGTATGTCCTACACAACTCTCCTATATGGATAGCTAATAGGAAATTTAATAGTATTCACGCCATCTTCAGATCTCTAATATGGGGCAGGAGATCTGCTAGAATCAAATTGGAAACTTTACAAAGGGGAAAAGAAGAAGGAGGACTGGCGGTTCCAAATGCCTGGATATTCTTTCTGACAGGGCAAGGCCAGCATATGAGGGGGTGGAAGGACATTAATAATTCTACTACGGGATCAGGAGGCAGACTTTTATCGCATCTTTCGGGCAGGGACCCATTGGTTCAAGGGCTGGAGGATGGAACGTTTGAGAGATTGGGAACTCAGTTTCCAACAGTTCATCTAGTCCAAAAGAGCTTGACAGCTTTCAAAAAGATTCGAGGAATACAGGGTTTAAAGATCTACTCACCAATTTGGGATAATGTGCACCTGGAGGAATTTCGTAAAATCGGGTCGATGATGCCGTGGCAGAAGAAAGGGGTGCAGTATGTGGGACAATTGATGAAAGAGGGGAGGGTGTGGCCATTTTCCGAACTAAGGGAGGCTTATGACATTCCGGGAGCCTGGGAGTTTCACTACCTTGGGATTCAACACGCATGGAGGGCACAAAGACGGAGTGTGGATATGACTATTAATAAAGACATCACGATAGACTATATTTGTTCTTCAGGGAACTCAAAAGGAGTAATCTCAGGGATCTACAATGACTTGTTACATACATTTCTGGAAGGGTACCGACCAAAAGCTAAAAGTAAATGGGAGAGTGACGTGGGTGACATAACGGAGGAGCTTTGGAAGCAATACTTGAAACGGTGCCCAGACTATCCCTAAGTGAACAAGCGAGATTATCCCAATTATATATAATCCACAGGACGTACAAGACTCCGATGGTACTGTGTAGAGCGGGACTGAGACAGGATTCGTGTTGTCCCAGGTGCAGTTCGGAGGGGGCCGACTTAATCCATATGTTGTGGTCGTGCCCCCGCCTATCGATTTTCTGGACAATGGTTATTACCAGAATAGAAGGAGTGTATGACTGTACGATTCCAAAAAAATCCAATTATGTGTGTACTGGGGGATGTGTCGGAGATTTCAGTGTCTGAGGCGAGTAGGATAGCTGTCGCCAGACTATTATATGTCGCGCGAAAGCTAATAGCTAGTAAATGGATAGATCAGGAACCTCCGACAAGGCAAGAATTTATCCGAAAGGCACAACAAACTATAAGGCAAGAAGAACTAGTATATAGGAGAAGGAATAAAGATCATACTTTCGAACAAATTTGGGCGGCCTGGTTGGCATGCAATTAAAGTAGACCCTAAACATGGAAATGGAGAGAATAAATATAAGTATTAAAGATGGTGCGTACTGGGAGGGGGGAGGGGAGGGAAGGGGCTTTATACACGGGTCATATATGGGGTTATGCGTTTATATGTTTTATGCAATATCTTGATTGCCAATTTTAAAAATTCTTCGGATTTGTTTTGATCTTGTTTGTTTTTGAAATAAATAAAAACAACTGTTTAAAAAAAAAAGTTAACTCTACGTTTTGTGATTCTGGCTGATAGTTGGGGCTCTGGGCACCTTTTATTGACAAGCTCCAAACTATTGAGTTGAGTTGTGAGATCCAATACTTCCCTCTCCCTTTTCTTTTTTCCATAGATCCCATTTTAGTTAGGGTTCCTCCCATAAAAGCTTTGTGGGCCATCCGCAATACCTCATCAGACGTGGAGTTGATTTAATTAATTTTAAAAAAAAAAAACTCTTCCAATTAAGATTTCAGAAGGCTGACATTACTCCTGCTAGACAGAAAACACTCATTCAAGAGCCATCTCCCGGAAGAATGGAAGGAGTCTCCTTCCGAGATATATAAGGATATAAGGGCATGATCAGACCAGGATATTACTCCAATTTCCAAAAAGCTTTAAGTAGTCTAGTGTCTATCAAAACATAATTCAGCCTAAATACGTGCTAAACCTAGGCAAAAAAAAGGTATAGTCTCTCTCGGAGCTGTGTTGGTACCTCCAAATATCATGTAAGGAAAACTCTGACATTACTGCACCCATCTATTTTCTTGATGATGTTTTTTGACAGCAATCTATGGAAGCTGACATGGGCAAATTGAAATCTCGGCAAACTACTTTTAATCCTGTAGCAAAGGTTTTAAGCTTTGAGAGAGCCTTCTTAATAAACAACTGAGCTGCATTGGGGGAATAAAAAGATGCTATAGAATATAGAACAGAATTCAAAGAACAGTTCAAGAAAACATAGCGTCCTTCTGGGTCAACACGAGTGTCACACAACTCAAACCTTATGGATTGCTTAACAAAAATTGCTACCTGAGTCTTTTTGGATTTACAATTTGCAAAGAAATGATGAGGGTAGTGTTTGTTAAACAAGCGAAAGTTGCCTTCTGACAACAAGCTGCCGTCCTGGGGCCAAATATCTAAAAAATTGATGCTGGTACTATTGGAAAAATATGTGAATTTTAAGTGGAAATCATTGATATTAATATATTCCACAAAGTCAACGAGTGCTTCTGGGGGACCCTTCCACACTATTAGGGTATCATCCAAATACCTTGCATACCAGGCCAGGTATGGGTTAAAAGGGTTTCTGTCAATAATGTTGTTAACAAAATTATCAAAAAATATTTACCTGTCCTGAACCGTGATGAAAAACTTGCCCAAATCTTGTCTGATTCTAAGGTCAGGTATAGTGCCAAAAAAGCTCCAACACTAGGTTCCATTCTATCTCCTAGCCTTTTTCTCAGTTCAATGACCAGTAGAAACTCCTCTTGGATGCCCCTGAAAGGTTTCTATAGATGCGGGCACACGCGATGTACCGCTTGCATCCACGTGCTGAGAGGTGACAACTTTACATCTTATCATAATGGCAGCATTAATAGAATTAAAACCTATATCAACTGCTGCACAACTAATGTGATTTATTTAGTGGGATGCACAGCATGTAACATCCAGTACGTGGGCTGCACCACAGGCGAACTGAAAAGAATTTGCAGGCACATATCTGACAGCACTAACCGCTCAGCATTAAATATCTCGGCGGTTTCTAGACATTTTTAAATAAAACATGGGGGCAATACCCAAACACTGAAATTCCAAGGTATTGAGAAAGTAACCACTCCCAATAGGGGCGGGGACATCAGGCGCCGCCTGTTACAGAAAGAATCCTATGGGATTTATAGCCTAGGAACAAAAGCACACCATGGGTTAAATATCAGACAGGATGTAATTTTACAGTATTGACTCTTGAAATTGTATTGATATATTATTTATGTAATTTGATATTTACTGATATTTTCAATTTTATGTTTTGTATGTCACTGATTATGTTATCAATTCAGCTGTTGGGTAAATGAGGGGGTGTGTATGTAATGATCATCCTCCCCATTTGTCAGCTACCGCCATGACTAAGACTATATGTCGAAACGTTGGCTTAAGCACCATGTACCTCACTGTATGGATTGAAGCTTTTATATATGCACAATAAATTCTGCAACTGGAGATCCTCTCGCTGGAATCTATTTCCTCTTATATCGTTTACTGGCCCCAGGACGGCTTCCGTGCGAGTGAGTATCCAAGCGGGGCAGGACTATACTATCAGCTGGAGAGCTGTCTTACCCTCCCCCCCTTCCTTATTCTCATTAATACGGTAGATGAAATCTTAATAGTCATAATTACACAAAAGATAAAAAAACTTTCAACAAGCCGAGGGACCTGGGCAGAGGGGCAGTCAGGGGAAGACGCACAGGGGAATACAGACCAAGACAGACAAATAGGGATGAACTCAAAGTAAGCCAAGTTGTCATTATACAGGACAAACTCAGTCAAGGAGTGAGATGAAAAATAGAAAAATACAATCCTGGGGGCAAAATGCTGTAAAAACGACTCTCCAAGTGTCTGCAGCAAAAATCACAAACAGGAAACGGTGACGCTCCACATGAACAGTCATTTTTTAAACCAGTCTGGAGGCAGCTTCTCTTTCTTTTGAGCTCTGTGGAGTTAGTTGGGGTGGCAGTATATATAGTCTGAATGTTCCATTGAAGCAAGCAACTCCTTTGCCTTGTCTGGGGAGGAGCAAACCAAAACTGTGCCATCCTTTATGATTTTAAGCTTTGCAGGAAACCCCCAGCGGTATCTGATGCCCAAATCTCTCAAAGGCCTGGTATAAAGGTTATACTTCCAGCGTTTAGCCAACATGCCAGCAGATAGATCAGGGAAAACAAGCAATTGTGACAGGTCATCTGACAGCTTAAGCTTCTTTCATAGGGCCATCATAAAAGCTTCCTTAATGGTGTAAAATGGATACAAGCAATGAAGTCCCTGGTTAGTTTAGGATCCAGCCCTTTAGGTTTTGGGATTTTATGTATCCTGTCTATTATTGCGTCCTTATCAGCCTGTGGGAGCACTTCCTTAATGAACGTCTGAAGCAGCCCTGGGAGCTCGTGATCAGGAATGGACTCAGCTACGCCTCTTAGCCTCATATTATTTCGCGTGGATCTATCCTCCAAGTCCAGAGTCCTATCAGAAACCTGGGACATTTTCAGCTCCAGGGCCTCATGGGCATCTATAAGATCATTATGTGATCTAGTGAGTTCCTCAAGCTGTTGCTCAAGGTGTGCCTTTCTGGAGCCCATTTCCTCATATCCCTCATCATGTCCTTAAGATTGTGCTGTAGTCCCCTCCTGAGCCTTTTTAATAGGGCCTCCATGGTGGACTGAGTGAGAGGAAGGTCCTCCTGTCTCTCCCTGCCTCCTCCCCCCCAACCCGAGATCGCATCCTCTGATCCTTGCAACGATGCCTGAGAAGAGGAGGCAGAGGAGTGAGAGGGAGAAGGAGAAGCCGCAGCCATCTTAGAAGCAGAACCTGCTCCCTAGCCCAGGAGGAAGTAAGTTGTAATCTTCCTTGGGGAGCTTCTTTTAGCTGACCTACCATGCACCATTGGGACCGCTGTGTGTTTCGGATCACAGGCAGGTGGGTGATGCAGTTCAGCTGGCGATGAAATCGCTTGTAGTGCCGCTTTGACTCTTGTCACCACAGGAGATCCTGTTCTATGCAGCCATTGCCCTCAATTGCTAGGCAACCAACCTGCCTCTTGATGTTTGCAGCCTAGGGATGTGTTATGAGTTAGGATGCAGATTTGAGATATCTGCATATCGGAAAATTTAATCTGTAAATCCGATTCCCATCGTGTTATAAAATTAGGAGGATGCTGCCCTGGGGGTGACACCAACATCGCGTAAACCCGAGAAAAAGTATGCCTGAACGGGCCCAACTCTGTGCATAGTACCTCAAACTGTGTCTTTGGATGTTCAAAACATTGTTTCGGTAATGGGAGAGGGTGCAGAAAGTGGCTAACTTGGAAACATCGCCACCATCCTAAGGGAACAGGATCATCCCATGTTCTGAGAGTGGACAATGAGGGCCAATCGTTCTCTTCCCCCAAAAGTCTCCACCCTGTTCCTTCCCACCTCAACCCATCTTCGAAACACCCCATCACAAAGGGCAGGGGCAAAGTCTGGATGGCTCAACACAGGCGTAAGTCTGGACAAGAGGTCCACAGAGTTTTACAATATTTTACCGTAGCCCCTATTGTGGGGTGAGAGTGAAGAAAGAAGACCTGGAAAGTTGTTCCTGAATAATGTATCTGGGTTGGCAGTCAACTAAACTCCCAAGTAGCTTATCAATCAATCACTCCACTTAAAGCTAAAGGCCAAGAGCAAAGAGGAGGTCAATGGTTTTGGTACGTTGATATTAAGGACCTCTGGTTTTGAAAAATGTATGTTAAAGTTAGAGAGTAGGTGTGAAATTCTGTCATTATATTTGGAAGCGAGGTGGTTGGCTTAGTTAGGAAAAACAAGAGGCCGTCAGCATAAGCAGCCACTTTGTGTGTGGTACTACCTGAAGTAATTCCCGAAATGTCAGGGTTAGCCCTAATCCTCCTAAGCAGTGATTCAATTGTGAGGACAAAGCTCAATGGCGATAGAGGGCATCTCTGGCGGGTGCCATTATGAATGTCAAAAGGCTCCGAAAAATTGTACTTTTGAATGACATTATTTGTTACACCATATGGTGTACTGGACTGAAAAACAAAAAAAAATCCAAATGTGGTGAATTTGCAAAGAAAAGTGCAATTACATGATTGTTTTTTGGGGGGTTTATTCATAATTTCACTATGGTAAAAACTGATGTGTTTAGTTTGATGCCTCAAGTCAGTATGAGTTCGTAGATACCAAACATGTATACTGTTTACTTACATAAAGAAAAGAATTGCAATTTTTTCGCAATTTTCCACAACCCATAGCATTCTTAATTTTTGGGATCTGGGGCTGTGTGACGGCTTATTTTTTGCGTCTTGATCTAACGTTTTTAATTATGCCATTTCTGGCTAGCTGTGATGCTATGATCACCTGTTATTGCATTTTACTGCAATGTTGCGGCAAACCAAAAAACATAACTTTAGAGTTTTCAGGTTTTTTTCTGTTACCCAGTTTACAGATCTGACTGACTGATTTTAGATTTTGATAGATCAGGCATTTCTGAACGCAGTAATACCAAATATGTGTATTTTTTGTAACCACTTAAAGAGGACCTGTCACCCCCTGCTGCATGGCAATCTAAATGCAGCACTGAATGCAGCATGTCTGCTGCATTCATGGAAGGGGTCCCCCTGTGTCTGTGTGCTGTTAGAAGCCATGAGGGCATTCCCTGGTGCAGGAGCCAGCTCGATTTATGGGGGCCATTCCCTCCCCATCTGCTTCTGTGTGCTGCTTCTGCTGTGCTAACTCTGCCCTCCTCCTCTCTGTCACTCATTCTGCCTCCACAAGCATGCAAATCATTTGTCCTGACGTCAGCTCCAGATTCCTGACCTTCTATCTGAACAAAGTATAAACAGCACAGCAGGAGGTGGCACAGACAGGCAGAGGGGAAGGGATGGCCCCCGTCAATCGAGCTGGCTCCTGCAACTCGGACTGCCCTCATGGCTTCGAACAGTGAATTTTATTAAGGCTATATATAGGGGTACAAAGCACACAGACACATGGGGGACCCCTTCCCTGTATGCAGCAGACATGCTGCATTCAGTGCTGCATTTAGATTGCCATGCAGCAGGAAGGTAACAGGTCTTCTTAAGCACCGAGCCACTTTGAACATTAATGACCGAGCCTCATTTTGCAATTCTGACCAGTGTCACTGGTTATAACTCTGGAACACTTCAACAGATCCCAGTGATTCCAAGAATGTTTTTTTCGTGACATATTGAACTTCATGTTAGTGGTAAATTTAGGATGATATTTTTTGCATTTCTGCAATCATATGTGAATCTCTAAAAAACGTGATTAAGACAAAATTCTCAACAGAAAATTCACTGAACTGACACAGAGGGAGTCACTTTGAATTTCCATCTGACCTGTGATCTGGTGGTGTCCATTGTTTTGCGCATCTCTTTAGGTGTGCACCTTAACAGTTTTCTGCACCTTTGAAACTACAAAATTAAGGGCTAAAATAACACTTCCATAGGAAAAATGTGATTTTTTTTCTTTTCATGGCTAAACATTCTAAAATTCTGTGAAGTCCCTGGTGGTTCAAGGTGCTCACCACACATCTAGATAAGTTCCATGAGGGGTTTAATTTCCAAAATGGTGTCACTTATGGAGGAGCTCCACTGTTTAGGCACATTAGGGGCTCTCCAAATGTGACATGGTGACCACTAATGATTCTAGACAATTTTGAGTTTGAATAGCGCTTCCTCCCTTCTGAGCCCTGCCTTACGCCCAAACAGTAGTTTTCTACCATATATGGGGTATCAGCGTACTCAAGAGAAGTAGCACAACAGATTGTATGGTGCAATTTTTTCTGTTACCCTTGTGAAAACAAAATAGGTGGAGCTAAAAGAATATTTTGTGGAGAAAATGTAGTTTTGTTTTTTTTTATCTTCATGGCTCAACATTTTAAATTTCTGTGAAGCACCCGAGTGTTCAAAGTGCTCACCACACATCTAAATAAATTTATTGAGGGTCTAGTTTCCAAAGTGGTGTCACTTGTAAAAATTGAAAATTGAGAAATGAATTACAAGATAAAATAAAACGCATTTCGGCTAAAATATTTAAAAGAGATAGCCTTCCTCAGGTATAGTTAATAGCATATGAACATAGATATATAGAGAGAGGTATGGGGTGTTCACATTAATTATCCAATTAGATGGCCCTTTGGGATTTTCAATTAGATGAAAGTGGTCACACCCTGAAAGAGTTACTTTTATCTTCAGGCATGCCAAGACAGAGAAATCACTATACTGTCATATATCCATTTATCAAGAGAAAGAAGGCAACAACATGTATATGCGATAGAGATGGGAAGATCAGTGTAAAAAAACAAAACAAAAAAAAAGTGGAGATTTAATTAATAGACATCACTATAAATGCACAATGTATACATAGCTTTTTTTATATATGCACAAACAAATGCCTCCTTTGCCTAAAGATTAAAGTAACTCTTACAGGGTGTGACCACTTTTGTCTAATTGGAAATCCCAAAGGGCCATCTAATTGGATAATTAGTGTGAACACCCCATACCTCTCTCTATATATATCTATGTTCATATGCTATTAACACTACCTGAGGAAGGCTACTTCTTTTACATGTTTTAACCTAAACGTATTTTATCCTGTAATAATGAATTTTGGAAAAATTGAAGAGACCTTGTTCTCAATTCTGGAAGCGCTCATGGTATACACCGGATGTTTTTACCTTGAAACTATTCCTGATGGACCCACCAGCTGAGCGGTCAGATTATCCGACACGGAGCTGAAAGCCAGACTGATCACATCATGATCCCGTTACGCAGGATTTGGTAGACACGCAAGCCAACAAGACACAGAAAAGATGAGGAGAATACCTCCTTCGTACTCATTGTATTAACCATTTAACATCTACACTTAGATCTACGCCCTCCTCTTTTTCTCCCTCCCGTTGTAGACGAAACAGTCCTGTGAGGTCCTCTCCAAATATCAGCACAATTTTGGAAGCAAAACTTTTAGTTAGGAAGTTAGAAGGGTTCAAAGTTCATCAACAATTTCTCATTTTTACAACAAAATTTGCAAAGTAACTTTTTTTTTATAGGGACTACATCACATTTGAAGTCCCTTTGAGGGGCCTACATGTAAGAAATACCCCCAGATATCACTATTCCAAAACCTTCACCCCTCAAAAATAAATACTCAAAACCACATTCAGGAAGATTATTAACTTTTCATGTGCTTTACAGTAACTAAAGCAATGTGGAAGGAAAAAATGAACATTTTACTTTTTCCAATGTTACTTTAGCTTCAAATATTGCATTTTCACAAGGGTAATAAATGAAAAATAGAATTATTCTTACCGTTAGTTCTGTTTCTAGGCACCTTCCCCGACAGCATAGGAGGTTGCCTCTCCACGCCCTAATTGGAACAGGAAGCACAAGAGAGGTTAAAAGGACCCTCCCACCTTCCACTAGCCAGTGTCTTACAAAGAACCATAGCATAAGAGAAACAACAGTAACATATTCCAGGAATAATAGAGGAATATAGGGAGGGAATTAAGTGCTGTCGTGGAAGGTTCCTAGAAACCGAATTAACAGTAAGAATAATTCTATTTTCTCTAGTCACCTTCCACGACAGCATAGCAGGGATACCAACGAATTAATACCTAGGGTGGGACAACAGCCTGCAGGACTATCCTGCCAAAAGCCAAATCCCCATTGGAACCAGGGCCAGACGGTAGTGCTTCGTGAAGCATGCAATGAGCACCAAGTAGCAGCCTAGCAAATCTGGTCCTGAGAAGCCCCTGCCCGTTCCTCCCAAAAGACAGAGGTAGAACTGGTGGAATGAGCAGGAACTGCTGGGAAAGGAAGGATTCCATAACGGCATTTTGACTCCAGGAGGCGAAAGTACTTATAACCACTTCCTCGCCTGTATGTTGACCAAAGGGCTGGACAAAGATAGCGATCCACACGCCAGGGCACCCACAATTCCAGAGCACTGCACCACGGACATCCAATGAATGAAAGTCCTCCTCCATTGGAGTCCGCGGATGTTGACAAAAAGAAGAAATATCCACTGGGAGCGAAGGAAGGCTAAGACTACCTTGGGAAGAAACGAAGGGTCCAGGTGAAGGACAAAGCCGTCATCCCAGACTGGTAGGGACAGTTCCCGGACAGATGAAGCCTGAAGCTCCCCAACTCATCGGGCAGAAGCAATCGCCATCAGAAACGCAGTCTTGTGAGACAACAATCGGATACCACAGGATGGCAGTGGTCCATAAGGAGGGCAAGAAAGCCCAGTCAGGACAACATTGAACACTCAGGAGGGTGGAAGAACCTTAGTCCGTGGACAAGTACTACTAGCAGACACCAAGAATCACCGAATCCAGCGAAGAATTGCAAAAATTGTGGCAAACACCGAACTGAGAGCCGAAACCGACACGTTCAATGTGCTGGGTCGAAGACCCTAGCCCAAACCATGCTGAAGAAAATCCAAATGCATGAGATAGTGGGTTTGAGTGGGTCAGGTGAAATGGAAACACACCAGGAGGAAAATCTCGTCCAACTCCCATTACAAATTGCATTAGTGACCGGGTTGTGGATCTTCAGCAAGGAGGCCGCCACCTCTTCCGACAGGCCCAGAGCCCACAGTACCCGGGCTTCAGACACCCCGCAGCTAAGTTGAGCTTCTATGGATCCGGATGGAACAGATGACCCTGAGACAGCAAGCCGGGGTTCGGACGCAAAATGACTGGTCCATCAACTTAGAGCGCCACTAGCAGGTTGTACCAACACCTCCTTGGCCATAGAGGGGCCACCAGGATAGTGGGGACTCCCTTTTCCCTGACCTTCCCCAGTGTTCTCATGAGAAGGGGATAGACTGAAAGCCATAAGCAATATGAAAATTCCAAGTCTGGGAGAAGGCGTCCCCCCCCCATGGCCTCGTCCCGAGGGTTTAGGGATAAATAGGTTGCTACTTTACAATTTGCACAAGAAGCAAACAGGTCGAACTCTGGGGTACCCCATCTTGCGACCAGGGAGCAGAACACCGCTTGGTACAGGCTCCCCCTTCCCGGGTGGATGTCCCAGAAGCTGAGAAAATCAGCCTGAAGGGTTAGTGACCCTTTTAGGTGGACTGCAGAAGGAAGAGGAGGAATGAGGTCGGCCCAGAGGAAGATCCGAGAGGACACTGACGGCAGGGAGCCGGACCTCGTATTACCCAGGTGACGGAGGGGCGCCACCGTGGTGACATCAGCCAAATACACTACAACTTGAGATCCCCTGAATGGAACGTGAGCAGCAAGAAGGACCTCTACTACAGCTCTCAGTTCCCGGCCGATAGAGGACTGGGAACTGACTGTACGACTCTAGACTCCTTGAACAAGGGTGTGGGCCACCACAGCCCCTCCTTTGGCTGGCATCCGTAGGGAAAGTTACCTGGGGAGTCTAAACCCAGGCCACCCATTTTAGCAGGTTGTTGGAATTCAACCACCAGAGAAGGGATGAGGAGGCAATCCCCGGGACCTGAAGTACCCGAGGGGGAGCTTGAGCCCACCTGACAGACGGGATGTAGGATGTTATCGATCCCAGAGCCGACAGTCGCCCGAAGGGTGGGAGACACTCGACGTCGAAGAGCCAAAATCGCAGCAGAGACTCCGCAACCCCGTTCCTGAGGGACTGAGGCGAAGGAGCAATAAGAAGGAAATTGTCCAGATATGGCACCTAGACAGATGCCGCGATCAGATAGGAAGGCAACGACCTCCGCCATAATGTTCGAGAAAACCCAGAGAGCCAAGGAGATCCCGAAGGGAAGGACATTGAAAAGAAAGTGGAGGACTGCCCCTCTGGAAAAGATTGTGAACCTGAGGAACTTCCGGTGCCGAGGGTCAATGGGCACCTGAAAGTATGCGTCAGTCAAGTCTATTGGTGCCATCCGGTGGTGTAGCCCTGTCAACTCAATCGCTGATCCGATCGATTCCATTTTGAAACGATGATCAGACATGTTGGGTGAGGCATTGCAAGTTGATGAGGACACGAGCGACTCCAGATGGCTTTTTTGACCAAGAAGATCCAAGAATAGGGAATAGACCTAAGCCCTCCTCACAGCCTGTAGCAGATGAGATGACATTCGGTCGAAGGAGCTCCTGCACCTCTGTGTACAAGTTCCTAAGTACCCTGAGAGGGCAGGGTAGGGATACGGAGATCAGGTGGAGGAGGCGACTCGAACTCGATGAGGAGACCTTCGGAAATGACCCTCAGAACCCACTGGCAAGTGGCGATAGTCAGCCATTGGGGGAGAAAGGCAGAGAGTCGCCCTTCTTTCCCCCCCCAAGAGTGGCAGAGTGCAGCAGCTACTGCTGAAAAGGCATGAGGACATTTGTTCCACTACCTATTAGAGAACTCCACCGGCCCAGGTTTCCCTTTGGGCTGGGAGGTGTGAGGCACTGAGTGCCAAAAGGGCCACCATCTGGGAGGCTGCAGTTATGGAAGAGCCTTGTGGTCAGTCGCCTGGTCCAGAAGGTCAGCAAGGGCAGGCCCAAACACCAAGTCCCCTTTGAAGGGTAGAGAGCAGTGCCTCATCATGGAAGTGTAATCAGCAGTCCACAATTTCAGCCACAAAGCTCGTCAGGCGGAGTCGGACAAGACCGATATCCCAGCTGCCAGACGGACCTACTCAGAAAAGGCATCTGCGAGAAAATAGGTCGCTTACTGGAGCAAGGGAAGGAAGTTGAGCAGTGCCCAGGAGACATGTGGAGGCCGTGCACGCCCGAATGGGAGACGAGGAAGCCTTCCAAGATGTTTTGATAAGGCCCTCAATCATGCAGCCCATCTGGTCCCCAAGTTGGGAGGTAGCCTCAAAGGGGAGCGCAGTCTTATTAGCTACACGGGCTACCTGCACCTCCACCTGTGGGACGTCCCAGTGAATCAGAGTTGCCTCAAGAGAAAACCAACGACTGGGATCACCCCTGAAGTATTTCTCAGGTTAGAATAAGGATGGTGAAATGGACTGGAAAGCCGACTGGTCTGGCAGATCCAAAGCCGGAAACATCTCGGCGTGAACTAATGGGAGGACCTGCTCCACATCCGATCCCATAGATCTCTGACCAGCACTAGTCAACTCTCCAAGGTCCTTTGGGGAGAAGAGGAACCCTCTCAGTTCAGTCTCTCTGGAGGATGGGGCGTCATCAGCGATCCGAACCTGAGCCCAGGAGGTCCTCAGTCTAAAGGTACCTTTACACGTGGCAACGTTTCTAGGAATTTCACTGGCAACTTACTGGTTGCAGTGAAATCATGGAGACATTGTTCCATTTGTACACAGCAACAAGATCGAACAATGTGTCCATGATTTCACTGCAACCAGTAAGTTGCCAGTAAAATTCCTAGAAAAGTTGCCACGTGTAAAGGTACCTTTAGAGGGCTGCCTGGAGCTTTCTCTCTGTAGGAGCTGCCAACAAGAACGAGGAAAGGGAAGCCTGAATCTCCAGGTTAACCCTGGATCTCAAGTCATCTACCAGGCTAGGGTGGTCAGCCCTAACAAGGACAAACAGGCATTAATGGACTTCCCAGAGGTATTCCTGGGGGCAGACTTGTCGACTGAAACAAAGCACAGTCGAGGGGACTATGAAAAAAAACTGCCCTATACGCAGAAATGGGACCCCTCCCTTCTCTCCAGCAGACATACACTGTGGTAGGGGGAACACTGGTTCTGCAGATGCAGGAGAAGACCCAGCAGCACACACAGTACATCACCTTACCGTGGCTAAAGAAAGGCCTGCCCCCCAGTGTCTGCAATGAGTTCCCCACCTCCCGCACCAGGTCCTGGGCAGGCCACCTGCAGCGGTGGCGTGTCCGCATGCTGTCCGCCAGGTTCCGCCATCGGAACCCGGAAGCACTACGCTCCCGCCGAGGAGCGCATGACCAGAATTCCCGCCCACCAGCATCACTTCTGGGCGCACTGGGTCAGCACGAAAGCGCGGGAAGCGGCCAGTGGGCTCCAGAACAGGGGAGGCCGCCAGCCAGGGACCCCACGGCCCGCATCACCCCAGAGGAGATCCGGAGGGCCAGGGCAGCGGTCCCACATATGTGAGAGCAGCAGGAGGAGGAGCGGAAGCCCGACCAACACTGCCTGGCTGGAAACCAAAAAACAGGAACAAAAAGGTATGCTGCAGCTCGCCGACTACCACAGCATAGGAGAAAGAAAAAAACCTCTCCATGCCCCATGGGGACAGGAAAGACCCTGGCTAGTGAGAGGTGGGAGGGTCCTTTTAACCTCTCTTGTGCTTCCTGTCCCAATTTGGGCGTGGAGAGGCAACCTCCTATGCTGTTGTGGAAGGTGACTAGAGATATAGACCCTAAAATTTGTTGTGAAATTTTTCTCGAATATGCCGATACCCCATATGGGGTCAAAAACCACTGTTTGGGCATACGGTACGGCTCAGAAGGGAAATTAGCGCCATTTGACTTTTTGAATGGAAAATTAGATGGACTCATTAGCGGACACCATGTTACATTTTGAAAACCCCTGATGTGCCTAAACAGTGGAAACATCACATCAATAGAAGGAGGGGCACCAATGCTTCAGGTTATACGGCTGGACGACCAGGGAGTACACGGTGTGGAAGCCTGTGGTGCCAGTCCAAAAGACCACATACGAATCAATGTTTACAAAGAGAGGCGGCACTCACCAGAACTTTTCTGTGCTTTATTCAGCAATCGCAAATTCACAAGGTACAGGGAGGGAGCAGAGGCTGGGATGACGACGGCATCGTTTCGCGCTGTGTGCGCTTCAACGGCTCATGACCCGTTGAAGCGCACACAGCGCGAAACGGTGCCGTCGTCATCCCAGCCTCTGCTCCCTCCCTGTACCTTGTGAATTTGCGATTGCTGAATAAAGCACAGAAAAGTTCTGGTGAGTGCCGCCTCTCTTTGTAAAAAATCTAAACAGTGGAAACCCCCCACAAGTGACCCTAAACTGGACCCCCGAAAAAATTTATCTAGATGTGCGGTGAGCACTTTGAAAACCCATATGCTCCACAGAATTTTATAATGTTGAGCCAAGAAAATGAAAAAAAAATACTTTTCTTCCACAAAACAGGATTAAATGGACCTCAAAATTTGTTAAAGAGGACCTGTCACCAACGCAGGCATGGTGATCTAATCACAGCACTGGATGCAGCATGTCTGCTGCATCCAGGCAATGGGTCCCCCAGCCCTTGAGCCGCCCTGTACCCGAGCAAATACACTTAGAAAACTTACATCGTGCAGCCATAAAAGAGGTGGCTAGAGGCAGAAGCCAAAGGGCAGATTCACACCCCCTGCATGTGTAATCTGCCCACCGCTGCCAATCATTGTCTCCCTCTTCTGCAGCATAATACAGAGTTTTGTTTTTTTTTCCCAGAAATGGCAGTTTAGCCCCGCCCCCTGCGGTGACGTCACCGCTTATACCCGCCCTGCTCTATGGTTAACATAGAGCAGGGCGGGGAAAGGTGGTGATGTCAGAGCAGGAGGCCGGCCGCCCCGCCTCCTGCAGTGACATCACCGCTTATCCTTTATGGCTGCACGATGTAAGTTTTCTAAGTGTATTTACTCGGGCTACAGGGCGGCTCAAGGGCTGGGGGTCCCCTTGCCTGGATGCAGCAGACATGCTGCATCCAGTGCTGTAATTAGATCACCATGCCTGGTTTGGTGACAGGTCCTCTTTAAGCAATTTGTCCTGAGTATGCGGATATACCATAGGTGGCAGACAATCACTGGTTGGGAGCAGAAAAGGATTGGGACCAAAAAGCAGCCCTGGAAAACAAGCCCCACCAGCCCACACACTATATCACCCATCAGCGCCAATACGTAAATTTTGCTTTTACGCTGTCATGGCCCTCACCACTTTCTTAAGGCCACTTTACACACACCAACTTATCTGTCCAACTTCTGAACAACTTACTGGTTGCAGTGAAATCATGGACACATTGCTCCATTTTGTGGCTGTGTACAAATGGAACAATGTGTCCATGATTTCATTGTAACCAGTAAGTTGTTCAGAAGTTGGACAGATAAGTTGGTGTGTGTAAAGTGGCCATTAAAGAAGTTATTTGAAGAGCCACATGTGAATGGTGCAGTAGATGGAATAATCAACCACAGCTCCATTTACATGGTGCTCTTCAAAGCTCCGTTTCTCAGGATTGTGGGGTCCCAGTGGTCAGACACACAGACACACAGCTAGCCACACACAAACAGCCAGCCACATAGACAGCCACACACAGAGCCACAGCCAGCCACATACAGAGCCACAGTCAGCCAGCCACACAGACACAATCAGCAAAACACACAGCCAGCCACACACACAAAGCTAGCCACACACACATACACACACAGCCAGCCACAGCCAGACAGCTGCATACAGCTAGCCACATAGACAGCCACCAGCCACACAGACAGCCACACATAGAAAAAGCCAGCCACAAACAGCCACATAGATAGCCACCAGCCACACACAAACAGCCACACACAGGCGCTGCCAGCCACATAGTGAATACAAGATTGTGGTCAATTTTTAGGAGCGCTCAGAGTGGGAAGAAAGGGCTGTAGAGAATTGTTGGATCACAAACTTTCTTTATTAAAACACCAATACGCGTTTCTACAGCGACCCGCTGTCTTCCTCAGTTGGATTTACATCTGAGGAAGACAGCGGGTTGCTGTAGAAACGCGTATTGGTGTTTTAATAAAGAAAGTTTGTGATCCAACAATTCTCTACAGCCCTTTCTTCCCACTCTGAGCGCTCCTAAAAATTGACCACAATCTTCTATTCACTATTGTAAATCCCTACTGGGTTTGAGGCTGGAGCTGATGGAGTTGGTCGACTTCCCTATGTGTCAAGGACCTGCCGTGACGTCATCAGTGATGCGGGGACACGTGACCACGGCGCCCACGTGACCAGGACCAGGAAAAAGTGTGTGGCGTGGTCCTCACCTCAATGTTACTCTCAGATGCATTACCGAGCTTGTGCAGGGACTGCACAACCTCTTCAGGTGAGCGGCACCTTGTTATACTAAAGCCCCCACTAGACCACCGGGTTCCTCTCATGTGCGCTCTCCCCTCTCTTTCTGTTACAGCCAGCCACACAGCCAACCAGCCACAGTCATACAGTCAACCACACAGTCAGACACACACAGCCAAGCAGCCCCAGCCACACAAAGACACAGTCAGCCACACACAGCCAAACAGCTCCAGCCACACACAGACACAGTCAGACACTTAGCCTAGCCACACACAGCCAGCCACACAGCCATGCAACATCAGCCACACACAGCCATCCACAGCCACGCAGCTCCAGCCACAGCCAACCCCAGCCAGCCACGTGGCACCAGCCACAGACACGCAGCCTCAGCCACACACAGACACACAGCCAGCCACATAGCCATGCAGCCCCAGCCATACACAAACACAGATACACAAACACACAGACAGCCATCCACAGCCTGCCACGCAGCCTCAGCCACACAGACATATAGTCAGCCACACAGCACAGCCACGCAGCCCCAGTCATACACAGACACAGTCAGCCACACAGCCAGCCACGCAGCCCCAGCCACACACAGACACAATCAGCCAAACAGCCCCAGCCACACATAGACACAGTCAGCCACACAGCCAACCACGCAGCCCCAGCCACACAGTCAGCCACACTGCTAGGCACACACAGTCAGCCACAGCCATACAGCCTCAGCCACACACAGATACATAGTCAGACATACAGCCAGCCGCACAGCCAGCCCCAGCCACACAGTCAGCTACAGCCACGCAGCCCCAGCCACACACAGTCAGCTACAGCCACACAGCCCCAGCCACACACAGACACATAGTCAGCCTTGCAGCCCCAGACACACAAAGCCAGTCACAGCCACATAGACACATAGTAAGCCACACACACAGTAAGAGAGAAGAGAGAGAGGCACATACACACTACTCACCACCAGCAGCTGCTGCAGCTCATTTTGCTGGCTCCCGCGCTGTGGAACAACTTCCAGGGCCTGCAGTAGAGATGAGGAGTCGGGGCTTAGAGAGATTGACTGGAGATAGGGTTCACAGAAGAGATGAGGGGGCATGGCCTTGAGGAAATTGGGGCCCACCCTCTCACCTCTCCTCCCGCCCCTTCTCCTGTCAATCTCCTCGAGCCCTCACAGCTGTCAGAGCAGAGCAGTCATGCTCTACCGGCCCTTGCTGCTCTCCTCTGATGTCTTGTTATCAGCTTGGTGGCCCAGCCGCTGGTGCTCCCCAGTCCCTGCTATGCCGGCAGGTGGTGGCTGCAAAGTGATTTAAAGCCGGCCTGCGGCCCAAGGAGCAGGTGCTGTGGCCGAGCCCACTCGACAACTACCGGCCCATAGGGAAAAGTCCCGCCTCTCCCAATGGTCAGTCCGGGCCTGGTTGGGAGCATGGCAGGGCTCTGAAGGGAAGGAGCAACATGTGACGTTTTGAACGGAAAATTGATTGGAATCATTGGCGAACTCCACGTCGTGTTTTCAGAGCCCGATGTACCTAAACAGTAGAAACGCCCCACAAGTGACCCCGTTTTGCAAACTAGGCCCCCCAAGGAATTTATATAGATGTGTGATGAACAATTTGAACCCCCAGATGCTTCACAGAATTTTTTAACATCAAGCAATAAAAATAAAGTCTTTTTTTCCTCAAAAATGTTTCAGTGCCAATGTTTTCATTTTCATAAAGTCAATAAGAAAAATTGTACCCCAAAATGTGTTGGGCAATTTCTCTTGAATGCGAGGATACCCTATATGTGGTGGAAAAAATGCGTTTTGGAACACATAAGGGCTTAGAATGGAAGGGGCAACATTTTGGAATGCAGATTTTGATGGAATGGTCTGCAGGTTTCATGTCAGGATTGATTAACCCTTGATGTACCTGAACAATGGACTTCCCCAACAAGTGAGCCCATTCTAGAAACTACACTCTCCAAGGAATTTATCTAGATATACAGTGAGCACCTTGAATTCACAGATGCATCATAGAATTTTACAACAAACATTTTTGTGGGAAAAAATCTAAATTTTTTCATTTTCACATTTCGTTTTAGCACCAAATATTTTCATTTTCACAAAGATAGCAGGAGAAATTGAACTCCAAAATTTGTTGTGTAATTTCTTCCGAGTGTATGGATACCACACATGTGGTTGAAAACCACTGTTTGGGCGCACTGCAGGACTCAGGAGTGAAGGAGCACCATTTGATTTGTGGAGCACAGATTTTTCTAAAATAGCTTGCGGACTCCACTTGCAGAGGGCCTAAGTGCCAGAACAGCAGAAACCCCCTCAAGTGAACACATTTTGAAAAATTACACCCCTCTGGGAGTTCAACTATGGGTGCAGTGATGATTTTGTCTATGGAAAACACCTGTGAAATCAAGTGTAGTGAAGGTTGCATTATTAAAAATTGCAAACAAGCCCTTGCCACTGCAGTACATTGTAGTGCTCGTACATTGTTCTCAGCTCGTGCGTCTGGAAATACACACCCTGTAAAGTAAGCAGGCTACCTCACTACAACAATGCCAAACATGTGGGCATTAACTGTGGTTTAGACATTGTGGGGCTTGGAAGGGATGGGAGCATTTGAATTTGGGCGTACAGATTTTTCTGGCTTTGTTTTTGGGGAAGAGAAGACATAGTGCTTTTCCAGAGCCTCTGTGCTAGACAAAGATGATGTTTTCAGCTGTACTATTTTTATTTATAATTTTTGATCGCATTTTATGCCACTTTTTTTTATTAGCTGTATGATGAAAATACAGAATTTTTTCTACTTTTTTATTTTTACGGTGTTCAATGAAGGATTTAACTAGTTTGACAGTCTTTTAGAGCGGGTTGTTATGTACGCAGTGATATGAAATGTGTAAGTTTTTTTTAATATATACAGTTGTGGCCAAAAGTATTGACACCCCTGCAATTCTGTCAGATAATACTCAGTTTCTTCCTGAAAATGATTGCAATCACAAATTTTTTGGTATTATTATCTTCATTTAATTTGTCTTCAATGAAAAAACACAAAAAGAATTGTCCTAAAGCCAAATTGGATTTAATTCCACACCAAACATAAAAAAGGGTATGGACAAAAGTATTGACACTGTTAGAAAAATCATGTGATGCTTCTCTAATTTGTATAATTAACAGCACCTGTAACTTACCTGTGGCACCTAACAGGTGTTGGCAATAACTAAATCACACTTGCAGCCAGTTGACATGGATTAAAGTTGACTCAACCTCTGTCCTTTGTCCTTGTGTGTACCACATTGAGCATGGAGAAAAGAAAGAAGACCAAAGAACTGTCTGAGGACTTGAGAAACCAAATTGTGAGGAAGCATGAGCAATCTCAAGGCTACAAGTCCATCTCCAAAGACCTGAATGTTCCTGTATCTACCGTGCGCAGTGTCATCAAGACGTTTAAAGCCCATGGCACTGTGGCTAACCTCCCTAGATGTGGACGGAAAAGAAAAATTGACAAGAGATTTCAACGCAAGATTGTGCGAATGGTGGATAAAGAACCTCGACTAACATCCAAACAAGTTCAAGCTGCGCTGCAGTCCGAGGGTACAACAGTGTCAACCCGTACTATCCGTCGGCGTCTGAATGAAAAGGGACTGTATGGTAGGAGACCCAGGAAGACCCCACTTCTTACCCCGGGACATAAAAAAGGCAGGCTGGAGTTTGCCAAAACTTACCTGAGAAAGCCTAAAATGTTTTGGAAGAATGTTCTCTGGTCAGATGAGACAAAAGTAGACCTTATTAGGCAAAGGCATCAAGATAGAGTTTACAGGAGAAAAAAAGAGGCATTCAAAGAAAAGAACACGGTCCCTACAGTCAAACATGGCGGAGGTTCCCTGATGTTTTGGGGTTGCTTTGCTGCTGCCTCTGGCACTGGACTGCTTGACCGTGTGCATGGCATTATGAAGTCTGAAGACTGCCAACAACTTTTGCAGCATAATGTAGGGCCTAGTGTGAGAAAGCTGGGTCTCCCTCAGAGGTCATGGGTCTTCCAGCAGGACAATGACCCAAAACACACTTCAAAAAGCACTAGAAAATGGTTTGAGAGAAAGCACCAAAGCACTGGAGACTTCGAAGGTGGCCAGCAATGAGTCCAGACCTGAATCCCATAGAACACCTGGGGAAAGATCTAAAAATGGCAGTTTGGAGAAGGCACCCTTCAATATCAGGGACCTGGAGCAGTTTGCCAAAGAAGAATGGTCTAAAATTCCAGCAGAGAATTGTAAGAAACTCATTGATGGTTACCGGAAGCGGTTGATCGCAGTTATTTTGGCTAAAGGTTGTGCAACCAAGTATTAGGCTGAGGGTGCCAATACTTTTATCTGGCCCACTTTTGGAATTTTGTGTGAAATGATCAATGTTTTGCTTTTTGCTTCATTCTCTTTTGTGTTTTTTCATTGAAGACAAATTAAATTAAGATAATAATACCAAAGAATTTGTGATTGCAATCATTTTCAAGAAGAAACTGAGTATTATCTGACAGAATTGCAGGGGTGTCAATACTTTTGGCCACAACTGTAAATATAACTATTTAATGTTTTTTTTTTGTTCTTTATTTTCTGGTCTTTTACTTGATCCCTTTATGAGACATCACCTTTTACAGCTCTGGTTGCAGCTGTACTGCATGGCAATGATCGATCATTGTAGCTGTCAGTTCTGCAGTCACAAACCTCATGGATCATATGATCCCTGAGGTTTGATGTAGTCCAGTGACCCGAATGTCGCCATGTCAAAGTCAGGTCACCATAACTGACGATCGGTTTACCATGGCGACGAGCGAGCCCTCGCCATTACATTGTCGAGGTCCGATTGGTGAAGAGAGGGTCCACGATTCCTCTCCCAATACCCTAACTGCTGTGATCGATACAAATCGCAGCATTTAGGTTTAAATAGCCAGGGACCGTGTGGGGATCGCCCGTGGCTGTGCAAGACCGCTCTCCCCACAGCCTTCATGGATGGAATGAAGCTGGGGGAACAGTCACCGGCAGATCACACCGCCCATCTGCACGCTAATTAGTGATCATGCATCACAGCACGATCACTCCAATCAAGGCTGGAGAAGGGTGACACCACCTCCACACAGCTTCCAGCCTATGGTTGCAGCACCTACCATAGCTGGATTGCAATGATTCAGGCAACGTCATTGCCTGAATCATTATATTCGCTGTGATTGCCTGTTCAGCAACCGTAATTGCAGGTGGCAACGGCACCCCCCTGACGTTGAGGTCAACAGATTAAGCAGGCATTGGACCACGATCACCATTACCATTGCTACGGTGCCTCGTTATCGCCAGGACGTACCTATACATCCAAGGTAGGGAACGGGCTCCCTTCAGGAACATAGATGTACACCCACGGTGGTGAAGGGGTTAAAAGAAAAAAAACATTTCCATTTAGCTTTACATTTTGTGGTGGACCCTGTGGGACTAATGTAGTACATTTTCTTACTAGAGTAGAGTAACATTTAGTGTGTACGCCGGAAACCTTCCCGGCATTCAGAACTAAAATGAAGATCGTGAAAAGAAAAAAAAACAAAACAAAAAAAAAAAGGGCAACAGCATTTACCCATTTACCTAACTAGGTCACAGAAACTATTGCACTGACAGGATGCAGGAGCCCACCTTGATAAAGAAGGTAATATATGTGTAAAATACAGATGAGACAGCCACTCAAAACCTGACAACCTGGAGAGAGTGTGGCTTTTTAGTATTAGAATTGTAGATGGAGCAGGTTTGTAACAGGCAATGTAGTACACAGTTTCTGTTTTACAGCTTAGGGTGGCTTCACACCACAGCAGCGTCCGATCCGAAACTGTCCGGTGTAAACCAGACAGCACTGGATCGGATTTTGGCCCCATAGTATCCTATGGGGCCCGATGGAGCCGGATGGCAGCTATCTGCCATCCGGTTTCCATCTCTCCGGAAGAATCCGGGAGAAGTTGCTTGCAACGTTTTTGTGTCTGGGGAGTAAAATCTCCCCAAATTGCCGTCTCCCGGATCTTCCCGGAACCAATGCAATCCGGTGCTCCCTAACATGGGAGCCTATGGGGCCGGATCGCCCCGGTTCGGGAGGATCCGGGAACTGGACACCTGCGGCTGCACGCCGCTGTTGCTTCAGGACCTCCTTGCAAGCCGCGATCCTGAATCATCAGCAGTTGCAGCTAATATGCCCTCCGGTTCTGTGTGCTGATCCGGTCCGGGGTTCATCCCTGACAGCCCCGGATCAGATATCGCCGTGGTGTGAAGCCACCCTTACTAGTGACAACCATACTATTAGATTACGCAGACTGCTCAACACTAACTGCACCCTGGCGAAACACACACAATACATAAACACACAACACAGAAGAGCCGAGCTGCATGCATCTGTTTAAGAATTAATATTAAAGTGAATTAGAAAATTAACATAGCAAAAAAAAGGGGCAACAGTATTCAGCTGCCCAGGTCACAGAAACTAATACACTAACCAGAGGGGAAGGCAAAATATTGATGAGGCAGCCTCACAAACTATGGGGGATGCATTATATTATATGGAAGACTATGGGGTGTGCATTACAATATATGGAGAATTAAAGTGCTTGCATTATACAATATGGAGGTTAATGGGGTGTGCATTATACTATCTAGAGTACTATGGGGAGTGCATTATCTTATATGGAGGACTATGGGGGTGATTTATAATATATGGAGGATTATGGATGGTGTATTATACTATATGGAGGACTATGGTATTCATTATATTATAAGAAGGACTATTGGGTGCATTAAGCTAAATGAAGGACTATGGGTACTATATGAGAACTAGGAGGGTGCATAGTATTTACTAGTACTATGTGGGGCCAATAATACTATATGGAGGTCTATTTGGGGGTGCATAAGATTATATGGAAGAGTACGTGGAGGCCATTATATTTGGAGGGCTATGTGTAGGCCAATATACTATTTGAAGGGTTTTGTAGAGGCCATTATATTTGGAGGGCTATAAGGACCATTATACTGTATACAATTATAGTGTGAAGGTTTGTGCAGGCCCCAACATACTATGTGGAGGGCTGTGTGATGAGATAAGGGGGCAATTATTCATTTAATTTATTACTTTATTTATATAGCTCTATGAATTCCATGTAAGCCCATTATACTGTATGGAGGGCTGTGGGAAGGGGGGGTTACAGATGGGGATTGTACCGTGTTGGTACATACTTTGACAGGTGTGAACATCATATTGAATGTGTGGAGGATACTGTGGGGGAGTTGGAGGTATCACACAGTGTTTGTGGGGCACTTTTGCTTGCATCATACTTTATGGATGCAATTAAAGGAAAAACGAGGAGATATGTTCTTATGTGCCCCAGCCGAATATTAATTAATCTTTTTTCATTTTTTTTCTGGGGTAGGGGGGGGGAAGGGGGCAATTGGAACCTATGCTATGGGGCACCATGATTTGATAAAGGAGAAGGCAACACAGGTTCAAAATACTGATGAAACAACCACGCACAACCTATGAATCTATGGAGGGGTTGATTGTTTACTATTAAAGCTGTGGAACAGACACCGTAGTTTAGCAGTGTCCCGTTGTGGTGAACTGCTGGGCATCCCCTTAATCTGATACCCGTGTTTCCCCGAAAATAAGACAGCGTCTCATATAAATTTTTGCTCCGAAAGATGCGCCAGGTCTTATTTTCGGGGGGTGTCTTACTTGTCCATGACCAAGAATTCACATTTATTGCTGAACAAAAAAAGACCTTTTATCATCCCCTTGCGGCCCCCAATAAAGTAACCCCATCATCCCCCAATATGGTATCAGGGACACACAAACACGCACAGGGACACACAAACACGCACAGGGACACATACAGGGGCACAGGTCCCTGCTGCATTCCGGTGCCGCTCTCAGCTGCCCGCCACTGTCCCGGTGCTCGCCGCTGCAAGGAGGACAGCACCACTCATCTCCTTGCCGCAGGTGCCGTAGGTGTACGGCGCCTCTGGCCCAACCATTCACAGGCCCGGAGCCAACTGGGCAGCCAATCACTGGCCAGAAGCCGACGTCATGCAGTGACTGGCCTGTGATTGGCCGCTGGGCAGTTCCTGGCTTGTGATTGGCAGGACAGTGGCAGGGGGCTTGAGAAATAGAGTGGTGCCGGTCTACATGCATCTGTGGCACCGCTCACAGCGATGGGCACTGGGACACAAGCAGGGGGCAGGCTGGAGGAGTCACATCTGCATGCCCCGATCTTCAGATCGGTGGCATGCTGGTATTGGTAAAATAGACATGCCTTATTTTCAGGGGGTGCCTTATATTTACAAGCACATTAAACCCCCTGGCATGCCTTACTTTCGGGGGGGCGAATAGTAGTATTCACGTAACTAGTAGGCTGTAAGTAGGCTGCAAGTCTGGCATTGTGCACTACATGTGTGTGACCAGCGCAAGCCTATTTTGTGTGCATACTAAGCAATCACTCCTCCATGAAGTGGTAGGTTGTAAGTGTATGTGTCATCAGTATTTTGCACATACGATGCCTACATTTTCATTAAGGGTTTTTGCTGCATCCTGTTATTGAAAAAATGGGCAACAGTATTTCCCTGCCCAAGTCACAGAATCTAATGCACTATTCATTTTTCAACTTATTGTGGAATTTTACACAATCATTCCTTTTTCAATGGCTTTGGATACAAACTAAATGCAAGTAAACAGGTAAGATGTGAACAAAGCTTAACTTTTTAAATCTGTCATTTTAAGATTTCCTTAATCCAGTCTAAAGAAATAAGAAAATAACAATTAACATAGAGGTTAAACTGTCTGTAGTTTTCATACCTAATTCTAGCCAATCTTCCTCGCTTTCCTGACATGGTAACAACATCGAATCCTAATCTTCTGTGCCCCTGTCTAACTTCTTCTGTATAAAATCCATCTAGAAGAACGTTGGATGATGTCAAGACTTCAGAGACCTTTTGAATTAAAGTTGTCTTTCCAACACCTTGGAAGAAAAAAAAAAAAAAAAAAATTGAAAAAAATTCCATACACAATATAATTATATCACACATATCATACATACACAGTATTTCTCTAGTCACCTTCCATGACAGCAGAACAGAGGTTGCCTCCCCACCCTAAATAGGGGACTGGAAACGCAAAGAGGTTAAATACCCCTCCCCTTTCTGCACCCACCAGTGTTCTCCCTGTCCTCTATGGGGCATGAAGAGGTTACTCCGGTGCTGCCTGTGGCCGGTGACAAGGGGTACTGTGAACTTACATTAACCAGGCAGCTGAGGTCGGGGGCTTCGGCCTCCTTCCTTCTGGTGCTGCTCCCGTCTCCATGCTGGCATGTGAGTCTGGGACTCTCTTCCCGCCCCTCCCGTGCTCTCCTGGGGGAGCAAAGCAAAGCAGTGTATAGCCGGGGGCCTCTCTGAGCTCCCCGGCGTTCTCCTCCTCCCTGCATGCCAGTGGGACCGTCGCTGCGCGCGCATCGGACGTGACGTCATGTACTGCAAAATTTAGGGTCTTCTTAGGAAGACCTAGGATACGTCCTCATGCCTTCTGTAGACAAATATCGCTGCATCCTGTGTGGCCAGATCCGTCTCTCGTTGGCTTCTCCAGCTGGAAGACCATACATCCCAGGGTACTCCCCAGGAGGAGATCCTTGATTCTCTCTCCCTTCTGCAGAAGGCAACAGGTTTCCTTACTGACGCCTCAGGGGAGTCGGTCAGGTTTACTGTACGCGCTGCGGCTCTGTCTAAGCCATAAGGGCCCTCTGGCTTAAACTTTGGACAGTGTTCTGTCATTGGGCAGTGTTCTGGGAGTAGACGCGTTTTCCTATCCATGGGAGTATACCCTTGCTTATGCGTTCCCCTGATTCCACTCATTCCCAGGACTTTACAGAAGGTCGGAAGGGACAACGTTCCCACAATCCTGGTGGCACATCTCTGGCCAGGACGGAGCTGGTACAGCGCTCTGATGAGTCTGGCCCTGGAGGGGCCAGTTCTAATGCTTCTGAGGTCCGACCTGCTTCACCAAGGTCCCATTCGTCATCCCAACCTTCGGAGGTTGAACCTAGCGGCTTGGTTGTTAAAGCCAGGATCCTGCGAGCTAAAGGATTGTCTGACGGAGTGATTTCTACTTTGCAAAAGAGTAGGAAATCTGTCACGAATGCCATATATGGCAAAATGTGGAAGAGGTTTGTTTCATGGTGTGCTACAGATCCTCCGGATCCTTTTCATCTAAATATAGCTTGTATATTGGACTTCTTAAAACACGGCCTGGAATTGGGCCTTACATCTAGTACGCTAAAAGCACAGGTATTGGCTCTCAGTTCATTTTTTGACCAGTCTTGCCATTCACCTGTGTATTAGGCGTTTCATGACGTCTGCCAGCAGGCTTCGGCCACGAGTCCAGAGACGAGTCCCTCCTTGGGACCTTAACATCGTCCTCACGGGCCTGACGACAACACCCTTTGAGCCTTTATCTGCTTCAGGACTTCAGGTTCTTTCCCACAAGACTGCCTTCCTGGTCGCCATCACCTCTGCCAGGAGGGTGGGTGAACTACAGGCCCTCTCAATCAGGGAACCCTATCTGAAGGTTCTGGAGCATAGGTCCCCAACTCCAGGCCTCGAAGGCCGCCAACAGTGCAGGATTTCCGTAGTTTTGCACAGGTGTTAATGTGATCATATTCACAGGTAATAATTCCAACCCCTGTGCAATACTAAGAAGATCCTGAAAACATGCACTGTTGGCAGCCCTCGAGGCCTGGAGTTGAGGACCCCTGTTCTGGAGGATAGCTTTGTACTCTGACTCGACCCGTCTTTCTTGCCTAAGGTGGTCTCTGACTTCCATAGGTCGCAGGACATTGTGTTGCCGTCTTTTTGCTCAGCTCCTTCCAATCCCAAGGAGGAGACACTTCATACCCTAGACATCCGCAGGACTGTTCTTCATTACCTCCAGCAAACTGCCGCTTTCCGAGTTGACCAGAATCTGTTTGTCCAACACTTCGGCCGCAGAAAGGGGCACAAGGCCTCTAAAGATATAATCGCCAGTCAGATTAAGAAGGCCATCTGCACTGCCTATCTTCAACAGGGGCACTCACCGCCTGAAAAATTCAAGGCTCACTCCACCAGATCTGTGTTGACTTCCTGGGCTGAACGGGGTGATGCATCTTCTGAGCAGATCTGCAGAGCCGCCACCTTATCATCGATCCAAACTTTCACCAGGCATTACAGGCTGGGCATGAATAGGGATCTCACGTTTGGCAGGCGAGTCCTGCAGGCTGTTATCCCCCCCTAGGTATTATTCGTTGGTATTCCTCTGTTCTGCTGTCGTGGAAGGTGACTAGAGAAAGTAGAATTAGTCTTACCAGTAATTCGGTTTCTAGGAACCTTCCTCGACAGCATTAATTTCCCTCCCTTATTTTTTTGTTGGTTATTTAAATTCCTGCACTTTTGATGGTCACTATGCATGCTGGTATGTACAGTAAAAATACTGGTGGGTGCAGGAAGGGGAGGGGTATTTAACCTCTTTATGTTTCCTGTCCCCTATTTAGGGCGGGGAGGCAACCTCCGTTCTGGTGTTGTAGAAGGTTCCTAGAAACTGAATTACTGGTAAGACAAATTTTATTTTAAAGGGAACCTGTCACCTAATTTATGGCCCCTAAACTATCACTACCTGCCCCTACAGACCCTAACTAGCTCCCTAACCATCCCTGCCTGTCCTAATAGGGCTTTATATAAGGTGAATTAAACACTTTAGAAACTTACATTTTTTCCGTCTGTGGGGCGTTCCTGTCGGCTCTTGTCTGCAGGGCGGTGTCCCCAGAGCCGCGCTCCCCCCGCCTCGCTCACTTCCTAACGCCCTAATGGGCGGCATTGTGGATTTGAAGAGCGGGGGAGCCCAGTGGAATCATCCCGCCCCGCTCTTCATGACGCGAGACCGGAAACCGCGTCATTTCCGGTCCGCGCATGCCCAGTGCGGCGGGTGAAGCCGACGCGAGTCCCGGCGTCGCTAAGCAACGATCAGGAGCGTCTTCGGAAGGTGAGTATCGGCGGTCCCCCCCCTCCCAAAACTGCACATATATATGTGTGTGTAATCCACATGTATATATGGATTACACACACATATATATATATTCACTTTGATTAGGCACATTTCATATGTGCATCTATATATATATATATATATATAGATGCACATATATATAGTTAGATTATATATATGTGTGTGTGTGCATGTGTATATATATATATATATATGTGTGTGTGTGCACATATATATATATATATATATATATATATATATATATATATATATATATAATATATGCACACACACACAAAAAAAATAATATATAGATATAGTGTTAGAGTATATTTATATTTGCATGTATATGTGCACATACATATATATATATATGTATATATAATCTATGTATGTGCACATATACATGCAAATATAAATATACTCTAACTATATATATATTATTTTTTTGTGTGTGTGTGCATATATTATATATATATATATATATATATGTATGTAACTATATATACACATATATATATGTGTGTATATATGGTTAGATAGATTATATATATATATATATATAGAATACCTATAGATGCGTCATATATATACACTGTATATATAAAGTGGATGCAGCTAATATATAGTGTGTATGTATATATATATATATATATATATATATATGATGCATCTACTTATATATATATATATAGTATATATATGGTGCATCTATAGATATGATGAATCTATATATATATATATATATATATATATACAGAAATATATAGTAAATTACACATATTATGCATATGTGTAAATGTATATACATATACATATATGTGGATACTAAGACATATAAATATATATGTATATGTGTGCATATGAATATATACACACGTGTATACATATGATTAGCCACATATATACATAATGTGTGTATATAGTAATATATATCTGTATCTATAGATATGTATATATACACATGTATATATATCTATATGCACAGAAATACATATATATATATATACACACACAGATACACACACATTCTTATACACACATACATATACGTGTGTATGTATATATATATATATATGTATAAATACATAGCTGTATATACAGACATACATATCAGTATACACACATTATCTATGTATATGTGTGCATGTATATATATATATACACTTGTGTGTGTGTGTATATGTGTATATACACACACATATATATATATATATATATATATATATATTTTGTAGAGAGAGAGACTGAGGGTGAGAGGGTCTGTGAGTTTTGTGTAACGCTGTGACTTGGGTGACGCAGTAAACGTCACCTGAGGTCAGAGTTAATCCTCGTCACTCTACCTGACCTCAGGTGATCTACACTGATGTCACCCTGTTCACATCGGTAACAGAAAACTCACTCTATGTGGGTCACGCTGTGAAGTGGGAAGTTTCACATGAGGTCAGAGAAACACATTGCTTTATCCGACCTCAGGTGACACAGACCATGAATGCTTCACTGCACGAGCCTTCAAATATAATTTTTAGGGAATCTTCACTAACGGACGGACCTCTACCAGGATCCTGGATGGGTATGTGGGAGTAATAAAGATGGAGTCAAAATACGTGTTTGTGTTTTTTGTTGTAATAAAAAAATTTTTCTCGGTGTTGTGTCTTCTTTACTACTAAATAGAGATTCATAATGGCCGTGTCTAACATTGGCGCGACATTATAAATCTCGGGCTTAGTGCCAGCTGCTAAAATAAAGGTGGCATTAACCCCTTATTACCCAGTCTACCACCGCCACAGGGCAGCTGGAAGAGCTGGGTACAGCTCCAGAATATTGCGCTTCTATAAAAGCGCAATATTCTGGGGCGGCTGCGAGCTGCAATTCTCAGCGGGGGTGGCCCAGAACGCTTGGGCCTCCCTACGCTGGGGATTCCAGCCCTCAGCTGCCTAGTTGTACCTGGCTGGCAAAGAAAAATGCGGCAAAGCCCCACGCCGTTTTTTTTCTTGCCAGCCAGGTACACCTAGGTAGTTGGGGGTGGATGGCAGCTCCCTGCTGCCTAGTTGTACCTGGCTGGCAAAGAAAAATGTGGCGAAGCCCCACGCCGTTTTTTTTCTTGCCAGCCAGGTAGACTTAGACAGCTGTGGGCTGCCATCCCCCCTTTACTACATAGGTGTACCTGGCTGGCATGAAAAAACGGCATCTGGCTTCACCACAATTTTCTTTGCAAGCCAGGTACAACTAGTCAGCTGGGGGTGGATGGCAGCTCCCAGCTGCCTAGTTGTACCTGGCTGGCAAAGAAAAATGCGGCGAAGCGCCACGCCGTTTTTTTTCTTGCCAGCCAGGTACACCTAGGTAGTTGGGGGTGGATGGCAGCTCCCAGCTGCCTAGTTGTACCTGGCTGGCAAAGAAAAATGCGGCGAAGCCCCACGCCGTTTTTTTTTTTTTGCCAGCCAGGTAGACCTAGACAGCTGTGGGCTGCCATCCACCCCCTACTACCTAGGTGTACCTGGCTGGCAAGAAAAAAAACGGCGTGGGGCTTCGCCGCATTTTTCTTTGCCAGCCAGGTACAACTAGGCAGCTGAGGGCTGGAATCCCCAGCGTAGGGAGGCCCAAGCGTTCTGGGTCACCCCCGCTGAGAATTGCAGCTCGCAGCCGCCCCAGAATATTGCGCTTTTATAGAAGCGCAATATTCTGGAGCTGTACCCAGCTCTTCCAGCTGCCCTGTGGCGGTGGCAGACTGGGTAATAAGGGGTTAATGCCACCTTTATTTTAGCAGCTGGCACTAAGCCCGAGATTTATAATGTCGCGCCAATGTTAGACACGGCCATTATGAATCTCTATTTAGTAGTAAAGAAGACACAACACTGAGAACATTTTTTTTATTACAACAAAAAACACAAACACGTATTTTGACTCCATCTTTATTACTCCCACATACCCATCCAGGATCCTGGTAGAGGTCCGTCCGTTAGTGAAGATTCCCTAAAAATTATATTTGAAGGCTCGTGCAGTGAAGCATTCATGGTCTGTGTCACCTGAGGTCGGATAAAGCAATGTGTTTCTCTGACCTCATGTGAAACTTCCCACTTCACAGCGTGACCCACATGGAGTGAGTTTTCTGTTACCGATGTGAACAGGGTGACATCAGTGTAGATCACCTGAGGTCAGGTAGAGTGACGAGGATTAACTCTGACCTCAGGTGAAGTTTACTGCGTCACCCAAGTCACAGCGTTACACAAAACTCACAGACCCTCTCACCCTCAGTCTCTCTCTCTACAAAATATATATATATGTGTGTGTGTATATACACATATACACACACACAAGTATATATATATATATATACATGCACACATATACATAGATAATGTGTGTATACTGATATGTATGTCTGTATATACAGCTATGTATTTATACATATACTAGCTGGGAGCCCGATGCACATGCATCGAGATTCTAGAAGGGCGAGTCTCTGACTCGCAATGGCCGCTCCGCGGCCAATGCTTCGCGCTGCAAAGGCGACTCGCCATGGCCGCTGCGCGGGCATAGCGAGTCGCCGTAGAACTGCTCGCAATGGCCGCTGCGCGGCCAATGCTTCGGGCGTATCCACATGACCACGCATGACTCGCAATGGCCGCTTCGCGGCCAATGCTTCGCGCGTATCCACATGACCACGCCAGGGGCAAAAAAGCCATTCGCAATTATATAATAGATATATATATACATACACACGTATATGTATGTGTGTATAAGAATGTGTGTGTATCTGTGTGTGTATATATATATATATATATATATATGTATTTCTGTGCATATAGATATATATACATGTGTATATATACATATCTATAGATACAGATATATACATAATGTGTGTATATAGTAATATATATGTGGCTAATCATATGTATACACGTGTGTATATATTCATATGCACACATATACATATATATTTATATGTCTTAGTATCCACATATATGTATATGTATATACATTTACACATATGCATAATATGTGTAATTTACTATATATTTCTGTATATATATATATATATATATATATAGATTCATCATATCTATAGATGCACCATATATATACTATATATATGTATATATATATATATATATATATAGTAGATGCATCATATATATATATATATATATATATATATACATACATATATACACAGTGCCTACAAGTAGTATTCAACCCCCTGCAGATTTAGGTGGTTTGATAAGATGCAAATAAGTTGGAGCCTTCAAACTGCAAACGAGAGTAGGATTTATTAACAGAAGCATAAATCTTACAAACCAAAAAGTTATGTTGCTCAGTTGAATTTTAATAAATTTTAAACATAAAAGTGTGGGTCAATTATTATTCAACCCCTAGGTTTAATATTTTGTGGAATAACCCTTGTTTGCAATTACAGCTAATAATCGTCTTTTATAAGACCTGATCAGGCTGGCACAGGTCTCTGGAGTTATCTTGGCCCACTCCTCCATGCAGATCTTCTCCAAGTTATCTAGATTCTTTGGGTGTCTCATGTGGACTTTAATCTTGAGCTCCTTCCACAAGTTTTCAATTGGGTTAAGGTCAGGAGACTGACTAGGCCACTCCATCACCTTGATTTTTTCCCTCTTGAACCAGGCCTTGGTTTTCTTGGCTGTGTGCTTTGGGTCGTTGTCTTGTTGGAAGATGAAATTACGACCCATCTTAAGATCCTTGATGGAAAAGCGGAGGTTCTTGGCCAAAATCTCCAGGTAGGCCATGCTATCCATCTTCCCATGGATGCGGACCAGATGGCCAGGCCCCTTGGCTGAGAAACAGCCCCACAGCATGATGCTGCCACCACCATGCTTGACTGTAGGGATGGTATTCTTGGGGTCGTATGCAGTGCCATCCAGTCTCCAAACGTCACGTGTGTGGTTGGCACCAAAGATCTCGATCTTGGTCTCATCAGACCATAGAACCTTGAACCAGTCTGTCTCAGAGTCCTCCAAGTGATCATGAGCAAACTGTAGACGAGCCTTGACATGACGCTTTGAAAGTAAAGGTACCTTACGGGCTCGTCTGGAACGGAGACCATTGCGGTGGAGTACGTTACTTATGGTATTGACTGAAACCAATGTCCCCACTGCCATGAGATCTTCCTGGAGCTCCTTCCTTGTTGTCCTTGGGTTAGCCTTGACTCTTCGGACAAGCCTGGCCTCGGCACGGGAGGAAACTTTCAAAGGCTGTCCAGGCCGTGGAAGTCTAACAGTAGTTCCATAAGCCTTACACTTCCGGATGATGCTCCCAACAGTGGAGACAGGTAGGCCCAACTCCTTGGAAAGGGTTTTGTACCCCTTTCCAGCCTTGTTACGCTCCACGATGTTGTCTCTGATGGCCTTGGAATGCTCCTTTGTCTTTCCCATGTTGACCATGTTTGAGTGCTGTTCACAAGTTTGGGGAGGGTCCTAAATAGTCAGAAAAGGCTGGCAAAAGAGATAATTAATCCACACATGTGAAGCTCATTGTTCTTTGTGCCTGAACTACTTCTTAATACTTTAGGGGGACTAAACAGAATGCTGGTGGTTTGAGGGGTTGAATAATAAATGACCCTCTGAATTCACTTTTAACGCTTTAAAAAAAAAAAAATTAAAAAATATTTTTGGCTACAGTGCATTTCCCACTTCCAGGCTGATCTACAGTCCAAATGTCACAATGCCAAGTTAATTCCGCATGTGTCAACCAGCTAAATCTGCAGGGGGTTGAATACTACTTGTAGGCACTGTATATACATATATATACATATATACACACTATATATTAGCTGCATCCACTTTATATATACAGTATATATATGACGCATCTATAGGTATTCTATATATATATATATATAATATCTATCTAACCATATATACACACATATATATATGTGTGTATATATAGTTACATACATATATAATATATGCACACACACACACAAAAAAATAATATATATATATATAGTTAGAGTATATTTATATTTGCATGTATATGTGCACATACATAGATTATATATACATATATATATATATATATATGTGCACACATACATGCAAATATAAATATACTCTAACACTATATCTATATATTATTTTTTTTGTGTGTGTGTGCATATATTATATATATATATATGTGCACACACACATATATATATATATATATATACACACATGCACACACACATATATATAATCTAACTATATATATGTGCATCTATATATATATATATATATATATATATATATATATATATACTAGCTGGGTGCCCGATGCACATGCATCGGGATTCTAGAAGAGCGAGTCTCTGACTCGCAATGGCCGCTTCGCGGCCAATGCTTCGCGGCCAATGCTTCGCGCTGCGCGGGCATAGCGAGTCGCCTTAGAACTGCTCGCAATGGCCGCTGCGCGGCCAATGCTTCGGGCGTATCCACATGACCACGCTGACTCGCAGTGTGAGCGGACTCAGAAGAGGCAAAAAACCCATTTGTGATTATATAATAGATATATAGATGCACATATGAAATGTGCCTAATCAAAGTGAATATATATATATATATGTGTGTAATCCATATATACATGTGGATTACACACACATATATATGTGCAGTTTTGGGAGGGGGGGGCCGCCGATACTCACCTTCCGAAGACTCTCCCGATCGTTGCTTAGCGACGCCGGGACTCGCGTCGGCTTCACCCGCCGCACTGGGCATGCGCGGACCGGAAATGACGCGGTTTCCGGTCTCGCGTCATGAAGAGCGGGGCGGGATGATTCCACTGGGCTCCCCCGCTCTTCAAATCCACAATGCCGCCCATTAGGGCGTTAGGAAGGGAGCGAGGCGGGGGGAGCGCGGCTCTGGGGACACCGCCTGCAGACAAGAGCCGACAGGAACGCCCCACAGACGGAAAAAATGTAAGTTTCTAAAGTGTTTAATTCACCTTATATAAAGCCCTATTAGGACAGGCAGGGATGGTTAGGGAGATAGTTAGGGTCTGTAGGGGCAGGTAGTGATAGTTTAGGGGCCATAGATTAGGTGACAGGTTCCCTTTAAATATACACCTCCATATATACAGTTAGGTACAGATATATTTGGACAGTGTCTGATTTTTTTGTGATTTGGGCTCTGCATGCCAGTATTTTTAACACCAACTAGTGATGGACGAAGCCAAACTGTAAAGTTTGGGGTCCGTACCGGACACCTAGTGGTTGGGCACGGACCTCGAACATGGCCTTGTTACTGTTCAGTTTCGGCAGGGGAGCTGGAAAAATAAGCGAACCATTGATTAAACATCAGAGTCATACTTAACAAGTACAGCCGTTTGTACTTCCGAAGCCGCTCATTAACTTCCTGATTATTCACTGGTGAGGGGAACAACAGCCATCCAGATGCCCATTCTTTGTGAGAGAATCTGTGATTGGCTGTTGGACCCCTCACCCATTGTGCCTGCGTCTGTGATTGTTTGCAATTGGCAACATAACTGCTGTCATAGTAGTGTAAAAATAAATAATTAAAAAAAAATTGACAGAGCTTCGCCGTATTTTTTATCCTTAGTGCAGATAAGCACACAGCTAAGCCTGCTACCCCCAGCTGCCTGGCTTAACTTGGTTGGCAATCAAAATACAGGGAAGCACTTTATTTCTTTATGATTTAAATAAATAAATAAAAAAAATGTGTGGGCATCACCCTAATTTTGATTGCCAGCCAAGGTAAAGCCAGGCAGCTGGGGGCTGGTATTCTCAGCATAGTGAGGCCTATAATTATTGGAAACCCCAGGCTAAAGAATAGCAGCTCGCAGCTGGCCCAGAAATAGGTGCATTCAATAGAAGAGAAAAGGCAGACTGATCTTCAAAAAGGAGAATAGCTACTCCTTTTCCGCTTTATAAGACACACCGGATTATAAAAGACACACCCCAAATTTGGTGCAGGAAAAGAGAAAACAAAATTTAATGTTAAATGGGGTCTGTCTTATAATGCCAGTGTCTGTCTTTCAATCAGTTTATATGTTCCCAATCCTAGTATATATATCACTCATTCTGGTATATATAGAATGGGGGAAATAAGTATTTGATCCCTAGCTGATTTTGTAAGTTTGCCCATGACAATAACAGTCAATAATTGTAAGAGTATATTAATTTTAACAATGAGAGATAGAATATCAAGAATATGCAGAAAATCACATTGTCTAAATTATATAAATGTATTTGCATTTTGAAAAGAGAAATAAGTATTTGATCTTTGGCAAACAAGACTTAATACTTTGTGGCAAACCCCTTTTTGGCAAGCACAGCAGTCAGATGTTTTTATAGTTGTTGATCAGGTTTGTGCACATGTCAAAAGGAATTTTGGTCCACTCCTCTTTACAGATCATCTTCAATTCATTACGATTTTGAGGCTCTCGCTTGGCTAATCTGAGTTTCTCCTCCCTTCATAAATTTTTCTATGGGATTAAGGTCTGCAGACTGCCTATGCCATTCCATGACCTTAATATGCTTCTTTTTGAGCCACTCCGTTGTTGCCTTGGCTCTGGGTCATTGTCGTGCTGGAATATATAAACAATCGCGCACACGGAATACGCAAGAGAGACAAGAGATGCAATTCAGTGTGTTTATTAAGACACTCAAAAATGATATTGCTTCATATCATGACGTTTCAGCATATATAATTTGCCTTCTTCAGATTTAATATTTTATCTGAGGTTATATAAAAGTACATAGTGTGAGGCACAGCTGGCATGGTGCCCCATGGCCAGGGTGCATCACATGGGCTTTGTGAGGTATGGCCTGGCATGTTAGCTCATGGCCAGCATACAGCTCAAGAGCCTGTTCAACTCTGTGTGATTGCTGTGTTAGATCTGACCGATGCACAATGGGTTAATGGCACCCAGGTCTGAGATTGTGTTAATTGTTCATCTGACCAGTGCACAAAGGGTTAACTGCAGCTAGGTCTGTGGCTGAGAGTGGATGCCTATTAAAAGCACTACATTGCAGGTGTGGGTGTGGCAGCCAGGTTAAGAATCTGCCTGGTGTTCAGTCAGAGGGAGTTCAGTCTGTGAGAAACATCCAGCTAGTGAGGATGTGAATGTCAGAGGCGTTCTGTCCCTTTGGGACGTGAGGGAAGCCTGCCCTTCTCCATGCGAGAGGCACCTGTCCCTCTGACAGAGTGTGTGAGAACCTGTGGCCGGACGCAGGGGTTAAGAAGGTCCCTAGAGTAGGGGAGCCTTGGCCGACCCTGGAGGGTGCTCACTCAGACATAAGGAGGAGACCTTGGGGACGCCGAGTTCACCCGTAACTCAGGTTTGCCAATCCCTGTTCTGTGCCTGGGAGGTCAGCAGCACCATGGATATTGTATGATGGGCTGTGTGTGTGTGGAGCAGTATGTATGTGGTCCATGGATGTAGTATGATGGACCGCATGCGGTGTGAAGGTTCCCGGTCAGACTGGAGCCTGTACTATGCCATGTGGTATGAGAGACCGAGTACGGCTCAAAGGCCAGGCGGTCGTAGCAGCCATTGGGACTGACAATAGGTCATGTTATGGTCCTGTTGACCTTGGATGGATGTGTGGTGGCTGTCTGCAGTATAGCAGCCTGTATGAGACCTGTGTGAACAGGGCTGTACCTGGAGCCCGGTGGGTCTGCGTGTCTCGGGTGTTCCGTAAGGTGGGGACACGTACCACGGGCCTAAACTACAAAAGTCTCGACTGTGAGTTCTGTTATAGTGAGCTCTGCAACTATGATGGGCTCTGTATTAATATTAAGTGTTGTGTAGTCTGCGCTATGTAAAGAGAGCCAGGCGGCTGGAACCGCCATTGGGATCGACGGTTAGGTTATGATGTGATCCCGTTGATAGATATTAATATTAAATGTATTTGTAAATATAGATAACACCCGGCGGCTGTGACCACCACTGGAGCTATCATTAGTGCTCCTAGTTTTCAATGGAGATGTGGTTACGGGTTCCGGTGAATGTAGTCCTAAATGTAATGTGTTCTATTGTATATGTAGTGTATGTATTATGTGATATGTAAAATAAGAGTGCTTATGTGCAATGTCTTATGTGCCACCAGGTTTATGTTATATGAGTGATGCAAAATAAACAGGTGAACATTGTTTACATTTATGTTGGGTTGTACACCGGAGCTAGTCTATAAGGATGTGTGCTGTACTTAGTTGCAGCTAGAAGGCTATAGGGGGATTACTGTGCTATGTCCCCCCTTAAAAATTATACGTGTTACCAACCGGGGGTCTGCCGCCCGTGCCCCGCGGCCTGCTGCCGTTACTCCCTCGGCTCCTACCGCCCCTGTCCGGCCTCAAGGATCCCGGGTGTCGACCATCCGCCGACGGCTCCGGGGCGCTGGCAGCCGCCGCCCGCGGGTCGGTCGGGTAGCGTCTCCCTTACCGTATGCTCCCCGGGTGCGCGCACCTGTCCCCAGCCGCAGGGGTCCAGCACCCTCTGCTTGAGCAACGCTGCTCCTCTCACTTCCGGGGCCGCTGCTTGAGCTATGACAATCCATCTCCAAATCAGTATCTGCTGGAGAACTGCAGGGAGCTTGCTCCTCCCCTCAGCCAATCACCAGGTCTCTGTGTTCTGCCAATCAGGAGTATCCTGCTGTGATATAAGCTTCCTATTTCCTCTTAAGGGGCCGTCACACGCGTCAATATCGCGTGCAATATCACTGCTGCACGTGACGTTGCAGCGATATTGATGCGTGTGACAGGGCGCATCAACCAGCGATAAATCGCTGGTTGACGGTCGCCAGGTTTTCGGACTGGACCGAAAACCTGGCGATGGTCGCCCGGTGGACACGCCGCGTGACACCGGGAAACGCGGTAAGCCAGCGCCTCAGCAAGTGCTGGGAGCTGGTATCTATGGTAAACTTCGGGTAACTAGGCAGCGTGCGCTGCCTAAATACCCGCAGTTTACCATGGATACCGGCCTTCTCTGCTCACCGGCTGGTATCCAAGGTACACAGCGGGTAACTAGGGACCCTAGTTAGCCGCTGTGTACCTTGGATACCAGCCGGTGAGCGGAGAAGGCTGGTAACCAAGGTATACATCGGGTATCTAGGCAGCGCGCGCTGCCTAGTTACCCGCAGTTTACCATGGATACCAGCCTGCAGACATCGTGGAAACGATATTTAAATCATTTCCACGATGTCGCTGGTCCAATGATTGCTGGTGAGTCTGCCTGTGTGACAGCTCACCAGCGATCAGCCGTCAATGTTGCCAGCGATCAGATCGCTGACGACATTGATGTGTGTGACGCCGGCTTTACTCTTTGCCAGGGCAATTTCTATGTAGTGAACTTGCTAATCCTGGTCTGGTCAGGTTGTTCCTTTATTGGCTTGATATCTGATTACTCTTGTTCCTTCCCGCAGATTCCTCCCGTGCCGTCTCCTCGCTGACTCCAGTGGTCTCGGTCTGCTTCCCGGACCTCTTCCCTGCCGAAGCGCTGTCTCAGCCCTGCTCCGGATTCTCAGTGTTCCCGGTTCCCATGTCTTATTTTATACCCGGTTGCTGTTTTGTTACCACGTCGCCTGGGGTCGGTTTAACACTCGTGTCCGCTTCATTGGTCCCCCCCGAGGTTGGTACCGGCGGTATCCCTGTATAGGGGTTAAGCGCTCCGGGGCCTCCTTCGGTGGTATTCCGGTGCTGCGACCTTGTGGCTCTCCCCTGGGGCGTGGGTTCTTGTTTTGTTGTTGTTCTAATAAACCTGTTGACTCTACTGTACTGGTCCGCCTCTCTATCACCCGGTATCACCCGGTATCAGCATCCGCTCTCCGCGGTCCAGTGGGTCCACGTGTGGGGTCCGTCAGTAGGACGTGACAATACGATTACCGTATATACTCGCGTATAAGCCGAGTTTTTCAGCCCAAAAATTGGGCTGAAAAGTCCCCCCCTCGGCTTATACACGAGTCACTGTATACTGTATAAAATGTATACAGTATACAGTGCCCCCCCAACAGTATACAGGCCCCCCCCCTTGTGTAGCAATCCTGTAAAGGAAGAGATTAGTATACTTATCCCTGCCGCTGTCCCGCCGCCGCTATCGCGCTCCTCCGACTTCATCCAGCGTCTTCTGTCTTCTTCTGGCTTCCTCCGGTGGGCGCAGGCAATGACGTCATTGTCTGCGCGCCAGAGGAGGAAGCCAGAAGAAGACGGAAGACGCTGGATGAAGACGGAGGAGCGTGATGGCGGCGGCGGGACAGCAGCAGGGATAAATATACTAATCTCTTCCTTTACAGGATTGCTACACAAGGGGGGGGGGCTGTATACTGATATGGGGGGGGCTGCTGTATACTACCTCTGGGGCTGCTGTATACACCTCTGGGGCTGTATACACCACTGGGGCTGCTGTATACTACCACTGGGGCTGCTGTATATACCTCTGGGGCTGCTGTATACTATCACTGGGGCTGCTGTATACTACCAAAGGGCTGCTGTATACTACCAAAGGGCTGCTGTATACTACCTCTGGGGCTGCTGTATACTACCTCTGGGGCTGCTGTATACTACCTCTGGGGCTGCTGCTGTATATACCACTGGGGCTGCTGCTGTATACTACCACTGGGGAGGCTGCTGTATACCACACTGCTGGGGGCTGTATACCTGTGCTGGGGTCCACCCTCGGCTTATACACGAGTCAATATAGGTTTTCCCAGGTTTTGGGAGCAAAAGTAGGGGGGTCGGATTATACACGAGTATATACGATATATTATTATGGGAGCCCAGCACAAACTTATACCCTTTTGCCAATAGTCTATTTTTCCTTAAAGTAATTAGTCAATTTACTGTATTTGGTTAACCGTCAACCGGATGTTTATTAAAATGTTATTTCATATTCTAAAGATCAAAATATTATTAAAAAAAATTTTTTAAAGATAAAAATAAAATTGTTAAAATTGTAGAAGTTCTTCTGTACGGTGGATTCCTCTTCTTTGTGTAGATTTCTATGTTTCTCTATGGCATGTTCCTTGGTTTATATTCTTATGTTGGATTTTATTTCATGGTGGATTGAAATTCTTCTATCCTTATGAGGGGTTCTACAAGGATATATATATGTCTTTTATTCCTGTTTAAAGACTCATTTCTAAGTATCACCTATGTGCTCTCCTTATCTTGTTCTGTTGATGTTTCATAGATTTGTTTTATACGCATCCCAGAGCAGCATTTTAGGAAAGAGGCCATGGTATTAAGAAAGAGATTTAAAGAAAAAGGATATCCTAAAATGTTGCTCTGGGATGCGTATAAAAAATCTATGAAACATCAACAGAACAAGATAGATCAGATAGATACGAATATAAATAAAAACAGAAAGAATGAAAATAAGAAAAATATAAACGGAAAATGGGATTGCAATCTTGTCACCACTTATAACCAATCTTATAGAAACATATACACATTAATGAGAAAAAACTGGTTTATTTTATTGGGAGACCCCATGATTTCCAAATTGCTTCCAAAAGATCCCAGAATCATATTTAGAAGGTCTAAAAATCTGCAATCTCTGGTAGCACCCAGTAAAATTAAGAACGTAGATCCACACAAAAATCAGCGTGCAAAAAATCAGTGTGTAATAAATCAGTATGCAAAATATCAGAGTGCAGATTTTGGGGAAATTGATATAGGATGTTTCAAATGTAATTCATGTAGGTGTAAATGCTGTTCTGCCATTAAACATACTTCTAGATATTTTACTTCTAATATTACAAATGAATCTTTCCCTATAAAACAGAAATTAGACTGCAGATCCAAGTTCGTAGTTTACTTGCTGGAACGCCCATGCAAATACCAGTACATTGGTAGAACTATTCAAAATATGCAGAGTAAATTGAACAAACATCGATCTAATATTAAAAATGGTTTCATGAAACACAGTGTGTCTAAACACTACACGGAATTCCATGATAAAGATCCTTCCAGTCTGAAACTAGTCATAATAGATCAGGTTGATGAATCTGCAGAAGGCAGACTGAATAAACTGAATAAAAAGGAATCGTATCGGATTTTTAAGCTTGGCACATTATTCCCAGAGGGTTTAAATCTCACAATAGAGAATGCTATATAAATGGAGAATTTTTAGCTGAAGTTTTTATTTTATCTTTCACAAAAATTGGTTATTTTATTGATTAATTGTTTTTAGTCGTTTTTACTTTGTGATTTTAATGTATAGTTTTGTATCTCCTTTCCTTTTTATAACCGTGTTATTTATTTATAATACTCCACTGACGATAATTGATGGGAGGTGTGTTTGATGGGCTAATCACACCCTCCAGGACAGAGGAGTAAGATCTTGATATATAAGGAATGGTTATTTTGAGCCGAACATCCACTTGAGAAAGACAATTGTCGAAACGCGTTGTGGCTGAGGGCTCGCTCCACCCACCTTTTAATAAACTTAGGAGGTAATTCTCTTATTTTTCAGTTCCTTGGTCTTTTCTAGCGCTCACTTCCATACTATATTTCCTTCTTGTCATTATCCTCCTCCCTTCGGGGTGTGGTATGAGAGCTGCTGGAGGAAAGACCCTGATGAACATACAATAGAACTGCCTTCCCTGGGATTAAGTGTTCAGGCCCGTTGGACATGGTCGGCCCGACCGCGGAGCCTTACTACACGAAGCCAAGAGGAAGGTCGCTTCAGGAAAAACAGACAGATCTTACACTCACCCTGTACCCCATTCCCTGTTGTGCGGTGCACAACAGTTCCAGGTGAGTGTATCTCTGATTAACCCTTATTCAAAGTGTGGGATCAGCGTGGCGCAACTTGTTGTCTTTTCCTTCAAAACCAAGGGTGTTTGACATCCCAAATATGTGGTCACTGGTTGGTCACTGTTGTTGTCATGTCGAAAAACAGACTGGGCCCTAACCATAGGGTCGCACCCGACCCAAAGCTTTTACTCTACCCTTCACGCCCTAATGACATTTATACACACACGTTAGGTGTTTTCCCTATGTTGTGGTCCTTTGGTTAAATCTGTCTGTTGTCAAGTTTGATATTACAGATGAGGAGAACTCCCTGTCTGTAGAGGGCCGACGGTCACCTACCCCACCTGGGCCCCCCCCTTTACCCCCTTTCCCAGAGGGCCCAGGAAATCCCTCACCAAGAGAAACACCACTCGTAGCTACCCAGGAGGGCCCAGGAAGTCCCTCACCAACAGGGACACCACCCGCAGCTGTCCAGGAGGGCCCAGGAAGTACCTCAACAGCCGGGACACAAGCCTTGCCTGCAGGCAGCCCTGGACCTCTGGGACCAAAAAGCCCCGCCTGTGGCCACAGACACCCAGCCCAGGAGCAACCCCCCCTCCCAAGCATCCCCAGCTCCCGGCCGAGCCCTGGTGTGGTGTGGTCCCCACACCCTGACCTTGAGCCTGCTGGTTCTGTGTATGGTGGTAAGTTTCTGCATAGGCCTACAAGCTTTCTAATCTACAACTTGGTGTGTGGCCCAGACAGTAATGCGAGTCCTGATGTGTTTCTCATTATTTTCTTTGTCAAAAAATAGAGCGAGCTCGTGCTGCAAGCTGGGCTGTCAGCCCATCTCCTCCAGATGGCACCCAGGATGGTGATGTGCTGCGTAAGTAAAATCCATAACAATGCCCTCAACCACCCACCCACACCTACACAGGTCACTAACTAATTGTCCTTATTTCCCCATACAGGTGTACCAACTATTGAGGAGCTGCTGCTGGCTCACCAGGAGGCACAGCTGCATCTGGAGAGGGCACACCAACAAGGGCAGCAACACCTTGCCCGGTTGTGTGCCATGATCCACGCCCTCCAGGCAGCCCAGTCCGCCAGGGCCCCTACTCCACCAAACCCTCCACAATAATGTGGCCACTGTCACATTGTTCTAGTTGTCCATGTTGGACCATTGTTGTTGTCCCTGTTGCCATGTTGGCACCTTATTTTATTAGGCCCCGTTGGCCTCTTTTGTTATAGTATCCCACATTGGGAACGTGGGTAGTAGTGGCCTACTACTATTCTGAAAAAACATCTTTTCACTAATTAAAAACAAGAAATAAATGTTCTTGACACTAATTATACGGTGTGATCCCTTGTCTGTGCACACACAGGGAGACCTTGTCCCAGTTAGAATGTGAAACACAAAACACATGGCTAATGACTTGGTGTAGGTGTGCAGTGCGACATGATAAAAACCTGACCATACTGTACCATTGGACCACGGATGAAGCCGTATTTTACAATCAGTCACTCCAATATCACACACATATTACCAAACACACACACAAACACACAGACGTCCCTATGTCAGCCACAGAAGACTACTAATCTCCTCATACTCACACGTCACCTATGGATAGGCTTGTGTCTGCTACAATGACCATACAATGACTTCACCATTACACCCACTACACACACAACCATACTGCACAACCAGACACATATGTGAACGTAGGTATGGCAAATCAAAGGGTGGTTTATTACCAAAATAAAAAAAAATAAAAAAAAACACTTGGTTTTGTGTCAAAATTCAAAACCACAGTTCTTAATGCAATGTAGTGCATTGCCTAGTAGCGTCATTGGTCTTTCTCCTCTGCTGGCTCAGACAATGGCTCCTCCCCCTCATACCACCCAGTGGTGGCAGGTCGGTGGTGCTGTCTTCATGGGGGAGGTGGAGGATCCTGATTTTGCCGACTTCTCACCATGCGTCTTTGGGGCGCAGTGGGCACGGGGGTGATTTTCCTGGGCAAGGTAAAGGCACCACCCCATCTCAGTGTCCCATTTACGCCCGCTTCCAGGACACAGAATATGGCCCTCTCGGAGATGTTACGTTGCTCTGGCTCCATGCGCGCCACCATCTCACTGGCGATGTGCCCAGTTCCAGAGCGGGGGGGGGTACTCTCTCTGTCCAAGAGGACCTGTTTAGCTCAGGTACCCAACTCCGTGTTGGGTGGGGCAGGAGTACGCCTTCGGCGTATTCCATAGCTGGGCCCTGAAGAATCCAGATAAGAATGAAAAAGAGCTGGGATCAAATGCCGTGCTGACCACAAAGATAAATACAGAGTAAATCACACACTGTTTATTTTGCCTACACGTGACATTCACAACTACATCAGGTGAGTTTAACCATTTGGGGTCTGAGGGACCTGTATAATAGCAATACTACTCTATGTGCGCTTACTTTCTCTTTTAATTTATATAGCTGGGCCCTGGGCACGGCCCCCCACCACTGGTCTCAGGCACCAACTCTCCCAAAGATGTTGATGGGGGAGTGTCGCCAGCGGGTGGGTCCTTCGGCAGTGGATCCAGACTCTCAAGGGGCCTGTAAATGAAACAGAAGAAAAAAAAACCATTAGCCACATTTGCAAAGTAATGACATCAATTACCAAAACCAAAACACCCAGCACAACATTGTGCCTATCTGACCATGGCTGACACCCGAAGTCACAGTAGCTGGGTTGGAAACAGAGCTGAAGAAAGAAGTAGAACAGCGCTCTATACTCACCTGACGCTCCAAATTGATATGCCAAGTGACCACACATAAGAGACACAGAAGAATGGTGAAAGAACCACACAATTGTGCCTTATACATGTGCTGGAAACCTCACATCAGTGCAACCAACAAGCTGTGTACATAGGTGACACAAACACAATTACTCACCTACAGTGACGGGGCAGGGTCTTGGCTTGTGGCCAAAGAAAGTTGCGCAAGGTGCCTGCTGCACAGTGTTCCCAGAGGAGCCTCCTGGCCCAGGGTGAAGGTGAGGAAGTCATAATACCACAGACATGGCTTAGGGACCTCCTCAGCTCCAGCCCCGGACCAAGCATCCATCCATTTATTATGGGCCTTGGTGAACAAGGTCCGCAGGCAATAGATCTCGGCAACCATGGGTACCATCCAGATCTTAGTTAGGTCAAGCCGGTTGGCCAGCTTGACAAGGTGCCCGTAGGCCACAGCCCTCACTGCCTTGTTTTTATACTCAGGCAGTGTCACCCGCCACAGGCATTCGTGGTCCTGGTACATGGTGAGGCGGTCGCGGACAAAATCAGTACCCTCAGCCATCTAGAAAAAAAGAAAGATTGTGTCACGAAAAAAACACACATGTACATATCAGGTCACACCCTACTCTGTGTGGCTAATCCATGTCCAGCACTACCAATGACAGGTGGTCTGGTAGTTAGCTTGTGTATTCAGATTCAGTAATTGCCTTTACATGTGGACAAAAAAGGGACATGGTGCACATGCCACGGGCTATATGTATTTTGGGGCTGGCCAGGGACAGATACAAAGCTGTGTACTTAAGAAATGGCACACATGGCATTACAATCAAATATAACACACAGTAATGACCTCAACACATATTTATGTAAAATTATAGTGCTGTAGGACACATTGTCCTGGCATTGGTCTCAAGGATCATTATGTGTGCAACAGGACACGGAGGGGTGTTACGATGCGTAGCCGTCGCAAAACATACATCTACAGGACGCTACATGAAGCTGTAGATAAGACGCCCAAACATCTGGCAACATATGGGTCTGCAGCCACACAGAAAGAAGTTACATAAGCACAATAGCATGTCCCCCGACTTATCGTCTGTCCAACAGAGTTCTCGTGATGAGACGCTACTAGAACAGCGCTGGCGCATCATCAGTGGTCGCACCTTCCAACGCCCAGGCTGCTACGTCGATTAGATGACGCAGATGCTGTGTGATTGGTTGGTTACCATATAAAAAGCGCTAACGACCGAGCTACAGCACGCTTGCTGCCCAGAGTCATTAAGTAAGTACTGATGTTCACACATGATCTGTGATATGGCTGTGTGTAGCGTTTGATACATCTTTGCATTACGGATCGTTATTGTGTACTGTAGCAGACGCCCAAGTGCTGGTGTATGTAGTTTGTAATGATGCTGTGTTTGATCTATTGTGTTCAGCTAAATGGATGGATTGTCTTTTTTGGCCCCAAAACACCCTCCTCATTGAAAAGCCATTTTGCCTTTGCCATACAGGATCATGTTTGAAGGAGGCGTCTGTGGTTAGTTGCGTGGAACGTATGGATTTTGGCCACATAGTACTGTTTAGCACACACAATGGAACTATTCTGCTCATACTGAGATGTGGAGTGGCCCATGTGGCTTCTGTGACTGCGTGTAAAGATCCGGCCTTATCAACACCTCAGGGATGTTTCTTGGACATGAGTATGCAATAGTCTGCTGCGTGGCCAGATATTTAGTCCTTAAAACACATGGCTGGGGTACGTGTCTAATGTAATTGTATTTAATTGATAATAACCATCATTCTGTAATTGTGAGATTACTCTTTTCCTACGCCTTGTGCTCATACATGAACATTATGGGTAGCTATATGGGGGTATGGTCATGATGTGTCCATTTGGACGATGGAGATGTTTTAGTTGAGGAGGGCCATGGGTGTAGTGATAACAGGTTTGGTTGTGATGCAGTGTAATGTTGTGACCATTCAATGGTGCTATATATGAATGTGGGTGCCCATATCAGCAGACTTGGGTAGGATGTTTTTAAGTGGCTAGATGTGTATGGAAGGAGGTGGTGGGTATTTTGGATGTGTGATGATGCGTTCGTGTTGATTTTTTTTCCCTAACTTTTGCAGGGGTTGGTAGGTGAGAACATCATGGACCCTGATGGAGATGCTATCGTGGCTCTTGCCTTGGTGGAAGAGGAATTGTGGCTGGAGGAGAGAGTTGAGAGGTTGCGGGCTCGCAGACCACGCTGTGTTTGGGCTCGGGATTGGCTTCTGCAATGGGACAACCTGAGCCACATGCGGCTTGTCCGTGAGCTGGAGGATCGGAGTCCACATCATTTCAGGAACTAACTCTATGTCCGTGGACCTTTTCACATTCCTTTTGGAACGCATAAGGCCATTGATAGCCCGACAGGATACTTTGATGTGTCAAGCTGTACCACCTGAGGAGCGTTTGGCTGTAACTTTGCGGTACCTGGCAACAGGTCGTTCAAGGACAGACCTGCTATACACTTCACGTGTGTCACTGTCCCTGCTGAGCCGTCTGATCCCCGAGACGTGTGAGGCCATGTGGAGTTGTCTGCAGCCATCCTACATGCAGTTCCCAACAATCCACGCTGAATGGATGGATGTTGCCAGAGGTTTTGAGGATCGATGGCAATTTCCAAACTGCGTGAGTGCTTTGGATGCTAAGCACGTGAGGATCATGAAACCCCCCAACATGGAGTCCTTTGTATTATAACTACAAAGAATATTTTAGCGTGGTCCTCATGGCCCTGGTGGATGCTCACTATGCATTCCTCTACGTGGATGTTAGCATGAACGGGCGTGTCTCAGATGGGGGTGTGTTTGCACACTGCTCCTTGGCCGAAGACCTAAGGAGAGGTGCGCTGAACTTGCCCTCAAATGATGAGACAAATGATCATCTCAACTTTGATTTTGTGGGGGATGAAGCCTTCCCACTTCAGGCTCACCTACTATGGCCATATCCCAGAGGACGGTTACTTCTGAGCAGCGCATTTTCAATTACCGGCAATCCCAGGCTCGCCGTGTGGTTGAAAATGCGTTTGGGATCATGGCCAATACATTCTGCGTGTTTCATACGCCTTTGCATATGAAACTGGAATCTATTGATGTGGTAGTGCTGGCCTGCATAACTTCCTGCGTCGTAGGGATGGGTCATCATACACGCCGGCAAGTTATGTAGATTCTGTGGACCCCACAACAAGGGAGGTCTGTCCCGGGGATTGGCGTGCTGCTGACCATGGTGTGGCGCCACTCCAGCCGCTGAGCCACGGTCTGAGTCAGCAGGATGCCAGGAGCAGCAGAGAAGCATACTGCTCCAACTTTAATGGCCCTGGGGCAGTGGCCTGGCAGGACCAGCAGGTTTAGGGTGGCTGGTGTTGCGAGGCAGAAACTTGAGGAGGATGGTGTAGTCACCAGGGTGGCTGCACCAGGAGGCTTCGGGTTGTGTATTTTTATTTTGGGTTTTGACACATTAATAAGTGTTAATTTGTTTGGTTGTGTACTTTCACATGTTTGGGTATGGCCATTATTTTTCATAATTTTGTCTTTATTTGTATGATCTTGATACTTGTTTGTGTTTTGTGTGATTTGCAAATACCTTTGTTTTTGTGCACAAAAAGTAAAAAAAAAAAAAAAAAAGTTTGTCGTTACTTTTGAATACAGGGCAGTTGCACATAGCTTTATACTGTGCACAGAGATATGTGATCAGTAAAATGTTATTGATGGGTTTGCGCTGCATTTTGTGCTAATGTGCAGTACCCAGGTCCAGCCCTTTGAGCCACACTGTATGCCATGACTGTGTGTCCATGTCCATGATGTGTTTGGCCACATGGGAACGTGTCCACACACATGGAGCAGGCAATGGTGTTTGTGCAGGATGTAGGTACACTTCATAACACACATGCAAACATGTGTGGACACAAATACTTCAGTTCTGCCATGGCGTGGACCAATGCAGGCACATATGTCCATAGTGTGGTTTTAATATTACCACCATCACCTACAGACGCACACATACCCATTTTTTAGTGTAATCCAGTGTACTGGACAAGACGGCTCCTGTGTGACGCTTTGGCATCTGGAAAGTGTGTTGCAGGAGCCACAATTGACGACACGAACGTGTATTTGTGAGAAACTCCGATACACAACTGCGTCATGAATTAGCCAACCTTCAAGAGCAGGCTGGCCAATCGTAACGCAGTTGTGTTGTCCAATGAGTGGCTATGGGGCGCCTTGACCGCTGCGGCACGCCTATGTCCTCAGGGTTGCAGAACATGTACACCCACATTGCCTTTGGGATTGCGGCGTGTGAAGCGGCGAGGGAATTTGACCGGATTGGTTCCGCTGATGGTAAGGCGATTTCCGGTTCCCTTATGTTTTGGGGTTGCTTTGCTGCCTCTGGCACTAGACTACTTGACCGTGTGCATGGCATTATGAAGTCTGAAGACTACCAACAAATTTTGCAGCATAATGTAGGGCCCAGTGTGAGAAAGCTGGGTCTCCCTCAGAGGTCATCGGTCTTCCAGCAGGACAATGACCCAAAACACACTTCACAAAGCACTAGAAAATGGTGTAAGAGAAAGCACTGGAGAATTCTAAGGTGGCCAGCAATAAGTCCAGACCTGAATCCCATAGAACACCTGTGGAGAGATCCAAAAATGGCAGTTTGGAGAAGGCACCGTTCAAATATCAGGGACCTGGAGCAGTTTGCCAAAGGAGAATGGTCTAAAATTCCACCAGAGCATTGTAAGAAACTCATTGATGGTTACCGGAAGCGGTTGATCGCAGTTATATTGGCTAAAGGTTGTGCAACCAAGTATTAGGCTGAGGGTGCCAATACTTTTGTCTGGCCCATTTTTGGAGTTTTGTGTGAAATGATCAATGTTTTGCTTTTTGCTTCATTCTCTTGTGTTTTTTCATTGAAGACAAATTAAATGAAGATAATACCAAAGAATTTGTGATTGCAATCATTTTCAGGAAGAAACTGAGTATTATCTAACAGAATGGCAGGGGTGTCAATACTTTTGGCCACAACTGTACCAGTCATGAGGGGCTCTATGCAGTGATAATTGTTATATGCCAGTGATGAGGAGCAATATACGAGTATGGGAGCTGCATTTTCCACCCTAGGCTTATACTCGAGTCAATAGGTTTCCCCAGTTTTTGGGGTAAAATTAAGGGCCTTGGCTTATACTCGAGTATATATGGCAATGGTTTACATTTAAGCACAAGTTGATGTCAATTACGCGGCAAGCGAGTCCTCCATATGCACTGGGCATATGCTAACCTCACAATAGATACAAATTAGAATACAACATTCCATTCAGATACATAATCAGTTGTCAAACAAAAAATAAAAACGTGCAAATTCCATAAATTGATGTACATCCTTAAAAGGCAAATTGCCTATATAAGATGATGGACAATGAAGTCAGTCAACATGTTAATGGTCACACACGAATCAAAAAGTTCATATACTTGGGACGTGGCCTGCTGATGAGGAGATAGGACTCTCAACCTGATCGCTCCGTTCCTTAGGGCCCCTTAATCATTGTTTTTACCCGCTTACCGCCAGTTTTCTTTATATGGGCAAGATGAAGAAGAGTCAGGGAGCCTCGGGACCAGAACTGCCGGGCTCCAGAGGCAACCTGGATCGTTACCTCCGCTCCTGGTCGGGACACCAACGGCACTAAGATGGCGGCGTCCTCCCAGCATGCAGGAACCACAGGCGCGTGAACAGAGAGAAGGAGGCAGCCGCTATGCAGCGCTCCAGAATGAAGAAGTGGAGGACCTGGACCGCTCGGTTCATGCAGCAGAGCCCTCGGATTCCGAGATAAGTACCCTCCTGCAACATTTACCCACTAAGAGGGATTTGGATAGGTTGGCCAGCAGACTAGAGGGCACTTATAACAGGGAAATCCAAGCCCTAAAAATAGAGTTCACAACAAGGGTGGAGGCGGTAGAATCCGTTCAGGAAGGAGTCCTGGATGAGCTTCAGGCTCACAGGTCACTCTCCACCCTGATAGAAGATATCCTCTATGGGCAGGAGGATATGGAAAATAGAAACCGGAGGAACATTATACGTATAAGAGGGCTCCCAGAGTCGGTCCAACCTCTTGATCTAAGGAAGGTGGTGCACCATCTTTTCAATATGGTGCTGGAAGAACCACAGGGACGAGACATAGAGCTTGATAGAGTCCATAGAGCCCTGACTCCTAAGCCAGCGGGAGAGTCTAGACCCAGAGACGTCATTTGCCGCGTCCATTTCTTTACCGTTAAGGAGGCGATCATGCAGGCAGCTAGGCTAAGGGGCACAATATCTTTAATGGACACTAAAATCTTGTTATTGCCGGATCTGGCCAGACATACCCTTTAGCAGAGAAGGGGCCTCAGACCCCTACTTGGGCTCCTTAAAGGGATCCTGTCACCCCCAAAACACCTCAAAAGCTATTAAAAGCTGTCCCTAGAGCATAGTAACACTTACCCTACACTCCTTTTAGCTCCTAAAAGCATCTATTGAGAATGAAGATAAACGTTATTACACTACCTCATTAGCCATGATAATTAGTGACTATTGTATTCATAGTCACCCAGGCAGGCTCTCCCTATTCCTAATATCACGCCTCAATAGACGTGATCTTCTACTCACATTCAAGTGCGCGCCTCCCCTCTCTCCTATGCCAGCCGGACCGCTGCATTGTGCGGCTGTATGACACGAATCGCGTCATTTCCGGCGCCGGTGTTGGCTTCAAGACCCGCACTGCGCATGCGTCACCCAGCCCACTGCAGCCCGGCCGACACAGGACAGAGCGGGGAGGCGCGCATTTGAATCTGATTTGAAGATCACGCCTATTGAGGCGTGATATCATGAAGAGGGAGAGCCTGCCAGGGTGACTATGAATACAGTAGTCACTAATTATCATGGCTAATGAGGTAGTGTAATAACGTTTATCTTCATTCTCAATAGATGCTTTTAGGAGCTAAAAGGAGTGTAGGGTAAGTGTGAATATGCTCTAGGGACAGCTTTTAATAGCTTGATGTGTTTTTGGGGGTGACAGGATCCCTTTAAAGGATAGGGAAATCCCATATAGGTGGGGGTCACCGTTTCAGCTCACAGCTCGTGAGGATGGTCAGTCTGCCACGTTTCGGAAGATTGGAGACCTGCCTACTTTTTTGAACACCTTTGACCTGCCAGACGTGGATCTTCTAGAGTGGCCCTGTCTTCCGCGCCTTCCATTACCATCACCAAGATGGCAGGAATCACGTCGGGGCCGCAATTTCAACAGAAATGTCCTGTGAGTTGTTAACACTGACATTATGCGGCAGTTCGATATGTTTTGAGAGAGGCTACACTATTATTACTTAGTTTGGTTTTTGTTATTGCAGCCTTGTGCCTCAGTAATTTTCGCTTGCCCTTCATATGATAATAATGAACATGGTTGTTCTTTTTCCCTTTCTCCCCGCTTTCCTTTTCCCCTTACTACCCGTCCCTTTTCCCTAACCCTTCCCCCCCTTTTCCCTCCACCTGCCATACCTCCCCTATCCCACCGAAGATAGCGGTAGCTTATAGTGCTTCATATTAACTGGGGTCCCTGACGGAGTCGGAGCAGCCACCTCCTTGGCTCCCGCGCATACCCTCAGGTGCAGGACAGATATTTACTTGTCCTTACATGCACAAAATGTTTTCTGCAATAGCAGTTTTTGAGGTAATACTTTTTCAAACCTCTTTTTCCTTCTTTCACCCTCCCACCCTCTCTACGTCTCCCTCTTCCGTAGCAGACGGGACCCATCATATATCCCCGATACTCTAGAGGCAGCACATACCATAGACTATGGATAAAATGAAGTTTTGCTCGTTTAATGTTAATGGGCTAAATAGCCCCAGTAAACGTTGTAAGGTGCTCTTCTCGGCTCACAAGCAAAAGGTACAGGTGCTGTTCCTTCAGGAAACCCACTTTAGATCCGATTGCGTTCCAACCTGTTCTTCCCCTTATTACAAAACATGGTTTCATAGTAGAAACTCTGTATACAAATCCAAAGACGTTTCCATTTTATTCCACAAGTCCTTCAACCCTATGATTTTAAAACAGCTTATTGACCCGTTGGGACGTTTAATTTTTCTGCAGGCAACATGGTCCTCCAATACATTCATATTTGCTAATGTTTACTATCCCAATAGGGGCACGAGACGTTTCGGTGCCAGGACTGGGGCAAAGTTGAGAGAGTTTGCTGGCTCCAACCCGATCATCTTGGGTGGCGACTTTAACTATCCGGCCGACCCGAGGGTGGATGCATCTGCGAGTAAGTGATCCCAATCTGTACCATCTCTCCGCCACCTGGCGCAGCACTGGAAGCCCCAGTCCATGGTGGATGTTTGGCGCATTCTTCACATTTTTTTTCAGCCTCACATCACGTATACAGCAGTCTGGATAGATTTTGTGTGTCCCACTCTTTCCTGGTTTCTGGGGTGGAGGCGGACATAGGCCACATATTGTTATCAGACCATGCCCCTGTCTTCTTTTCCATGCAGCTATGTCATGCCTCACTTAGGGAGTTCATGTGGCGATTAAATGATAATCTGCTATTGGACCCCACCTGCCAATCTGACATAGAGAAGGCCATTCACCACTTTACCTCTGATCATGCCCATGACCCTACCTCCGCTTCTATAAAGTGTGAGGCCCTGAAGAGCGTGCTAAGGGGCGTTTTTATTTCCCATGGCACTCGCCTTAAGAGGATTAGGGCGGCGGATATTTCATCACTCTTACACCGAATATCTGACTTAAAACTCACAAACTAGACCCCACTCCTCAGATATACTCCCTTCTGACCAACGCGCGTCGTTCCTCACTCTCCATACTAGACCAGAAGGATTGTAGCTTCCGAGACAAACAGATCTAGCTTCTAGCTTTTACCGTTTCAGTAATAAATGTGGTAAACTTTTAGCTAGGGTGCTTCACCCTAGGGTTTCGAAGACTATAATCTCCCATATTCAGGGCAAGGGAGGTGCAAGGTTGTACAGAACTAGTGAGATCCTTTCTGATTTTCGTAGCCATTACTCCTCGTTGTATAATATAAAGGGACATTATCAGGAGCTCTCGCCCTTGAACTTGAGGTGCAAAATAAGAACATACCTCCAGAGATGTGGTCTCCTTACCCTTCTGGATTCCGTCACAGAGGACTTGGCTCATCCCTTCTCTTGCGAAGTTGGGGGAAGGTATTAAATCAATGAAATACAGTAAGCGTCCAGGACCAGACGGGTATACGGCTGGTTTCTTCAAGCCATTCCACAACCTCCTGGGACCCCCCCGCAAATCGCATATGGCTCACATTGTGGCCTTGCCTAAACCCGGAAGGGGTCCTACTAGCTGTGCTGATTATCGTCCTATATTCTTGATAAATCTTGATGTCAAGCTCTATGCCAAAATGCTGTCAAAGAGAGTGAAGACCAGTCTCCCGGACCTGATAAACCTTGATCAGGTGGGATTTGTGCCTGGCCGAGGTGAGAGATAATACTATACGATCGATTGCTCTCATCGAGGGGGCTAGACGAAGGGGGATACCATGTGCATCCTGTCCCTCGATGCCGAGAACGCATTTGACAGGGTGCACTGGGTGTTCCTGACTGAGACCCTGAGACATTTGGGCCTGGCTCAATCGACCATACACAGTATTGGTGCCCTATACATGTGTCCTACGGCTCGCATTAGGATAGATATTTGTCTGAACCATTTGACATCAGGAACAGCACGCGCCACGGCTGCCCACTGTCCCCATTAATATACAGTTGTGGCCAAAAGTATTGACACCCCTGCAATTCTGTCAGATAATACTCAGTTTCTTCCTGAAAATGATTGCAATCACAAATTCTTTGGTATTATTATCTTCATTTAATTTGTCTTCAATGAAAAAACACAAAAGAGAATGAAGCAAAAAGCAAAACATTGATCATTTCACACAAAATTCCAAAAGTGGGCCAGACAAAAGTATTGGCACCCTCAGCCTAATACATGGTTGCACAACCTTTAGCAAAAATAACTGCGATCAACCGCTTCCGGTAACCATCAATGAGTTTCTTACAATTCTCTGCTGGAATTTTAGACCATTCTTCTTTGGCAAACTGCTCCAGGTCCCTGATATTGAAGGGTGCCTTCTGCAAACTGCCATTTTTAGATCTCTCCACAGGTGTTCTATGGGGTTCAGGTCTGGACTCATTGCTGGCCACCTTAGAAGTCTCCAGTGCATTCTCTTTGGATCAGGAAGCAGCCTAGAAAGCAATCCTCGGCACTTCTACCAATACCATCGTTTTTCAGGACTGTGTCGGCCGTACCGAGGAAGATGAGGCGGGGGAAGAGGTCAAGGAGGCGGGAGATTCCACCCAGTGCAATTACGCTCCCAAGTGGTGGGACCAACTTGGTGGTAAATATTTCCTCATACTCACTGTCCCCTGTTGAAAAGTATGTATTACAAAAAGGTTTATGCCAGACTCCGGGTTTTAATTCATTTTCTTTAGACCAGTAGTTAAGGAGGTTATATAGAACATTGCGTTTGAAGATACATTTCAAGGGTGACAGTACAACTCCTGACCATTCATCTCCCCATACAGATAACTATAGATATAGTCTGAATGGACTTAACCTGGATCTTCCAGGCTCGTTCAATCCCCCTAAAACTAACCATCCTGTTGAGACCTTTACGTCATTAGCCACCAGGGACATCCAAGATTTAATGCGACGAAACAACAGAGGTCAGTTACATAATAAACATAACCTGACGAAACTTGAGAACCAGGCAATTCAGAACCTACGTGACAATAGACAGATAATTATAAAACCGGCGGATAAGGGTGGGGCAATTGTGATCTTGGACCGTGATTATTACATTAGTGCACTTGTGGAGCAATTGGCAGACGCTAGCACATATGAACCGGTACAGCATGACCCAGCTCCGATCATTAAGAGTATCATCAACAAATATGTTGGTAAATACTTAAAAGAAGGGGTCATAGACAGCAAGTTGGATGAATTCTTACAGCATCCCCACCCTATGACACCTGTCATTTACACATTGTCCAAGATTCACAAGAACCTAACCTATCCACCAGGTAGACCGATAATAAAGATTCGGTTGAAGCTACTGTCACCATTATTGATCATGCTAGATAAGGTTCTGACCCCTGTAGTCCCACGCATTCCGTCATATCTTAAAGATACCACTCATTTTCTGACTGATCTACGTACAATAGGTGTCAAACCACCTAAGTCATTTAGTGACGTTTGACGTAAATAGCTTATATACAAGTATCAAACATGAGAGGACTGAGGCAGTAACTTGGTTCCTACAGTCACACACTGATTTTGATGGTACAATGAAGACCTTTTGCATTGATTTTCTCAAGATTGTCCTTAAGAATAACTATTTATTATTCAGAGACCAGTATTATGTACAGCGTAGGGTGACCGCTATAGGTTCTAACGTAGTGCCCTCCTATGCTAACATATACATGGCGTACTTCGAGGAGGGATATATCTGGCAGAATCCTTATGTCATCTCCAATGTAATTTTATGGAGAAGATTTATTGATGACATTTTTGTAATTTGGACGGGCACAAGGGAAGATCTTGATAGTTTCTTTAATCAGTTGAATACGTTTGTAGAAGGATTAAGCTTTACTATGCATTTTGACACAACCAAGATTAACTTTTTGAATACTCTATTACGATTGAGCTCTAAAAGGTAAGATTTTGGTAGACCTATTTAGTAAGCCCACAGACAGAAACAGTCTGTTGCATTTCAACAGCTGTCATCCTCATCACATCAAAAGGTATTTACTGCATTCGCAACATGAGGGTGGCGACAATTGTGTCCGGCCCTGAAGTTAGATCCCCAAGACATAAAGAAACGGATAACAAGTTTCTTGAAAGAGAATCCATTAAAACTGACAGAGACACAAACACCTCAGATAACACAGAGATCAACTGATCGGAGAAACTTTGCTTTTGTTAGTACCTACCACCCATTTCATCCTATAATAAGGGCGATCATTAAAAAACATTGGTCAATTTTAACATACGCATACCCAGAGATGAAAGAATTTCAGAATTTCCCATTGTTTTGCCACAAAAGGGCCACAAATCTGAGGGATAAATTGGTACGAGCGGATATTGTTTCATCCATGATTAAGACCAGACAGACCTTTTTGAGAACACCTAGACAGGGCAATTTGCCCTGTTGAAACTGTATGCAGTGTTCAATATGGCGTGAGGTAGCACCCGGGGAATCCGCTTGCATAACGACAACAACATGTGTTTATAAGTTAACCAATGTCTACCCGTTTATTTTCACATATTAATAACATAACCCAGGTACCATGTTTGACACATTGCACATTGATTATAAACACTTTACATAAATACACCATACATTTACATATAACATTACATAACACTTATTACACATCACGTCTTATCGTAACCCGGGACCTGTAATCATCTCTCTGTCCCCATTGGAGCTCTACTAACAGCTCCCGTGGTGGCTACGGCCTCCGGCCTATATACACTTTACACATACATGCATCAGTTCACCATATGTATATTTATCCACGATGATTCCTCTGGGTTCAGAAAAGGGATTGAGCAACCTGAGTCACGGGTACGCCATGCCTCGCCAAGGGGCTCCTTCCTGGACGCGTTTGACCCCACGTCCAGGTCAGCGCCCACCTGGTTCAACCACAGTTTCCCCACTCTAGGAGCCCTTCTAACCCCTGCTTCTGACCTTCGCTATATACCCTTCAACGTGCCCTGTGGGTCCCAATGGCGGTACCTGCCGCCTGGCTTTAGTCACCCAGCCTGATGACTCTATATATATATATACATATATATACATATATACATATATACATACATACATATATACATATATACATATACATATATATCCCGTAGTCAGGATTCCTGCCTGACCGGGACCTTACATACCACATGTGATCCATCATACAATATCCATGGATCCCATGCATCCTTACACCCGCTCACAGCCCATCATAATACATCCATAGACTGTGGCTCCTCCATGACCATAACAGGGACCTGGTCAACCGTAGAATCCGGGCTAACCATGCGTCACCTTGGCCTACTCACCACGGTACGGGCCCCCAGTCGCCACCAAACCTCCATCTCATGACAGGTCTCCAGGTCGACGACTGTACCCTGCGTCTGAGTAGCACCCTAACGGATCAGCCATGGTTGCCCTTCTAGAAGCCTTCGTGACCCCTGTCTCTGGCCACAGGCACACCCACACCATTAGAGGCCGTGGTTGAGGGACAGGCACCCACTGCAAGCAGCAGGGCAAGCCTCCCTCTCGCCCCACAGGGACGGAACGCCTCCAACATCATCCACTCCTGCTGGGGCTCTCCCACAGACTCCGCACATGGCCTTTCTACCTAAGCCATAACGTACACATAGTTAAAACAGGTCCCTCACTGACTATCTAGTCAGACCTCGGGCGGCTATGCCCGCCTGGCACATTTCACGCACCAGGTGCACAGTTCACACAGACATTCGAGAACTGCTTTCTTGCCGGGCACGGATCCGGGTTTCGCTTCCTGTGTCACAGGTTCCACCAGGCATCCCCACGGGCTCCTTTCCCGGGCGTCTTTCACCCCACGCCCGGACCAGTATCCACCAGGTTCAGCCATGGCTTCCCCATCCAGGTGCTGCCACGACCCCGGACCTAGGCTCCGGCCTGGAGCTAGCATGCTCCCATTATTACATGCACACAGAGCCTTGCACTGCTCTGCACTCAGGCTGGTCTCAGCACGATCTCCAGTCTCTGAATGAATCTCTCAGCATGATCTCTGTTCTCAGAATGACTGCTCTGATCCGGCTGAGCTCTGGCTGATAATGAATCTCTTGGACACTCAGCTGGCTGGCTCTTATCGTGCCTGCCACTCCCACACTGACTCATCCAGCTGGGCTGCTATTCCTCAGGACACCCCCCCCCCCTGGGCTGTCAGCAATCAACACCCATTCCTTTCCTCATGGCCTCATCGATCTCAGGAGCCATTCACTGCCACTCAAGGCCACTCACTAGTCACATGAAAGTCTCAGCTTTACAGCACACACTATCATATTTACCACCTTGTGTTCCGGGTAGGATCACACAATATCATCACAGGGAAACCGGCCAGTGTGAACAGGATCATACCCTGATCCTGCTGGTGATGCGCCCCGGCCACGGGGACTATGCCGGCGGTGCCTCACAATGGTGACGGGCAACACCTTTTCTCACCCAAGGAGTGGCAAAATCTATAACATTCGAGATTTCTTCACATGTGAATCATTATTCGTTGTTTATCTGATCAAGTGTCCATGTGGTCTTGGATATGTTGGGGAAACTACCCAATACATCCAGGACCATATTAGTAAACACAAGTCGATACGGTGTGGAAACACCCCATTGCCAATTCCCCATCATTTTAAATCCACGGGTCCCACAATTTCACAACTCAAGATTCCAGGTGATTGAACATATACCCCAAGGCCGCAGGGGAGGGGACAGAATTCACCACCTCAAAGAGAGGGAATCTTACTGGATTTTTCAACTCCAGACATTAGAGCCATTCGGGTTGAATAGATAGTATGAGACACATTTTTGAGATACTAAATGGTCACATATCACTAGTTGTTATTTTGACTACCGTATATACTCGTGTATAAGCCGACCCGTGTATAAGCCGACCCCCCTACTTTTGCCCCCAAAATCTGGGAAAAACTATTGACTCGTGTATAAGCCGAGGGTGGACCCCAGCACAGGTATACAGCCCCCAGCAGTGTGGTATACAGGCCCCCCCGATGGTATACAGGCCTCCCCAGTGGTAGTATACAGCCCCCAGCAGTGTGGTATACAGCAGCCTCCCCAGTGGTATATACAGGCCCCAGCAGTGTTACAGCAGCCTTCCCAGGGTTATATACAGCAGCAGCCCCAGGGGTATATACAGCAGCAGCCCCAGGGGTATATACAGCAGCAGCCCCATGGTATATACAGCAACAGCCCCATGGTATATACAGCAACAGCCCCATGGTATATACAGCAGCAGCCCCATGGTATATACAGCAGCAGCCCCATGGTATATACAGCAGCAGCCCGAGGTATACAGCAGCAGCCCCATGGTATAGCCCCCCCCAGGCTATATACAGCAGCAGCCCGAGGTATACAGGTCCCCCCCAGGCTATATACAGCAGCAGCCCGAGGTATACAGGCCCCCCCAGGCTATATACAGCAGAAGCCCGAGGTATACAGGTCCCCCCCAGGCTATATACAGCAGCAGCCCGAGGTATACAGGCCCCCCCCAGGCTATATACAGCAGCAGCCCGAGGTATACAGGCCCCCCCCAGGCTATATACAGCAGCAGCCCGAGGTATACAGGCCCCCCCAGGCTCGGGAAACCTGTAAAGGAAGATGATTATACTTATCGCTGTCCGGCTGCCGTCCCCGCTCTGCATCGCGATCCTCCATCTGCATCGCGATCCTCCATCTTCCGGCTTCCGACTTCCTGTGTTCTGCGCCGACAATGACGTCATTCTCGGCGCCGACAGGAACCCGGAAGATGGAGGATCGCGATGCAGATGGAGGATCGCGATGCAGATGGAGGATCGCGATGCAGAGCGGGGACGGCAGCCGGACAGCGATAAGTATAATCATCTTCCTTTACAGGTTTCCCGAGTCTGGGGGGGGCCTGTATACTGATGGGGGGGCCTGTATACCTCTGGGGGGCGCCCGTATAGTGACTCGCGTATAAGCCGAGGGAGTAACTTTTCAGCCCAATTTGTGGGCTGAAAAACTCGGCTTATATGCGAGTATATACGGTAATTGGGAAAATATATTGCAATGGTTCCTCTTAAACTTTTATGTATGCATATAGTATAATCTAGGAATGTGCAAGACTGTACCTGCTTGATCTATTATGCCATCAGATTGTATTACTTTAGTCATTGTAATGGTGTCACATATATCTGATTATTGTCTTTTCTTCCTTATTAGAAGACCTCCTTCTATACTGAATACATATGCATTGCCCCCCAGTCTTATTCTTTACACTCACTACCAGGATATTTCTTCATTAACAGCACAGACCACACAGATTTCTTTTTCCCTATAGCGCATGCGCACTTTAAGCGCCAGTCAGTGCCGCCCTGCGGTTCAAATAGCAGGACCAGGAAGTTGCGGTCTCGAGACAGAATTCCCATGATACCACCACTTCCGCCCGGGTATATCAAACCTGTGAGCGGCCTCCTCCGCCTTGCTAGCTGGGGTTCGCTGCTGCAGGACGTGGATCCTTTACTCAGGTCACTTACCAGTAAGTATAGGGCGCTTGCACATGGTTACCATATACCATTCAGCCAAGTCCTTCTACGTAATATATAATTGTCGTACTGGAAGACCCAGTCATGACCCATTTCTAATGTCCTGGTAGAGGGAAGGAGGTTGTTATTCAGGATTTTACGGTACATGGCTCCATCCATTGGGCCATTGATGCGGTGAAGTAGTCCTCTGCCCTTAGCAGAGAAAAATCCCCATGACATTTCTTTTCCACAATCATGCTTGACTGTGGAGACAGTGTTCTTTGGGTCATAGGCAGCATTTCTCTTCCTCCAAACACGGCGAGTTGAGTTAATGCCAAAGAGCTCAATTTTTGTCATCTGACCACAGCACCTTCTCCCAATCACTCTCAGAATCACCAAATTGCTCATTGGCAAAGTTCAGATGGGCCTGTACATGTGCCTTCTTAAGCAATGGGACTTTGCCAGCACTGAAAGATTTAAATCCATTACGGAGCAATGTGTTACCAATGGTTTTCTTGGCGACAGTGGTCGCAGCTGCCTTGAGATCAGTAACAAGTTCCTCCTGTGTAGTTTTAGGCTGATCTTTCGCCTTCCTCATGATCCTGGATACCCGAGGTGAGATATTGCATGGAGCCCCAGATCGATGTCGACTGACATTAATTTTGTATTTCTTCAATTTTCTTACCATTGCACCAACAATTGTCTCCTTTTCAATAAGCGTCTTACTTATGATTTTGTAGCCCATTACAGCCTTGTGCAGGTCAAGGATCTTTTCTCTGACATCCTTAGAAAGCTCTTTGGTCTTGCCCATGTTGTAGAAGTTAAATTCTGACTGATTAATTGAGTATGTCGACAGGAGTCTTTTATACAGGTGACAATTTCAGATAGCGGTCTTTAATTCAGGTAACGAGTTGATTAGGAGCGTCATGGGGCCGCTTCACACTGCGGCATGCATCTTATAATCCGAAAAATATAGTATTCTCCCAGACCTTGTCTTAGCCACTCGTACAACCAGATCAGATCCTATACACTGTAATGATAAAGAACAATCTCCCCTAAATGCAGCGTCTGCAGACTGGGGCTCTGATCGGGCATAAATACTAAATCATATTAAAAGGCTTCTTATATAGTCTATTTTACTTGTAGGATTGCCACTTTCAATAGGTGGCACTAGAGTTCGGCTACTTCCTCCCTGAAGTGTGAATTTGCCTATTTCCCAGCAGGGCTGTGGAGACAAGAGTTGTGGAGTCAGTGCCCATTTTGGAGGAGTCTGAGTCAGTGTAAAATGGACCGACTTCTAAAATATATAATGAATTGGGTACTCTACATCAAAGTAGAATGTGCTGAATATGATTATTATGTTTTATCTAAATATCTTGATTAAGTTATAATGATTAAAAGCTTGATGTTCACATTGTTCTACAATAAGCATGAGTCATGTATGAAGAAGTCGGAGGTTTGTCTAACCGACACCACAGCCCTGTTTCCCAGAGGAGCTTTATAGCTAAAAGACTCCTCACTGCTGGCAGGCAGATTCATCTCCATAAGAATAGTTATTCCCCCAGACCTTTGAAATAAAACACACAGACAACCCTCATTTTCCCATTTATTAACCCCAAACATACCCTCCAACTGTAATCCACAATGATGTCTCATGAAGCTCACGATCCTGGCTCTGCTACATCCAGACTAACAAGCCTCCTCTCGCTGCAGTCTCTGTAATCACACTGAAAATACACAGCTGTCATTAAGCCCTTCTATCAACCCAATGCCACCGCATCAGGGCATCAGAATTAGCCGGGCAAAGCACCAGGAATTGGTGCTTCTAATGAATGCACCAATTTCTGGTACATAAGCCCCCCTGCATCCCCTGGGGGGAGGGGGGTCTTACCTCCAGATCCAGCTTCTATCATAATCAGCTCTATGTCCATGAGGATTGTAGAAGTAATGCCTATTTCTTTACTCAATGAAAAGCAAGGACACGTCCACCATATTGGGGCAGTGTGCTCGGTCATGCCTGTTGCAACGCCCCTCTGTCAACTCCGCCCCCCATTACGGCCATTGTTGTCCGGTCATCGATTCTGCAAGAATGCCAGTCTCTACATTGGGAGGTGTGCAGAGGTTGAAGTTACTCCATGTGTTTATGACATTAACGGGAACCTGTCAGTTCGTTTTTATCCCCAAACCTTTCACTATCTGTCCCTGCACCTTCCTACTACATCCCTAACCAAGCCTGTCTAACCTACAACTTATAATCGTTGTAATAAATAAGTTTGATACTTTCATGATTATATGGTAATTAGTCTTCTAGACTACATATGTAGTCACACTGGGTAAACTCCATGGCTCCATTCTCCTCCCCCTTTCTGCTGGGATCACTCACTGGAATTGATCATTCTGTCAGGGGAGGCTCCCGATTCAGAATTTCCGCCTCCTTCCAGGTATGACGTGCTGCCGGCCGCACGTCATTTCCAGTCTGGTGCATTGTGGGGGAAATTAGGTGTACAGGCTGGCTTTGGAATGTACACTGCGCATGCTCCAGAGCCAGCCTGTACACCAATACACCAACAATACTCAGGACTGGAAATGATGCTCGGCCAGCAGCACATCATTTCCAGTCTGGTGCATTGTGGGAGGTATTGGGTGCACAGGCCGGCTTAGGAATGTACACAGTGCATGCTCCAGAGCCGGCCTGTACACCAATACACCCACAGTGCTCAGGACCGGAAATGATGCTCGGCCAGCAGCACGTCAAACCCGGAAGGAGGAGATGGAAATTCTGAACTGGAAGCACGCTCCTGACAGAATTGATCGATTCCAGTGAGTGATCCCAGCAGCAAAGGGGGGGGGGGGGGGGGAAATGGAGCTCAGCAGCCTGCAGTCAGTCTACACTGCACCTCATCTCACCCGTGGCTGCTCCTCAAGGAGCACCTGCATCTCTACCTCATCCTACGCTGCATCATCACCTCACCCTGTGCCGCATCTCATCTCACCCTGTACCACATCCAACCTCACCCGTGGCTGCACTCTCACCTCACCCGTGGCCAGGGTGGATAAAAATCAATGTTTTTAAAAAAAAAAAAAAAACGGATTTTTTTTTTATTTAAATCGGATTTTTTTCAATAAACTGCTTTTTGAGGAAAATATTTTACCATTAAAAGGTTCTTCCATCATGAGATAAAGCCGAGTTGTTTAACTCAGTAGAATAAAGGCTGTATATGTGTAACATTCACAATGCCATGCTCTTCCAGAGGTTTCTGTAGGATTAGTGGGCAGTTTCTCTCCTATATTATCACAGACGCTCGCTTTACTTACGCAGTTCTCAAAACTGAATTTGACTCCGCAGAGGTCCCAGCCTCTTCTTCACGTCAAAAATGTTACAACATGAACAGAGTTGAGAAAAATACCTTAATCCTATTGTTCTACAAACCTATGAATACAGAATCAACCCCTTCAGTGCCAAGTCCAAGAAGTTAGACAATATGTTTCTGATTGTTTGGAGTGGACTAGATCTTGCACAACACAAGAAGAATGTGAATCTAAGTGTGAGGAGGAGGAAGGGCAAGCAGACAAGAAAATGAAAGTGAAACTTTGAGCACAATACTGCAGCATAGCCACAGACAGACAAGTCTGGATCTGTTTGTGTGTACGATCTGAGGTTTATTACATTCTTTCCTTATAATGGCAGCAGGCCGTAAAAGAGACCCAGTTTGGGAATATTTTAATGAAGCTCCTTTGCCTATCGGTAAGGCAGGCATGCGTGCAAAATGCAAACGATGCAACAAAGAGATGCAAGGCCTGGTGGTGCGAATGAGGCAACATCATGAGAAGTGCGGTGATGAAGATGACCAAAGAAACACTTCTAAACAGGCAGGATCTTCAGGTTGGTAAACATTTTTATTGAATCCTATTTCTAAAGACTGAACTGTCATGTGTGAGAAAAATTATATTTCTTATTATTACTGCATGTTACTCTCATTTGGTACAGTTATGAAGAAAACCAAATATTCCTTTTGGGGCAGGGGCAGTGATGTGTTGTGTACAATAAGCAGAAATTGTATAATAAACAATAAAATAACAGCATTGACTTTTTTTGTTTAGGGGAATTCATGGATTCTGGAAACTATCCACCTCCAAGATCACCATCATCCTGTTCTACAGTTTCAGAGTTATCCATCCAGGATAGTGCTTCATTAGCAGCAGCATCATCATCAGACACCCACAGCCACATATCACCATCACCCAAAAGGAAGAAAAAACCTTTACCTCCTGGAACCACCATAGATAGGTTTGTGATAAGAACTAGCAGATTAGAAAAAGAGTTGATTGATGAAAAAATTGCCCAGTTTATTTATGCAACGAACTCTTCTTTCCGTCTGACTGAGAACCCACATTTCATTAATATGGTTCAGTCACTGAGACCAGGATACAGTCCACCCAGCAGAGCTGATGTTGCAGGGAAACTGCTGGTTCAAGTGTATGACAGAGAAATGGAGCAATGCGCAACAGCTCTGGAGGGTAAAATTGTTAACTTAAGTATTGATCGGTGGAGTAATGTCCACAATGATCCTATTGTATGTGCTTGTATAACAACAGAAGAAGGTAAAGTCTTCCTTGCACAAACAACTGATACGTCAGGAAATGCACACACAGCAGAATACTTACAAGAAGTGGCAGTAAAAGCTATAATGACATGTGAACAAAAATTCAAATGTCTAGTACGCAGTTTGGTCACTGAGAATGCTGCAAACGTATCCAAGATGAGAAGAGATTTAGAATAGCAGGGAGGGAATACAAAGCTGCTAATAACATATGGTTGCAGTGCTCATTTGCTGCACCTCTTAGCCAAATACTTAAGTGTTCCAGAAATAAAGGCTAATGTTGTTGAAATTAGTAAATGCTTCCGTAATAATCATTTTGCTGCAGCAGCACTGAAAAGGATGGGTGGAACCAAGCTAACGCTCCCACAAAATGTTAGATGGAACTCTGTGGTGGACTGTTTTGAGCAGTATATCAAAAACTGGCCTATTCTGATGACACTTTGTGAAGAAAATCGAGATAAAATAGATGGCACTGTCACGGCCAAAATCCTCAACATTGGGCTTAAGAGAAATGTTGAACATATGCTGAGCTTCCTGAAAGCCATCTCTCAAGCTTTAAACAAAATACAGAAAGATAGCTGTTTTATTGCGGATGCTGTTGAAATTTGGAAGGAACTGAGTGAACACTTAAAAACAGAACTACACATGGACAGAATTAAATTACAAGCAGTAAACAAACGAATGGGAAAAGCACTGACTCCAGCTCATTTTTTGGCAAATATTGTTAATATCCAATATCAGGGTCAAAACCTAAGTGCTGAGGAAGAGGAGTTAGCTATGACATGGGTATCCAGCAATCATCCATCTTTAATGCCAACTATAATAAACTTCAGAGCTAAGGGGGAACCACTCAAGAAATATATGTTTGCTGAAGATATTTTAAGGAAGGTCACACCAGTAAACTGGTGGAAGTCACTTAAGCGCTTGGATTTAGAGACTGTTCAAGTAATGATTTCACTTTTAACAGCAGTAGCGTCTTCTGCAGGCGTTGAAAGAATTCTCTTCCTTTGGACTCATTCATTCTAAATTGAGAAATCGGTGGGACCCAATAAAGCAGGAAAGCTTGTTTTTCTTTTCCAGATTATGATAGGAACAAAGAAGAAGATGATGATGAAGATGACGACAAGTGAGCTACAGAGGACAGCAGGGACAGTAGTATTTAAGTTTTTCATGTGTCGGCTGGGCTGACAGTCTAAGTTTCTTAAAATATATATATATTTTGTTTAGCCAAATTAGTTAACAAACATGGATAACAAACCTGGATGTTTGTTTAAGCAAATAACTTATGCTGTAATGTTGTTATTGTTTCAGTTGAATAAATCTATTTAAATTGTTATTAAGGTCAGGATTATTTTTCTCCTTCCTAAGTACAATAGAACAGTGGTGTCCAAATATGAATGATTAACCCATTAAACTGGGGAGAAAAAAGTAATATAAAAAGTGATTCTAAAAATCTTCATCTACTTGCATGTTAAAGTAGCAAGAACTAGTTTAGGTAGAAACTTTGATTTAAATCACTGATTTAAATCAAGCCTTACTGACTAGTGATTTAAATCGTGATTTAAATCAGTTAGATTTAAATCAAATCCACCCTGCCCGTGGCTGCGCTCTCACCTCACCCGTGGCTGCCCTCTCACCTCACCCGTGGCTGCCCTCTCACCTCACCCGTGGCTGCCCTCTCACCTCACCCGTGGCTGCTTTTCGCCTCTGGTTGCTTTTCCCCCTGGCTGCATCTCAACCCCCAGCTGCACCTCACCTCTGGTTGCATCTCATCCCTAGTTGCACCGCACTCTTGGTTACACCTCACCCCTGGTTGCACCACGCCCCCCACTGCATCCCATCCCTGGCTTTTTCTGTGTCTCTGGCTGCACCACTTCCCTAGCTGTCTTCCACCTCCAGCTACACCTCACCCCTGGCTAGTCATATCCACGACTGGATCCCATCCCAGGCCACACCCCACCCCCTGACTGCACCCCTCTCCTGGCCACATCACACCGTGATCTGTTTGCCACCCTTGACTGCAACCCCGTCCTCGGCTGCCCCCAGCTCTGCCTGCCCCCCTCCTTCTCCGCCATCCTCCCCTGACCCCGGCAACCTTTCCCCTCCATCTCGACCCTGTCCCCTAGCCTACCTTGCTCCTGCCTGGTCCACGCACCTCCCCTGCCCCATTGAACCCTTGCGATATCTTACAGCTAAAATCTGCACACTTAACTGCTACCCACAATGTTTCCCCTCCTTTTCACCCTCACCCCCCATCCTACTTAACTTCCTTCTAACCCTGAACATCCCTCCACCCACCAAAGCCGTAGTAATCTCTCCCTCCTTTCTACCCATCCATCTTACCCCTTTCTCTGAACTATTCCTCCACACCCAGTCCCTCTTCTCCACACATACATGGCCACCACGCAAACTCTCCTGCTCCCACCTTCTAACCCTCTCATTGCTTCACCTACACGCAGGTGACATATCCCCCAATCCTGGACCCCCCCCAGCACATCCCTCCACCCACCTCCAACACGTACCCATCCCCCAAAACAAACTTTCGCAACCCCCACAACCTTATACCCATTCACCCAACCCCAGTCCCCCTGCCTGGAGCATTGTGGAACGCCCACTCGGTATGCAACAAACTCTCTTTCACCCATGACCTCTCCATCTCCAACAAACTCAAATTCCTCGGCATCACCGAAACTTGGCTTTCCCCCACTGACACAGCCTCCACTGCTGCACTCTCCTACGGTGAACTCCTTCTTTCCAACACACCCCGCCCAAGTAACACCCGCGGCGGTGGTGTAGGTATACTCCTGTCCGACAGCTGCTCCTTCACCCCAACTACACCCCCTCCCTCCATCACCTTCCCCTCCTTCGAACTGCACTCAGTCCGCATTTTCTCCCCCTGCAACCTCCAGCTCGCTGTCATCTACCGCCCCCCAGGACCCACCGCCCCCTCCCTCGACCACTTCCAATACTTGGCTTCTCCACTTCCTTTCCTCAGACATCCCCACCATCATCATGGGCGACTTTAACATCCCCATCGACAGCCCCGACACAGCTGCCTCCCGACTCCTATCACTGACCACCTCCTTTGGCCTCTCCCAATGGCCCTCCTCAGCCACTCAAAGACGGCCATATGCTTGACCTTATCTTCACCGGCCTCTGTTCCCTCACCGACCTCTTAAACTCACCCCTCTTCCAATCTGACCACAATCTGATGACTTTCTCCACGCTCTCTCCCCCTACCTCACCCCCCCCTCTACGGATACTCAGTTACCCCCGCAGAAACCTTAACTCATCGACTTCAACTCACTCCCCCACTCCCTCCTCACTTGACGTCAACGCTGCTACCACCCTCTATAACTACACACTAACTGCGGCTCTCTATCATGCCGCCCCCCTCGCACACACCAAAACCCGCACACACAGGCAACCCTGGCTTACTTCTCTCACAAAAGAACTACGTCGAGCGTCCAGGGTAGCTGAATGGAGATAAAAGAAATGCCACTCCGCAGCCCACCTTACCATGTACAAACAATCCCTCTCCAACTTCAAAGACGCACTCACCACCGCTAAGCAAACCTATTTCTCTTCCTTAATCAACACACTGTCCTGAAACCCTAAGCAACTATTCAAAACCTTCAACTCCCTACTCCGTCCCCCGGCACCTCCTACTTCCCCCCCCCCCCCCCTCATCTCCACCGATGACTTCGCCACCTTCTTCAAACAAAAGATTGACAAAATTAGAGAAAGCTTTAGCCCAACAACAACTGCTCCCTCTCCCCAGTCCCCCATGCCAAGTACCTTGGGGTTACCCTCGACTCCTCCCTCTCCTTCAAACCCCACATCCAAGCTCTCGCCACCTCCAACTCAGGAACATCTACCGGATCCGCTCCTTCCCCAACCATGACACTGCCAAAACTCTTGTACACGCCCTCATCATCTCCCGCCTTGACTACTGCAACCTACTACTCACTGGTCTCCCTGCTTCCTCCCCTCCGTTCTATCCTACACTCCGCTGCCCACCTAATCCACCAGCCTCCTCGCTATTCCCCTGTCTCCCCCCTCCGCCAAGCCCTTTACTGGCTCCCCACCCCCTAGAGATTTCGATTTAAAGTCCTAACCCTGACATACAAAGCCATCCACAACCTGTCCCCCCCTTACATCTCCGACATGGTCTCCCGATACCTACCCACACGCAGCCTGCACTCCTCACAAGAACTCCTCCTCTCCTCCCCCCTCATCTCATCCTCCCACAACCGCATACAAGACTTCTCCAGCGCCTCCCCCATACTCTGGAACTCTCTCCCCCAGCACGTCAGACACTCGCCTTCCCTTGGGAGCTTCAAAAAGAACCTGAAAAGTCATCTATTCCAACAAGTTAAATACATAATTCCATACAATCTGTAAACCAGGATGGAAATGACGGTGGTCACTCCATCCCACAGACTCCAAATAACATTATAAACAAAGAGAATCGGAGAGAAAGTGTGCGTTTAGGACAAAATCTTTACTATGTTCACAGGGCCAAAAAAGACCAGAAAAATGGCTCACTAGGAGCTATACGGTGATAAGTATACAATGTAAGGTGTTATACAAAAATTACAGAGAGCAGGGAAGAGATGGGTAGGTATACACTGTAAAAGAGGGTACAAACATCATAACATCTGTGCAAGAACAAATACATCATATAAGAATAAAGTGCAAGTGCAATGGTCATAAGTCATCACAGATGTCAACATACAAATCCCTCAGAGTATTATACAGACATCAAAACATCAGAGTGATATACAAATATCAGCACTTCCCTGTACATATATGCAATGCAAGTAATAGTCCAGCCAATGAAGGCCAGGCCAGGATCACAAAGTATAGTAGCAACAAATCACCATTATGCCCCACAGTGGAGAAATCCCCCGCTTACTGTCCCCAACGTACGTTTCGTATTGTAATCGTCACTTCATCAAGGGGGAGTATTGGGTGTCGCCCTCACAGCCATTGTAGCCCTTTATATATACACCGGCATTGGAATCAGAGCCGGAACATGTGCGCTCGTAAGCAGCGCTACGTCACTTCCGCCCTCTCCTCCGACCCGGAAGCGACGCGGCGTCAATGCGGCTGATGTAACGCGCATGCCTGGGAGTAAGGACGCGTCACTATGACTCCAGAGCATGCGCAGCCGCACCTAGGACGCCACGACACCCGGAGGGAGGAGCGCGGACAGTGAAGCAGCGCTCACACACATGCAATAATAGGGAAAGGTCCGCACTAACCTGGAGCTACCATAAAATAACATGGCACATATAGGGATAAAATACACAACACAAAACTGTGTATTATACAAACAGCTTTGCCGAGAATCAGAGTACATCTCTATACACATAAACAAGCATATAATTATCAGCAGCACGTCATAAATCCACAGAGTGATGTGAAGATGATCCATAATTGGATGTGAGTAGTCCCTTATGCGCGATGTCTGGGTCCACCAGGATACAAGTCCAAAGGATGTTCACAGCAGAACCAAACGTACAGGGGCAATGGAAAAGGTTGGCACTCAATAGACTAAAAAATTAAAAGAGAACAAAAGTAAAAATAAATTATAAGGTGCAATATACAGAAGACCAGATGGGGGAATGGTCACAGAAATGGGGCAAAACTAAGAGATTCATTAAGTCCCTTAGGAGACATAGTCCCCAAGGTCACGATCCATCTGGTTTCATGCTGGGCTAGGATTTTCCGTGTGTTACCACCTCGAATCCCACCATGAATGATCTCAATCCCCCTAAACTTAAGAGAAGAGGGGTTACAATCATGATGGGTCTTAAAATGTCGAGGTAGTGTTTTTAAAGTGGAAATATCCTCCACTGTCCGGGCCGCAACAATGCCCCTCACATGTTCCCCAATGCGCTTACGTAATTCCCTGGAAGTGAGACCTACATAAACAAGTGAGCACCCACAGGTGGCGTAATACACCACACTGGTGGTGCCACAGTTAATGTACTCCCTAATGTCATAGGTTTTCATATTGTTAGTAGACGTAAATGAGGAACAGCGGGGGACACTGGCGCAGGCCGTGCAGTGGCCGCATGGAAAACAGCCCCTCAGTGGTCGTGTCGACCCAAACAAAGCAGGTATATGGGGAACATAGTGACTCTGAACCAACATGTCGCGCAGATTCCTGGATCTGCGCGCTGTCATCATCGGAAACTCCGATAAAGACTCACGTAGGTGAGGGTCTGATTGGAGGATAGGCCAATGACGTTTTAAAATGGACCTGATGTGTTCCCACTCATGATTGTAGGTGGTGATAAATCTCACCACAGATGCATCGCTAAGCTCACTCCTGGCACTCTTTGTCTTAAGCAAATCAATACGTGAGGTATGCTTAGCCCGGAGGTAACCCCGCTTTATACTTCGATTGCTGTATCCTCGCTCCTTGAACCTGGCTGCCAGATCTCTTGCTTGTGCTTCAAACTTATCATCAGTTGAGCAAATGCGCTTCATTCTGAGAAACTGTCCGATGGGGACAGCGCGAATGGTCGGCCTGTCATGAGCAGATTTCGCATGCAACAAAGCGTTGACCGAAGTAGGTTTCCTATAGACGTCAGTCATAATACGACCGTCAGTATCTACTTCGATCAGAATATCCAAAAATTCGACACGCTTTGTGCTGAACTTATAGGTTAATTTGATGTTATAAGGGTTAATATTCAATCTGCTCATGAAAAAGTCGAGCTCCTCCGCCGTGCCCTGCCACAAAAATAATAAATCATCGATGTACCGGAGCCAGCACTGCACATGGTCGCGGCCGGCCACACCCTCGTCGCCAAACAACCACCTCTCCCAAAAACCCAGGAAGAGGTTGGCGTACGAGGGTGCGCAGGCCGCGCCCATGGCAGTGCATGTGTGTGAGCGCTGCTTCACTGTCCGCGCTCCTCCCTCCGGGTGTCGTGGCGTCCTAGGTGCGGCTGCGCATGCTCGGGAGTCATAGTGACGCGTCCTTACTCCCGGGCATGCGCGTTACATCAGCCGCATTGACGACGCGTCGCTTCCGGGTCGGAGGAGAGGGCGGAAGTGACGTAGCGCTGCTTACGAGCGCACATGTTCCGGCTCTGATTCCAATGCCGGTGTATATATAAAGGGCTACAATGGCTGTGAGGGCGACACCCAATACTCCCCCTTGATGAAGTGACGATTACAATACGAAACGTACGTTGGGGACAGTAAGCGGGGGATTTCTCCACTGTGGGGCATAATGGTGATTTGTTGCTACTATACTTTGTGATCCTGGCCTGGCGTTCATTGGCTGGACTATTACTTGCATTGCATATATGTACAGGGAAGTGCTGATATTTGTATATCACTCTGATGTTTTGATGTCTGTATAATACTCTGAGGGATTTGTATGTTGACATCTGTGATGACTTATGACCATTGCACTTGCACTTTATTCTTATATGATGTATTTGTTCTTGCACAGATGTTATGATGTTTGTACCCTCTTTTACAGTGTATACCTACCCATCTCTTCCCTGCTCTCTGTAATTTTTGTATAACACCTTACATTGTATACTTATCACCGTATAGCTCCTAGTGAGCCATTTTTCTGGTCTTTTTTGGCCCTGTGAACATAGTAAAGATTTTGTCCTAAACGCACACTTTCTCTCCGATTCTCTTTGTTTATAAATCTATTCCAACAAGCCTACAACCTATGATGAGCCCCAGCGCTCCTCCACCACATGCTTGGCGCTTCCCCCCCTATCGTGTCCTTCCCACCCCTGTAGACTGTGAGACCTCGTGGACAGGGCCCTCTACCATTGTGTATCAGCAAGCCTTGACTGTTCATATGTACTGTACCTGTTCTTGTTACCCCCATTTCTTATGTAAAGTGCCATAGAACCAATGGCGCTATATAAATAAATAATAATAATAATACAGGAGGCAAGAGGCCTAATTACCATACGGAGATGTGAGATGAAAGTCATCTTTCCCAGCCTTTATAGGGCAGTATTAGGTCAGACAGATGGTTAGTGATGTGCAGGGACAGATAGTGATAGGTTTGGGGACATAAACTTGGTGACAGGTTCCCTTTCAGAATTAACATTGTAAACCAAATTACCTGGAGGTCCAGTCAAGAACACGTGACTGTGCATCGCTCCAGCTTGCTGACAATAGAGATCTAGTGTACAAGGTAATCCCAGCTAGCAGCTGAGCCGGGTGATACCACGTGACTCTCCTCCGCGCGCTACTTCCGGTTTAGCTGCCCGTGTTACGGAAGCGTCTAACTAGATTGGAGTTGAGTTTTTGAGGTGAAGATGTCACTGAAAGGGGCGGGGCCTGCTTACCAGTGATCCCAAAAGGGAGGACCAATCAGGAGCACGTACGGAGGAGCAATCAGGAGCACTTAGAGTCTAGGGTTAACTTCCGGTCATGTGACGTTCCGGCCCTGCCTTCTGGGAAGCGCTCTATGCTGCACAGTCCCGTTTCCTGTTTTGGTCCTTTTCCCTCTATCATGGCGGAGGCTAATGTGTCGGTTCTCCGGCTGAGGAAGCAGCTGGAGTACAGCCATTACCAGGCGGAGCAGTACGTGAAGCTTCTGTCCCAGCAGTCTGATGGGGACCGGGACCTGCAGGAGCACAGGCAGCGCATCCAGGGCTTAGCGGATGAGACCGCGCAGAGCCTGAAGCGCAATGTCTACCAGAACTATCGGCAGTTTATAGAGACGGCCAAAGAGATCAGCTACCTGGAGGGGGAGATGTACCAGCTGAGCCACATCCTGACCGAGCAGAAGGGCATCATGGAGAGCGTGGCCCAGACCCTGCTGCACTCCGACCGCTCGGAGGCCGCCCGGGAGCTGAAGGCCGCCTTCACTGAGGAGGCCGAGGAGGGCAAGACCAGGACCCTCACCACCCTGCTGGAGAAGGTGGAGGGCTGCCAGAACCTGCTGGAGACGCCGGGCAGGTACCGCCCTCTATGTGGAATCAGGGAATCCCTGTATGGCTCTGTCTGTGCAGGGAGGGGACAGGGGGGCACAGGTAACCCCATATACCTCCATTTGTGTAGGAAGGGGGCAGTGGGCACAGGTACCCCCATATAGCTCCATTTGTGTAGGGAGGAGGCAGGGGGGCACAGGTAACCCCATATAGCTCCATTTGTGTAGGGAGGAGGCAGTGGGCACAGGTACCCCCATATAGCTCCATTTGTGTAGGGAGGAGGCAGGGGGGCACAGGTACCCCCATATAGTTCCATCCCGGCAGGGGGGCACAGATACCTCCATTTGTGTAGGGAGGAGGCAGTGGGCACAGGTACCCCCATATAGTTCCATCCCGGCAGGGGGGCACAGGTAAGCCCATATAGCTCCATTCGTGTAGGAAGGGGGCAGTGGGCACAGGTACCCCCATATAGCTCCATTCGTGTAGGGAGGAGGCAGGGGGGCACAGGTACCCCCATATAGCTCCATTCGTGTAGGAAGGGGGCAGGGGGGCACAGGTACCCCCATATAGCTCCATTCGTGTAGGAAGGGGGCAGTGGGCACAGGTACCCCCATATACCTCCATTTGTGTAGGGAGGGGGCAGGGGGGCACAGGTAACCCCATATAGCTCCCATTTGTGTAGGGAGGAGGCATGGGGGCACAGGTAACCCCATATAGCTCCATTTGTGTAGGGAGGAGGCATGGGGGCACAGGTAACCCCATATAGCTCCATTTGTGTAGGGAGGAGCACAGGTAACCCCATATAGCTCCATTTGTGTAGGGAGGGGGCAGGAGGGCACATGTACCCCCATATAGCTCCATTTGTGTAGGGAGGGGGCAGTGGGCATAGGTACACCCATATAGCTCCATTCGTGTAGGGAGGAGGCAGGGGGGCACAGGTACCCCCATATAGCTCCATTCGTGTAGGAAGGGGGCAGGGGGGCACAGGTACCCCCATATAGCTCCATTCGTGTAGGAAGGGGGCAGTGGGCACAGGTACCCCCATATAGCTCCATTTGTGTAGGGAGGAGGCAGTGGGCACAGGTACCCCCAAATAGTTCCATTCCGGCAGAGGGGCACAGGTAACCCCATATAGGTCCATTTGTGTAGGGAGGGGGCAGGGGGGCACAGGTACCCCCATATACCTCCATTTGTGTAGGGAGGGGGCAGGGGGGCACAGGTAACCCCATATAGCTCCCATTTGTGTAGGGAGGAGGCATGGGGGCACAGGTAACCCCATATAGCTCCCATTTGTGTAGGGAGGAGGCATGGGGGCACAGGTAACCCCATATAGCTCCATTTGTGTAGGGAGGAGGCATGGGGGCACAGGTAACCCCATATAGCTCCATTTGTGTAGGGAGGGGCACAGGTAACCCCATATAGCTCCATTTGTGTAGGGAGGGGGCAGGAGGGCACATGTACCCCCATATAGCTCCATTTGTGTAGGGAGGGGGCAGTGGGCATAGGTACACCCATATAGCTCCATTTGTGTAGGGAGGAGGCAGGGGGGCACAGGTAACCCATATAGCTCCATTTGTGTAGGGAGGAGGCAGGAGGGCACATGTACCCCCATATAGCTCCATTCGTGTAGGGAGGGGGCAGTGGGCATAGGTACCCCCATATACCTCCATTTGTGTAGGGAGGAGGCAGTGGGCACAGGTACCCCCATATAGTTCCATCCTGGCAGAGGGGCACAGGTAACCCCATATAGCTCCATTTGTGTAGGGAGGAGGCATGGGGGCACAGGTAACCCCATATAGCTCCATTTGTGTAGGGAGGGGCACAGGTAACCCCATATAGCTCCATTTGTGTAGGGAGGGGGCAGGAGGGCACATGTACCCCCATATAGCTCCATTTATGTAGGGAGGGGGCAGTGGGCATAGGTACACCCATATAGCTCCATTTGTGTAGGGAGGGGGCAGTGGGCACAGGTAACCCCGTATAGCTCCATTCGTGTAGGGGGAGGGGAACGCACTAAAAAGAATGAAGAAAAGGAATAAATACAAAGAATGAAGATGATAATTTATTACCAAAACATTATGTAGATATATAAAAGGTTACTTGGGAATCTTAGACATGGAATGAACACACATCCCATATAACCAGGTGTACATTATGTTACCTGAGCATTATAGGTGTGGAATGAATGTGAAATATATGTAGATATATATGTAGATCTACATAGGGCAGCACGATGGCTCAAGTGGTTAGCACTGTAGCCTTTGCAGCACTGGGGTCTTGAGGTCCTGGGTTCAATTCCCACCATGGACACTAAGGACATCTGCAAGGAGTTTGTACTCCCCGTGTTTGCGTGGGTTTCCTCCGGGCACTCAGGTTTCCTCCCACATTGTAAAGACATACTGATAGGGTGTTTAGATTGTGAGCTAAGTGCTATGGAATTAATAGTGCTATATAAATGAATAAATTATTATTATTATTATTATTATAATAGGAGAATGAACACATCCCATATAACCAGGTGTGTATTATGTTAGGGGCCTTTCACACTTGCGGTTCTTTCCTGATTTGGAAGATCAGGAAAACCCCAATTCTTACAGTATTTTGCCCATTCACTTTAATTTTGTCAGGTAGAATCTTGTTGCTTCATGTTTTCTCCTGAAATCATTAAAGAGAATGGGCAAAAAAAATGAATCCTGTAAGAATCAGGTTTTTTCCTGATCTTCCAAATCAGGAAAAAACCACACTCGCCGTCCTCTGCGACCGCCGTCTTCTTCTGTGTGTTTGCTTTGCGACAGCAGCCGCATAGAACGGCGGCGGCCGCAAAGCACGACCGCTATCACAGCATTCAGTGAAAACCGAATTCTCCCGGATTGTCCCGGGGCAATCCGAGACCATAGAGCCCCGTGTTATGGGGCGCTGGATTGCACCTGACGGGTACAATCCGGGAGAATCCGGTTTTCTATTTTTGACCTTTCTATTTTTGACCTTCCTGTCTGGATTTTCAAATGAACAGCTGACTCAGGTCAGCTGTTCATTTGAAGTAGCAGTGCTGGCAGGGTTCATGTGAGTTCATACTTGCCTGCATGAACTCACATGAACTTTCCCAGGGTGCACAGCTCAGCTACATCTCTGAAGATGAACCCTGAATTGGACTTCGTCGGACAGAAGAGGATTATTTTTAAATAAAGATGGAGTCCCTAAGTGTCTTTTGTTTTTTTCCTAATAAAAATATTTTTTCTGTGTTTGTGTTTTTAAAAAAAAATTCACTAGAAATTCATGGCGGTCATGTCTACTATTGGCGTGACCGCCATGAATTTCGGGCTTAGGGCCAGCTGATAATACAAAGCTGGCCCTAACCCCTCTATTGCCCAGTGAGTCATGGCACCAGGGCCCTGGAGGAGTTGGGTTCAGCTCCAGATAATGGCGCTTCAATGAACGCGCCATTTTCTGGGGCGGCTGCGGGCTGCCATTCACAGCGGGGGGTGCCCAGAAAGCTTGGGCCTCCTTGCGCTGCGGATTCCAGCCCCCAGCTGCCTGGCTGGACATAGAAATCGCGCGGATCCCCACGCCATTTTTTTTTTTTTTTTTTTTTTTTTTTTATCATTTCATAAAATTCATAAAATAATAAAAAATAAGGGCTTCCCGATATTTCTGTGTCCAGGTAGGTCTAAATAGTCAGCTGGGGGTTGAGGGCAGCCCGTTGCCGCCTGCTGTATCCGGCTGGCATACAAAAATACGGCGAAGCCCCCGTCAAAATCTTTCAGAAAAAAACATTAAAAAACCCTCTAAAAAGGGACTGCATTTTTTATTAACCCCTCGACCATGGTCATTCATATTGCTTTTTGGATTTTTCAGAATAAAATTTGACGTGGGCTTCGCCGTATTTTTTTTGTATCCAGCCGGATACAGCAGGCAGTGACGGGCTGCCATCAACTCCCAGGTGCCTATCTGTACCTGGCCGGACACAACAATATAGGGGAGCCCCCTTTTTTTTTTTTTTTTTTTTTTAATTATTTCATGAAATAATAAAAACAAAAATGCGTGGGGCTCTGCGCTGTTTCTATGTCCAGCTAGGCAGCTGGGGGCTGGAATTCGCGGCACAGGGAGGCCCAAGCCTTCTGGGCACTCCCCGCTGCGAATGGCAGCCTGCAGCCGCCCCAGAAAATAGCGCGTTCATTGAAGCGCCATTTTCTGACGCTGAACCCAACTCTTCGAGGGCCCTGGTGCGGTGGCTCACTGGGTAATAAAGGGGTTAGGGCTAGCTTTGTATTATCAGCTGGCCCTAAGCCCGAAATTCATGGCGGTCACGCCAATAGTAGACATTACCGCCGTGAATTTCTAGTGAATTTTTAAAAAAAAACACAACACATAGAAAAAAATTTTTTATTAGAAATAAAACAAAAAGCACACTTAGACTCCATCTTTAATTATTAAAAAATCCTCTTCCGTCCGCCGTTTTCCCAAAACGCTATTTCAGCACTGCTACATCACTCTGCATAGACACACATGTCGATGCAGAGTGATTGCAGGCTGAGAAATGAAAACAGTCAGGGTTCACCTCAGGTCATAGCTCAGGCTATGACCTGAGGTGAACCCTGCTGTCAAAGCCGAACTCTGTCGACGGCGATTAACGACCACCGGCAGAGCAGAGAATATGACCTGAGGTGAACCCTGCTGTCAGAGCCATACTGCTGCTGCTGGCCGCTGGACATTGCCGACCATCGGCAGAGCAGTGAATAAACTTCCGGTTTATTCTCTGCTCTGCCGGTGGTCGTTAATCGCCGTCGACAGAGTTCGGCTTTGACAGCAGGGTTCACCTCAGGTCATAGCCTGAGCTATGACCTGAGGTGAACCCTGACTGTTTTCATTTCTCAGCCTGCAATCACTCTGCATAGACATGTGTGTCTATGCAGAGTGATGTAGCAGTGCTGAAATTGGGAATATTATGTTACCTGAGCATTTTAGGTGAGGAGTGAACGTTAAATATCTGTAGATAATAGGAAAATGAACACATACACCTGGTTATATTGGATATGTGTTAATTTTCCTATTATCTACAGATATTTCATCTTCACTCCACACCTAAAATGCTCAGGTAACATAATATACTCCTGGTTATATTGGATATGTGTTCATTCCATGTCTAAGATTCCCAAGAAACCTTTTATACATCTACATAATGTTTCTGTAATAAGTTATCTTCATTCTTTTTATTTATTCCTTTTCTTCATTCATTTTGGTACGTCCAGGCAGTGGGCAAAGGTACCCCCATATAGCTCCATTCGTGTAGGGAGGGGGCAGTGGGCAGAGGTACACCCATATAGCTCCATTTGTGTAGGGAGGGGGCAGTGGGCACAGGTACCCCCATATAGCCCCATCCGTGCAGGGAGGGGGCAGGGGAGCACATGTACCCCCATATAGCCCCATGCCGGCAGAGGGGCACAGGTACCCCCATATAGCTCCATTTGTGTGGGGAGGGGGCAGGGGGGCACAGGTAACCCCACATAGCTCCATTTGTATAGGGAGGGTGCGGTGGGCACAGGTATAACCCCATATAGCTCCATCTGTGCAGTGATGGGATTGCTGTCTGCTCCTGGCTTTATCATTTATCCCAGAAACAGAAAAACAACATTCTTGGTTGAATGGCTCTAATTTATGAAAGTGATCCTGTCAGGTCCGCTGTGCACACAGAACCATCAGCAGGGTCTGGGTGCTTATCTGATAGTCCCAGCACATAGTACTACCGTATATACTCGTGTATAAGCCGACCCGTGTATAAGCCGACCCCCCTACTTTTGCCCCCAAAACCTGGGAAAATCTATTGACTCGCGTATAAGCCGAGGGTGGACCCCAGCACAGGTATACAGCCCCCAGCACAGGTATACAGGCCCCAGCAGTATGATATACAGCAGCCCCCAGTGGTATATACAGCAGCCCCCAGTGGTATATACAGCAGCCCTAGTGGTATTGCAGCCCCTATATACAGCAGCCCCAGTGGTATTGCAGCCCCAGTGGTGTATACAGCAGCCCCTATATACAGCAGCCCCAGTGGTATTGCAGCCCCAGTGGTGTATACAGCCCCTATATACAGCAGCCCCAGTGGTATTGCAGCCCCAGTATACAGCAGCCCCAGTGGTATTGCAGCCCCAGTGGTATTGCAGCCCCAGTGGTATTGCAGCCCCAGTGGTATTGCAGCCCCAGTGGTATTGCAGCCCCAGTGGTATTGCAGCCCCAGTGGTATTGCAGCCCCAGTGGTATTGCAGCCCCAGTGGTATTGCAGCCCCAGTATACAGCAGCCCCACACAAATGCTGGCACACGTCCCCTCCTGTTGTAAGGCCCCCCCTGCTGATTACTTACCATCCCTGGTCTTCAGCAGCACCCCGACGCCGGTCCTCTGTGCTCCGGTCCTCCGCGATCCCGTCTTCTGTGCTCCGCTCCACGGCTGCATCCGGGTTCCCCGCGCGTCGCAGAAGCAATGACGTCATCGCGTCTGCGACGCGGCTGGTCACATGATACAGCCGGGGAACGGAGCACAGAGGACGGGATCGCGGACCACCGGAGCACAGAGGACCGGCGCCGGGGTGCTGCTGAAGACCAGGGATGGTAAGTATTCAGCAGGGGGGGCCTTACAACAGGGGGGACGTGTGCCAGCATTTATTTGGGGCATTATCTACCTATATGCACTGCTCCCCCTGGCGCTGATTGACAGGGGGATGCAGTGCATATGTAATGAGCGGCCCCACGTGACGGGGCCGCTCATACAGCAGCCTCCCCCCACCTCCTCCTGCCTCCCCAGCACCCGGACAGAGCCCCCACCCCACTCACCCCGTATAGTGACTCGTGTATAAGCCGAGGGGGGGACTTTTCAGCCCAATTTTTGGGCTGAAAAACTCGGCTTATACACGAGTATATACGGTATATATAAACCCATCTATTATAGAGAAAGTATTTCTAAAGAATATTTGTTAGATGCTAATTAGAGCTTTGACTGGTCGAGGGGCCGTTAAGTTTCCCAACAAGTCAGCCCACATACAGTTGTGGCCAAAAGTATTGACACCCCTGCAGTTCTGTCAGATAATACTCAGTTTCTTCCTGAAAATGATTGCAATCACAAATTCTTTGGTATTATCTTCATTTAATTTGTCTTCAATGAAAAAACACATTGAGCATGGAGAAAAGAAAGAAGACCAAAGAACTGTCTGAGGACTTGAGAAACCAAATTGTGAGGAAGCATGCGCAATCTCAAGGCTACAAGTCCATCTCCAAAGACCTGAATGTTCCTGTGTCTACCGTGCGCAGGGTCATCAAGAAGTTTAAAGCCTATGGCACTGTGGCTAAGCTCCCTAGATGTGGACGGAAAAGAAAAATTGACAAGAGATTTCAACGCAAGATTGTGCGGATGGTGGATAAAGAACCTCGACTAACATCCAAACAAGTTCAAGCTGCCCTGCAGTCCGAGGGTACAACAGTGTCAACCCGTACTATCAGTCAGCGTCTGAATGAAAAGGGACTGTATGGTAGAATACCCAGGAAGACCCCACTTCTTACCCCGAGACCTAAAAAAAGCCAGGCTGGAGTTTGCTAAAACTTACCTGAGAGAGCCTAAAACGTTTTGGAAGAATGTTCTATGGTCAGATGAGACAAAAGTAGAGCTTTTCCCATCGCCACGACAGCACCCACAGAGAGAGGGGATCCGCCCCCAGGGACAGGAAACCTACAGATAAAAAGGGGCGGTCCCCCTCGCCTCCTCAGTTGGTTTCCTGTCCCTGAAGGGAACCTACAGTTAGCAGGGTTCTGCTTACCTGGGTCCAATCAGCCTCTGTGCGGTTTCTGTGGGAACGGCAGGGCCTGGGACTGCAGATGCAGCGATGGGAAGTCCTGTCTCAGGCTCTCTCTTCGTCTGGCCGTCACCATGGAGGCAACTGCTGGGGTGGTCCGTATTGCCGCATGTGGAGCGCAGGAGATGCTGTGAGGAGACGCCGCAGGTATCTCCCTTTGATCACTGGGCAGTCGGGGGTGCTGTGGTGCGGGGCGCCGCTGCGGTGCCCGCATGTCATCGGCGCCTTGGTGATGGCTCCTGTGGGGCACGCTGGAGCGCGGTGATCGGGCGGGTGCTGGGGAGGTGCCGCCGATCCCACGGTCGCCTCCGGCGGGTCTGCGTGTGTGGGACTGCGGCGGTGCGCGCGCCGGCGCTTCCGGGTGGCCGGGCGCGCATGCGCAGTGCGGCTCTGCGCTCCGACCCCGGAGGTGACGTCGTTTCCGCTTCCGGGGTAGCCGGGGGAGGTGGCCTGGGGGGGAGGATATGTAATTCCCGGCGTGCGGACGCCTGAGGCCGGCAGACATGTCCTCTCCAGGGGCTTCAGAGGGGCGCCCTCTGACTGAAGAGAGGCAAGCCAGCAGAGGAAAGTCCAGTGGTCGCTCCAGGGATGAGGGATCCACAGACATGAGTGAGAAGGCACGGACAACTGCGTCTCCCACTTCAGCTGGACCTCCACCTCCGGGACCGGTACATGGGGTGAGCTGTACTTCGGGGTAAGTGGGGCTGTGGCCTCTGTTCTGACGTCTGTCCTCCGTGTCTGTGTCCCTCTCCTAGGTTAAGAAGGTGAAGCACCAGCAATGTGCTCTGTGTCCCCAACTTCTCCCTGATTCTTATCCTAAACGCCTGTGCCAATCATGTATTGACGCCACAGTACGTGAGGAGTCCTCTGTGTCTGATATCCGGGCGATGATTCGGGAGGAATTACAGTCTTTTTCGCTCCAGAGTCAGTCTAAGAAACGGAGGAAAAAGTCCCATCCAGATTTGTCCATTGTTGTTTCTGAGGCTGAAAGCGGTCATCTTAGCACCGATTCTTCCTCGGCATCGTCTTCGGAGGATGAGGGCAGATCGTGTTTCCCCTTGGATAGTATGGATAATTTGGTCAAGTCGGTCCGGGCTACTATGGGGATTTCAGATTCTAAGGAGGTCAAGTCATCCCAAGATATTATGTTTGCGGGACTTGCACAGAAAAAGCTCCGTTCCTTTCCCGTCAGTTCAGCACTGAAGGATGTAGTTCAGCGGGAATGGGACAAGCAGGAACACCGTGGGTCACTCCCTTCTTCCTCCAAGAGGCGTTATCCCTTTGATGATGAGGATTTGTTGTCCTGGTCGTCAGTTCCGAAGGTGGATGCAGCAGTCGCCTCGGCTTCTAAGCATTCGTCCCTGCCTGTGGATGATTCGGGCCTGCTCTCAGATCCATTAGATCGCAAGGCTGATATGCTCCTTAAACGTTCCTGGGAGTCTTGCACAGGGGCGTTTAAACCTGCCGTGTCTGCTACTTGTACGGCGCGGTCCATGTTGGTCTGGATTGATCAATTGGAAGATCAACTTCGGGCCGGTGTTTCGAGGGACAAATTGCTTTCAGCGCTTCCTCTGATCAGGGGGGGTACTGCTTATTTGGCGGATGCCTCGGCGGATTCCCTGAGATTGGCGGCCAGATCAGCAGGTCTTTCTAACTTGGCTCGTCGGGCTTTATGGCTTAAGGGCTGGAAAGGGGATGCTCAAGCCAAGAATAGGTTGTGTTCATTGCCCTGTAGGGGAGGGCGTTCAGGCGCAGGTCGTTCGGTCAGAAGAAGCCCTTTAAAGACCGTAACAGATGGGACAAGTGGGATACCAAGGCTTCAAAGACCAAAGGTGCCCTCTTTGGTTCCTCCTCTAGGAGGGATAATAAATTCCGATAGTCCTGTCCCTCCTGTGGGGGGGGAGGTTGTGTCTTTTTTCCGCAAGATGGCGTGCTATTTCTTCTAGTCTTTGGATCTTGTCTATTCTGTCATCAGGTCTGAAGTTAGATTTTGAGGTTTTTCCTCCAGATTTTTTTGTGCAGACTTCCCCTCCGTCTTCGGTGCAGCAGCAGGCACTGGAGTTGGAGGTTCGGAGTTTGTTGGAGAAAACGTGTCTTGTTGGAGGTCCCTGGGGGCCAGGAAGGAAGGGGTGTCTACTCCCCCTTATTCCTGGTCTCTAAACCTGATGGGTCTTTCCGGACTATTCTTAACTTGCGGAGGTTGAACTCTTTTTTGCGGGCCTGTAGTTTTAAGATGGAATCCATTCAATCAGCTATTAAGGTCTTGTTTCCTAGGTGTTTTATGGCGGTCCTGGATTTAAAAGACGCATACTACCATCTGCCGATTCATCCGGACCATCAGAAGTACCTCCGGGTGGCCATCACGGTCGAGGGTCGGCTCCGGCATTTTCAATTTGCAGCAATGCAGTTTGGCCTCGCCATGGCTCCCCGGATCTTCACCAAAGTGATGTCAGAGGTGATGTGTTTTTTGCGTCATCAGGATATTCTTATTGTGCCGTATCTTGATGACTTTTTGATTGTGGGCAACTCTGCTTCTCAGTGCAGAGATCGCTTGTCGCGGACCATTTCTTTTTTGCAGTCCTTAGGCTGGTTGATTAACTGGGATAAATCTAGGATGGTTCCTCTGACTTGTCAATCCTTCTTGGGTCTGCACCTGGATTCTGTGAGTCAGCTGTGTTTTTTGCCGGAGGCCAAGAAGCAGGTGATTCTCTCCAAGGTTGGGTTGGCGGTGAGCCATCCTCGGATGTCCTTGCGGTCGGCTATGTCTTTGCTGGGGTCCTTGACCTCTTGTATTCCAGCGGTTCTGTGGGCTCAGTTCCACACCAGGTGTCTGCAGCGGGAGGTTCTCTGTGCTGAGGAGGAGTTGCAGGGGTCCCTTGACAGCTTCCTTGTTCTGTCTTCTGAGGTTATCGCTTCCCTCTCATGGTGGTTGTCTCCTGCTCACCTGGCTAAGGGGGTTCCCTGGGTGGTTTCCCCGTCTAGAATTGTTGTCACTGATGCTAGTCCTGCCGGGTGGGGGGCTCATCTGGGGTCCCTCTGGGCCCAGGGTCCTTGGTCGGTCCAGGAAGCAGCGGATTCTTCTAATGTCCGGGAACTTAAGGCGATTCTTCAGGCAATACTTCGCTTTCTCCCACAGTTGGATTCTTGGCACGTCAGGGTCATGACGGACAATGACTTGTGTCGCATATATCAATCGTCAAGGCGGTACGCGATCACGGCCTCTGATGTCTATTGCATCTTGGATCCTTCGTCTGGCCGAAGATCGTCTCCTGTCCCTCACAGCCCTTCATATCAAGGGAACGGACAACTCCACAGCCGATTATCTGAGTCGGCATGCTCTGCGTCAGGGCGAATGGACATTGAACAGGCGGGTGTTCCTGCAGATTGCTCGCCTCTGGGGTCTCCCGGACATCGATCTGTTCGCTACCAGGGCGAATCGTCAGGTCGAGCGGTTTGCCTCCCTCCATGTCAGGGACTGTCCGGAGGTGGTGGACGCTCTCCAAGTCCCTTGGTCGTTCCCTCTCGCCTATGCCTTTCCTCCAATGTCTATTCTTCCATTGGTCATCAGGAAGATCAGGGAGGAAGGAGCGAGGGTCATTCTCATTGCTCCTTTCTGGCCGCGGAGACCATGGTTTTCATGGCTCCGGGCCATGTCCCTGTCGGATCCTTGGATCCTGCCATCAACCCCGTCTCTGCTGTCTCAGGGTCCGCTCCGTCATCCTCAAGTGCACGGTCTCCACTTGACGGCGTGGAATTTGAGAGGCAGTTATTAAGATCCCGGGGGTTTTCGGACGGTCTGGTTTCCACCCTTCTTCTGAGTAGGAAGTCATCCACTACTAACATCTACTGTAGGGTGTGGCGAAAGTTTTTGTCTTTTCACACGGTTCCCCTTTCTGAGGTGGTCCCTACCCGGGCTATATTGGAGTTTCTTCAACGGGGTCGGGACTTGGGGTTGTCTGTTAGTACCCTTAGAGTTCAGGTTTCGGCCTTGGGGGCTTTGTATGGGGCTAATGTGGCTGGAGATAGGTGGATTGCTCGTTTTATTTCTGCTTGTGAACGTAGTACCCCTGTTCACATTGCCAGTGTGCCTCCGTGGGACCTGAACTTGGTTCTGGAGGCGCTTACTGGTGCTCCGTTTGAGCCTTTAGTCTCTTCCTCTCTGAAGGTTCTTTCCCTTAAGACGGCCCTTTTAGTTGCCCTTACTTCGGCTCGACGGGTTAGTGACATTCAGGCTCTCTCCATAGACCCTCCATTTTTGTCTGTCCTTCCTGATAGGTTGGTACTGAAGCCTGATCCCTCTTACCTCCCGAAGGTAGTCTCTAGGTTTCACCGTAGTCAGGAGATTGTCCTTCCCTCCTTTTATCCTGACCCAGTTTCCCCGGCTGAGGTTAAGTTTCATACTCTGGATGTTCGACGTGCCGTCCTCGCCTACATTGATAGGACTCAGGCAGGGAGGAAGTGTAGGGCTCTGTTTGTCTCCTTCCAGGGCCTTCGGAAGGGGTCTAGGGTCTCCAAGAGTACCTTGTCCCGCTGGATCAGAGATGCTATTGGGCTGGCTTATGAGTCATCGGGTCTGCCTCCTCCGGATGGTGTACGGGCCCATTCCACCAGGGCAATGGCTTCTTCCTGGGCAGAGAGGGCAGACACGTCCATTGAACTGATATGTAAGGCGGCAACCTGGTCTTCACCTTCTACTTTTTATGACCACTATCGGTTGAATTTATCTTCCGGTTCTGATTTAGTGTTTGGGAGGTCTGTCCTCCGCACGATTGTCCCACCCTGAGTATTTATCTCTGTAAGTCTCTCTGTGGGTGCTGTCGTGGCGATGGGAAAAGACCAGTTTACTTACCGGTAGGCTGGTTTTATGGAGCCACGACAGCACCCACTCACTTCCCCCCCCCTTTTTGCTTGCTTTCACGATTTGGTTGGCACACGTGTGGTGGTGTGGTTTGTTTATGGTCTGATTCGAACTTATACTAATTGGCGGTTCCTCTCGGTCTCTGTAACACAACTGAGGAGGCGAGGGGGACCGCCCCTTTTTATCTGTAGGTTTCCTGTCCCTGGGGGCGGATCCCCTCTCTCTGTGGGTGCTGTCGTGGCTCCATAAAACCAGCCTACCGGTAAGTAAACTGGTCTTTTTGGGCAAAGGCATCAACATAGAGTTTACAGGAGAAAAAAAAGAGGCATTCAAAGAAAAGAGCACGGTCCCTACAGTCAAACATGGCAGAGGTTCCCTGATGTTTTTGGGTTGCTTTGCTGCCCCTGGCACTGGACTGCTTGACCGTGTGCATGCCATTATGAAGTCTGAAGACTACCAACAAAGTTTGCAGCATAATGTAGGGCCCAGTGTGAGAAAGCTGGGTCTTCCTCAGAGGTCATGGGTCTTCCAGCAGGACAATGACCCAAAAATAAAATTATTCTTGCCGTTAATTCGGTTTCTAGGGCCCTTCCACGACAGCATAGGAGGTTGCCTCTCCACACCCAATTAGGGACAGGAAGCACAAGAGAGGTTAAAAGGACCCTCCCACCTCCCACTCGCAAGTGTCTTACAAAGAACCATAGCATAACCAAAGCAAGACAGAGCATTCCATGAAAAACAATGAAATAAAGGGAGGGAATTAGGTGCTGTCGTGGAAGGGCCCTAGAAACCGAATTAACGGTAAGAATAATTCTATTTTCTCCAGGCCCCTTCCACGACAGCATAGGAGGAATACCAACGAATTCAAACTTAGGGCGGGACCACAGCCTGCAGGACTTTCCTGCCAAAGGCCAAATCCCTGGTAGAACCTAGGTCCAAACGATAATGTTTTGTGAAAGTGTGCAGGTAGGACCATGTAGCAGCAGTGCAGATCTGCTCAGGAGAAGCCACCGCCTTTTCAGCCCAGGAGACCGAGGTAGCCCTGGTGGAGTGGGCAGTAAACCCAGAAGGTATCGGCAGATGTTCAGGCAGGTAGGATGCAGCAATGGCCCGTTTAATCCAGCTTGCAATGGTGCACTTTGCCACCTTCTTGCCCTTATTGGGACCAAAGGGCTGGACAGAAAGGTTGTGATCAACCCGCCAGGGCGCCGTGACCTCCAGGTAACGAAGGACGATCCTGTGAACATCCAAAGAGTGGAACTCTTCCTCTTTTGGAGAACAAGGAGACTGACAAAAAGAGGGCAGGACAATGGACTGGGAACGGTGAAAATCCGAGACCACCTTGGGGAGAAAAGAGGGGTCCAGCTGAAGGACGATGCAGTCATCACAGACCGTCAAATATGGCTCCCTGATGGACAGAGCCTGGAGTTCTCCTACCTGGCGGGCGGTCGTAATAGCCACAAGAAAAGCCGTTTTATGAGACAGCAGTCGAAGATCACAGGACGACAACGGTTCATAGAGGGAATGGGACAACCCAGTCAAGACCACATTGAGATCCCAGGCGGGAGCAAGGACCTTAATCTGTGGACGAATCCTAGAGGCGAACACCATGAACCGGCGAATCTATCAATGAGCTGCCAAATCCGCATCAAAAACGAAGCTGAGAGCGGAAACCTGGACCTTCAACGTGCTAGGCCGAAGTCCTAGGTCCAACCCCGCCTGGAGGAAATCCAAAATTTGAGAGACATTAGGATGGAGGGGATCCGGAGGCCGAGAACCACACCAGGAGGAGAATCTCTTCCAGACTTTATTGTAAATAGCGTTAGTGACTGGTTTACGATTCTGTTGCAAGGTCGCCACCACCTTGGCAGACTAGCCCTGTGACTTCAACACACGGGCCTCAGAAGCCAAGCAGCTAAGCTGAGCCTCCGGGGATCTGGATGAAACAGAGGACCCTGCGACAGCAGACTGGGATCCGCTCCCAGAACCACAGGGCCGTCGACCCGAAGAGACATAATCAAATTGTACCAGCTCCTTTTCGGCCATAACGGAGCCACCAGGATCATTGGAACCCCGTCCGTTCTGACCTTCCGCAAGGCCTTTGCCAGGAGTGAAATCGGAGGGAAGGCATACGCCAGATGGAAGTCCCAAGGTCGTGAAAAAGCATCCACCCCCACTGCGTCGTCCCGAGGATCCAGGGAGAAATATGTTGCGACCTTGCGATTGGTGCTGGAGGCAAAGAGGTCGACATCCGGAGCACCCCATCGGGCCACCAGGGAGCAGAAAACGGCCTGATCCAGACTCCATTCGCCCGGATGAAGGTCCGTGCGGCTGAGAAAGTCCGCCTGAAGGCTCAAGGACCCCTTCAGGTGGACCGCGGAAAGAGACAGGAGGAACCGTTCCGCCCAGGAAAATATTTGAGGACACTGACCCCAGAGCCCTGGATCGAGTCCCTCCCTGATGACGAAGGTGAGCCACCGTGGAGACTACGTCTGAATATACCATAACGTGGGAACCCTGTGCCAGATGGGCTGCGGCCAGGAGGGCTTCCTCCACAGCCCACAACTCCCTGTAATTGGAAGAGCGAGCCCTGATCAACTGGGGCCATAACCCTTGAAACGGGGTGCGGGCAACGACAGCCCCCCACCCCCTCTGGCTTGCGTCCGTAGTGAGAGTGACGACCGAGGACTGATCCCAGGCCACCCCCCTCTGCAAGTTCCGGGAATCCAACCACCAGCGGAGGGATGAGGAGGCAAGACTTAAAAGACGGAACCGCCTGTTGAGGGACGAAGGCAGGCCGTCCCAGCGGGAAAGGACATGGGCTTGAAGCAGGCGGGAGTGAGCTTGAGCCCACATGACCGAGGGGATGCTAGAGGTCATGGACCCCAGCACCGACATTGTCTTCCGCAGCGTTGGAGCGGACATCCGACACAGCGAAAACCTTGGCCTGCAGCAGCAACCGGTGGTCCTCCGGGAGAAAGGAAGCCTGAGCGTCAGAGTCCAACAGGACCCCGAGGAACCTCCTTTTGGCCGACGCCTGGAGATGGGACTTCTGAAGATTGGGGATCCAGCCCAATGACTTCAGCACCCTGAGGGACTCTTCCACGCCCCACTGGAGGGTCATCACGGACGGAGCGACAAGAAAGTCGTCCAGGTACGGCACCAGACAAATGCCCCGACCCCTCAGGAAGGCCACCACCTCCGCCATAACCTTCGAGAAGACCCTGGGAGCTGAGGAGATGCCGAAGGGAAGGACATTGAATTGAAAATGGAGAATCTCTCCGTTGCGCATAATCGCAAACCTGAGGAACAGACGGTGGCGAGGATGAATAGGAACATGGAAGTACGCATCCCGCAGATCGATGGTAGCCATCTGGTGATGACAGCCGATCAATGGAATCGCTGACCTGACGGACTCCATTTTGAAACGCCGGTAACGGACATGCCGGTTGAGGCGTTTCAGGTTGATCATCACCCGAGAATCGCCCGACAGCCTTTTGACTAGAAAGAGACGGGGGTAGTGACCCAACCCTATTTCCAGAACGGGGGAGACCATGTTGGCAAGCAGCATTTCCTGCACTTTGGAGTACAGGACTTTGAGCCGCCTTGGGAGGCAGCGCAGTGACCCGAAGACCCGGGGGGGGGGGGGGGAGGGGGTTCTGACACAAACTCGATGAGGAGGCCCCTGGAGATGACGTTCAACACCCACTGGGAAGTGGTGACCTCTCTCCACTGCGGGAGGAAGGCCGCTAGGTGACCCCCCCCCCACACCCCCCACACCGGGATCGAGTCACTGCCTATCGGAGGGATGGGTTTTATGGGAGGGGACAAGGATATTCTTCCCTCTCCCTTTCTGGTAACTCCAGCGACCCGTCTTGCCCTTTCCTTTGGACTGGGTGGCCTGAGGCACCGAGGAACGAAAGGGCCGCTGGCGGACGGGCTTCTGCTCTGGGAGGGCCTTGCGGTCAGTCGCTTTTTCCAAAATCTCCAAAGCAGGACCAAACACCATCTCCCCTTTAAACGGGAGGGAGCATAGCTTCAGTTTAGTAGTGGAATCCCCACTCCGCAACTTTAACCGCAAAGCCTGTCTGACAGAGTTAGAAAGGACCGAAGTCCTGGCTGCCAAACGGACCGAATCCGCAGAAGCATCAGCGAGAAAACAAGTCGCTTTCCGAAGCAACGGAAGAGACTCCAGGAGTTCCTCCCTAGGGGTACCTTGCGAAATATGAGCCTCCAGCTGGTCCATCCACTTAAGAAGTAATCTGGACACACACGTGGAGGCAATATTCGCCTGCATAGAGGCTGAGGACGCTTCCCAGGAGCGCCTCATAAAGCCCTCAGTCTTCCGGTCTAACTGATCCTTGAGCTGGGATGTGTCTTCAAAGGTAAGCGCAGTCTTTTTGGCCACCCGGGCAACCTGCACATCCACTTTCGGCACATCTCATTGGATCTCGCAAGGCTCCAACGGTAAGCGGCGAGAGAGATCACTTTTGAATCTCCTCTCAGGGAATTCCCATTCCTGGGAGATGAGCTCCAGGAGAGTAGAATGAACCGGAAACCCCGTCTGTTTAGCTAACCTGAGGCCCGCAAACATTTCATCCTGGACGGATGAGGGGGCAAGAACTTCCTCCAACCCCATAGTGCTCCGGACAGCCCCAATAAGATCCCCCTAGGTCATCAGAGGGAAACAATCTACGAAGATCCGCCTGAGGAGCAGCAGTGGAGTCCTCGGGGCCCTCAGAGTCTGAGCCAGGGTCAGGGTTAGGGTCCTCTGAGTCTGGCGGGGTAGCCTGAAGCTTCCTTCTCTTAGGGGATGGAGGTCCAGCAACGGAAGACACATGTGAAAGAGAAGCCAGGGAAGCTTGAATCTCCTGCTTGACCATGGCCCTTAAGTCATAACCACTTTATCTGTGCAAGTCTGGCACAGCTTCTTATCCCATCCAGCAGGGAGCTTCTTACTGCAGACAGGGCATTTTACAGACTTCTTAGGGGCTGGCTTGTCCTGGAAAACACAGGACCAGGAGCTATCAGTCACAAAGCCTACCCAGCAGGAAAGGACCCCCCCCCCCCCTGTACACCACACTTACTGGGGCAGGGGGACCACTGGGCTCCGCAGATGCGGGAGAAGACATGGTAACACAGCACAGGAATTACCTTACCATGTGAAGACTTCAGGGCAGCCTTTTAAGCTGGAAGGCCTGCCCCACCCAGCAGAAACATGACCCCCACCTCCCTCACCAGGTCCTGGGCAGGCTGCCATTGGAGACGTGCCCGCACGTGGCCCCGCAGGATCCCACCGCCGGAATCCGGAAGAGACGCGTATCCCGACCGTAAGTCCCGCCCTCAGTGTCACTTCCGGTCACGGGGCAGTGCGCGGGAAGCAGCCGGCGGGCTGCACAGGGTGAGGCCTCTGGCTGGGGGACGGAATAGCCCACATCACCCCACCGGGATCCGGAGGGCCCACAGCTCCAGCCATGGGACCAGCAGAGGAGGAACCGAGACCCAACTAAAGCTGTCCGGCAGCACGATGGTAAGCTGTAGTATGCCGGCCCCCTACAGCATGGGACAAACCTCTACATGCCCCATGGGGACAGGAAAGACACTGGCGAGTGGGAGGGTCCTTTTAACCTCTCTTGTGCTTCCTGTCCCTAATAGGGCGTGGAGAGGCAACCTCCTATGCTGTCGTGGAAGGGGCCTGGAGAAACACACTTCAAAAAGCACTAGAAAATGGTGTAAGAGAAAGCACTGGAGACTTTTAAGGTGGCCAGCAATGAGTCCAGACCTGAATCCCATAGAACACCTGTGGAGAGATCTAAAAATGGCAGTTTGGAGAAGGCATCCTTCAAATATCAGGGACCTGGAGCAGTTTGCCAAAGAAGAATGGTCTAAAATTCCAGCAGAGCATTGTAAGAAACTCATTGATGGTTACCGGAAGCGGTTGATTGCAGTTATTTTGGCTAAAGGTTGTGCAACCAAGTATTAGGCTGCGGGTGCCAATACTTTTGTCTGTACGTTGGTTTGGGGTACATCCTGTCTATAGCTGAACTCGCTGCTTCCTTCCCTCTCAGGGCTTTACTCTTTAACCAACAATGAGGCCCTTCTGTGGGGTCCCTACACTCCTCTTGGGCCCCTGGTCCTGTGTTTGGTCAGGTTTGAGTGTCTCTATTAAGTTAGTACCTCAAGGGAATAGATCCTCCTGGTTTCTCCGGGCTTTTCCTGCTTCAGTGTTTCTCCTGCAGGGTCGGACTTTAGGATCCCTTTAGCTCACCTGGACACATATACTGTCCCTTGTTCGTTTTTCCTTACCCCTCCACTGGCCTCCGTCCCTCTCTCTGGGGTGCTCCACAGCGGGTCAGTGTCCCTTGGTTCTGGGCCTTGCTTTGCCCAGCAACCGGGTCTTTCCAGCACATTCTCTAGGCTGCTTCACTGCTCAGAGCAGACTAACTGACTCCTCCCCTCAGGCCTGGATCTTTTTATAGGGGATCTGGCTTAAGACCAGCCAGTAGAGCTCCCCCTCCAGGTCTGGGGTGGTAAATGTTGTGTGCTGTGGGTACCAAAGTGTAAATCCCTCTTTGCAGCGGATGGGTCCTGTGGCAATCCCCTGCAGGGGTGCCACATTTGCACCCTGGCTTCATAGATGCATACTCCAGGCTTTAGAGCAGTGCACATGGCTGGAAACACTGACTTTCAATCATATGTGGTGAGCCTCTATGAAGCCGAGGTGTATACATCCACAGACAGAGACACTGATTGGTGAGGTATGGACGCACATGCGCAGCGCAAAGGGGAACTCAGGTAAGTTAACAATTTTGTACAGTCCCTGCACGACTACTATAATGCTGAGCTGCCTGTTACACTTGAATAATGTTTAGAATTAATATAAATCAGTTATTCACTAACTGCTCCTTACCAGTCACCACTCTCTGAGGCAACAATGTGTCATGCATGAGTGAGCAGCACTCCCATCCCTCTCAGTATGCTGAGGGCTCACATTGGTGATTACATATAAATCTCTTTAAAAAAAAAAAAAAATGTGATTCAGATAAAATTCCCGCTTTGAACTCCCATCAGCTCCCAAAATTCTCACTTTGAACATCCAGTGATGTCCATCTTTTTACACATCTTTACATCTTTACTTGCACAAAACTGTAGTCAACAACCGTTTTGTTACACCTTTGAAAAGGAGGACAACGCTGAATGCTACAGTTTCATTAGTGAATGGGTCTGTTTCGCCTGAATCACATTTCGGAGATGTAGCTGGAAACCTGAAAGCGAACCTGTCACCCCCTCCAGGCATCTAAAGATAACATAGCCACCTTCTGCAGCACTAAGGCTGCAGTCTCAGAAGGTGTCTATAGCATTTATGCTCCCTTGATTCACTGAAATAAAGACTTTATATAAAATCTGTTTCAAACCAGATCCAAGACCGGGAGGCGGGCTTTCAAGCGTCTATCTCCCTCCTCTGTGGTGTCAGTCATCCCTCTCTGCTCTCTGTGTGCCGCCTCCAGGGCCATCTCCCTGCACTACAGAGCTGAGCTTTGTCAGCTCTGCTACAACATAGAGCTGCTGTTATAGGAGACCCTACAGTAGTAAATCTAGCAGGAGGACCCTGAGCAGACAAAGCACTGCCTGCTACATAGCAGCCTTGAGCTGAGCTGTCAGCAGTGCAGCAGAGTGGAGTTTGTGCTTTAGATCAGGGGCTGAGGACGGAGGAATGCTGCTGGGTACAAGAAACTGAAAGTGAAACCTGCTCAGCTCAAGGGCTGCTACGTAGCAGGCAGTGCTTTGTCTGCTGTTCTGCTCATGATCCTCCTGCTAGATTTACTACTGTGGGGTCTCCTATAACAGCAGCTCTATGTTGTAGCAGAGCTGACAAAGCTCTGTAATGCAGGGAGGTGGCCCTGGAGGAGGTGCACAGAGAGCAGAGAGGGATGACTGACACCACAGAGGAGGGAGATAGACGCTTGAAAGCCCGCCTCCCGGTCTTGGATCAGGTTTGAAACAGATTATATATGTCTTTATTTCAGTGAATCAAGGGAGCATAAATGCTATAGACACCTTGTCAGACTGCAGCCTTAGTCTGCAGAAGGTGGCTATGTTATCTTTAGATGCCTGGAGGGGGTGACAGGTTCGCTTGAATGTAACAGCAAAGAGCACAGGATAAATGTGAACTGATCCAAAATGTTTTGTACCCAAATTGCAACCAATAGCAGTCAACTCAACCCACAAAGTACAAGTCCCCTCTCAGGTCTGTCATGTGCTAAAGGGAACTTGTTAGCTTGATTTAGCTCCCTATCTTACCACTACATGTTCCTGCACCTTGTGAGCACGTCCCTAGCCTTCTATGAGCAAAACGTGCACTATAAAGCTTTAGGAAAACTATTTAAACAGGTTGTCCAGGCTTTTCACAAAATCTCAGTGTATATCTACGCTGCAAACTGCTGACAATATGTTATTTACCTTCTGTCAGCATTTTGCAGGGTTTCCTAGCTATATCACTGTTTTGAGTCTGAACAGAACAACCAGGGGTAGGTGTACTGGCATGGAAATGAGAACTGGTCATTTCCACCTACAGTAGTCTAAGCCTCCCACCCTCCATAGCAACAGGCCCTTCCCGTCCACATGAATGAGCCCACCCCCCACACAGTAACAAAGCCTCCCCCTATAGCAATAGCCGTCCCCAGTGCAGAGACCAGAACCGCCTGGTATATAGCTGCCTTTCCCCCCCCCAAATCCTTCCCTTCCCCCAGGCCAGACATTAGGAGACATCCAAGTAAACTCTGCAGTGAGGAGGAGGGAGAGTCCCTGTAGTGACTGCAGCTCTGTGATTACAATGAGCAGCTCTGCAGTGATTGCTATCAGTGACTTGTTCCCTCACTGTCCCGTGCTGTCAGTGATGGAGCTGTGCTGGCAGGGACAGTGAGGGAGAGCTGTGTGATGGCCAGTGATGGATGCCTGCACCTTCTCATCTGCACTGGGGTCTGATGCAGTCCGTGACACACTGTAACAAAGCTTCTGCTGTATGGATGAAACGGCTCTGTGTCACTGATGTCGTCACACAGCAGAAGATCTGGTACAGTGTATCAGTGTGACTGATGGTAAGGACTGTCTCTCTGACACAAATACTGATTGAAGCAGCCTGTCCAATCAGTAACTGCAACAGTGTGAAGTGTTAGGGGGGTGTACACCATGTTCCAAATTATTATGCAAATTGTTTTTTGTTTTTTTTTTCAATGAAACCAATTGATGGTATTGTGTCTCTGGGTTCTTTGGATCACTGAAATCAATCTCCGATACCTGTGATAATTAGTTTGGCAGGTGAGCCCAATAAAAGGAAAACTGGATGTTCCACAATATTGAACAGGCCACAGTTTTCAAGTAACATGGGAAAGAAAAAGGATCTCTCTGTTGCCGAAAAGCAACAAATAGTGCAAAGCCTTGGACAAGAGATGGAAAAACTGAGTTAGTCTTACTGGTAATGATGTTTCCAGGAGTCCACATGAGCACCGTAGAAGGAGTAATCCCATATCCTTCTGTAGGGACAGGAAGCACAAGAGGTTAAAAGCCCTCCCCTAACCCCACCTCCTCAGTGATTTTCCAAGAACCACATTGGCAGGGTACAACACAATTTTATTCTAGTAAAGATATGCACATGTTAAATTCACATACAGTAGAACATTAGGGAGGGAAATAAGGGTGCTGTCATGTGGACTCCTGGAAACATCGTTACCGGTAAAACTAACTCCGGTTTTCTAGTACATCCCCATGACAGCACCGTAGGAGTATACCCAAGAACTCATAGTTTAGGGTGGGACAATTGCCTTAAGCACCTTCCGACCAAACACAGTTCTCTGTTGTGAGAGAATACCTAATTGGTAGTGTCTGCAAAAGGTAGTATGGCCTGAATAGGAGGCTGTGGTACATATCTGTTCAATGGTAGCACCTGCACCAGTAGCCCCTGACATGGAGACTGCTCTGGTAGAATGTGCTTTGAAAATTTCAGAGGGAGACTGTCCTTCTGAGATTTACGCTACATTAATCATGAACCTGATCCATGTAGCTAAGCTTGGTTTCAAAGCTTTCCTGCCTCCATTGTTACCCCCAACTGTATGAAAAGATTAGAATCTAAACTCCAATTCCGAGTGGCTTCCACATAGGCCAGCAATGCACTGTGGACATGGAGATGGGAAACTCTTCTCACTCGGGAGCTGTAGGGTTGTCGTAGAATGACAGAAGAACTACCTTGTGGTTGAAAGTCAGAGATGACACCACCTTCGGGGAGAAACTTGGATCTAGTTTGAGAATGAGACAATCCTCCCACGACCATGGAGAGAGTCTGGATCTCACCCAACTGTTTAGCGGTGGTGATTGCCACCAGGAGGACTGTCTTCAGATTTAAGATCTTTTTGTCCAATTCCCTAACTGATCCAAAGGATGTATTGTAAAAGGAGTCTCAGGACAAGAGTCTTGATCCTACGGAGGGGAATAAATTTTCTGGGCAGGTCAAAGTCTCTGGACTAGCCTGACAAATCTGAGTATCCAAGGATGAGAGGAAAATTGAGTCGCAGAAAGCACATAGTGCTGTTATCTGTACTTTCAAGGTACTTGGTCTAAGACCTGCGTCAAATACCACGTGAAGAAATCAAGTATCACCAGAATGTCTGGGTGAGAGGTGTCTACCATTTTGTGAAACGAACAGAAATATCACAAGGTCTGGAAGACATCACCTGAGTGACATGTTACCTACTAGCCTGCATAGTCTGAATCACTTTATCGGAAAGACCATTGGGTTTTAGGATCTCCCCTTCAGAAAGCTGAAGTTGTTGAAGATTCTGATGAAACGGCGAACCTTGCGTTAGAAGATCTTCCCTCAATGGTAGAAAGATTGGATCCTCCAAGAATAGCAGCCTACAGTCACCCCAGAAATTGGTGTAATCATTAGAAGTGCCAGTTACTGGCGCTTTACCCGGTTCTTCACAATGCATGCTGCTGTGGCATGAGTTTGATACAAGGGGTTAATGACAGATGAGTATTAGTAGCTTGTCATTAAGCCCAGATTGATGATTGTTAGGGCCGCTTTACACACACCAACTTCTGAACAGATTCTCTGGTTGCAGTGAAATCATGGAGACATTGTGTTCCATTTGTACACAGCCACAAAATGAAGCAATGTGTCCATGATTTCACTGCAACCAGAGATCTGTTCAGAAGTTGGTCACAGAAGTTGGTGTGTGTAAAGCGGCCCTTAGGCCTCTGTGAGACCCGCCCATTGTCAATCCTGTGAGGCAACAGTAAAAAAACAGAGATAAATACTTTGAGAAATAAATCACAGACCCGTGCGGTCACATGATCGCATTCAAACAGAAAGAGCGTGGAGGACGCCGGTATTAGAAGTCGCGGGGCACACAGATGCAGCAGCTGGAGGACCCGGGTGCCTGGAGACCGAGGGGTGAGATGGATCACTGCTGGGGGGGGGGGGCCCTCTGTATACATGGGGGGGCCTCTGTATACATGGGGGCAGTGAGAAAGCAGGGGAGCTGTATACCACTGCTGGGCCTGTATAGCACTGCCGAGGGGCCTGTATAGCACTGCCGGGTCTGTATTCCACTGCTGGGGACTGTATATCACTGATGAGGGGCCTGTATATCAGTGATAGCGGCAACTGTATACTAGTTATGGCCACTATATACCAGTGATGGCTGCTATATACAGGGATGGTGGGCTATATACCAGTGATGGGGGGCTTTATAACAGGACGGTGGTCTGCTGCATTGGTAGTTTACTGTTTCTATTTAAAATACAAGTTCAACATTTTATTCGTATCTATTTTCATTTTTTAAATTTTTCAATACCGGTAGCTGCTGCATTGTCCACCCTAGGCTTATACGCGAGTCAATAGGTTGTTACCAGTTTTGGGGGGCAAAAGTAGGGGGGGTCGGCTTATACACGAGTATATACTCTACTGGGGTTGGAGCAGTGTCTGGACTAGGCTTATAAAGCGGGTGCTCACGTTTTTGCAGACTCCCTGCTCCTGCAACTTAATGTCATGTGCACAACCACTCTACTCGTGCCAACTCTGTGACATAACATCTGATTGCAGGAAATCTACTGCAAATTGGACAGACTGCTTTGTCATTTTGCAATAATGAGGTTATTGCTAAATAACCACAAAGTGCCGTGGTGCTTACAATCAGGGCTGTGGAGGCTGTAAGCCAAACATCCAATTCCACAGCCTTGTTTACAATGCAGATTTTTGGCCCTGTAGTTTATTATACTTATGTCAAAAAGCATTATAAAACCCTATTATGCACATACATTTATAGCATTGTGGCCATACATTATAAATCATTTTGTGCCTGTGTATTAATTTAATATTTTTTTCTCTCTTTGTAGGTACTTACTGTATAATGGTGACCTGACTGAGTTTGATGTGGATAATATGGTGCTTATACAAAAAGTACATACATTCTTGATGAATGATTGCCTGCTTATTGCCACATCTTTACCAAATCGAAGAGGAATGTACAAGTATAATGCTTTATATAATCTGGATGACCTTGCTGTGGTGAATGTAAAGGAGCATCCTCCTATGAAAAATATGTTTAAGATTCTGATGTTCCCTGAGAGCCGGATTTTTCAGGCAGAAAATGCAAAAATCAAGAAAGAGTGGCTGGATATTTTAGAAGAGACAAAAAAGAACAAAATTTTGATTGAGAAACATAAAAAAGACGATCTGTTGTGTTCACCTACTATGGTAGATGTGTCGGGTAGCTCTTCAGTGAATGAAAAGAAGGCCATAAAAGAGGAGCAGGAGGAAAAAATTAACCTTTCTTTTGAATGGATTCAAGAGCTCCCTGACAGTCTAGATGTCTGTATCGCACAGAGAAATTTTGAAGGAGCTGTTGATTTGTTGGCAAAGCTAAATGTTTTTTTACAAGATAAACCACTAACCTATTCCGTGCAGGATTTGAGAGCAAAAGTAGATCCACGTGTCAGACACTTAACTGATGTTTTAGTGTTTGAACTTTCCCCAGACCGGTCATTACGTGGGGGCCCAAAAGCAACACGCAGAGCTGTCTCTCAACTTGTGCGCTTGGGGCAGTCAACAAAAGCATGTGGGTTGTTCTTACAAAATCGAGCCACAGCTGTGCACACTGCTATACGCCAACTGCGAATAGAGGGGGCAACGTTGCTCTATGTACATAAACTTTGCAATGTTTTCTTTACCAGTTTGCTTGAAACAGCCAAAGAGTTTGAGATGGATTTTGCTGGGAACAATGGTTGCTACTCTGCATTTATTGTTTGGTCCTGTTCTGCCCTGAAAATGTTTGTAGATGCTTTTAGTAAGCAAGTGTTTGACAGCAAAGAAAATCTGTCCACTGCTGCAGAATGTGTTAAAGTTGCAAAGGAACATTGTAAGCATCTGTCTGAAATTGGTTTAGATCTGACCTTTTTATTGCATGCTTTTCTAGTAAAAGACCTGAAAGCTGTTTTGCAAAGCAACAAAGATATTATAATTGAGGCCACAAAACATCGAAATTCTGAAGAAATGTGGAGGAAAATGAACCTTATGACACCAGAAGCTTTGGGAAAATTGAGGGAGGAGATGCAAAATTGTGGTGTACTCAGTTTTGATCAATACACAGGAAAAGACTGTTGGGTTAACCTAAGTTACACAGTTGTTGCTTTTACTAAACAAATCATGTTCTTTTTAGAAGAAGCACTTAAATTGTATTTCCCTGAGCTGCACGTGTTACTTCTGGAGAGCTTAATAGAAATAATATTGGTAGCTGTTCAACATGTAGACTATAGTCTGAGATGTGAGCAAGACTTTGAAAAGAGGAATTTCATAAGACAAAATGCATCTTTTTTATATGACACTGTTTTACCTGTGGTAGAGAAGCGATTTGAAGAAGGTGTTGGTAAGCCAGCCAAACAATTGCAGGAGCTGAGAAGTATATCCAGACTGGTCAGGGTTAATCCTGGTACAACATCTGTTGTGTAGCATTTTTTTGCAAGGTATATAATACTCTGCCACCTTTTATTATAGACTTAAAGGGACTGTCTGCTACTCGGACAACCCATTCTCAATTTCTGTTTCCCCCCCCCCCAAGTAAAATAAAAAGTTATGCACTCCTCTGGTGCCAGTGCAGTTTCAGCTGTGTCATCTCTTGCTCTCCTGGGGCTCACATGACCTTGTTTTGTCACTCAGTCTCTTCTGCCAATAAGTGCCACTTTACTGTCCCTTTTTTCTGGTGTAACTGGTCTCTGGAGAAAATAAGCTGTGGTTGCTCTCTTCCTTCCTCCAGATGTCTTGTTTGTCTATAGTGGGAGATGGTGACGATGCCGCTGGTTGGCCAAAGATATTGCGTGACAAAACAATGTCACTCAAGCCCCAGAAAAGTTGGTGTTGACATTGCTGAAGTGGCACCGAAGGGGAGTATAGCTGCTGCTAGTTTACTTGAGGGAAACCTAGTAATTGAGAAGAGGTTATATGAGTAGTGGATAACACTTTTTTAAATATAATATTCTGGCTTTGAAATGTTGAGCCATCATACTTAAAGTACATGTTTTATTAATAACTATTTGCAAATGAGCAATTCAAGACTAGTTTATCTAATAACACAACTTTGTTCCATTTTTATGTTCCTATGGGGTGTTACATCTCTATTGTCAGTAGATTGTGCCCTTACATAGTCTTACTCTTACCAATAAGTCATGATCACACCAAAGTGTGTTGGGAATTACTTCATTGACAACTGAATTGGTTTTACACCCATTTGTAAACCTAAAGGTACCATTACACCCTCTGGTTCGGTGTGCTGATCTGGTCCGGGGCTGTCAGGTTCATCCCTGACGGCCACGGGTCAGATCTTGCAGTGGTGTGAAGCTAGACTCACAGGGTGATTTCAACAGTGGTAAGTTGCTTGAGCGGAGTTGCCTGGTTTACCAACATGTTGGTAAACCAGGCGATGTTGCTCAGGCGATCTGCTGTCATCGCTCTGTGTGACACTGCAACAGCGAAGTTGAAAGCAAATTTCCCGTACTCACTGCAATTTCCATGATCGCTCGCTGGGTTGAGTTTAACCCTGGCAGTGAAAGTTGCTTTCATCATCGCAGCTGCGTTGCTGGCGATGTCGGCGATGTCTCTACGTGTAACATCTCCATAGCAGTCTTGGCTAAATGCCCAAAACGTGCGCGCTCCCATGAGTTGGCGGCGATGTTGCCCCATGTAATGGTACCTTAATACATTTCCAGGGGATTGGTACAGTTTTAAGCATTGATTAAAAGAAGCTGCTTCTTCAAGACTACTGCAATAAACTGGCAACGACTCTAAACTATTTCTGTACAAAAAAAATGTGCCCTACTCTGAACAGCTTTTGTATGATGACTGTCCTTAAAAGAGAGGAAGTTTCAATATATCTGCATCTGGAACAATGTTTATGATCTATGCTAAATATACTACATTTTTCTTTTTTTTTTTTTTTTTTTTTTTTTTTGGCAACAATGAACAACATCATTAGTTAAAAACCAGAGACAAAACTCTCCCAAACACTTTATCACTCAAATCTGTTCTAGAGGGCCATTGTCTGTTTGTCAAAGACAAAAATGAATGAATTATGAATGTGCCCCTAATACAAAGTTTGTGATGTAGATTAAAAACACACTTGAATACAGATGGCATCCAAATAGTGAATGCAGCAGTGTCTCAGCATTGCTTTCAGGTCAACCATAGACATATCATTTGCTAACTCCCCCTTATCTGAGTGCACCAGACTTTGCTGAGAGGCTACTTCACATCTCATCCATATATTCATTAGAAAAAAATGGAATGCCCAAAGAGACATTTGATGTAGAAATTAAATATAGCTGCCCTCACTTTTTTAGTACTCTACAGTATTAATTGCATAATATTGAAAGTCTGCCGCAGACAATGACGAGGAAGGGAATCTAATCTGATCACTTAAATATTCCTCTGGAAAACAGTCACATTACTGTAGCCTGCTAGGTGCATAAACATACTCATTTACATGTTCATGAGTGCGAACAAATTTACAAAGTGGTATATACAGTTGTATCTCAATGAATTACAATATCAAAAAGTTTATGTATTGAACTACTGAAAAATTAAGTGAAACATATATATTATATAGTCATTACAAACTGATCTATTTCAAGTGTTTATTTCTGTAAATGTTGATTATAAGGGCTCACAGCCAATGAAAATCCAAAGGTCATTATTGCAGAAAATTAAAGTAGGGAGGATTAAAAACTGCGCTGCCGTAGGTGTTGATGATTTTATTTATATAGCATCTGCATATTATGCAGCACTTTACAACTGATAGGACATGTATAGATAATAATCAAGTAAAAAATAGTTCAACTGTTACAGGAGGAGTAAGCTTTCGGGGCACAAGCTTACAAATTATAGAAAATGGGGTGGGGGGGGGACACAATAGGTAGAAAGTGTTAGTCGTGTATGATCCAGCCATCATTCTAATAGGGATTATTTGATGATATGAAGTGGCATGAGCCAGTCATCAGCCATTATTGGCCTAAATACATTTACCAAGTGCTATTGGGGTCATGAAGTATGTGAAGACAGATGAATTAGAAGGACCAGATTCTCGGGAAAAATTGGAAGGAGGAAGAGTTAGATTAGTGTAGTGAGATGAAAAGCCTGTCTAAAGAGCTATGTTTTCAAAGCATATGGAGCCTAACTGTTAATGGGATCATCCGAAGTAGTGCATTTCAGATAACTGGTGCTGCATGAGAAAGACGGAGACAGAAGTTGAAGGTTGTGATTAGGGTTGAATTTTAGTCTTGGATCCATTGCAGAATGGAGAGCTCGGGGAGGGTGATAGAGATAAGGGAGGAGATGTATGGTGATGCAGCTTTGTGGGTGAGAGCGATAAGTTTATATTGTTTTTTGTAGGGAATGAGTAACCATTGCAATGACTGGCACAAGATGGAGAATTCAGTGTAGAGACTGTACAGAAATAAGATTGTTCTTGCTCTTATGACCAATCGGTGAAGATTTGCTGTAGTCAAGAAAAGAATAAATAAGGGTGACTAAGAATTTTTGCAGTTTGAAAGGTGAGAAAATGTTCAATTTTGCAGAAGTTTCTTTTTTTTAGATGCAGGTGACATGAGTGAGTGACTTGGTCATAGGAAATAAGGGTTTGCTCACATCTGCGTTTAAAAACCCCAAGTGCAACCTGATAAAAACAAATTGGGTTACACTAATGTTAATCATCTGCAAGTTTTTCCCCAGCTTCAAACAGACTGAGGAAAAAAAATCACCCCCCAATGCTTTCTTACCCTAGGTTGCACATATACCAGCTTCCGGGGTCTACAATATCTATAAGAGCCCCGTGGCGCCTGTAGGAGTTGGAGCAGCAGCCCTGTTGGCTTTCGCATCCCCTGAAAAGAGAAACAGACACAAGGACTTACTCGTCCAGTCTGTAGTTATGCCTTTGGCTTATTTCTTATTGAAAGTTTTTTGCATTGGATTTTTCAATACATTCTTATTTCTTTCTTTTTTCTATGCTTCACTCTCTTCTTTTCCTCCCCCACAGTCAGGTGCAGGCGATATCATATATAACTGTTCTAACCTACCTTTTTTAGACTATGGACCATGGTCCTGTTGCTCCTATAACGTTAACGGTCTAAACATACCCGAAAAACGTCGCCAAATTTTATACTCAGCTCACAAAAGCAGGGTCCGTGTCCTGATGTTTCAAGAGACACATTTCAGAACTGACGCTATACCTCATGTGTCTCTGGTTACTACACGACTTGGTTCCACAGTTCAAACCCCTGGCGAAATCGTAAGGGGTTTCTATAGCCTTTCATAAGACGTTCCACCCTACTGTCCTTTAAACAGCTGGTGGATCCGATGGGCAGATATCTCTTCCTCCAGGTGTCTTGGGCTTCCCATACTTTGGTTCTGGCTAACGAGTACTTCCCCAACAGGTCCCCTCACCGTTTTGCGGCAAGCGTCAGAGTGAAGTTTGAGGAGTTCGCGGGGTCTTGCCCCGTCTTCCTGGGAGGGGACTTCAACTACCCACCAGACCCTTCTATTGAGATCTCCGCTGGTAAGTCATCCCAATCTGTGTCATCCGTCCGCCGCCTTGCCAAGTACTGGGAGGGGTTGGCCCTGGTGGACGTTTGGTGGGCTCTGCATCCCTCCACCAGGGACTACACCTATTTCCCCCACGTACACTCTGTATATAGCAGAATCGACAGATTCCACATCTCCCAGTCATTGTTAGAGCGGAGGGCAGGGGCCTCAATTGGCCATATACTGCAGTCTGATCATGCTCCCATCTATAGTTCTCTGTCGGAGGGGGGGGGCCGAGGGAGTTTACTTGGAGATTGAATGATAATCTGCTACATGACCCGACTTGCCGAGCTGCTATAACAGCAGCCATTACTGACTTCGTCTCTGACCATCGGGGCGACCAGACTGCACCTCCAATACGTTGCGAGGCGCTTAAAAGCGTGCTACGAGGCGTATTCATCTCACACGGGACCCGTTTGAAAAAGATTAGGACACAGGAGATGACTGCACTCATTCAGGAAATATCCAGACTAGAGGACGCTCACAAGCGCGAGCCTTCCTCTTATATTTGCTCAGCTCTCTGAGAAGCGACACAAACTACTTAAGATATTGGATCAGAAGGATCGTAGCTTTAGAGATAGAATGCGTGCACGGTTTTATCATTTAGGGAATAAAAGCGGTAAAATGCTCGCAAGATCACTCCACCCTAGAACAGCTCACAACACCATATCATACATCCAGAAACCCGATGGCACCAAGTGTCACAAAACAAGCGACATCTTGAAGGTCTTTCGAGATTACTATACATCTCTTTACAATCTAAGGGGCCATTTCCGGGATCTGGAGTGGTCCCAGTTGAGGCAGAAAATACAGGACCACTTGAGACGCAGCGGGGTTCCTGCCTCTTCCACAGTCCACCATTGAAGCCATGTCGCAGGCCTTCACATTGGAGGAAATTGCAGAAGGTTTTACCGGTTTAAAGGCCGGAAAGGCCCCGGGTTCCGGACGGATACATCACTGCCTTTTTTAAGACATTCTCCGATAGCTTGGGACCTTTGTTCCTCGAGGTCTGCAATTCTGTTGCCGCTGGCTCGGCTTTTCCGGGTCAGGCCCTCATGGCCCATATAGTGATGTTGCCCAAATCTGGGAAGGATCCCTCGGTCTGTAGCAACTACCGTCCCATCTCATTGATTAACTTAGACATCAAGGTTTATGCAAAGATCATAGCTAACAGGTTGAGGGAGGGTTTGCCGGAGGTCATCGACATGGACCAGGTTGGGTTTGTCTCTGGTCGGGAGGCCAGGGACAACACGATACGCTCGGTCTCGCTTATCGACGGGGCCAGAAGGAGGGGAGTCCCAGTATGCATCCTGTCCTTAGACGCAGAAAAAGTGTTTGACAGGATGCACTGGATGTTCTTGTTCGAGACCCTGCGTCATTTGGAACTGTCGGGCACCGCTTTGCAGTCTATAGAGGCGCTGTACTTGGGCCCCACGGCTCGCATTAGCATCAACGGTTCCCCCTCTGCGCCGTTCAACATCTGAAACGGCACACGACAGGGCTGCCCGCTCTCCCCTCTGGTATATGTCCTGTGTATGGAGTCCCTGGCCTCTTCTCTTAGGGGCAATACCTCCATACGTGGAGTCCCAACGGATGGGGGGGAACATAAATTAGCCTTGTTTGGGAACGACCTGCTTCTATATTTGTCCAACCCACTGATCAGCCTCCCGAACTGTTTAGATGAAATCAGGAGGTATGGGCAGTTAAGCAATTTTAAAATTAATATGTCAAAATCGGACATGCTGAACATATCCCTCCCGGTGGTGGTGGTTCGTCTGTTAAAATCTGATTATGGGTTTACGTGAAAGCGGGACGCCCTCAAATACCTCGGCATTCACCAGTCACGCGACCCGGCTGCCCTGTTCTCCCTGAATTATCAGTCTCTGTTAAAACAAACAGAGGCGGATCTTGGTAAGTGGCATAAACTCTCGTTGTCATGGATGGGGCGGGTTAATGCAGTCCGTATGGACCTTCTCCCTAGATTATTATATTATTTTCAGACCATTCCGTACCTTCTTCCCGCCTCTTTGTTCTCTAGGCTGAAGACCATGATCACCAATTTCATTTGGTTCCATGGATGAGCTAGGCTGGCGTATCGCCTCCTGACCCGTAGAGTTGATAGAGGTGGGGCTGGTCTCCCGGATTTTCAGCTATACCATCTTGCCTCCTTGGGCAAATGCATCTTGGACTTGTTCCAACTGGAGAGACCCAAAAGATGGACTCATGGCGAGAAACATATGTCTTCTCACCCGCTTTCGGAAATCTGGACTGGGGGGTTGTTACCTGGGACCTCTGTTGGCTTCATCACTAAACAACTGAAATTATTTATACAACGATATAATAAGACTTTGCAGCCGACGACGTTCCCCGGACCCTGACCCCAATTTTTGGGAATCCTCAATTCTGGGTGAGTCAGGGCGAGCAGAGGTTCCTACACTTAACCAGATCTTCCTACCCCACCTTAATTAGCTTCATCAACGACGACACGGTTAAAGATGTCGGGTCTTTGTTTCCTGGCTCGGCCCCGCCTCCAGACGCATGGTTTCACCAGGCCAGACTGAAACACTACATCCAGTCACTGCCCAGGTTGACTGTCTTTCGCCCACTGACCCAATATGAAGATTATTTTGCTCCTGAAGGCACGTTTTTGCTTTTTGTACCATGGAAGAAAGTTCTTAGTTAGAAACTCTATATACTTTGCAGAGGTCATTTTCACACCTTCAGGAACCTTAAAGGGTCCTACCAGCTGTTTCCCAATGATTCTGGCCCAAAACATGACTCCTCCACCTCCTTGCTGACGTCACAGCCTTGTTGGGACATGGTGGCCATCCACCAACCATCCACTACTCCATCCAGGGTTGCTCGGCACTCATCAGTAAATAAACCTGTTTGAAAATTAGTCTTCATGTATGTCTGGGCCCACTGCAACTGTTTCTGTTTGTGAGCACTGTTTAGGGGTGGCCAAATAGTAGGTTTATGCACCACAGCATGTCTTTGAAGGATCCTACACCTTGAGGTCTGAGGGACTCCAGAGGCACCAGCAGCTTCAAATATGTGCTGATTTGTAAGGCCTTTTTAGCAGCTGCTCTCTTAATCCGATGAACTTGCCTGGCAGACACCTTCCTCATTCTGTCTTTATCTGCAAAAACACGTCTGTGCTCAGAATCGGCCACAAATCTCTTCACAGTATGATGATCATGCTTAAGTTTTCGTGCAATGTAATGTTTTCATCCCTTGTCCAAGGCATTGCACTAGTTGTTGCTTTTCGGCAGCCCATAGATCCTTTTTCTTTCCCATGCTACTTGAAAACTGTGGCCTGCTTAATATTGTGTGACACCCAGTTTTCCTTTTATTGAGCTCACCTGCCAAACTAATTATCACAGGTATCTGAGATTGCTTTCAGTGATCCAAATAACCCTGAGACACAATACCATCAAGGGGTTTCATTGGCAAAAAAAAACAACAAAAAACAACCCTATGACACTTAAAACCAATTTGCATAATAATTTGGAACATGGCGTATGCTCACATTTGGCCAGGACTTCTTTTATTTATTTACCCTGATATTGAGGGAGAGAATCTGACTTACCTGTAAACCTCCTACTCCTCTTCAGTGATTCTATACTCCCATGCAGGTGACCCAGTACAGAGCACTCTGTTAGTGACCCCCTATAGATCTCCCACACCCTAGAAAATTTTCATCATTGGGCCACAAAATCAAGACTCTATCAGAAATAAAATTTGAAACAGGTGGTCTCAAAGAAATTGACTTTTTCAAAGTTTTTTTATCTGAGGATTTAGTAAATTTGATGGTGGTCAAGACAAAGTCACAGGAAGTGAGGTAATAAAGCACTCGCCACCGTGGCATGTTAGTTTAACAGTGCGATCCAACGGGTTAACAGGTGTTTGGAGAATCTCCAATCCACGCGCACCTGTTAGTTACACATGTTGGCTGATCAGATCATTCGCGGCATGTGCAGGGAATGATGCAGAGCTCAGCTTGCATTCAAAGGAAAGACATATTTTCCATCATCGCCACGACCACACTACTTGAGAGAGGACCACCCATCCAAGTCAGGAAACCTCTGAGATAAAAAAAAAAAGGCTGTACCTCTCCTGCACCTCAGTTTAGGTTTCCTGTCTTGGAGGTGGGAGACCTCTGAAGCTCAATCGGTGCCCTGGCCTGACTCGGTAGCTGGAAGAGATTGCTTACCTGGCCGTGCCTCTGGACTCAGGTGGCAGAAGCTCCTCCACGGTGTAATCACTTTTGTTGTGGGCGTGCGGTTTGGGAGAGGGCCACCAGCTATCCATCTCGGCCCCAGTGCTGCCCAGGCTGACGCGCGTGCATGGCTCGGCCCTTGCCCCTGGGTGAAGATGCAGCTGCAGGATCACTTGAAACGCTGGGGAATTTAATTTCATGCCGCGAGACTGCTACTTCCAGTCTGGGCGGCGAAATCAGAAGTGACGCGGCTCCGTACATGCGCAGTACATCCCAAGAGGGCGGCGCCCAGCGTCCAGATTCGGTGAGGGCAGGGCGGTTCCCTGCTGTGCCAGAGGCTTTTAGGAGGCAGCAGTGGCCACACAGGTGCTGCTGGTAGTATGTAGCAGGACTCTGTTGGTCCCGATGGCAGAGTGGGCGGTGGACGCTCATACTTCGGGGACAAGTCACAAGTTCTCCCAGAAGGGGGACAGAATAGATCTTGACCCAAAGCAGGCTCTGAAGCCGGTATACATCATTCCTGGGTGAGTGCCCTGTGTTCTGATCTGTATTCTTATGGTATCCTTGCTTTTGTTCCCAATAGGATGGCAAGAAGAAGTTAAGCAAACAAAAGCATAGAGAATGTGCTATTTGTAGAGTGCCTCTTGCTGAGGATTATGGCAAGGATCTTTACCCCCTTGTATAGACAAAACTGTAAGGGGGGGAAGTTCCCAGTTTGGCCACCAGCCTTCGAGATCTGGTTAAGGAGGAGTTCAGGTCACTGCAGAAGTTGGAGAGGGGTAGGGGGTGAAAGCGGAAGAAATCTTGTGATTCCTCCTCTCATTCAGATCTTGATACCCGTAAAGCCTACAAGGGAGGGCATAGGTCTAGACCGTCCTCTTCCTCGTCGTCCTCTTCTTCCTTGGAGTCTTCATCCTCAGATGAGAGTGCTGAGGGAAGGCCGTGTTTTCCAAATAAGGATACTGACTAATTAAGACTGTCCGCTCTATCATGGGGCTGGTTCATGCACGGGACCCTGCATCGGTTGAGGATTTGATGTTTGGTGGTCTCTCTTACAAAAAGAAGCATAGCTTCCCTTTGAACCAGAATGTCCAGGATCTGATCACGGAGTGTTGGAAGAAGCCTGATAAAAGGGTTCTCTTTCCTATATGACATAAAAGAAATACCCCTTTTGAGGACAAGGCTACCACTTCATGGGATGAGCCCCCAAAAGCGGTGGCTTGTGCATCAAAGCTTTTCACCCTGCCCTTTGAGGATCTAACAAACTTGAAGGATGAACTGGACAGGAAGGCAGAGAGAGGGTTACCTGAGTGGTTCCTGGGAGACCATTGCTAGTATTTTTCAGCCTGCAATATCAGGCACGTCAGTTGCACGGTCACTAATGATTTGGCTGCGGCAGTTGGAGTCCCAGATTAGGGATGATGTCCCAAAGGAGGAGGTCTTGACGTCTTTTCCTTTGGTTCACTCTGCTGCAGCATTTTTGGCAGATGCTTCCAGTGACTCTCTAAAATTGACAGCAAAGACTACTTTTTCAAATGCGGCGAGGCGTGCTTTATGGTTGAAGTCATGGCCAGGGAACGCTCAGTCTAAGGCTAAATTGTGCTCTTTGCCTTGTACGGGGATTTTCTGTTTGGTAAACCGTTGGATGAGATCTTCGAAAACGCTAGTGATAAAAAGAAAAATTTTCAATCCTTTCCTGCTTCAATCTTCCTCAGTCAGTCCTTTCGTAGACCACAGTTTTCCAGACGGAATTCCCCTATGCAAGCTAGAGACCCTTGGTATGATAAAAAAAAGACAAGAAGTCTGGCTTCTTCTTCAAGGATTCCACCTTTGACCAGAGGAAACCAGCTAAGTGACAGCTCGCCCCAGGTGGGAAGAAGACTCCCGATTTCTCCCAGCCTGGTCCCGGATAGATGCTTGCGATTGGGCTCTTAAGTATTTTCAAAGACGGGCATAAGGTTGAAATTTGCTTCGGCCCCTATGGGGTCCCTAGTAATAACATCTGTCAGCAATCCAGAAAGATGCAGGTTTCTGATAGACGAAGTATGGTCCCTAGAGCAGAAAGCCTTTGTATCATCAGTGCCACTAGCCAAAAGAGGCAGGGGATTTTAATCCACACTGTTTCTGGTTCCAAAGCCAGACAGCTCGTTCAGAACAATCATCAACCTGAAATACTTGAACAGCCTTCTGGTACAGAGAACATTCAAAATGGATACCTTGAAGTCGGTGATAAGATTGCTTTTTCCAAACTGTTTCATGGTGGTATTGGACCTGAAGGACGTGTACTACCACGGTCCGATCCACCTGCATCATCAGCAGCTCCTGAGGTTTGCCCTATACATGGGGGGCTCCTTTCATTATCAATACCGTGCTCTCCCATTCGGGCTGGCTATAGCAAAAATGATTTTCACAGAATTGTTGGCAGAGGTCATGGCTTACCTATGTCACCAGCAAATCTTGATAATTCCATATCTAGGCGATCTCCTTATTGTGGGGTACTCCAGAGAACAGTGCATAAGCCACCTGCAGGTTGTGCGGTCCACCTTGCAGGATCTCTGGTGGATCATCAACCTAGAAAAATCCAGATTAGTTCCAACCACACGACAAATGTTTCTGGGGATGATTCAGTCTCAACTTTGTCTGCTTCCAGAGACTCCACAGCTGACATTATGGAGAGCTATGTCTCTTCTAGGCTCCCTCACTTCATGTATCCCTGCAGTACCTTGGGCTCAGTTACACACAAGGGTCCTTCAATGGGAAATGCTCAGACACCAACTAGTACTGGGGTCAGCTTTGGACACAAGGATCTGTCTCTCTGCCCAAATGTTGGCGTCACTGGGGTGGTGGCTAGTTTGGGAGAACCTCACAAGTGGAATTCCAGGGTGCTTCTCATTTCAGACGTTATCACCACGAATGCCAGTTGCTGGGGATGGGGAGCTCACCTATGGGATCATGTAGATTCGTGTAAATGGCGTGCACTCAAGCGTTGTTGTTTGAGGTGCCAGTGAAGGAGTTGCAAGAACCAGTAGTCAATTCAAGAAGAGAATCACTGCACACTCAGAGGTATTTTGATGCAAAAGTGAACGTTTTTATTTTGTCATGAACAACATGCGACCTGGCAGACGTTTCGGTCACCGCTTTGGGGCCTTTTTCACAGTGTCCCTTGGATGCTATATAGCCTGGGGTGCTGAAAAGAAGCCTAGTGGTAGCTCGGCGTCCGTCTGGAAAAGCTACTATGGGTTTGTGCACCTGTGGTTTCTTGGTATGGTTATATCTGGGGGTACATGCCAGACCGCCCCAATAGTAATGTGTATCCCAACTTTAAGAACAGGTTATGAAGCACTCCTGAGCAGTGTTGTTTAGTTGCGACATGCATTAAGTGTAAGGAAGCAACAGCATCTGTCAGCTGTGTGCCTGGCCCTGCACTCTGGCAAATGGCCCCAATGTGTGGCCGAAACATCTGCCAGGTTGCATGTTGTTCATGACAAAATAAAAACTTTCACTTTTGCATCAAAATACCTCTTGAGTGTGCAGTGATTCTCTTCTTGAATCGCCTATGGGATCATTCAGCGCAAGGGGTCTAGGACTCGCACCTTTCTCGGATGTCCTCAAATATGTGGGAGCTCCAAGCAGTAAAGAAGGCTATATCCGCTTTCCTTCCTTGCCTTCGAGGGCAACATCTCAGAATTCTCTCCGACAACAGTGTGTCGGTGGCATATTTGAACCATCAGGGAGGCACTCGGTCTCAGGCTCTGATGCACGTCACTCAGGACATTTATCAGTTGCTGCAGGAACACCGGGTTTCCATATCTGCACTTCACAGAAGGGGGGAGGAAAATTCCAGGGCAGATTTTCTCAGCAGGGTGCAACTGAGGCAGGGGGAATGGGCTCTGGATCCAGGGGTGTTCACTCAGATTGTAGACAAATGGGGTCTTCCGGAGATGGATCTTTTTGCCACTTGAGAGAACAGACAGGTGCAGAGGTTCTGTTCTCTGAATCCCAGGGACAGGCCCTTTGCGGTGGAAGCTCTGCAGATTCCCTGGTCCTCGGGCCTCCTGTATGCCTTTCCACCCTTAGTAATGGTTCCTGCGGTACTTTGGAAGATCAGGAAGGACAGAGCCAGGGTCATCATGATAGCGCCCAGTAGGGCTTGGTTATTTTGGTTCAGTCAAATGTCGCTGACGGATCCCTGGACTCTCTGTCTCTGCTCTCCAGGGGCCGGTCCATCATCCACAGGTGTCGGGTCTCAGGCTGACGGCATGGAATTGAACGGTGGCTCCTGTCGCGTAGAGAGTTCTCCACTGGTCTGATTCGTACCCTGATGTCCAGTAGGAAACCGGTTACCACTAAGATTTACAGTAAAGTGTGGAACAAATTTCTGTCCTTTTCAGGGGCAAGCCCAGAGGGGGAAGCGCCAGTGACAGCGGTATTGAAGCTCCTACAGAAAGGGTGGGAGCTGGGTCTCTCGGTTAATACCCTAAAAATCCAGGTCTCTGTCCTTGGAGCCTTGTACAATTGTAACTTAGCTAAGTTATCTTGGGTATCACATTTTATCCAGTCCTGCAAACGAGCCACTCCGATCCCTTGTCCGAAAATGCCTCCGTGGGCTCTAAATTTAGTGTTGTTTGAAGCTTTAACCAAACCTCCCTTTGAACCTTTGTCTTCGGCTTCGCCTAAGGTCCTTAATCTGAAAGTGGTCCTGTTGGTGGCCTTGATGTCAGCCAGACAGCTTAGCGACCTGCAGGCCCTGTCAGTGGTGGGGCCTTATACTCACATTTTGCAGGATAGGGTCATCCTCCGACTGAACCATTCCTATCGAAGGTGGCTAAATATTTCCACAGGGTACAGGAGATTGTGCTCCCTTCTTTTTGTGACCATCTGTCTAATCAGAAGGAGGAAATTTTACACACCTTAGATGGCAGGAGAGCTTTGATTACTTACTTGGACAGTTCCAAAGAATGGAGAAAGGCTCAGAACCTGTTTGTGTGCTTTCAGGGGGCCTCTAAGGGTACAGCAGTATCTAAGGGTACCGTAGCTAGATGGCAAAGGGAAGCTATAGCCTTCGCATATTCGGCTAGCCAGATGCAGGTTCCTGATGGCCATTCCAGAACATTGTAATTGTTCCTCTGTATGAATGCCTGAGTAGATTTGGAGCGGTGTTTTGGATCATTGTCTTGCTGAAAGATCCATCCCCGGCGTAACTTCAACTTTGACACTGATTCTTGAACATTATTCTCAAGAATCTGCTGATATTGAGTGGAATTCATGCGACCCTCAACTTTAACAAGATTTCTGGTGCCGTCATTGGCCACACAGCCCCAAAGCATGATGGACCCTCCCCCAAATTTGACAGTGGGTAGCAATTGTTTTTCTTGGAATGCTGTGTTTTTGTGGCGCCAAGCATAACGCCTTGTTGTATGACCAAAACAACTCAATCTTTGTTTCATCAGTCCACAGGACCTTCTTCCAAAATGAAACTGGCTTGTCCAAATGTGCTTTTGCATACCTCAGGCAACTCTGTTTGTGGCGTGCATGCAGAAACGGCTTCTTTCGCATCACTCTCCCATACAGCTTCTCCTTGTGCAGTGTGCGCTGTATTGTTGACCGATGCACAGTGACACCATCTGCAGCAAGATGATGCTGCAGGTCTTTGGAGGTGGTCTGTGGATTGTTCTTGACTGTTCTCACCATTCTTCTCTGCCTTTCTGATATTTTTGTTGGCCTGCCACTTCTGGCCTTTACAAGAACTGTCCCTGTGGTCTTCCATTTCCTTACTATGTTCCTCACAGTGGAAACTGACAGGTTAAATCTCTGAGACAACTTTTTGTATCCTTCCCCTGAACAACTATGTTGAACAATCTTTTTTTTTCAGATCATTTGAGAGCTGTTTTGAGGAGCCCATGATGCCACTCCTCAGAGAAGATGCAACTAGGAGAACAACTTGCAAGTGGACACCTGAAATTGCTTTTCTCATGATTGGATACACCGGCCTATGAAGTACAAGGCTCAATGAGGTTACCAAACCAATTTAGTGCTTCAGTAAGTCAGTAAAAAGTAGTTAGGAGTATTCAAATCATGAAAATCAGAAGGGTGCCCATACTTTTGCACCTGTCAAATTTTGAAATAATGCATATTTCACATTTTTAATTAGTACAATAAACCTCATTTCAATCCTGAAATATTACTGTGTCCATCAGTTATTACATATATCACACTGAAATAGCTGTTGCAAAAAAACAATTTTAAACAAAAAAAAAAAGTGAGATTAAGAGGGGTGTCCAAACTTTTTCATATGACTGTATTTGCAACTTTTAATTCTTCAACACTTACTGCGTTTGAGTCCATGGGTGTTTTTCAGAGACAAAGTTGTCACTACACCTATACTCGCAGGGGTGTAATTTCTACAATGTGGTCATTCAAGGGAATTTCTGCTGTTCTGGCACTTAGGGGCTCTTCAAATGGAGTCCACAAACTCCTTATTTTAGGAAAATCTGTGCTCCAAAAATCAAATGGCTTGCTTTTCCTCCCAAGCCTTGCAGTGTCACTACACCATACTGTATAGTCACATGTATGGTATTGCCACACTTAGGAGAAATTATAACACAATATTGAGCCCTATTTTACTTATTTCCCTTGTGAAAATTGGAAATCTGGTATTGAAATAATATTTTAGTGGTAGAAATGTAATGTAAAATAATTTGTGACACACCTGTGGTGTCAATATGCTCACTGCATCCCTACATCAATTGATTGAGGGGTGCAGTTTGTCAGTGTAACAGGCAAAATCTTCACTGCAATATGGCGCTCCTTCACTTCTGAGATTTGCACTGTGCCTCAAAAGTAGTTCTCGACCACATATGGGCTATCATTGTGCTCCAGAAAAAATTGTACAACAAATCATTTGGTCCATTTTTGTCTATTACCCTTGTGAAAATTAAAATTTGGGCAAAAGCAACATGTTTGTGGGAAAAATGCACGACTCATGGTGGGTTTACACACACCAATCATTGTATCCAATATCTGAACAGATCTCTGGTTGCAGTGAAATCATGGACACATAGTTCCATTTTGTGGCTGTGTACAACATGGAGCAATCTGTCCATGATATCACTGCAACCAGAGATTGGTTCAGATATTGGATACAATGATTGGTGTGTGTAAACCCACCATCACCGTTCTAAAATTCATTGAAGCATCGGGAAGTTCAAGATGCCCACCATGCAACTAAATAAATTCATTGAGGGGTCTAATTTCCAAAATGGGGACACCAGTTTTTAAGCACATCAGGGGCTCTGCAAACATGACATGGTGTAGTAATGCCCCCCACTGCACCATTACATAATAATGCCACCATTGTTCTCTCCATATTAATGCAACCTATTTCCTCCCAATATAATACAACTGTGCCCCCCATATATTTATGCCACTACATAATAATGCCACCTCTGTACTATCCACATAATAATCCCAGCCTTGTGTCCTTTGCATGGTACAAATGCCTCCTTTGTGCCCCTAGATGGTAAAATTGTCCCTTAGAATATATTAACACCCTGTACTAGTGCCATAGAAGTATCCACATTTTGCTTCTAGAAAGTAATAATGCCCCATGTGTGTTTTTGATGGTAACAGTACCCTGAGTGTCCTATAACATTTAATGCTTTTTTAAGGAAACCTGTCTCCAGGTTTTTGCAACCTAATCTGAGAATACCATAATATAGGATCCGAGATCCTGATTCCAGCGATGTGTCACTTACTGGGCTGCTCAGTGTAGTTTTGATAAAATCACTGTTTAATCGGCTGGAGATTATCATTAGCAGTTTACTTGGCCTGTTGCCAAGTAGTCTGGCATATTCACAGACTGCTAAATCTGCAACATATAAAACACTAATTTTACCAAAATGACAGCAAGTAGCTCAGTAAATGACACATTGCTGGAATCAGGGTCTCTATTTCTACATTAGGCTGCTCTCAGATGGGATGGCAAAAACCTGGTGACAGGTTCCTTTTAAGTGCCTACTTAACATTTAATAATATCTCCTGAGTCCCCCATGTACACTACCCCAAAACACAGTATGATTCCCCTACACCTCCCCTATAGACAGAACTATGGGCCCATGGCTCCCCCAAAAGAATGATTCACGCACTGCAAAATGGCCCCCACACTGTATGAGCCCCCCCACATCATTTGTGTAACCAGTTGAAGATTTGAATCTTTTTTTTTCACCTCTCAGATAAAAGTAAAAGTATACATGTTTTGTATCTACAAACTCGTACCAGGCTGAGGCATCATACTGACATGTCTGTTTGACCATATAGTGAACATGGTGAATAAACCCCTCCCCCCCCCAAAAAATGTAGTTTTTTTTGCAATATCACCGCACTTGGAATTTTGTTTTACCTTTTTTCCAGTACACTATATGGTAGAGTGAATGATATCACTCAAAAGTACAACTCATCCCGTGAAAAACAAGCCCTCATATGCCTACATTGACATAAAAATAAAAAAAAGTTATGGCTCTTGGAAGAAGAGTAGGACAAATGTAAAAACGAAAATCAGAAAATCATCGGGTGGTAAAGGTGTGATAAACTTCAGTTAATTTATGCTATGGGAAGCTAACTTCAATTTCCCTGGCAACACCCAAGCCTGATTACTGCCACACCTGTTCTCAATCAAGAAATCACTTAAACAGGACCTGCCTGACAAAATGAAGAAGGCCAAAAGATCCATAAAAGCTACACATCATGCTGTGATCTATAGAAATCCAGGAAGAAGTGAAAAACAAAGTAAGGCTAGGGTCACTCTTGCAGATTTTACATGCGTTTTTGGAGACCTGCGTTTTTAAAAGCTCATGTAAAAACGCACCCATAGGCCTCCATGTAAAAACGCATGCCCCAATAGCAAAAATGCATGCCCGAATAGCAAAAACGCATGCCTAAAGTGCCATGCATTTTTGGCATGCGTTTTTGCACTTAAGTGAGGAGCTGCCTTCAAAAACACATGCAAAAACGCATTGTACCATTAGTACCATTTAATACCATGCAAAAACGCATGCGTAGGGGCCCATCTTAAAAAACGCATGCGTTTTCTAAAAAACGCATTTGTTTTTAAAACAGTACCAAAAAATGGTGCAAGCACTTAAAAAAATCTATGCAGAAATGAAAAAAGCATGCAGAAATGCATGCTTATTTTTAAGGCACCAAAAAAACTTATGCCAAGTGTGACCCTAGCCTAGTTGAGGTCTATCAGTCTGGGACTCCAATGAACCAGAGTGAGAGTCATCATCCATAAATGGCGAAAACATTGAACAGTGAACCTTCCCAGGAATGGCCGGCCGGCTGACTAAAATTACTCCAAGAGCACAGCGACAACTTATCCAAGAGGTCACAAAAGACCCCACAACAACATCGAAAACTGCAGGCCTCACTTGCCTCAGTTAAGGTCATTGTTTTTGAATCCACCATAAATAAGAGACTGGGCAAAAATGGCCTGCATATCAGAGATCCAAGATGAAAACCACTGCTGAGAAAAAAGAACATAAAGGCTCGTATTAGTTTTACCAGAAAATTTCTTGATTGCCCCCAAAACATTTGGGAGAATTCTCTGTGGAATGACGAGACTAAGGTTGAAATTTTTGGAAGGTACATATCCGTTACATCTGGCGTAGAAGTAACACAACATTTGAGAAAAGGAAAATCATACCAACAATAAAATATGGGGTGGTAGTGTGATGGTCTGGGGCTGTTTTCGTGCTTTAGGACCTGGAGGACTTAGGTGTGGTAAATGAAACCATACATTTTGCTGTCTACCAAAAAATCTTGAATGAGAATGTCTGGCCATCTGTTTGTGACCACGAGCTGAAGAGCACTTGGGTTATGAAGCAGGAAAATGATCCAATACATATTAGAAAGTTCACCTCTGAATGACTTAAAAAAATAAAGTTAAAGAGAACCTGTCACCTGGATCTAAGCCCCTACACTATCACTACCTGTCCCTGCACCCTCCTAGCTGCTCCCTATCTATCCCTCTCTGAGCTAAATCCGCCCTATAAAACAGCAGAAAAATAACTTATAACTTACAGCAGTCCTTGAGACTGGGGACTGAAAAGGCGGCCCTAGGTTCCATTCTGCCCCTCCTCAATGCAGCACCACACACCCCGCTGGGCGGCATTATTCTTTCTTCATCACCGCCTCCTCCATTTGGAATCTCCTGCCTGCTTTACACCTATCATGTTGTGGTGATGCAACCTCGATGTGCCCCTTGACCGGGACACAGCATATGCGAGATTGTATCTTCACACACAGGGTTAGCTGCTACTGGAGCTGAGTGCTGATTGAAAGCACTGACGCACAGGTGTGCGGGTGAATAGGAGATGATATGAGCTGCCCTGGGCTGTGGGGAGGGGGTGGAGTGTGTCAGGACAGCAGCAGGAGCTGCTGTGTAGAGAGCTGTGTGAAGATTTAACACAGCCTGTGAGCTCTCTCAGAGTGGACGTTTATGAGGCTAATGAGCGGACGGTGAGGAGAGAAAGGTTGTGTGCTGACCTAACACAGCCTACCCAGGGGAAGGAACAGAGCTTCTATAACAGTTGTTGGGATTGTATGAGGTTGTACTCGGCTGCGCCCCGGAACCAACTGTGCCATTAAACTGTGTGCTGTGTGAGTAAATGCCTGAATCACTGCCTTCTGTCGTGCCGATCCTAACCGCTACCTTACAGTGTAAAGCGGGTGGGAGATTCCAAATGGAGGAGGTGGTGATGAAGGAAGAATAACGCCGCCCAGCGGGGCGTGTACTGCTGCATCGAGGAGGGTAGAATGGAGCCTGGGGCCGCCTTTTCAGTCCCCAGCCTCAGGGACTTCTGTAAGTTATAAGTTATTTTTCTGCTATTTTTCTGCGGATTTAGCTCACAGAGGGATAGATAGGGAGCAGCTGGGAAGGTGCAGGGACAGGTAGTTATAGTGTAGGAGATTAGATCCAGGTAACAGGTTCCCTTTAAGACTTTGGAGTAGTCTAGTCAAAGTCCTGACCTTAATCTGATTGAGATGCTGTGGCATGACCTTAAAAAGGCTGTTCTTGCTTGGAAAAGATCCTATACATGTGGTCAAAATTGTTGAGGCAGAGTAAAGAGACAGACACGTGCCACCTCCAGCGCTAAAGAGCCTGCTCCCCATTGTCATGTCACCGCCCACCAGATGCGATAGCATCGGTTTCCCATGTACTACATACATAAACACAGGCGATGGGTCACATGACGTGGCGGTGACATACACATATACAGACACACGTGGTCAAAATTATTGGGACCCCTCGTTTAATGAAAGAAAAACCCACAATGGTCACAGAAATAACTTGAATCTGACAAAAGTAATAATAATTTAAACATCTACGAAAATGAACAAATGAAAGTCAGACATTGCTTTTCTGCTTCCACAGAATTAAAAAAAAAATTAAACTCGTTAAATAGGCCTTGACAGAAATAATTGTACCCATGAAAATAATGTGACAAAAGGGACATGTTAAATGAAGGTGTGTCCACTAATTAGCATCACAGGTGTCTACAATCTTGTAATCAGTCAGTGTGTCTGTATATAGGGCTACAGATACTCACTGTGCTGTTTGGTGACATGGTGTGTACCATACTTAACATGAACCAGAGGAAGCGAAGGAAAGAGTTGTCTCAGGAGATCAGAGAGAAAACTAAAGACAAGCATGTAAAAGTTAAAGGTTATAACATAATCTCCTAGTAGCTTGATGTTCCTGTGACTACAGTTGCACATATTATTCAGAAATTTAAGATCCATGGGACTGTAGCCAACCTCCCTCGACGTGGCCACAGGAGAAAAATTGATGACAAATCAAAGAGATGGATAATACGAATGATATAAAAAGAGCTTAGGAAAACTTCTAAAGAGGTCAAAGGTGAATTTCAAGCTCAAGGAACATCAGTTTCAGATCGCACTACCCGTTGTTGTTTGAGCCAAAGTGGACTTCATGGGAGACTACCAAGGAGGACACCATTGTTGAAAAGAAATCATAAAAATCTATATGTTGACAAGCCATATAGCTTCTGGGAGAATGTCCTATGGACTGATGAGACAAAAATGGAACTTTTTGGCAAGGCACATCAGCTTTATGTTCACAGATGTAAAAATGAATCATCTAAAGAAAAGAACACTGTGCCTACTGTGAAACATGGAGGAGGCTCTGTTATGTTCTGGGTTGCTTTGCTGCATCTGGCACAGGGTGTCTTGAATCTGTGCAGGGTACAATGAAATCTCAAGACTATCAAGAGATTCTAGAGAGGAATGTGGTGCCCAGTGTCAGAATGTTTGGTCTCATTTGCATGTCATAGGTCTTGCAACAGGATAATGACTCAAAACACAAAGCTGCAAACACCCAAGAATGGCTAAGAGACTATTCGACTATTCTGAAGTGGCGTTCTATGAGCCCTGACCTAAATCCTATTGAGCATCTTTGGAAAGAGCGGAAACATGCTGTCTGGAAAAGGTAACCTTCAAACATGAGAAAACACGAGCTGTTTGCTCTTGAGGAGGGTGCCAAAATTCCTGTAACTATCAATGAGACTTCTGCACTTCTCAACAGCTATCGTTTTATTGCGGTGATTGCCTTAAAAGGTTGCGCAAAAAATATTAAGTTAAGGGTACCATAATTTCTGTCCAGGCCTATTTCATGAGTTTACTTTTTTTAAAAATTCTGTGGAAGCAGCGTTGAAAAGCAATGTCTGACTTTCTCATTTGTTCACTTTCATATATTTTTTATTTATTACTTTTGTCAGATTCAAGTTATTTCTGTGACCATTGTGGGTTTTTCTTTCATTAAATGAGGGGTACCAACAGTTTTGACCATGTATTTATGTGGCTGAATTACAACAATTTGCAAAGATTAGTGGGCCAAAATTCCTCCAGAGCGTTGTAAGGGGTGCATCCGTGCTGATAAGTTAATTACTGATTTTCATTCCAAGTTTCCTGACAAACCAAGTGCTAAGAGTCTGGAGGTCTCTCCTCAAGAGAAGGGTAAAGTCTGAGAAATTTTCATAGGAAATGACGGCACATCTCATCGTGAATTGTAAATCCAAAAAGTGCTTTATTCGTCCATGATAAGAAGATGGTACAAGTCACATTGTGTGTATACAACTGGACGTTACACCTAGACTCCAACAGGCCCACCCCAGTCTCCAGCATGCCCGCCCCAATAGGACTACCTTCACCTTCAGAATGGTTCATTCTTCTTCACCGTGCCTGTGCTGTCACTTAAGCAATCCTCTCTGCATTACTGCTGCAGCTGTCCCATCTGTGAAGACGACCGCTCTGTGTCAGTGACACAGTGTGTGCACGGTATTCTTTTTCACAGAGGGGATGGCTGTAGTAGTGATGCAGAGAGGATCGCTTCAGTGACAGCACGAGCACGGTGAAGAAGAATGAATCGCGCTAATGGTGGTCCTATTTCTGGTTGGGGAGGACATGTTAGAGTCCAGTTGTAACGTAAAAACCAGGCTCCAAAACAACACACCTTTAGTCGGGGTCAAGGCAGCTCCTCCACACGCAGAATGCTGATGACTAGATAACCATGCAAAATACTAACAAGGTGTAAATGACATTCTGTTCGAATTTTGCAGTCTATAAAAGGCCTGAACAACCCCTATGATATGATGACATACATATATATATATTGTGAGGCACCGCAGGCATGGTCCTCATGGCCGGGGCGCATCACATGCAGGATCAGGGTATGATCCTGTTCACACTGGCAGGTTTTCCTGTGATGATACTGTGTGAACCTACCCGGAACACAAGGTGGTAAATATGATAGTGTGTGTTGTAAAGCTGAGACTATCATGTGACTAGTGAGCGGGTGTGAGTGGCAGGAGATCGATGAGGCCCTGAGAAAAGGAATGGGTGTTGATTGCTGACAGCCCAGGTGGGTGTGTCAGGAGGGTGTGTCCTGAGGAACAGAAGCCCAGCTGGATGAGTCAGAGTGGGAGTGGCAGGCACGATAAGAGCCTGCCAGCTGAGTGATTGTGAGATTCATTCCGAGACCAGAGATCATGCTGAGAGATCCATTCAGAGCCTGGAGATCGTGCTGAGACCAGCCTGAGTGCAGAGCAGTGCAAGGCTCTGTGTGCATGGAATAATGGGAGCATGCTAGCTCCATGCCGGTGCCTAGGTCCGGGGTCATGGCAGCACCTGGATGGGGAAGCCATGGCTGAACCTGGTGGATACTGGTCTGGGCGTGGGGGTGAAACACGCCTGGGAAAGGAGCCCGTGGGGATGCCTGGTAGAACCTGTGACACAGGTAGCGAGACCCGGATCCGTGCCCGGTAAGAAAGCAGTTCTCAAATGCTTGTGTGAACTGTGCACCTGGTGTGTGAAATGTGTCAGGCAGGCATAGCCGCCCGAGGTCCGACTAGATAGTCAGTGAGGGACCTGTTTTAACTATATGTGTATGTTATGGCTTAAGTAGAAAGGCCATGTGCGGAGTCTGTGGGAGAGCCCCAGCTGGAGTGGATGATGTTGGAGGCGTTCCGTCCCTGTGGGACGAGAGGGAGGCTTGCCCTGCTGCTTGCAGTGGATACCTGTCCCTCAACCACGGCCTCTAATGGTGTGGGTGTGCCTGTGGCCAGAGACAGGGGTCACGAAGGCTCCTAGAAGGGTAACCATGGCTCATCCGTTAGGGTGCTACTCAGACGCAGGGTACAGTCGTCGACCTGGAGACCTGCCATGAGATGGAGGTTTGGTGGCGACTGGTGGCCCGTACCGTGGTGAGTAGGCCATGGTGACGCATGGTTAGCCCGGATTCTACGGTTAACCAGGTCCCTGTTATGGTCATGGAGGAGCCACAGTCCATGGATGTATTATGATGGGCTGTGAGCGGATGTGTGGATGCATGGGATCCATGGATATTGTATGATGGATCACATGTGATATGTAAGGTCCCGGTCAGGCAGGAATCCTGACTACGGGATATATATGGAGTCATCAGGCTGGGTGACTAAAGCCAGGCGGCAGGTACCGCCATTGGGATCCACAGGGCCCGTTGAAGGGTATATATCGAAGGTCAGAAGCAGGGGTTAGAAGGGCTCCTAGAGTGGGGAAACTGTGGTTGAACCAGGGCGGCGCTGACCTGGACGTGGGGTGAAACACGTCCAGGAAGAAGCCCCTTGGCGAGGCATGGCGTACCCGTGACTCAGGTTGCTCAATCTCTGTTCTGAACCCAGAGAAATCATCGTGGATAAATATACATATGGTGAACTGATAAATGTATGTGTAAAGTGTATATAGGCGGGAGGCCGTAGCTACCACGGGAACTGTTAGTAGAGCTCCAATAGGGACAGCGAGATGGTTACAGGTCCCGGGTTACGATAAGATGTTATGTGTAATAAGTGTTATGTAATGTTATATGTAAATGTATGGTGTATTTATGTAAAGTGTTTATAATCAATGTGCAATGTGTCAAACATGCTACCCGGGTTATGTTATTAATATGTGAAAATAAACGGGTAGACATTGGTCAACTTATAAACACGTGTTGTTGTCGTTATGCAAGCGGGTTGCATATATATATATATACGGTATATATATATATATATATATATATATATATATATATAATATAATATTGTGAGGTAGCGTTGCCCTGGGGGTTCGCTTGACAGCGTAAATTACACCAACACGTTTTCCATCATCGCCACGACAGCACCACCTGAGAGAGAGGTCCGCCCATCCAAGACAGGAAACCTCTGAGATAAAAAAGGCGGGACCTCTCCTGGACCTCAGTTTAGGTTTCCTGTCTTGGAGGTGGGAGACCTCTGAAGCTCATGCGGTCCTGGCCTGACCCGGTAGCTGGAAGAGCTGTCCTTACCTAGGTAGTGGCTCCGGACTTGGGTGCAGAGGCTCCTCCACAGGGTATCCCCTGCGGTGGTGGAGGGCACAGGGTCTCGTAGAGAGCCAGCAGAGGCTTGTTCTCGGCCCTTGTCGCCGCCCGGGTGTCACAGATGCACGGTTGGTGGCTGCCCTGCAGTACTGTGCCCCGGGTGAAGAGGATCGTTTACAGGCTGGGCGCAGCATTCCTGGGTCTGTAAGGGGCCTGGGAGCGTTTTTTCCAGCGGCAGGTTTGAATTTCGCGCCGGGAGCCGCTACTTCCGGTTTGGGCGCGGACCGGAAGTGACGTTCCGCACATGCTCAGTGCGGGCCAAGATGGCGGCGCCAAGCGTTCGGAAGCAGAGAGACGCTGGAGCGGCTCCCGGTGGTGTGGGGCACTGCACGGAGGACAAAGCCGGCCAGTTGTCCAGCGGAGGGATGGAGCAGCAGTCCCTTTCGGTTCCCGACGGGGGGGGGGGAGCCTCAGCAGTCTGGTGGCGGCCACAATTCCTCACATAAGGGATGCCGGAGGGATGTGGACCCTAAAGCCCCCCGGAAATCGGTATGCATCTGGTGGGTGAGTGCCTTCGGGCTGTGCTCTCTGTATTTACACCGCCTTCTTGCTTGTTTTTAGGACAGCAAGAAAAAGGCTGCCAAACAGAGGCATAAGGAGTGTGCTATCTGCAAAGTCCCTCTTCCGGATGATTGTACTAAAGACTTGTGTGCCCCTTGCATTGAAGAGACTGTGAGAGACTCTGTCCCCAGTCTGGCCTCTAGCCTTAGGGATTTAGTGAGGGAAGAATTTAAGTCCCTGCAGAAATCCGGGAATTATAGGGGGCGTAAGAGGAAGAAGTCCCAGGACTCTTCCTCTGGTACTGACTGTGCCGCTCGTAAATCTCACAAGAGGAGACGCAGGTCTCGCTCATGCTCTGCCTCATCCTCCTCATCGTCCTCCTCCTCAGGGTCTTCCTCCTCAGATACCCGTGACCCGTCTTCGGTGGAGGATTTAATGTTCAGTGGTCTGTCTTCCACAAAGAGACAGACTTTTCCTTTAAATCAGAGGGTCCAGGCCTTACTTGTGGATCATTGGACTAAGCCTGATAAGAAGGGCTCTCTTTCCTATTTGGCTACAAAGAAGTACCCCTTTGATGAGGAGGCCACTACTTCCTGGGATAAATCCCTCAAGCTTGACGTAGCTGTGGCCCGGGCGTCTAAGCTTTCCTCTCTCCCCTTTGAGGATTAGGGAATTTGAAGGATCAGCTAGACAGGAAGGCAGACGGCTACTTGCGTAATTCCTGGGAATTCACTGCTAGCATCTTTCGTCCCTCAATTGCAGGTACATCAGTCGCTCGGTCCCTCATGATTTGGTTGCAGCAGTTGGAGGCTCAGGTGAGGGACGAGGCTCCTAAGGAGGAGATCTTGTCTTCCTTTCTTTTGACTCTTTCTGCGGCGGCTTTTCTGGCGGATTCCTATGCTGACTCCCTGAAATTGGCGGCGAAGGCTACGTCCTTCTCTAATGCTGCTCGTCGTGCCTTATGGTTGAAGGCCTGGCCTGGTGATGCCCAATCGAAGTCTAAGTTGTGTTCTTTACCTTGTACGGGTGATTTTCTGTTTGGCAAACCGCTGGATTATATCTTGGAACACGCTAGTGACAGTAAGAAAAATTTTCCCTCCGGGATTCCGTCTTCCACCTTCCGTGGTCGTTCCTTTTGTAAGCCGCAGTTTGCCAAGCGGAGGTCCCCTCGTCGGACCCGAGATTCTTGGGCCGACAGGAGAGACAAGACGTCGTGCTTCTTGTTCAAGGGTTCCTCCTTTGACAAGAAGCTCCAGTCTAAGTGACTGCTCGCTCCAGGTGGGAGGAAGGCTTGCCCACTTTCTCCCAGCCTGGTCCGGAATTGGGGCTTGCGATTGGGCTCTCACTCTTCTCAGAGACAGGTTGAGACTGGAGTTCGCTTGAAGTCAACAATCAGGTTATTGTTTCCAAATTGTTTCATGGTGGTGCTGGATCTGAAAGACGCATACTACCATGTTCCGGTTCACCGTCACCACCAGCAGTTTCTGAGGTTCGCCCTGTATATGGGGGGCTCCCTCTGCCATTTCCAGTACTGGGCTCTCCCCTTCGGGCTGGCGATGGCTCCTCGGATTTTCACGAAGCTGCTGGCAGAAGTGATGGCTCACTTCCGACGTCAGCAGATGTTGATTATTCCGTATCTGGACGATTTGCTGATTGTGGGGGACTCCAGGGTTCAGTGCCTCGACCGTCTGCAAATGGTTCAGTCTTCCCTGGGTCAGCTGAGATGGATTGTCGATCTGGAAAAGTCCAGGCTAGTTCCCGCCACGCGTCAGCTGTTTCTGGGGATGATTCTGGATTCACAGTCTCAGCTTTGCCTCCTTCCGGACGACAAGCAATTGCGTCTTCAGTCATAGCTTTCTGCAGTACGGGACTCTCCTCGAGTGACTTTCAGGAGGGCTATGTCTCTCTTGGGCTCCCTCACGTCCTGTATCCCAGCAGTTCCTTGGGCACAGTTGCACTCTCGGGCCCTTCAGTGGGAGGTTCTCCAGCATCAACTCAGGTTGGGGGCGGCCTTGGACGCAAAGATTGTTCTGTCCCCTCCGACTTTAGATTCTCTGGGGTGGTGGCTGGTCCCCGAGCACCTCTCCGTGGACGTCCCGTGGGGTTGTCCGGTCTCCGACGTGATTACCACGGATGCCAGTTCCTGGGGATGGGGGTCCACCTTCGGGACCTGTCCGTTCAGGGAGCCTGGGACTCACGCCTCTCCAGGATGTCCTCAAATATGCGGGAGCTCCAGGCAGTTTGGGAGGCAGTTTCTGCGTTCCTTCCCTTCAAGGGCGCCATCTAAGAGTTCTCTCTGACAACAGTGTGTCGGTGGCTTACTTGAACCGTCAGGGGGGCACCCGGTCTCAGGCACTCATGGGCGTTACGCGGGACATTTGTCAGCTGTTGGAAGCCTGTCACATTTCCCTCTCTGCCCTTCACATACAGGGGGTGGCAAATTCCAGGGCGGATTTTCTCAGCAGGGTGCAGCTCCGACAGGGGGAGTGGGCCCTGGATCCGGGGGTTTTCGCTCAGATTGTGGACAGGTGGGGCCTTCTGTAGATAGATTTATTTGCAACTCAGGAGAACAGGCAGGCAGGTTCTGTTCTCTGAATCCCAGAGACCGGCCCTTTGCTGTGGACTCTCTGCTGATCCCCCTGGTCCTCGGGCCTTCTGTATGCCTTCCCTCCCTTGGTAATGATTCCTGCAGTGCTTCGGAAGGTCAGGGAGGACAGGGCCAGGGTCATCATGATAGCGCCCTTCTGGTCCCGGAGAACTTGGTTCTTTTGGCTCAGTCGCCTGTCCGTGCAGGCTCCCTGGACTCTCCCCCTCTCCCAGTCTCTCCTGTCTCAGGGGCCGGTCCACCATCCGCAGGTCTCGGGTCTCCGGCTGACAGCGTGGAACTTGACCGATGGCTCCTGTCGCGTAGGGGATTCTCAGACGGCCTTGTTCGTACGCTGATGTCCAGTCGGAAGCCTGTTACCACCAACATTTATGGTAAAGTGTGGAAAAAATTTCTGTCCACTTCGGGAGCGAGTCCAGAGGGTGCGGCTCCTGTGCCGGCAATTTTAGAATTCCTCCAGAAGGGGTGGGTGATGGGTCTCTCTGTCAATACCCTGAAACTCCAAGTTACGGCCTTGGGGGCCCTGTACCATTGTCCCCTCGCTGTGTCTTCTTGGGTGACGAGGTTTATACAGTCCTGCAAGCGGGCCACTCCTGTTCCTTGTCCAAAGGTGCCTCCTTGGGATCTCAATTTAGTTCTGGATGCCTTAACCAATCCTCCCTTTGAGCCTTTATCTTCTTCTTCGCCTAAGGTCCTTACGCTGAAGGTAGTCCTGTTGGTGGCTTTGACGTCGGCCAGACGTATTAGTGACCTGCAGGCCTTGTCGGTGGTGGGGCCTTATACTCAGTTTTTGCTGGACAGGGTCATCCTCCGCCTGGACCCTTCCTATCTTCCCAAGGTGGCTACCAAGTTCCACAGGATGCAGGAGATTGTCCTCCCTTCCTTCTGTGATCATCCTGAAAATCAGAAGGAAGAGTTCTCCACACGTTAGATGTTAGGAGGGCGTTGCTTACCTACTTGGACAGGTCCGCGGCCTGGCGTCAGGCTCTATCCCTCTTTGTTTCCTTTCAGGGGGCCTCTAGGGGGAAGGCAGTGTCCAAGGGTACCCTTGCTAGGTGGTTGCGGGAAGCCATCGCTCTTGCTTATTCTTCTAGTCAGGTGCAGGTCCCGGTGGGACTTACTCATTCCACCAGGGCAGTGGCTGCATCCTGGGCGGAGAAGGCTGATGTCCCCTTAGAATTGATCTGTAGGGCTGCTACTTGGTCTTCTCCTTCTACTTTCTTCAAGCATTACAGGCTTGATCTTTCTTCCACTGATGAGGTGACCTTTGGTAGACGGGTTCTGCAAGCGGTGGTCCCTCCCTAATTTTCTTTTCTCTGAAATCTCTCAGGTGGTGCTGTCGTGGCGATGATGGAAAAATGACTTACCGGTAATGGGTTTTTCCGGAGCCACGACAGCACCACCGCATCCCTCCCTATTGCCTGTTAGTGTTGGTCACGTTTGGGGGGTGTGAATTGTTGATTTCTTTTGGTGGTGGTTGTGCACTAATGCTTGTTGTGTTCCCCTCTCTGGTCTCTGTAACCTAAACTGAGGTCCAGGAGACGTCCCGCCTTTTTTATCTCAGAGGTTTCCTGTCTTGCATGGGCGGTCCTCCCTCTCAGGTGGTGCTGTCGTGGCTCCGGAAAAAAACATTACCGGTAAGTAATTTAGATTTTTTTTTCACCATTATGCAGCAGCTTATTAAATGTAAACTGCTCCTCTCATATAAAATACATACAATACACTCACATCACATAACCTTATAAATAACACCACATTACATTCCACAGAACATAAATTATATTGCACATAGTCTAATGCCCGGTTACCTTACAGTACCGGCACACAATACAGAGTACACTGGTCAATGCCCGTCTCACAGGGCCTCGGTCACAGCCGGCACACCACTGTTTACGGCCACTGCCCGAATGCTAGGCCCTTCCTTGGCCCAGTGTCCCCTTGGGAGTCCAGTCCCTTCGCACAGGCTGCTAAATCTTCCCAGCGCTCTGGCTGCTCTGAACCAGGCCCTGACCTGGTTGTAGTCACCGGGCTCCAGGGCAAGTCAGGCCCCCAAGAACACCTCGGCACGTGTCGGCACGTGTCTCCAGGTCGCCAGCCGCTTCCAAGTCTGCCATCACCAGGCCAGACCTCCAGGCAAGCGGCTGCACCCACACGCCCTCGCAAGCCCCTCCAGGGTCAGCCCGACTTCCCAACGCCCGGTATTCTACCAACCCCTGTCGTTTGGCCTCACGGCTCCATTCCCACAAGGCCTGGTCTTCTCTCTCCCACAGAGGCTTCTGCTCTGCCTCCATTCACACACATGGACCTCACGGTCCCACATCATACACAGCCCTTTTCCTTCAGCCATCATCCACTTCCATAGTCCATCATGGACTCCTATGGACTTCAGCCCTTTAGGCCCAGACCACACACACCAGCACAGTCCGGCATGGACTTCAGCCCTCTAGGCCCAGACCAGGTTGTGAGCCACCTGAGTTTCAGAGCAGTCAAAGCATCCCCCAAGGTCTCCTCACCTCTTCTCTGCCCATGATGCCCAGCTGCCTCCAAGCCCCCACCAACACAGGCAGAGATCCCAGATGGGCTGCATCATCACAATATATATAATATATACTAGATGGTGGCCCGATTCTAACGCATCCGGTATTCTAGAATATGTGTGTAGTTGACATAGGCGGCCGTCACACGCTTCAATCTTGTGAGCGATATTGTTAGCGATCACATGCACGCGCGATCGCTAACAATATCGTTCACATCGTTGGTGAGCTGTCACACAGACAGACTCACCAGCGATGTGGACCAGCGAGATCGCTGGTAACCATGGTACACATCGGGTTACTAGGCGCTGCGCGGCGCTTAGTAACCCGAAGTTTACCATAGATACCCTCTCCCAGCATAGGCTCTGCCGCTGAGAGATCGTTCATCGTGGTGTCACACACCATGATGATGCAGATTGATCAAGCGATTATCGCTTGATTTGAGCTCCGGCTCACAAACCGGCGATCAAACAATCAAGCGATTTTACATTGTAAAATCGCTTAATTACACGCAGCGATGCACAAACGATATCGCTTAAGCGATCAAAAAGCAGATCGCTTAAGCGATATCGTTCAAGAAATTGATGCGTGTGACGGCCTCCATACTGTGACTTGTTCAGTCAAAGTGAGTGAACTAATGTATATATTATATAGCAGCGCTATGGTATATGGTGGTACATTACAGTACATGTATAGCAGCACTATGGTATATGGCGGTACATTACAGTACATGTATAGCAGTGCTATGGTATATGGTGGTACATTACTGTACAGGTATAGCAGCGCTATGGTATATGGCAGTACATTACAGCACATGTATAGCAGCGCTATGGTATATGGCGGTACATTACAGCACATGTATAGCAGCACTGTAGTATATGGCAGTACATTACAGCACATGTATACCAGCACTATAGTATATAGTGGTACATTACAGTACATGTATAGCAGCGCTATGGTATATGGCAGTGCATTACAGTACATGTATAGCAGCACTATAGTATATGGCGGTACATTACAGTACATGTATAGCAGTGCAATGGTACATGGCGGTACATTATAGTACATGTATAGCAGTACTATGGTATATGGCGATACTCCGCTCCCCGTGGCCCCCTGCTTCTCCTAGCCCCCGGTCCTCCACAGTAAAAGTAAAAATAAAAAAATCCTCAGTGAGGATACTCACCTGTCCGCCGGCTCTCTCCACCTCCGTCTTCTAGGTCCTACAGGCCTTTAGAACCTGTCGTTGCCTGGGAAACCGATCAGCTGTGGGGGGGAGAGGGGACAGGATTGTGTCGGGGGGCAGGATGGAGCGAGCGGGGCAGGATGGAGCTGGGAGGGGGGGCAGGATGGAGGCGGGGGGGCAGGATGGAGGGGGAGGGGCAGGATGGAGGGGGAGGGGCAGGATGAGCGGGTGCAGATGAAGGCAAGGGAGCAAGAACAGCAGGGGGCAGGATGGAGCGAGTGGGGCAGGATGGAGCGAGCGGGGCAGGATGGAGCCGGAGGAGCAGGATGGTGGCAAGATGGAGCCAGGGTAGCAGGATGGAGCCGGAGGTGCAGGATGGTGGCGAGTGGGACAGGATGGAGCAGGCGGGGCAGGATGGAGCCAGAGGGGCAGGATGGAGTCGGAGGGGCAGGATGGAGTCGGAGGGGCAGGATGGAGCCGGGGGAGCAAGAACAGCGGGGGGTAGGATGGAGCGAGCTGAGCAGGATGGAGACGGAGGGGGCAGGATGGAGCCGGAGGGGGCAGGATGGAGCTGGGGGGGGCAGGATGGAGCAAGTGGGGTAGGACGGAGGTGGAGGGGGGGCATGATGGAGGTGGGGGGCAAAACAGCAGGGGGCAGGATGGAGCAAGCAGGGTAGGATGGAGGGAGCGGGGCAGGATGGAGCCGGAGATGCAGGATGGTGGTGGGGTGGGGTCAGGATGTTGGGGGGGCAGGGCAAGATGGTGCGGGGGCTGAAGGAGCGAGTGGAGCAGGATGCAGCGAGCGGGACAGGATGGAGTCAAAGGGGCAGGATGGAGCCGGAGGAACAGGATGGAGCCGGAGGAGCAGGATGGAGCGAGTGAAGAAGGATGGTGGCGGGCGGAGCAGGATGGAGCCGGAGGGGCAGGATGGTGGCGAGCGGGCCAGGATGGTGGCGAGCGGGGCAGAATGGAGTGAGCGGGACAGGGTGGTGGGGGGGCAGGGCAGGATGGTAGGGGGGCGGGGTAGGATGGTGGTGGGCGGGGCTGGATGGAGCCGAAGGGGCTGGATGGAGCCGGCGGGGCAGGATGAAGCCGGAGGGGCAGGATGGAGCCGGAGGGGCAGGATGGAGTGAGCGAGGCAGGATGGAGCCGGAGGAGCAGGATGGTGGCGGGGGGGCAGGATGGAGCCGGAGGGGCAGGATGGTGGCGAGCGGGGCAGAATGGAGTGAGCGGGACAGGATGGAGGCGGGGGAGCAAGAACAGCGAGGGGCAGGATGGAGCCGGAGGGGCAGGATGGAGCCGGAGGGGCAGGATGGTGGCGAGCGGAGCAGAATGGAGTAAGCGGGACAGGATGGTGGGGGGGTGGGGCAGGATGGTAGGGGGGCGAGGTAGGATGGTGGAGGGCGGGGCAGGATGGAGCCAGAGGGCAAGATGGTGGCGAGCGGGGCAGAATGGAGTAAGCGGGACAGGATGGTGGGGGGCCGGGGCAGGATGGTAGGGGGGCGAGGTAGGATGGTGGCGGGCGGGGCAGGATGGAGCCGGAGGGGCAGGATGGAGCCGGAGGGACAGGATGGCACCGGAGGGGCAAGATGGTGGCGAGCGGGGCAGAATGGAGTGAGCGGGACAGGATGGTGGGGGGGCGGGACAGGATGGTGGCGGGCGGGGTAGGATGGTGGCGGGCGGGGCAGGATGGGGGCGAGCGGGGCAGAATGGAGTGAGCAGGACAGGATGGTGGGGGGGCGGGGCAGGATGGTAGGGGGGCGGGGTAGGATGGAGCCGACGGGGCTGGACGGAGCCGGCGGGGCTGGATGGACCCGGAGGGGCAGGATGGAGCCAGAGGGGCAGGATGGAGCCGGAGGGGCAGGATGGAGTGAGCGGGGCAGGATGGAGTGAGCGGGGCAGGATGGAGCCGGGAGGGCAGGATGGTGGTGGGGGGCAGGATGGTGGCGGGGGGGCAGGATGGTGGGAGCGGGGCAGGATGCAGCGAGTCGGACAGGATGGAGTCAAAGGGGCAGGATGGAGCCGGAGGAGCAGGATGAAGCCGGAGGAGCAGGATGGAGCGAGCGGGGCAGGATGGAGTGAGCGGGGCAGGATGGAGGCGGGGGAGCAAGAACAGCGGGGGGCAGGATGGAGTGAGCGAGGCAGGATGGAGCCAGAGGAGCAGGATGGTGGTGGGTGGGGGGGCGGGGCAGGATGGTGGGGGGCCGGGATAGGATGGAGCCGGAGGGGCAGGATGGAGCCGGTGGGGCACGATGGGCAGGATGGAGCTGGCAGGGCAGGATGGTGGTGGGGGGGCAGGATGGAGTTGGTGGGCAGGATGGTGGTGGGGGGGCAGGATGGAGTTGGTGGGGCAGGATGGTGGTGGGGGTGCAGGATAGAGCCGGCGGGGCAGGAAGGATGCGGGGGGTAGGATGGAGCCGGCGGGGGGGAATCAGGATGGAGCCAGTGGGGAGGATCAGGATGGAGCCGGTGGGGGGATCAGGATGGAGTCGGCGGGGGGATCAGGATGGAGCCGGTGGGGCAGGATGGAGCCGGCGGGGCAGGATGGTGACGAGCAGGGCAAGATAGAGCCGGCGGGGCAGGATGGTGGTGAGGGGTGGCAGGATGGTGGTGGGGGTGCAGGATGGTGGTGGGGGTGCAGGATGGAGCCGGTGGGGCAGGATGGATGTGGGGGGGCAGGATGGATGCGGGGGGGCAGGATGGTGGCGGAGGGCCAGGGGGGCAGGAAGAGCGGGGCAGGAGGAGCGGGGGAACTGTATACAGAGCCGCCACTGCGGCCACAAGAAGTATGGGGAGCGGGGGCAGGAGGAGCGGGGGGGGCTGTATACAGAGCCGCCGCTGTGGCCACAGGAAGTGCGGGGAGCGGGGGCAGGAGGAGCGGGGGGGGGCTGTATACAGAGCCATCGCTGCGGCCACAGAGGAAGTGCGGGTAGCGGGGGCAGGAGAAGCGGGGGGGCTGTATGCAGAGCCGCCGCGGGGGCAGGAGGAGCGGGGGGGGCTGTATACAGAGCCGCCGCTGCGGCCACAGGAAGTGCGGGGAGTTGAATACTTTTTGGGGGGTGTTGAATACTTTTTTGGGGGGTTGAATACTTTTTGGGGGGTGTTCAATACTTTTTGGGGGTGTTGAATACTTTTTGGGGGGGTTGAATACTTTTTGAGGGGTGTTGAATACTTTTTGGGGGGGTTGAATACTTTTGGGGGGTGTTCAATACTTTTTGGGGGGTGTTCAATACTTTTTGGGGAGTGTTCAATAATTTTTGGGTGGTGTTCAATACTTTTTGGGGGGTGTTCAATACTTTTTGGGGGGGTGTAAATACTTTTTTGGGGGGTATTAGATTCATTTTTTAATTTTAATTAGTTAATGTAATTAATATATTAATGTTATATATTTTTTTTTTTTTTTTTTTATGATTATGTTTTATTTTATTGTTTATTATTATATTATTTAGTTTTTTTTTTAAATTATTTTTATTATTCTTAAATTTAAAAAACCGCACTTGCCGCACCTGCCGCAAGTCCCCCTATACTTTGTATGGGGATTACCGCAACCGTTACACTTGCGGCGCGGTTGCGGTAATCCCCATACAAAGTATAGGGGGACTTGCGGCAGGTGCGGCAAGTGCGGTTTTGCACTTGCGACAACTGCGGCCGCGCGGCCGCACCTGGCGCAAGTGCAAAACCGCACTTGCCGCAAGTCCCCCTATACTTAGTTAATGTAATTAATATATTAATTTTATATATATTTTTTTTTTTTATTATTATTATGTTTTATTTTATTGTTTATTATTTATATTATTTATTTATTTTTTTTTTTGTATTTTTATTATTATTAAATTTAAAAAACCGCACTTGCCGCACCTGCCGCAAGTCCCCCTATACTTTCTATGGGGATTACCGCAACCGCGCCGCAACCGTTACACTTGCGGCGCGGTTGCGGTAATCCCCATAGAAAGTATAGGGGACTTGCGGCAGGTGCGGCGGCTGAGGTAGCGACTCGCAATGGCCTCGCGGCCATTGCTCGCGCTACACAGCGACTCGCAATGGATCCCCATAGAAAGTATAGGGGGACTTGCGGCAGGTGCGGCGGCTGAGGTAGCGACTCGCAATGGCCTCGCGGCCATTGCTCGCGCTACCTCAGCGGTAAATCGCTAAGTTTGTGGCCGAGCCTCTAGTTCTATTTTCGGACAGCGACTCGCAATGGCCGCTTCGCGGCCATTGCTCGCGCGGTGTGACGTCACATAGTGACAAAGCCACGGCGTTTTCGGGTCCGACACGATTTTGCCTACGGCAATTATAGAGTAGATTAAATGAGATTAATTATAATTGTTATGGTGGGTGTACACGTTTCAATATCGTTGCGATATCGCAATTCAATGGCACGGGAGCGCGCATTTAGTGCTCGTTTCTCCCGCATCGCATCGGAGGTTTAGACGTTGCGATTTCTGAATCCAACGTCCGTGCGATGTCTACGCCCTCCAACCCAGGAACGACCATTTAACATGGGAGTGAATGGGTGACGTTGAACTTCACATCGTAGTTGGGCTGTCACACAGCACGATCGGCTCCAATCTCCCTTCAATATCGGGGCATTGAACAGCACGCTCATTCAATCCCCGATATCGCATTGACATCGTTCCTGCATCGTATTGGACGTTCACACCATACAACGCAGGAACGATATCGGGTCCAACGATCGAACCACGTGACTTTTCATTGAAATTGGACTCCGATATCGCAACGTGTAAACCCGCCATTAGAATGATGCAGGTTATTCATGCAATTGTCCTATTTCAATTATGAGGTTAAAGTCACGATTACCTCTGCTTTACACACTATCACCTGAAATTGGTTTGTAATTAATTGCTCCTCCTCTCCTCCTTCCTCTTCCTTTGGTTAGAGGGAAAGTCATTTCTTTTAAAAGTGTGGGGTTGCACACATCACTTTAATTCTACGAGAAAGGACGTGAGAGATGTTGGAAATGCTTCAGATTGTCTAAACACAATCTGACGTGTACCACCTTCTTATCATGAACAAATAAAACACTTTTTGGATTTTACAATTTTCTTTGAATTGTGCCATCATTTCCAATGAAAATTTCTTACACGTGGGTTGTTGGCAGCAGTGGAAAGTCAGTAAGTACCCATCTTAATTGATTGGCTTGAGGCTACCTAATTCCCATCTGCAATGTGGTGAGCTTTTTTCCCCCTTTTTTCTTTCCTACTGTCATGTCTGGTGGTTCTATATCCAAGCAGGCGCATTGCAGTTCTTATGGCCACTTTAGGCTGGCTTCACATTGCGGCGTGATCTGGTCCGGGGCTGTCAGGGGTGCATGCAACGTTTTTGGATCCGGCAGAAAAATCCCACTTCCCCAGGATTCATCCGGCGAGATGGCAGCCCGATGGCAGATAACTGACATCCGGCTCCATCCGGGACCATAGTATCCTTTGGGGCCAAAATCCGGTCGGGGCTGTCACCCCTGACAGCCCCGGACCGGATCACGCCGCTATGTGAAGCCAGCCTTACACACACCAACTTATCTGTCCAACTTCTGAACAACTTAGGCCGGCTTCAGACTGCGTTTGAGATCCGATCCGTACCTGTCCGCTTGAAGCAGACAGCCGCGGACCAGATCAGCACACAGGACTGGGGGGGCTATTATGCCCTCCGATCCTGTGTGCAGCCGCATGCAGCCGCAGCCGCTGACAGGTGAGGACCGCGGCGCCCGCGGTCCTCACCTATCAGCAGCAGTAACTGCGTGCAGCTGCACACAGGATCGGAGGACATAAAAGCCCCCCCAGTCCTGTGTGCTTCAAGCGGACAGCTACGGATCGGATCTCAAACGCAGTCTGAAGCCTGCCTTACTGGTTGCAGTGAAATCATGGACACATTGTTCCATTTGTACACAGCCACAAAATGGAGCAATGTGTCCATGATTTCACTGCAACCAGTAAGTTGTTCAGAAGTTGGACAGATAAGTTGTTGTGTGTAAAGTGTGCTCCGCCACTCCATTAGGTCACCTCTTGCCCCTTACTGGCCATGAGGGGTGGAGCGTCTCCTCTGGAGGACAGAGCTAGTGCAGTTGCTCACTTTGGCTGTGTATTGCGCTCTGGCAGATTTATTTCTGGTGTTGCTGGGGGTCAGGACTGGTATTATATGGCCAGTGTGCACGGACTGGTACTATATGTGCAATGTGCTCGGACTGGTTCTATATGGCCAGTGTGCATGGACTGGGACTATATTGCTGGTGTGCAGGGACTTGTAATTAATGGTCAGTGAGCGCGGACTGGTACTATTTGGCCAGTGTGCGTGGACTGGTACTATATGGCCAGTGTGCGTGGACTGGTACTATATGGCCAGTGTGCATGGACTGGTACTATATGGCCAGTGTGTAGACTGATACTATATGGCCAGTGTATGCGGACTGTTACTACCGTATATGGACACAGTACGTGAACTGGTAGTATATGGCCAGTATGAGCTGCTAAGGCTAGGTTCACAATACACTTGTGCTGTCCGTTACAACGGAAACGTTAATGAATTCCATTGTAACGGACATAAAAAGTGAAATTTTGAGTCATTGTATAGTGTATTTGTTTTTGATACTTCAAAAACGTATGCACTACATGAGATAGATATACGAAAAGGATAGGTAGAAAGATTGATAGATGAATAGGATAGAAAGAGATAGGAAAGAGAGAAATATAGATGGTAGAATAGCATTCCCAGTGTCCCTGCTCTGTCTCCCCTCTCTGTCAGCTGCTTCTTGCTGCTCCCTGGCCGATGGGTGAATATTCATGAGCACTAGATGGCGGGACGATTCTAAAGAATCGGGTAGTCTAGAATCCATATATAGTTTATTTACTAATAGGGGAGTGAGGTGAAATGAATTGTGTGTATACAGGTGGCTCAGTGGTTAGCAGTGAGTGCGGTGGCTCAGTGGTTAGCAGTGAGTGCGGTGGCTCAGTGGTTAGCAGTGAGTGCGGTGGCTCAGTGGTTAGCAGTGAGTGCGGTGGCTCAGTGGTTAGCAGTGAGTGCGGTGGCTCAGTGTTTAGCAGTGAGTGCGGTGGCTCAGTGGTCAGAGCAGCGCCGTGGGCAGAGTGGTCAGCACACACATACATGAGCACACACACACACACTTCGCTATAGTTACCACCGACCATGCGTCTTCCCCGCCGCCTGGATCCTGAGTCGACATGTCGGACGACTGGATCCAATATGGCGTCCGGGAAGTTTGGCGAGAGTTCTTGGACGCTATATTGGATCCAGTAGTTGGGGGGCGGCGACATGTCGACTGAGGATCCAGGCGGCGGACGCAGGGCCGGTGGTAAGTATAGCGGAGTGTGTGCGTGTGTGTGTGTGTGTACAAAGTGAGGGAAGTGCGGACAAAGTGACGGAAGTGACTACATACACACATATATACACATACTGTACATTGTATATGGAGGGGTGAGGACAGGGGAGGCTGGAGGGCAGAGGAGGGGTGAGGACTGGGGCGGCTGGAGGGCAGAGACTGGGGCTAAGAGGCTGGAGGGCAGAGGACTGGGGCTAAGAGGCTGGAGGGCAGAGGACTGGGGCTAAGAGGCTGGAGGGCAGAGGACTGGGGCTAAGAGGCTGGAGGGCAGAGGACTGGGGCTAAGAGGCTGGAGGGCAGAGGACTGGGGCTAAGAGGCTGGAGGGCAGAGGACTGGGGCTAAGAGGCTGGAGGGCAGAGGACTGGGGCTAAGAGGCTGGAGGGCAGAGGGCTGGGGCTAAGAGGCTGGAGGGCAGAGGACTGGGGCTAAGAGGCTGGAGGGCAGAGGACTGGGGCTTAGAGGCTGGAGGGCAGAGGACTGGGGCTAAGAGGCTGGAGGGCAGAGGAGTGGGGCTAAGAGGCTGGAGGGCAGAGGAGTGGGGCTAAGAGGCTGGAGGGCAGAGGAGTGGGGCTAAGAGGCTGGAAGGCAGAGGAGTGGGGCTAAGAGGCTGGAGGGCAGAGGAGTGGGGTAAGAGGCTGGAGGGCAGAGGAGTGGGGCTAAGAGGCTGGAGGGCAGAGGAATGGGGCTAAGAGGCTGGAGGGCAGAGGAGTGGGGCTAAGAGGCTGGAGGGCAGAGGAGTGGGGCTAAGAGGCTGGAGGGCAGAGGAGTGGGGCTAAGAGGCTGGAGGGCAGAGGAGTGGGGCTAAGAGGCTGGAGGGCAGAGGAGTGGGGCTAAGAGGCTGGAGGGCAGAGGAGTGGGGCTAAGAGGCTGGAGGGCAGAGGAGTGGGGCTAAGATGCTGGAGGGCAGAGGACTGGGGCTAAGAGGCTGGAGGGCAGAGGACTGGGGCTAAGAGGCTGGAGGGCAGAGGGCTGGGGCTAAGAGGCTGGAGGGCAGAGGACTGGGGCTAAGAGGCTGGAGGGCAGAGGACTGGGGCTAAGAGGCTGGAGGGCAGAGGACTGGGGCTTAGAGGCTGGAGGGCAGAGGACTGGGGCTAAGAGGCTGGAGGGCAGAGGACTGAGGCTAAGAGGCTGGAGGGCAGAGGAGTGGGGCTAAGAGGCTGGAGGGCAGAGGAGTGGGGATAAGAGGCTGGAGGGCAGAGGAGTGGGGCTAAGAGGCTGGAGGGCAGAGGAGTGAGGCTAAGAGGCTGGAAGGCAGAGGAGTGGGGCTAAGAGGCTGGAGGGCACAGGAGTGGGGCTAAGAGGCTGGAGGGCAGAGGAGTGGGGCTAAGAGGCTGGAGGGCAGAGGAGTGGGGCTAAGAGGCTGGAGGGCAGAGGAGTGGGGCTAAGAGGCTGGAGGGCAGAGGAGTGGGGCTAAGAGGCTGGAGGGCAGAGGACTGGGGCTAAGAGGCTGGAGGGCAGAGGACTGGGGCTAAGAGGCTGGAGGGCAGAGGACTGTGCGGGGGTGCATACTCACCGCGGCCGCCGCGCGTCTGCTGTAGGCGCGCGGCGGGCGTCTGGCAGCATGGGTACCCCCAGGGCGTGCGGGGCCCCCCCAGGTGGCGGGCAATGGGCCCCCCACTGCCCCCCCGGTATGTACACTACTGGCTGGAGGGCAGAGGCTGGAGGGGAGAGGCTGGAGGGCACACGGAACTTCCTAGATCGGAACGTTCCTGTGCCGATGCTTGTAGCCGGGCGGCGCCCGGCTACCCTGCACTGGATTACGTCACCACCCCAGTCCGGAGGCCATCACGGAAGTAACCTTCAGGTTTTCCGGAAGTGGCCTTCGGCTTTTATATTATAGATAATGAGCCGCACTGGAAGCAGCAGACAGAGCAGGGACACTGGCAATGCTTTTCTTGCATCTCTATATCTATAGTTTTTTTTAAACACATGATAACGCTGCTGACAGCGCTATGCTGTGCGTTGTAAAAAAAATGCATACTTTCAAATGCAAACACATTTTGGTATGCGCTTGGATGCATTCAGCAATGCATGTCTATGGCAGCATTAACGCAAGCGTTACATTGCGTTAATGCTGATTTTAAGCACAGCCGACGGGAAGCAAAGCATGAACTAGATGTGGACCCAGCCCAAGGCTAGGGCCACATTTGTGTTGGCTTTTTCTTATGACGGATCCGGCATAGAGCAGCATTATCAAAGCGTTACTGTAGTGTATCGCTGTGTTACCGCTGCCATAGAGTAAAATGGGTGACGAAATCTGAAGCGCATGTAGAAGTGGGCACAAAAGTGCCTGCTTTTGCAATGTTGCGCTATATTGTAGCGGACAGCTGAATGCCGCTTGTTGCGTTCAGCTGTCCGCTACAAAATTACACGAGATTTCAAACACAGGCACTCTTGTGCTCACTTTTGCATGTGCTTCGGATTCCGTCACCCATATTACTCTATAGGTACCTTTACATACCGCAACCGCGGCTAGGAATCCTGACGGCGATATGTCACCCTGGAACAATTGCCGTCAAATTGCCTCCCCGCTGCGGCATGTAATTGGGAAATTTTGCGGCGATAAATCGCCTGTCGCCTGATTCCTGAGCACTGCTCTGAAATCAGGTAACAGGCGATAGGCGATTTATCGCCGCAAAATTTCCCAATTACATGCCGCAACGGGGAGGCAATTTGACGGCGATTGTTCCAGGGCGACATGTCGCTGTTAGGATTCCCAGCCACGGTTGCGGCGTGTAGAGATACCTTATGGCAGCAGTAACACGGCGATACACTACAGTAACGCTTTGATAATGCTGCTCTATGCCGGATCCGTCATAACAAAAAGCCAACGCAAATGTGGCCCTAGCCTAAAGGTACCGTTACACGGTACGAGATCGTGAACGATATCGCTCAAACTTTATGGGTTTGGAGTCATTCAAACGACATCGTTACTTCTTCGTTGCGTGTGACACCGAGGTCCAATTACGATAAATCGTTGGATCGTTGATCGCAGATTTGAGAACATGTTCTCAAATCAGATGATCCACTATCAGCCAACCTGCTGCATCGTTGTGTGTGACACCGCGATAATGATGTCGTTAACGACTTCCCCTATTCACAACAGTGAACAAGTATCGTTCGCTAGGTTGTGCGAACGATACCTGCTCGCTGGATCGTTGGTGCGTCGTGCACGATATCTAGACGTCTGACATCTCACCAACGTCTCTAAACGATGTCCTAATGACCGCGTGTCCATGAGATTGTTGGTGATATCCTTTCAACAGTGAAGCATGTAACGGTACCTTAAGGCTGCCTTCACATCACGATTTTGGGCTGTCCGTGGGGATCCTTGCTTTTGCAGGATTCCCCGGACAGCCTCGGATCTACACGGATCCCTGCAATCGGATGGAAAATAGCCATCCATATCCGTGTCTATGCAGGATCCGTGTGGATCCTGTGGTCCTTGTCTCTCCCTGGATCTTCCCTGCCTCTCCCTCCTCTATCTCCTCTCCCCCTGTTCGTCTATCCTGTCCCCTATCCTGTCCCCTGTCCTGTGCCCTATGCTGTCCCCTCCTCTTTCCTCCAGTATGTTAAAAAAAAAAAAAAAAAAAATCTCCTCCCAGAGGATACTTCACCTTTCCGGCGGCTCCAGTGTCCATCTGGGTGTAGGACCTCTCGGTGACGTCACAAGAGGTCCATCACCCAGTACAGTCGGTCGCATCACCGGAGCCGCCGGAAAGGTGAAGTATCCTCCGGCAGGAGATTTTTTTTTTTAACATACTGGAGGAAAGAGGAGGGGACAGGATAGGTGAGCAAGGGGAGAGGAGGTGGAGGAGGGAGAGACAGGGAAGATGCAGGGAGAGAGGGTTATGTACCAGGCACTGCTTCTGGGCATGCTCAGTACATAACCACGGAGCCGACATTGGATCCGATGTAGACATGGATCCGATGTCCATAGGCTCCCATTGTATCTTCCTACGGACCATCACGGATCCGTGGTGTCCGACATTAGTCACGGACACCAAAATCGCAGCAGGCTTCGATTTTGGCTCCGTGACTAACTCGGAAAGCTACGGATTGTGCTTAAATCGGATGGCAATAGAGACACATCTAAGCACATCCAAGCCCCATAGGGATACATGGATGGCACAATTGCATCCGAGTGTATCCGATTTGACACGGATACACTCAGATGCCCAAAAATCATGATGTGAAGGCAGCCTATGGGTATGTGCACATCAGTCGTTTTGTGGGCTGTTTTTTAGCGTTTTCCGTCGGCGTTTTCCGCTGAGTTTTATGTTAATTTATGTTAATCCTAACCACCGGTTGGATTAACATGCTAGTCAATGGAGTTTAGAAAACGCTGTGTACATTAGAACAGTTTTTTTTGTCTCCTTTCCAGTTTCTCCACCGGTTTTCAAAGATAGAGCAAGTGACTTCTTTTGAACGTTTTTCCAGCGGATCTAGCTTACAAGTGCACCAAAAACCAGTCTGGAAAACGCTAAGAAAAACCGCCAGAAAACCGCCGAGAAAACGCTGTATAAACGCTAAAAAACCGATCGCAAAATGCTAGCAAAACGAGGGACACTGCTGAGCTCATAAAACTCAGTTTCTGCCATTCTCCACCGGTTTCCGGACGGTCTGCAAAGATGCAGAAACGTCAGATGTGCACATACCCTAACTCTGACTAAGCGTGGACTGTGCAGCTTTGTATCATTCAATGGTTTCTCAAGCATCAGCCTGCTTTCATCTAATGGTCACCTGTGCCCTGCACCAGTCCCCCTCCTGGCCCAGCCCCACACAGCCCTGTCACTGCAGAACTCACACATTGCCAGGCATCAGCTGTGCCAGGTGAAGGGCACAAAAAAATGCCCCCATGGCAGAGTGATAGTCACCGACATTCTGCATATGGGAGCCCAGGAGTCATTGTCATTTCCATTGGTATCAGACTCGCCACCTCTCACGGGAGGCTAGACACATGCTGCATCTCCTGTGGGGACGGCGAGTCTCCATTAAGGCCCCGTTACACGCCACAACGTTGGCACGATATCGGCAACGATCTTGTTGGCGTGCGGTCGTTGCAGACATCGTTTTGACATCGTTGGTAAGATGTCACACGTCTAGATATCGTGGACGACTCACCAACGATGTTTTGAGCAGGTATCATACGCACAACCCAGCGAACCATACTTGCTCATTGCTGTGAATGGGCGAAGTCGTAAACGACATCGTAATCGCGGTGTCAAACACAACGCTATACCAGGTTAGCTGATCGTTGATCGTGTGATTTGAGAACATGTTCTAAAACCTGCGGTCAACGATCCAACAATTTATTGTTACAATTTTGCAAAGTCACACGCAACAAGGTCGTAACGAGGTCGCTGGAACGACTCCAAATCCGTGACGTTTAAGCGACATCGTTAACGATGTCGTGCCATGTAACGGAGCCTTTAGTAGCACTTTCAGAGGATGCCCTGTAAATGACGTCGGGATTCTGTCACATGATGTAGCCCCACCATCCAAAGGACAATCACAGGGAGAGAGAGAGGCATCAAACCCAACGCCGCTCTGTCAGTCATGGTAGCGAGTGCAGATCGCTGTTCTGGTACCGGCACCATACACTGTGGCGTCCTGGCCGGCATTTCCTGCTTAGCTCTGCAGCACTTCTCTTAGTCACCACAAGGGGGCAAAAGAGAAAGCGCTGCAGAAGAGGAAGTGGCCGGTGTCAGGGAGAGTCACATACGAGTGAGCTGGTGCGGGACCTGACGGGCAATCCGGTACGTGTGGGGGGCACACTGATCTTGGCTGGCATGTGGGGGAGTACACTGATCATGGCTGGCATGCAGGGGGAGCACACATCATGGCTGGCATGTGGGGAGCAGCTTTATCATGGCTGGCATGTGGGTAGCACACTCATTGCTGCCTGCATGTGGGGGCACACTTATGGCTGGCATGTGGGGGGCACACTTATCATGGCTGGGCATGTGGGGGGCACACTCGTTGCTGCCTGCATGTGGGGGCACACTTATGGCTGGCATGTAGGGGGCACACTTATCATGGCTGGGCATGTGGGGGGGCACACTTATGGCTGGCATGTGGGGGGGCACACTTATGGCTATCATGTGGGTAGCACACTCATCATGGCTGGCATGTGGGGGGCACACTTATCATGGCTGGCATGTGGGGAGCACACTTATGGCTGGCATGTGGGGGGGCACACTTATGGCTATCATGTGGGTAGCACACTCATCATGGCTGGCATGTGGGGGGCACACTCATCATGGCTGGCATGTGGGGGGCACACTCATCATGGCTGGCATGTGGGGGGCACACTTATCATGGCTGGCATGTGGGGAGCACACTTATGGCTGGCATGTGGGGGGGCACACTTATGGCTATCATGTGGGTAGCACACTCATCATGGCTGGCATGTGGGGGGCACACTCATCATGGCTGGCATGTGGGGGGCACACTCATCATGGCTGGCATGTGGGGGGCACACTCATCATGGCTGGCATGTGGGGGGCACACTCATCATGGCTGGCATGTGTGGGGGCACACTCATCATGGCTGGCATGTGGGGGGCACACTCATCATGGCTGGCATGTGGGGGGCACACTCATCATGGCTGGCATGTGGGGGGGCACACTTATGGCTATCATGTGGGTAGCACACTCATCATGGCTGGCATGTGGGTAGCACACTCATCATGGCTGGCATGTGGGGGGCACACTCATCATGGCTGGCATGTGGGGGGCACACTCATCATGGCTGGCATGTGGGGGGCACACTCATCATGGCTGGCATGTGGGGGGCACACTCATCATGGCTGGCATGTGGGGGGCACACTCATCATGGCTGGCATGTGGGGGGCACACTCATCATGGCTGGCATGTGGGGGGCACACTCATCATGGCTGGCATGTGGGGGGCACACTCATCATGGCTGGCATGTGGGGGCACACTCATCATGGCTGGCATGTGGGGGGCACACATCATGGCTGGCATGTGTGGGGGCACACTCATCATGGCTGGCATGTGGGGGGCACACTCATCATGGCTGGCATGTGGGGGGCACACTCATCATGGCTGGCATGTGGGGGGCACACTCATCATGGCTGGCATGTGGGGGGGGCACACTTATGGCTATCATGTGGGTAGCACACTCATCATGGCTGGCATGTGGGTAGCACACTCATCATGGCTGGCATGTGGGGGGCACACTCATCATGCTGGCATGTGGGGGGCACACTCTCATGGGTGCATGGGGGGGCACACTCTCATGGCTGGCATGTGGGGGGCACACTCATCATGGCTGGCATGTGGGGGGCACACTCATCATGGCTGGCATGTGGGGGGCACACTCATCATGGCTGGCATGTGGGGGGCACACTCATCATGGCTGGCATGTGGGGGGGCACACTCATCATGGCTGGCATGTGGGGGGCACACTCATCATGGCTGGCATGTGGGGGGCACACTCATCATGGCTGGCATGTGGGGGCACACTTATCATGGCTGGCATGTGGGGAGTAGACATCATGGCTGGCATGTGGGGGGCACACTCATCATGGCTGGCATGTGGGGGGCACACTTATCATGACTGGCATGTGGGGAGTAGACATCATGGCTGGCATGTGGGGGGCACACGTATCATGGCTGGGCATATTGGCATTGTTTATGTTCTGCACTGTGTCCAGCTGGGGTTTGCCATCATGCCAGCCTTTATGCAGTTTAAATCCTTCTTGCTGATGCCACATTTCCTGTTTTTTTTTCTTTTTTTTTGTTTGTAATATAATTTTTATTAATTTATATAGCTCTATTAACTCCATGGCGCCATAGGCTACGTTCACAGGCTTCTTGTTTGCTGCGTATATTGCAGTGTCGCGTTTTTGCCCGCACTTTGTGTAAAAAAGGGCCACTGCATTCACACACAGCGCTTTTTCGGCTGCGCTTTTCCAGAGCCCATTTTATAATGTGGACTATGGGAAAAACGCGCCGAAAAAGGCTCGAAGAATTGACATGGTCATTCTTTTTGCAGACGCACTTTGCAGTGAAAGCGCGTCCGCAAAAAGACGCCAAAATATGCAGTGTCTGAACGCATTTCAGCATAAACTGTGAGCCCAGCCTTACATACATTTGCAACACTCTCCCCATCGAGGCTCGCAAACTAAATATAATAATAATCTTTATTAATATAGCGCCTACATGTTCCGCAGCGCTTTACAATTTAAAGGTTCATATACAAACAGTCATAAGTAACAGTTATCAGAAAATACAATAATTAAAGCAAGATAATGACAACCCTGCTCATAAGAGCTTACAATCCACAATGAGGTGGGGGTGATACAAAATACAGGGGCTTATTTATAATGATGGTGCACCTAATTTAAGGAAGTGGGGAGTAGAGAAGAGCTGCATGAGTGGCCACCAGAAATTCTTTGTAAAGCTTTTGAGTCTGGTGGAGTGAATAGGCTATGTCTAAGTGACTTTGACTAGGGGGCATGATAGGCCGCCCTAAAAAGATGTGTTTTTAGGGAGCACCTGAAACTATGTAAGTTGTGGGTAGACCTAATTTCTTGGGGTAGAGCATTCCAGAGAATTGGTACAGCTCGGGATAAGTCTTGGAGTCAGGAGTGGGAGGTTTTGATTAATGCAGAAGTTGGTCTAAAGTCGCTTCCAGAGCATAAAGAACGGGTGGGGTGATAAACAGAGATGAGGGTAGAGAGGTAGGGAGGTGCTGCACTGTGAAGAGCTTTGTGGGTGAGAACAAGCAATTTGAATTGGATCCTACATTGTACGGGCAGCCAGTGCAATGAATGGCATAGAGTGGAATTATCCGAGTAACGGTTAGCCCAAAAGGTGACCCTGGCTGCCGCATTAAGGATGGACTGGAGATGGGAAAGCCTAGTTAGGGAGAGGCCAATTAATAGAGAGTTATTTACTACAATCAAGGCGGGAGTGGATCAGGGCCACAGTGAGGGTTTTAGTTGTTTCCATGGTGAGAAAGGAGTGGATTCTAGAGATGTTCTTCAGGTGAAAGCGTCAAGAGCGGGCGAGAGAGTGTATATAGGAGATGAAGGAAAGATCGGTGTCAAACATAGCACCCAGACAGCGAGCCCACTGCCTAGGCGTTATCGTGGTGCTGAACACTGAGAGGGAGATGTCATATTTAGGGAGGTTAGTAGAGGGTGGGAGCAGAAGTAGTTCAGTTTTGGAAAGGTTGAGTTTTAGGTAGAGAACGGACATGATATTGGAAACTGCGGTTAGACAGTCATTGGTGTCCTATAATATAGCGCGGTTAAGGTTAAGGGAAGAAGTGTATAGTTGTGTGTCATCAGCATAAAGATGGTATTTAAAGCAAAATTTGCTGATGGTCTGCCCAATCGGGGCTGTGTAGAGAGAGAAGAGAATAGGGCCAAGACTGAACCCTAAGGGACCCCAATAGTGAGAGGAAGAGAAGAAGTGGCACCAGCAAATGATACACTGAAAGAGCAGTCAGAAAGATAGGAAGAGAACCAGGAGAGAGTGGTGTCCTTTATGCCAATGGAGTGCAGCATAGCGAGTAAGAGATGGTGGTCAACAGTGTCAAAAGCTGCAGAGAGATCTAGAAAGATAAACAGAGAGTGATGATTGTTACGTTTTGCCATCAGAAGGTCATTAGTCACTTTGATGAGAGCAGTTTCTGTAGAATGTAGGGAATGGAAACCAGACTGGAACACATCTAGAACATAGTGAGTGGAAAGGTAGCAGGTGAGGCGGGAGTAGATCAGGCGCTCCAAAAGTTAAGAGATGAAGGGGAGATTGGATACTGGTCTGTAGTTATTTATGCAGGATGGGTAAAGAAAAGTTTTCTTCAATAATGGAGTAATGGCAGAGTGTTTGAAGGAGGAGAGGAAGATGCCAGAAGAGAGGGAGAGATTTTGGTTAGGTGAATGGTGACCACTGGAGAGAGACTGGAATGGATATGAGGGAGTGGGGTCAATGGTGCATGTAGTGGGGCGAGTGGAAGAAAGGAGCCTGGAGACTTCTTCTGTGACTGGGTCAAATGTGGAGAGTGAGCCAGAGGAGATGTTGGGGGAAATCGGAGTAGCAGCGCTTGGAGGCTGTGATCTGATTTCCTGATGGATGTTTTCTATTTTCTCTGTGAAGTAAGAAGCCAGATCATCAGTGCAGAGGTCAGTGATCGGGGCCTGCACTTTAGGAGTGAGGAGAGAGTGAAAGGTGTCAGAGGTTTTTTTTTTTTGGATTGTTGGATAGTAAGGAGATCAGTGTGGTGAAGTAGGTCTGTTTGGCGAGGTGAAGAGCAGAGTTATAGGTTTTTTGTATAACTTTATAGTGGATAAAGTTTTCTGGTATACAGGTTTTCCTCCATAGGCATTCAGCAGTTGTAGAGCATCGCTGGAAGAATCGAGTTTGTGATGTGATCCAGGGTTGTTTAACTCTGTGGAGGTTCTGAGGGTGAGGGGTGCTTCTTGGTCCAGGGAGCTTATGAGGGAGTCATTGTAGTGATTCACAGTCATATAAGTACAGGAGAAGGAGGAGATTGGAGACAGTGATGAGATAAGAGAGTCTGAGTGTTTGAGGGTTAATGTCTTGAAGATTTTTGAATGTGTGATAGGGGTGTGCTGGGGTGGGCGAGGATTTGTGAGTGAGAAGGAGAGAATGTTGTGGTCAGAGAGATGAAGAGGTGAGTTATCTAAGGAGGAGGTTGAGCAGAGCCAGGTAAAGACCAGGTCAAGGGTGTTACCATCTATGTGTATCTCAGAAGTTGAGAGTTGTGAGTGGCCGAGTGAGGTGGTTAGAGATAAGAGCTGGGGTGCAGATGGGGGGATCGGGCTGTTTATGGGGATATTGATGTCTCCCAGAATAAGGGTTTGTAATTCTGAGGACATAAAGTGTGGCAGCCATGCAGAAAAATGGTTGAGGAACTGGTTAGGTGACCCTGGGGGCGGTATATCACCGTTACTCTGATGGGGAGGGTATGGAATATCCTAATGGTATGGACCTCAAAAGAAGAAAATGAGAGTGATGGAACTGGGGGATGATCTGGAAAGTGTACTGTGGGGACAGGAGCTAGCCAACTCCACCACCATGTTTGTTCGCAGGTCTTGGGGAATGGGAGAAATGTAAACTGCCATGAGAAATAGCTGTGGGGAAGCAGTGCCTAAATCCTGGATCTAGGTTTCAGTGAGAAAGTAGTTGTGGATAAAAGGAAGCTTATTGCATGCAGAGCGTGGATTCCAGAGAGCACAATTAGGGTGTGTGCCCACATAGTGGTTTAGTGTCGGTTTAGCAGCGAAAACCGCCGGCGGTTTAGCATAGGTTTTATTTAAATTTATGTAAATCCTTAGCAGCTTTAGGACTTACAAGTAACCCTATGTAATTTAGAAAACGCTGTGCACACATAGTGGGTTTATGTGAGCGGATCTGCCAGAGGTTGGGCGGTTTCCCAGTGGTTTAGCAGCATACAGCATGTCAATTCTTCTCAGTGGTTTTTGAGCGTTTCCATGGACAAAATCCTCCATAGAAAACCGCTGGAAAAACCGACTGTCAAACGCTGTGCACACACTGAAAAAACCGCTGGGAAACCGCTGAGAAACCGCTGGAAAACCGCTGGTGACTTCTGAGCTCAGGAGTCTAGGCTCCTTGAATTTTCCAGTGGTTTACTGACGATTTGAACGTCACTAAACCACTATGTGGGCACACACCCTTAAGGTACCGTCACACAGGGACATATCGCCGGCGATATTGCCGGCGATCGCGGGAGCGCGCATCCCTGACAACATCGCCGGTGAGATGTCACACTGAGCAACTTACCGGCGATGTCGCCGGCTAGTTGCCGCGGCTATCGCTCGCTGGGTTGCCCAGCAACCCAGCAAGCGATCACTCGCAATGTTGGATATAGGCGGAATCGCCCGCAACATTGCAGGTGGCCGCGTTACACAGGGCGATCAGGCAGGATCGCCTGAGCAACATCGCCAGGTTTCCCAACATTGTTGGGAAACCTGGCGATGTGACTCAGGCGATTCATCGCCTGATTATCGCCCTGTCACACGAGGCAACTCGCCGGCGATGTCGCTGCAACCTGGACACGCCCCTCAGTTGCCGGCAACATCGCCGGCGATATGTCCCTGTGTGACGGTACCTTTAAGAGGAAGATGAACGTGTGCAAAATTAATGTTAATAAGATTAGTAGGGTTTCTGTGTGAGGTGGGGGAGGAGTTGAAGTTGGCAGCGGGTGGACTAGGATTTGGAGAGATATCACCTGACAGGAGCAGCAGCAAAGTGAGAAAAAGCAAATAGTATTTATAATTTGATTTGTGGCATGGTTTATGATGCAATACCCTGGAATATAATGGACCGAGATTATTCAGAAGGGTGAAGAGAGTATGGGAGCTGTACATAGTAGAGGGAAGGAGAGAGGGGCTGATGAGGATGAGTGGTGATGGAGGAGGGATGGGGTAGTGAAAGTGAATGACAAAAGCACATAGGAAAGCAGACAATGAAATAAGACATAGTTAAAAAAGAGTGTGGGTTACCTGCCTTGACTAACTGCCATTGGAGTAACTGCGTCCACTTAGCAACGGTGCAACGCGTGCTGCACCCCACATGCGTGCACCCCTAAGAATAACTCTAAATTGATAGGGATCACTATAGTATTAGGTGAGGTGGATTGTGGGAAGTCAGCTATAGGTAATTAACAGCTACTCCGCACACCAAGGGGTAAATGGCTGATCAAAGGTCCCCACTCAGATCTAAAGGCCGCTTTACACGTCGCAATATCGTTCCGATATTGCATACGATTTCACGGGAGCGCGCACGTTTTTGGCATTTGTCCAAAATCGCATAGGGGATGTTACACAGGAGATATCGGCAGGCAACGCAACTACGATGTCGTACACCCCTCTTGCACACACTGTCTGAGCAACTCAGGGAACGACAAATTAACATTGGAGTGAATTGGGGAAGGTTGTACTCCAAATCGTAGTTGCGCTGTCACACAGCACGATCCTGCCAGATCGTCAAGCCAATATTGCACGGTTGAAGAGCCTGCACAATTCAAAAACGATATTGTTTTTGCATTGTTCTTGCGTCGCATTGCTCATTTATACGACACAACGCACAAACGATAACAACTGCAACACCCGTACCACGTGACTTTTTATCGTAGTTGCGTTGCGATATCGTGACGTGTAAAGAGGCCTTACGATTAGTCAAGAACCAGCTACAGACTCACATCTTCCTCATGAGATGAGCTTTTACAATACAGGAAATAAACATTCATATTGGTGAATATTGATTACTGTGCAGACAGGTAAGGTGTAGCAGAGTTTACAGCAAATGCAGATGATATACCATGAGCTGCAGCAATAAGAGTAGGAAGTCAGTGCTGCTGATGTAGATATGACAACGAGTCTGTGTGTCAACCTGATGTAGCAATGGAAGTCTGTATGTTGCATTAAACATTCCATCAGTATGTCTTTTGAGTGTGGGAGGTAACCGGAGGGAAATCCACACAAACACGGGGAGAACATACAAACTCCTTGCAGATGTTTCCTCGGTGGGAATTGACCCCTGGATCCAGCGCTGTGACGGTACATGGGGTGAGAGGTTCCTATCATTTAATCAGACACTAATGTAAAATAGGGAAAGAAAATCCAGATGCGGAAAAATGTCAAAAGGATAAACATATACTACACTGGCAGTGTTCATGACCGGGCAGTATTATTGGTCAGTTCAGTACAATTACAACAATAAATAATGTATCAAGGTTTTTGTGCTATTTTGTACAATTTTAAAGCGTGAAAAAACAAACTTGTGTACATTTCCAGCAAGCTGTGCCTTGTGTCCTGTGCATTGTGCCCTGTGCATTGTGCCCTGTGCATTGTGCCCTGCGCCTTGTCCCTGCGCCTTGTGCCTGCCCTTGTGCCCTGCGCCTTGTGCCCTGCGCCTTGTGCCCTGCGCCTTGTGTCCTGTGCCTTGCGCCTTGTGCCCTGCGCCTTGTGTCCTGTGCCTTGTGCCCTGCGCCTTGTGCCTTGTGTCCTGTGCCCTGTGCCTTGTGCCCTGCGCCTTGTGCCTTGCGCCTTGTGCCCTGTGCCTTGTGCCCTGCGCCTTGTGCCCTGTGCCTTGTGCCCTGCGCCTTGTGCCCTGTGCCTTGTGCCCTGCGCCTTGTGCCCTGCGCCTTGTGCCCTTCGCCTTGTGCCTTGTGCCCTGTGCCTTGTGCCCTGTGCCTTGTGCCCTGCGCCTTGTGCCCTGTGCCTTGTGCCCTTCGCCTTGTGCCTTGTGCCTTGTTCCCGGTGTGTGGGCAGAATGGCTTTCCGCATGACTGCCTCACTGATCGCATTTTGGCACACACAGTATTTGTAAAAATGGCCGTTTGTAGCATTTATCATGTGGGTTGAACAATATTTTGTTCTGACACCTTGGACCTTTTGTGAATGAAGTGATACTGAATTTTATTTGTCTATTTTTTTACATTTATTTTAAAGGGGAGAAAATGGGTGATTAATATTTGTAAATCTTCTTTAAAGTGTACTGTAAAGCGCTGTGGAATATGTTGGCGCTATACAAATAAAGTTTTATTATTATTTATTAAAGTGCAGCATTTTTTGTTTCCTTATGGTCTTGAACCTGTGATCGTCTGATTGCTTCTTCTATATGCAGTAGTACAATTATATTGATGTAAATAGCGAAAGTGACGGTTGCCTGTGAAGCCTTGGAGTACCAACTTTGGGGCCTATAGACGATCCCCAAGTGTTCTGACAATCTGCAGAATGGGGGTAAGGGAATGTGCAATCTGCCAGACGGGGGCTGGGTACAGTGCAACCCTTGGACGGTGGGCATTACATGCCACAGGCATCAGAGGTAGCACTACATTCTTTACAGAACGGTATAAATACTCTTCTTGGCACTTTTGAGGAGTATTTTTAGCCAAGGGGGTGCGGATAATTTGTAGAAACTCAATGCCTAGCTACATTCCAAAGCAGATAATACTTCATTAAACACTTCCCCCAAGGATAGGTGATACATGTCTGACGGATGGGAGTTTGTCCCCTGTGACCGACTGCCAGCAATCTGACAATTTTCACCTATTATAAAGATAAGTGATATGCCATTAAGTAGCACATGTTTAACACACAGGCTACATTCACATGTTCAGTTTTTGGTCAGTTTTCACATCAGTTTTTGAAAGCGAAAAACAGGAGTGCATAAGAAATACATAAGTGGTGATATCTTTTTATTATACTTTTGCTCTGGTTGTTTCACTCCTGGGTTTGACTTGTAAATACTGATATAAAATACTGACCAAATAATCAATGTGTGCACGTGGCCTAATAGAAAGATGTTACCACTTCTGTATATTTCATCCACTCCTGGTTTTGGCTTTGAAAAACTGATGTGAAAATGTGACCAAAAGCTAAACATGTGAAGGTAGCCTTATGGCCACTTTACACGCAGCTACAGGTAACAGGTTTTCCACAGGTAACTTACTGGTTGCAGTGAAATCATGGAGACATGGTTCTATCTTGTTGCTGTGTACAAATGGAACTATGTCTCCATGATTTCACTGCAGCCAGTAAGTTACCTGTGGAAAACCTGTTACCTGTAGCTGCGTGTAAAGTGGCCATTAGAGGGTTGCCACTTGCCACTAATAAATATCCCACTTATGAATGTCCACAACGTGATTACTGAAATAAAAAAAAATAAAGTTTTCTTCCCATACTTACCAGCACCAATGCTTCACTGTTGGTGCTATGTCCCCTGATGATCTTTTGACATCAGTGACCACCAATGGCCTTCAGCTTTCCCAAATCCTCCAGAGTGCATGTCCTCTCTCCCTTTGAGTATCTCCCTGGGAGAACGGAGCATTATTACTAGCTACATCCAGACTGTCAACTCTGGTATTTGCCAGAGGGGCTGCTCCATGCTGTGGACCCCTCATACTGCTGATGCCCCTTAAACCCTTCAAGACCTAGGACTTATTGCTCACACGCTGTGCCCGCATCTTTACCTGCACATGTCGGCTGTTTTGATCAGCCAACATGTGCCTTTAACAGGCATGGGCTGTTAACCAGTTAAATCCAGCTATCAATCTCTTGACAGTGGAATTTAATATGCGTAGACGAGCGCATAATTCCCCGCTACATTTGCGGCCCCGTGACGTGATCACAGGGCTCTGATTGATTGTCATGACAGAGGTTAGCTGATGACCCCTATGCCTGTGATGATGAACTTGCTGTGAATGCTGGTGGTGAGACAGCATTTCTAGGAGATCATGATTTCAGCTGTACAAAGCAGTACCGAATGCACTGCTCTGTACAGCACAAGTGATTGGATGATAGCAGCTTTAAATCCCTTTAGAAGATTAGTAAAAACAATTAAAAAAGTTCAAATCGCCCCCTTTTCCCTATTGAAAATAAAGGTATTGAAAATAATAAGCATTTGGTATCGCTGCATTCAGAAATACCTGATCTATCAAAATATAACATAAAGTACCATATTTTTCGCTTTATAAGATGCACCTGATTATAGGACGCACCCCCAAATTTGGTGAAGGTAAAGAGAAAAAAAATACTTTTTAATGTTAAATGGGGTCCGTCTTATAATGCCAGTGTCCGTCTTACAAATCATATAGGGTATATATCTCTCATAGCCCCCTCATCCTGGTACATGGTCCCACATCCTGGGATATAGCCCCCATTTTAGAATTAGCCCTCTCAATCTGGATATGGCCCCCTCATACTGGATATAGACCCTTGTGCTGGCACACGTCCCCCAGTGATGGCACACATCCCCCATTGATGGCACACGTCCGTCCCCCAGTGATGGCACACGTCCGTCCCCCAGTGATGGCACACGTCCGTCCCCCAGTGATGGCACACGTCCGTCCCGTCCTCCTGTGCTGGATATGCTCACCCACCCCCCATGCTGTTGCCCATACTAAAATAAAACACTTTACTTACCTTCTCCAGCGCTGTGATCCATGTCTCCCTGCTTACCGCTGTGCTGCACTTCCTGATTCTCTGTAAAGCTGGTCATGTGATCGGTACAGCAGAGTGACATCATCTCTGCACTCACGATCACATGACCGGCTTTACAGAGAATCGAGAAGTGCAGCACAGCAGCAAGCAGGGAGACATGGATCACAGCGCTGGAGAAGGTAAGTAAAGTGTTTTTATTTTAGTATGGGCAGCAGCATGGGGGGATCTATATCCAGCACAGGGAGGCCGTGTGCCATCAAGAGGGGGTGCAGGCACATGTAATGTGCGCCTCTCCGCCAGTCCATCACCTTAGCGTGGTTTCAGCTTTGAGGTGATGGACAGCGGGTGCAATGCATATTACAGGAGGCTAATGCGGGAGCATGTGACCTCCTGCTGCCTCCTGCAGCCTGCACCATCCCGCCACAGTCCCCGAACACACTCCAGAGCTGCTCCAACCCTCTCCTACAGTATATAATCCGGGGGAACAAAAGTGTGTTTTATAATCTGAAAAATATGGTAATTACTCAGTAAACAGCGTAACGAAAAAAAATGAAAATGTAAAACACCATAATTAAATTTTGTCCGCCACAACATTGCAATAAAATGCAAGAAAAGGCGATCAGAGCATCATATCTACTCCAAAATGGTATTAATAAAAACGTCCGATGAGGGCACAAAAAATAAGTCATCACACAGCCCCAGATCCCAAAAATAAAAACTTTACGTTTCTAAGTAAAAGGCGCGCCAAAAGCAAACATTTTTTTTGACATTTCAGAATTTTTTCTCACTACTTCTATTGAAAGAAAACTATACATGTTTGGTATTTACATACTAGAACTGATCTGGAGAATCATACTGCCAGGTCAGTTTTACCATATAGTAAACATGGTAAATAAAAAAAACGCAAAAACTTTTGATGAAATGCACTTCTTTTGCAAATTCTCTGCATTTGGATTTTTTCCCTCATTTTCCAGTACATCAAATGGTACAATAAATGGTTTAATTCAAAAGTACAACTCGACTTGCAAAAAGAAGCCCTCACATAGCTATATTGATGGAAAAATAATTGTAAAAAATGTTATGGCTCTTGGTAGAAGGGGAGCAGAAACAAAAATGCAAAAATAGAAAATCGCAGGGTCATGAAGGGGTTAATGACCTCGCTAATCTGGTGCAAGAGATGGCAGCAAGGCCTGAACGCTTCTTCTCATCTGTGCCTTATGGCCTCCTCCATGTCTGCTGGTGTACTGGCCTGTCTCCTGTTATCCTCTCCATGCTCTGAACATTGTGTTGACAGGCAAAGCTACCCTTCTTGCCACAGCTCTTATTGATGTGCCATCCTGGATGAGCCGCACTGCCTGAGTAATTTCTGTGGGGTGTAGACAGCGCCCCATGCTACCTCTAGGGGTGAGAGCAATGACAAAATGCAAAAATGACCAAAACAACAAACAAAAATGATGGGAACAGAGAAATGGTCTGTGGTCCCCAATTGTAGAACTGCTCCTTTATAAGGATTGTCTTGGTAATTTCCTATCATTTCTACCTGTTGTCTGTTCCATTTGCACAACAGCACTAGAAATTGATTCACAATCAGTGTTGCTTCATGACTGGACATTGTGACTGATTTCACAGAAGTGTGAATGACTTGGAGTTACATCGCATTGTAAAGTGTTTCCTTTATTTTCTTGAGCAGTGTATAGACACAAGCTGCTATTTCTTAGACTGTGAGGCCTCGTGGACAGGGTCCCTGCCCCTCCTGTACCTGTACATCTTGATCGCCTAGATTTAGTGTACTTGTTCTTGTCTCCCTCATCCTCATGTAAAGCGCCATGGAACCTAATGGCGCTATATAAATAAATAATAATAATAATAATAATCTTTACCAGAAGCTCTATCAGACTCCTGCTGTCTGTTTATTACTGGAGGGGGAGGGGAAATCAGGGCTGCAGCATTTCATGGCTCAAAAACAAAACCAGTTTTTCGGGAAGTGCACAGAGCTGTGTGCAATATTCTGCCCTATATACTGTATATGCAACAATCTCAGCTCTGCTTTTATAATTATTCAAACCTTTGTTAGCAAAACTTGCAATTCATGTAGAGTAAATTTAAAGGGGAACTCCAGTGAGAGAAAACTTTTTAGTACAGTCCCTGCCCTGCTACATGATGAAGCAGAGCTGTACACTGTAGTTCTAGGATCTATAGATCTCTTATAAATCGATAAAATCATGCCTGCTCCTTAGCTCTGACCCCTTCCAAAAGGAACAGAGAATTTCAGCATGGCAGTGTTGTGGATTAATCTTTTAATAGTATTATACTCGCGTATAAGCCGAGTTTTTCAGCCCAAAAATTGGGCTGAAAAGTCCCCCCCTCGGCTTATACACGAGTCATATATATTGCGCCAAACCCCCATCGGTATACAGGCCCCCCCCCCCCTTGCTGCCGCAAACCTGTAAAGTAATACATCATTATACTTATCCCTGTCGTCGCCGCCGCCACCATCGCGCTCCTCCTGCTTCTTCCAGCTTCCTCCTCCGGTGGGCGCAGGCAATGACGTCATTGTCTGTGCGCCAGAGGAGGAAGCCGGATGAAGCCGGAGGAGCGCGATGGCGGCAGCGGCGAAGACAGGGATAAGTATAATGATGTATTACTTTACAGGTTTGCGGCAGCAAGGGGGGGCCCTGTATACCGGGGGCCTTGTATACTACCACTGGGGCTGGTGCTGTATACTACCACTGGGGCTGCTGCTGTATACTACCACTGGGGCTGCTGCTGTATACTACCACTGGGGCTGCTGCTGTATACTACCTATGTTGCTGCTGTATATACCACTGGGGCTGGTGCTGTATACTACCACTGGGGCTGCTGCTGTATATACCACTGGGGAGGCTGCTGTAATACTGCTGGGACCTGTATATACCACTGGGTCTGCTGCTGTATATACCACTGGGTCTGCTGCTGTATACTACCACTGGGGCTGCTGCTGTATACTACCACTGGGGCTGCTGCTGTATACTACCACTGGGGCTGATGCTGTATACTACCACTGGGGCTGATGCTGTATACTACCACTGGGGCTGCTGCTGTATACTACCACTGGGGCTGCTGCTGTATACTACCACTGGGGCTGCTGCTGTATACTACCTATGTTGCTGCTGTATATACCACTGGGGCTGGTGCTGTATACTACCACTGGGGCTGCTGCTGTATATACCACTGGGGAGGCTGCTGTAATACTGCTGGGACCTGTATATACCACTGGGTCTGCTGCTGTATATACCACTGGGGCTGCTGCTGTATATACCACTGGGGCTGCTGCTGTATACTACCACTGGGGCTGCGGCTGTATACTACCACTGGGGCTGCTGCTGTATACTACCACTGGGGCTGATGCTGTATACTACCACTGGGGCTGCTGCTGTATACTACCACTGGGGCTGCTGCTGTATACTACCACTGGGGCTGCTGCTGTATACTACCACTGGGGCTGGTGCTGTATACTACCACTGGGGCTGCTGCTGTATACTACCACTGGGGCTGCTGCTGTATATACCACTGGAGAGGCTGCTGTAATACTGCTGGGGCCTGTATATACCACTGGGGAGGCTGCTGTATATACCACTGGGGAGGCTGCTGTATATACCACTGGGGCTGCTGCTGTATATACCACTGGGGCTGCTGCTGTATATACCACTGGGGAGGCTGCTGTCACAATGCTGGGGTCTGTATATACCACTGGGGAGGCTGCTGTAACACTGCTGGGGCCTTTATATACCACTGGGGCGGCTGCTGTATATACCACTGGGGCTGCTGCTGTATATACCACTGGGGCTGCTGCTGTATAGACCACTGGGGAGGCTGCTGTAACACTGCTGGGGCCTGTATATACCACTGGGGAGGCTGCTGTATACCACACTGCTGGGGGCTGTATACCTGTGCTGGGGTCCACCCTCGGCTTATACACAAGTCAATAGGTTTTCCCAGGTTTTGGGGGCAAAAGTAGGGGGGTCGGCTTATACACGAGTATATACGGTAAATATAGACCAAGTACTGGCGTGAAAGTATGACACCAGACACACAAGAGGAGAGAAGGAATGGTGTCAAAGAGTTTTTTTGGATTGTTGGATAGTGAGGAGACCAGTGAGGAAACCAGGGTGGTGAATTAGGTCTGTTTGGCAAGGTGAAGGGCAGAGTTTTAAGTTCTTAGCATAAATTTATATTGAATGAAATTTTCTGGAGTGCAGGTTTTTCTCCATAGCACTCCTAGAGCATTGCTGGAGGAATCAAGTTTGTGATGTGAGCCATGGCTGTTTCACTCTGTGTTTGGAGGTTCTAAGGGTGAGTGGCGCTACTTGGTCCAGGGAGCTTCTGAGAGAGTCATTTAAGTGATTGACTGCCAGATCAGACAGGAGAATGAGGAGATTGGGGACAGTGATGAGTGTAGAGAGTCTGTGAATGTATGAGGGTTAATGGCCTGTAGATTTCTGAATGTGTGATAGGGCGGACTGTGCTGGGGTGGGCGAGGGTTTGTGAGCGTGAAGGAGAGGATGTTGTGGTCAGAGAGAGGAAGAGGTAAGTTATCTAAGGAGGAGGTTGAGCAGAGCCGGACAAAGATCATGTCAAGGATGTTACCATCCTTGTGTGTCTCTGAGGTTAAGAACTTTGAGAGGCCAAGAGATGTGGTTAGAGATAGGAGCTGGGATGCAGATGGGAAGATGGGGCTGTTTATGGGGATGTTGAAGTCTCCCAGAATAAGGGTTGGTAATTCTGAGGACATGAAATTCGGCAGCCACAGAGAGAAATGGTCGAGGAACTGGGTGTGTAACCAGTATCAATGTAAATTTACCACTAACATGAAGTACAGCATATTACAAAAAACGTTCTTAGAATAACCCACAATTTGCCCATAAATTTTCAGCAGGACTGAGATTAGGGCCTTGTGATGTCCACTCCAAAACATTGACTTTGTTATCCTTAAGTACTTTGTAACCAATTTTACAGTATGCTTCGGGTCATTGTCTATTTGGAAGACTCATTTCTGCCCAAGCTTTAACTTTCTGGTTGATGTCTTAAGATGTTCCTTCAGTATTGCCACATATTCTTCTTTCCTCATAATGCCTTCTATTTTGTGAGGTGCACCTGTCCCTCCTGCAGTAAAACAACCCCACAACATGATGCTGCCACCCCTGTGTTTCACAGTTGGGATGGGGTTCTTAGGCTTTCAAGCTTCTCCCTTTTCCCTTCAAACGTAAAAATGGTCATTATGGGAAACAGTTCAATTTTAGTTTAGTCTTTGTTCCTGTGTGCATTTGCAAATGTAAATCTGGCTCTTTTATGTTTCTTTTGGAGTAATGGCTTCCATCAGGCAAAGGGGTCTTCCAGTCCTTGTTGATATAGTACTTATATCATTGTGGATAATGACACAATCTTACCAGCTTCCGTCATCATCCTCACAAGGACTTTTGGTTTTGTTCTTGGGTTTATATGCATATTGTCGGACCAAAGCACGTTTATCTCTAGAGCACAGAACCCGTCTTCTTCCTGAGTGGTATGATGGCGTGCCATTTCCAACTTGTTTGTACTTGTATATAATTGTTTGTACATATAATTGTTTGTACATATGAACAAGACACATCAGGTATCTGGAAATTGCACCCAAGGATGAACCAGACTTGTGCAAGTCCACAATTCTCTTCCTAATATCTTGGCTGATTTCTTTAGACTTTCCCATAATGCTACAAAAAGAAGCAGTGTGAGAAGGAGGGGACCAAAAATGACCATGTTAGGGGCAGACTACTCAGTATACATTATAAAAAGAAGGAGAGAGTGAGAGTGCTAATGCCCAAGTAACTAAAAACACGTATTTGCTGTCCACACCAGTGTATATTGCAAAGAATAAGTTTTTTATTAGATGCAGTGGATACAATAAATAGACGTGTCCAGGGTAAAAATGACAAGGATTCAAGACATAGGGAGGGAGACAGGTGACAAGTGGGCAAGACAGGCAAGGACTGTATCAAAGGGTTCAGAGGGGCAGTAAAAGTGCAATGTGCTAAAGTGCTTAGAGCAGGGTAAAAGTACAGTTTACCTAAGTAGGTATAGCATAGCCCTGATCTAATTGCAATAAGGTGCACAATAATGACTTACCCATAAGCCCAGTAAAAGTTCCCTGCGTAGTCTGCCCACCGGTCCAGTAGCTACTGGACCGGTGGGCAGACTACGCAGGGAACTTTTACTGGGCTTATGGGTAAGTCATTATTGTGCACCTTATTGCAATTAGATCAGGGCTATGCTATACCTACTTAGGTAAACTGTACTTTTACCCTGCTCTAAGCACTTTAGCACATTGCACTTTTACTGCCCCTCTGAACCCTTTGATACAGTCCTTGCCTGTCTTGCCCACTTGTCACCTGTCTCCCTCCCTATGTCTTGAATCCTTGTCATTTTTACCCTGGACACGTCTATTTATTGTATCCACTGCATCTAATAAAAAACTTATTCTTTGCAATATACACTGGTGTGGACAGCAAATACGTGTTTTTAGTTACTTGGGCATTAGCACTCTCACTCTCTCCTTCTTTTTTTTTAAAAAGAAGCAGTGTGTTTCAGGTGTGCATTAAAACAAATCCGCAGGTATGCCTCTAACTCAGATGTTTCCAATGAACCTATCAGAAGCTTCCAAACACATGACCTCATCCTATAGGCTGTGCCAAATTGTTTAAAGGCAGAGTAATCTTAGTATATGTAAACTTTTGACTTTGCAGAAAGTAATACAAATGCCTTAAAGGGAATCTTTCAGGTCAAAAACCCATATATAACAGGTATCATTTTCTAATTCCTTTCTCTAAGCTCTCTCTATTTATGTATTTCTATTATTTATATGTCCCTCCTATTATCTGTAAACTTCAAAATAAAAGATTAATTCCATCTGTCAAGCACAGTGATTTCTCTGCTGCCCATTTCCCAAGCAATGAATATTCATGTATCACAACACAGACCTTCCTTTCTTTGATCTGTTATGCTGTGTGTGTAAGGGCCCTTTCACATCAGCGTTTTTTGAAATTTGCGGCAGATGCGGTGAAAAAACCGCATCTGCCGCAATTACCGCATACCGACTGCACTTGCGGCGCGGTTGCGGTAAACGCCATGCAAAGTATAGGCGTACTTGCGGCAGGTGCGGCAAGTGCGGTTTTGCACTTGCGGCAGGTGCGGCCGCGAAAAAAACCGCGGCTGACCGCAGTTTTTTTCGCAGCCGCACCTGCCGCAAGTGCAAAACCGCACTTGCCGCACCTGCCGCAAGTACGCCTATACTTTGCATGGCGTTTACCGCAACTGTGCCGCAAGTGCAGCCGGTATGCGGTAATTGCGGCAGATGCGGTTTTTTCACCGCATCTGCCGCAAATTTCAAAAAACGCTGATGTGAAAGGGCCCTAACTCATTGCAGAGCAAAAAGGATGGTGTAGGAGGTGTGTGATCTTCGCTGCAGCTTTTCATGTCATTGTGTGTATCTGAGGCATATGTGTAGTGTGAACAAACTGAAATATTTCTTTGTGACCATTTGCTCAGCAGATACACACATTACATGTCTGCAGGAAAACCAACGTTGTTATAATAGAAATGTTACAATAGCACATGGTGCAGCACAAAACACCTTACCCTTCCCAGCACAGAGGGGAGGGACAGAACACCAGCTTGGATAGGCGTGGATATTTGAATAACACTTATACAGCCAGACTAATCCTATGTGAAAATAATACAGAGGACTAATGCAGCAGCTCCCTGCAGGGTGTGAAGGTGCTTACAGCAAGGAAACTTCAAAAACATACAATAATGATTTTACATGTTTTTAAAAGGTCTTGCCAGACATTGTTCAGGGGTAATATTAGTATCATACTAAAAAATTACTTTACAGAGTCCCTTTAAAGGGAACTTGTCAGCTAGTTTATGCCTCCCCAGCTATCACTGTCTGTACCTGTAGCTTTATAATACCAGTCTAATCATCCCTATCTGAGCTCATAGTGTAATGTGAAAGGTGAAAAAAAAAGCATTTATACACTTACATTTCCTCATGTAATGAGGCAGTCAGTCCCCACCTTGAAGGACGGAGACTGTTTGGCAGGTTAAAAGTTAACATTTCAGCCTTATGTTACATGTTGGGAGACCTGATGTGATGTCATAACCAGGTGACTACAATAGAAGGAGCTAAGTCCCTATAATATGAGTTTGCTCGCTTAGCTCTGCCCACTATAGTCACATGATCGTTACATCACACAGGTTCTTTAGCCATGCAAGTTAATAGTAAGTTAACTATTATCCTGCCAGTGTGGCGCCCCACTGGTCAGTGCACCACAGTAGGGGTACTGCACCCAAAACAGAGTGTGCGGTATCCCAGTCATTGGAGGGGATAATGTCGAACTGAGGCTCTCATCCCAGCATCCCTACACTTAGACTAGGGGACCAATCAGCTAACCTGTTACCAGAGTAACTGGTCCCGGAAGGGAGGAGTGTTAGGGTAGAAGGAGCGGGAAACACACAGACAGATCTACTCTAGTCTGAGGAACGAAGCAAGTATCATGTCCTAGAGGGACACCACAGGGAGGGCGCCCGAAAAGGAGTGGTGACCCAGACGGAAAGGGGAGACCCAGTGCCAGACCGTCAGAGTAAACGATCTGGGGGAATCCCGGTCCACAACAGGGTACCAGCTCCGAGTCGCGGTGCAGGCGAGTCCAACCCTGAGCCGCCAATACTGGTGGGTCGCATTTCTGCTAAGCAGCCCCCGACCTCGTCCACAACGTACAGCTTCACCAGGTACCCTCAAACCGGGTTGAGCCCCTTTAGAAAATAGAAGGGTAACCTCATCACACATGACGGGCCTGGTAGGAAGTGGGTTTGTACAGGGCAGCGCACGGATAGAAAGGCGCAAGAAAGACACAGAGGACAGTGAACGTAGTACAAGGAACACTTGGAGAGCCTCAGAAAGACTTTGTACCTTCCGGTGACTACCCGGCCAGCTACCCGCAAAGACTGCGTGACTGTAAACTGAAGTGAATCGTGAACTGTTACCAGTAAAGTACCTGTACAGAGTCAGCAAGCTTCCAGTGTTTATTCTGCTTAACTTAAGAAGTAGCTGCTGCCACATCAACCAGCTCAGCAGCAGCACTGCCCCAGGGACCCCACTCCGCCTGCAGGGAGCGTTATCAACTGGCTGCAATACCACCATCCCCGGCGGACGGATAGCGACGCTGGTGAGATCACCAGAAACTGCAGGTGGCGTCACGAGACTTCTTTATTCTTTTATTTTTATTTTTCCAGTGACCCCCCGGGTTACGGGCCTGGGCACCGGCTACCGGGTTATCACCCCCAGCACTAACGCCCAGGTACCGGTTTCCAAAGACCCCTGGGAGGTCTCACCAGACAGTCTACCTCCTCCAAGGTGTAGACTGAAATGTAAGTGTATAAATGCTTTTTTTCACCTTTCACATTACACTATGATCTCAGACAGGGATGATTAGACTGGTATTATAAAGCTGCAGGTACAGACAGTGATAGCTGGGGAGGCATAAAACACCTGACAGTTTCCCTTTAAAACGTTCTCTCTCTTTCTCTACCTCTCTTATTATTCTGGCATTTGGCAAATACTGTATTTTTCGCTTTATAAGACACATTTTTGTTCCCCTAAATTTTGGGGGAAAGTGGGGGGGTGCGTCTTATAAAGCGAAACTAGTAGCTGTGCAGTAGAGGGGTCGGGGGAGATCCGGTGCGGTGTCTGGGGCTGTCGGGAGGCTGTAGCGGCAGCCCCTGGTCACGTGGGGCCGCTCATTATGCTCCTATAATATGCACTGCATCCTGCTGTCAATCTCCGGCAGCAGCGCATATGACAGGAGCGGTCCATAGCCCAGCATATATAGGCTGTGTGAATAGTCAGTACTTTCCATACTTTCATTGCGTGGAAAGCAGTGACTATCCAAACGATCTCATACTCACCTCTCTTAATATCGCTTCCTGCAGTCCGTGCTATCCCCGCTGTCTGCTTTCAGCTGTGTCGGCCTCCGGTCATGTGAGCATCGCTGCATAGTGACGTCATCACCGCGCGCTGCTCACACGACTGGATTCCGGTATAAGCAGACAGCAGGGATGGATGGCTGCAGGTAGTGGTGGAGAGAGGTGAGTAAGAGATCGTTTATTTTTTGAAGTGTGCACCATGGGTGGACAGTGTGCCAGGGTGAGGGCTGTCTGTGTCATCATGGGGGGACAGTGTGCCAGGGTGGGAGCTGTCCATGCCATCATGGGGGAGGGGGTACTGTGCCAGGGTAGGGGCTGTCTGTGTCAGCATGGGGGGACAGTGTCCCAAGGTGGGGGCTGTCTGTGCCAGCATGGGAGGACAGTATGCCAGCATGCGGGCCCTGTGTGCCAGCATGGGTTGCCCTGTGTGCCAACCTGGAAGCCCTGTGTGCCAGCATGGGGGGCAGTGGGACAAGGTGTGGGAAGTGTGCCAGCATGGGGGACAGTGTGCCAGCATGGTGGCCCTGTGTGCCAGCATGCGGGGCAGTGTGCCAGGGTGGGGGCTCTATGTGCCAGCATGGGGGGCAGTGTGCCAGGGTGGGGGCTCTATGTGCCAGCATGGGGGAGAGTGAGCCAGGGTGGGGACTCTGTATGCCAGCATGGGGCCCTGTGTGCCAGAATAGGAGCCCTGTGTGCCTGCGTGGAGGCCCTGTGTGCCAGGGTGGGTGACAGTCCGTCAGCATTGGGGGACAGTGCTTCAGCATGGTGAGACAGTGCGCCAGCAGGGGGGACATATATACCAGTATGGGGGGTTCCTGTACCAGGATGGGGGACATATATACTGATTGTAAGACGGACACTGGCATTATAAAACGGACCCCATTTAACATTAAAAATGTATTTTCTCTTTTCCTTCACCCAATTTGGGGGTGCGTCTTATAATCAGGTGCATCTTATAAAGCAAAAAATCCGGTATGTGTTTTTCACAAAAATCTCCTTTTACCCCCAGTGTTTTTTTTCATCACACGAGAGACAAGAGAAAATGAACCCCACAATTTTTTGTTTCTCACATGGGGGGAAAAACTAATGTTTTGGCACATGGCAAGGCTTAGAAAGGTAGGGGAGCTTTTTCTGACTTGGTGATCGCAGATTAGGCTGAAATAGACTATGGACACCATGTCCCATTTAAGGAGCCACAGAAAACAGCAGAAACCCAAGTACAAGAATAAGTGACCCCATTTTGGAAACTATTCCTGTTGAGGAATTTGCAGTTGTATAGTGAGCATTTTAAATCAATAGATGATTCACAGAATTGTGTAACATTGGGCTGTGGAAATTAAAAATATTTTTTTTCCCCACTACAATGTTCTCTCAGCACCAGGTTTTTGATTTTGAAAAGGAATATTAGGAGGAAATGGACCAGAAAATTTTATATGTAATTTCTCCTAAGTACCCCAATACCCTATATATTGACAGAAACTACTTTTCAGGAACAGTGAAAAGGGTTCACCCACCTTTGCGTATAGCATACAATAATTTTTTATTCGACTGACTCTCTGCTCAAACTCTGCTGCGAGCGTGTGCCGAGTATTGTTTTACCGGGATCTGATTCTCTCACGTGCAATAATCTGATCACAGATATGGAGAAGATGAAAAGCATAATTTCTCCATCTTCTCCACTGTGTGTGTTGGCTTACTTTGAACTGCACTCAGATGTCATTCGATTTCAGTTTTATATTTAGCACACACCCATTGACTTGAATGGGTGTGCGCCATCTGAGATATATTGCTAATCACAGCATACAGCAACTTTTTCTCTTGCTGAATCAGCATGAGAAAAAAACGCTAACTGACATTGCTCTGTAGATGGCATTGGAGCAAGTGCTATCCGGGAAAACATTGGATAGCACACTTCTGAGTTGTATGCAAATGTGAACATAACCCAAAAGCTCTTATGGGAAGGAGCCCCACATTAAAGTGCAGATTTAACTGGAATACAGATTTTTCTGGTGCCATTTCACATTGGTAGACCTGGAGGTGCCAGAACAGTAGTAACCTCAATAAGTGACCCTATTTTACAAGTTTCGCCCTTCAATGAATTCATGTAAGGGTGTGGTGAGCATCTTGACAGCACAGATGTGTCTCACAATGTTATAGAATTGTATAGTGGAAAAAAATAAATACATTTTTACGACTAAAACTTGTTTTAGCCCCATGTTTTTAATTTGTAAAACCGCTAATAAGAGATAGTGGACCACATAATTTGTTACATATATCCTGGGTACCCCAATACCCTCTATGTAGTATATGTACTATATGTAGTCGGAAACTACACTACAAAGCTCAGAAGGGAAGGAGTGCCATGTTTGTGTGCAGATTTTTCCAGAATGATTTGCTGGTGCTTTTTTGGAAAAATGGAAAATACAAAAATGTATAGAATAATGGTATAATTATAAGTAGTTTACTCACATAGTATAGTAGTCACAGAGAAATAAACTATACCATTTGCTAAGGACTAAAAAAATGGTTGAAAATAAGACGAATCAGAAATACAATTGGGATTCACAAAAACACCCGACAAAAATGGTCATAGAATAAAATATGTAAAATGTGATAGTTTACTAGGTATTATAAAAAAACAAGTAAAAGACAAGATGGACTAACGTGATTAAAATGGGATGTGTTTGGGGTGGACAGACAAATAATTAAGACAAAGAGGGCACATGTAGCTACTTGATTTAACACCACGAGGTCCTGCTCCCAACGCATGTTTCGTTGTACCCGCTTTGTCTGATGCCTTAATTATCTTATGTTGTTATAGATATTGTGTCAAACATTTTTGCTATAAACACATAATACATTATACTATTTCTGCTTAGCTGTCTCTGGCACACACAATATTTATTACTTCCTACCTTATGGCATAGGCACTGTACATATAGTCTATTTACTGCTGTTATTTGTTTTGACATAAACACTACCTATTTGTCTTTTATCACCATTACCTCACACTGTCAATATATTGTTTTTTTGACATGTATAGCGCAAACTCATTCTGCTTTCATCAAATTCCAGCAGTGCTCACCATTGCCTAAAAGGTTCATTAAAACGACAGCAAGCTATGGAGGATGGCCGTTTTATGTAGACTCCTGCACTTTCATAGTGCCCATTAAAGTGCAGGTATCTGCACAAAACAGCTGTTGTGCACAGCACGTATCTTGTTGAAATCTCATCTGCTGTGGTTATAATGGACCCAAAATAAAGATTTTCTATTTTATTCAATGGTGAGTGCTGCTGGAATCTCTTTCTTTTTTTGATCATTTGAATGTGCTTAGGAGAAATGTGACTATGAACCGCGTTCCCGCTCGAAGGAATCCAAAGATTCAGGTTGTTGGAAATACATATGGTGGTTTATTATGCGTTTCGTGGCCAAGCCGCTTCCTCAGATAACACCACACGAAATAAGATGTACCATCTTATTTTGTGTGGTGTTATCTGAGGAAGGGGCTTAACACCGAAAAGCGTAATAAACCACCATTTGTATTTCTAACAACCTGAATCTTTGGATTCCTTCGAGCGGGAACGCGGTTCATAGTCACATTTCTCCTAAGCACATTTGAATGTTCAACTCCTGGGAGGACTGCTGCAGACCGTATAGCTCGACATCTACAGTTGTCACAGGCTTATGAGGGGGTTGTATATATTACAGTATGGGCGCACACCTCTTATTGTGGGTGCAAGCTTCAAAAAATATAAACACTTACCAATAGATAGATCAGCTGCACACCACATTATTTCTTTAAAGGGAATGCCAAAATGGCTGTGTGAATTTATTGCATTATATAATAAGAAACAAAGAAATATTTATACAGCTACTGAAAGCTGGCCCTGGTCTAAAAGATAAATGTGAAAGCATTAGTTGATGTCATAGCCATGAAATCATAAGCCCAGTAACTGTTTACAGAGTTCTTTCACTAATACTGGGTCCTAATCTCACCCTCAATGTCTGCAACCTGGAAATGTGAATGGGAAAATGCCCTGTGCAGTTAAAATCATGGTCTTAAAGGGAATGTGTCAAGACTATGTTAAAACCCTGCTTTTAAAGGGAGTGTGTAACACCTGTGTGAATGTTCTCACATTAGTCACTGGGCGGGTGCTGCTCCAAAGATAAATAACTATATATATTACAGTATGGGCGCACACCTCTTATTGTGGGTGCAAGCTTCAAAAAATATAAACACCTACCAATAGATAGATCAGCTGCACACCACATTATTTCTTTAAAGGGAATGCCAAAATGGCTGTGTGAATTTATTGCATTATATAATAAGAAACAAAGAAATATTTATACAGCTACTGAAAGCTGGCCCTGGTCTAAAAGATAAATGTGAAAGCATTAGTTGATGTCATAGCCATGAAATCATAAGCCCAGTAACTGTTTACAGAGTTCTTTCACTAATACTGGGTCCTAATCTCACCCTCAATGTCTGCAACCTGGAAATGTGAATGGGAAAATGCCCTGTGCAGTTAAAATCATGGTCTTAAAGGGAATGTGTCAAGACTATGTTAAAACCCTGCTTTTAAAGGGAGTGTGTAACACCTGTGTGAATGTTCTCACATTAGTCACTGGGCGGGTGCTGCTCCAAAGATAAATAACTATATATATTACAGTATGGGCGCACACCTCTTATTGTGGGTGCAAGCTTCAAAAAATATAAACACTTACCAATAGATAGATCAGCTGCACACCACATTATTTCTTTAAAGGGAATGCCAAAATGGCTGTGTGAATTTATTGCATTATATAATAAGAAACAAAGAAATATTTATACAGCTACTGAAAGCTGGCCCTGGTCTAAAAGATAAATGTGAAAGCATTAGTTGATGTCATAGCCATGAAATCATAAGCCCAGTAACTGTTTACAGAGTTCTTTCACTAATACTGGGTCCTAATCTCACCCTCAATGTCTGCAACCTGGAAATGTGAATGGGAAAATGCCCTGTGCAGTTAAAATCATGGTCTTAAAGGGAATGTGTCAAGACTATGTTAAAACCCTGCTTTTAAAGGGAGTGTGTAACACCTGTGTGAATGTTCTCACATTAGTCACTGGGCGGGTGCTGCTCCAAAGATAAATAACTATATATATTACAGTATGGGCGCACACCTCTTATTGTGGGTGCAAGCTTCAAAAAATAATAAACACTTACCAATAGATAGATCAGCTGCACACCACATTATTTCTTTAAAGGGAATGCCAAAATGGCTGTGTGAATTTATTGCATTATATAATAAGAAACAAAGAAATATTTATACAGCTACTGAAAGCTGGCCCTGGTCTAAAAGATAAATGTGAAAGCATTAGTTGATGTCATAGCCATGAAATCATAAGCCCAGTAACTGTTTACAGAGTTCTTTCACTAATACTGGGTCCTAATCTCACCCTCAATGTCTGCAACCTGGAAATGTGAATGGGAAAATGCCCTGTGCAGTTAAAATCATGGTCTTAAAGGGAATGTGTCAAGACTATGTTAAAACCCTGCTTTTAAAGGGAGTGTGTAACACCTGTGTGAATGTTCTCACATTAGTCACTGGGCGGGTGCTGCTCCAAAGATAAATAACTATATATATTACAGTATGGGCGCACACCTCTTATTGTGGGTGCAAGCTTCAAAAAATATAAACACTTACCAATAGATAGATCAGCTGCACACCACATTATTTCTTTAAAGGGAATGCCAAAATGGCTGTGTGAATTTATTGCATTATATAATAAGAAACAAAGAAATATTTATACAGCTACTGAAAGCTGGCCCTGGTCTAAAAGATAAATGTGAAAGCATTAGTTGATGTCATAGCCATGAAATCATAAGCCCAGTAACTGTTTACAGAGTTCTTTCACTAATACTGGGTCCTAATCTCACCCTCAATGTCTGCAACCTGGAAATGTGAATGGGAAAATGCCCTGTGCAGTTAAAATCATGGTCTTAAAGGGAATGTGTCAAGACTATGTTAAAACCCTGCTTTTAAAGGGAGTGTGTAACACCTGTGTGAATGTTCTCATTCATTTTCCCATTCACATTTCCAGGTTGCAGACATTGAGGGTGAGATTAGGACCCAGTATTAGTGAAAGAACTCTGTAAACAGTTACTGGGCTTATGATTTCATGGCTATGACATCAACTAATGCTTTCACATTTATCTTTTAGACCAGGGCCAGCTTTCAGTAGCTGTATAAATATTTCTTTGTTTCTTATTATATAATGCAATAAATTCACACAGCCATTTTGGCATTCCCTTTAAAGAAATAATGTGGTGTGCAGCTGATCTATCTATTGGTAAGTGTTTATATTTTTTGAAGCTTGCACCCACAATAAGAGGTGTGCGCCCATACTGTAATATATATAGTTATTTATCTTTGGAGCAGCACCCGCCCAGTGACTAATGTGAGAACATTCACACAGGTGTTACACACTCCCTTTAAAAGCAGGGTTTTAACATAGTCTTGACACATTCCCTTTAAGACCATGATTTTAACTGCACAGGGCATTTTCCCATTCACATTTCCAGGTTGCAGACATTGAGGGTGAGATTAGGACCCAGTATTAGTGAAAGAACTCTGTAAACAGTTACTGGGCTTATGATTTCATGGCTATGACATCAACTAATGCTTTCACATTTATCTTTTAGACCAGGGCCAGCTTTCAGTAGCTGTATAAATATTTCTTTGTTTCTTATTATATAATGCAATAAATTCACACAGCCATTTTGGCATTCCCTTTAAAGAAATAATGTGGTGTGCAGCTGATCTATCTATTGGTAAATATGAGGGGGTTGTGACGTCTCACAACCTGAACAGGTGAGCGGTTTCAACAACTTGTGCACTCACATAATCCTGAGGATGAACACTATTGTGCACCCTTTCCTTTTTAAACCAATAGCATAGAAAAATTGAGAAGTTAAAACTACCCTCGGACGGGACCTAGCAGGGGTACCTGTGAACCCTGGTAATAAGAGGGGTTCAGTTTAGCACTACACTGACTTGCACAGTCACGTATACACACTTTTTTGGTTTGTTTGGTCTAGACAACTATGTCTTTTTAATATAGAGCCAGTAAAAGTTAAGTTTTAACTTCTCAGTTTTTCTATGCTATTGGTTTAACACAGCCGTACCTGACTAGACTCCATTGGTCTTAACAGAGGGCAATCTACCTTACCCTTTCCTTTTTAGTGCTTTATTCTTTTTTTTTAAATGAACTTTGATACTTATGTTTAAGCGTGTACCCCAAATTTTGCCAGTTGTTTTTGCCTGAATTGCCATGTTTACTACCTTTTGCATTGGTTTCTGACACTTGAGATGTGCAGGGCAGTTTCCTTTTTTTTTTTTTTTTTAACTTATTCTGCACTAGCACTTTATTTGTGATTTATTTATTTATATATATATATACTAGCTGTAGTACCCGGCTACGCCGGGGTTAATGAATAACTGCTGTTAGCCATAACAAAATAGAATTTGAATATGTCATATTAATGACCTGTAAGAAAATAGAAGCTGAGCTGTGATTGGTTGCTCTAGGCAGCCTAAAAAAACTCTCCAGCCAACAGTAAACCCTCCCCCTGGCCGGGCAGTATATGTTACCTCACACATACACATAATAGACAGCTCATGTGACTGACATCTGCCTTAATTCCCTATATGGCACATGTGTTGCACATTGGCTGTTTTTAATCAGATGTTTATGTTTGGAAATTAAAGATGGCAAACGTATGAGGCGAGTTGTGTGAGAGGTGATTTGTGCACATCTGTGTCTGTCTGTGTGGTGTGTGTGTCCCTGGGGTGAGTGTATGTGTGTGTCCCTGTGGGGTGAGTGCATGTATCCCTATACGGTGTGTATGACCCTGGAGGGGGGGTCTGTGTGGTGTGTGTTTCTGTTGTGTGTGTCTCTTTGTGGTGTGTGTGTGTCCCTGTGTGGTGAGTGCATGTGTCCCTATAGGGTGTGTATGTGTGTGTGTCCCTGTGGGGGGGTCTGTGTCGTGTGTGTGTTTCTTCGTGGTGTGTGTCCCTGTGGGGTGAATGCATGTGTCGCTATAGGGTGTGTGTGTGTCCCCGTGGGTGTGTGTGTGTGTGTGTGTGTCTCTGTGTTGTGTGTGTCTCTGTGGTGTGTGTTTGTTCGGGTGCGTGGTGAGTATCCAATATTGGGGCTGCACCTTTGCGACTATACACTTGCTGTTACTCTTTGTGTGCGTGTGGTGTGTATACATGTCCCCGTGCGTGGTGAATATCCCATGTTGGGGCCCCACCTTAGTGACTATATGCTGGTATGTGCTGTTAGCTTTTGGCGCTATCATTAAGCCCCTCTCATTCACAACTGTCAACTGGTAACTGTCACTTTTTCCCCATTATGTAGATAGGGCCAAAATTGTTTGGTGAATTGGAATGCGCGGGGTTAAAATTTCGCCTCACAACATAGCCTATGACGCTCCTGGGTTCCAGACGTGTGACTGTGCAAAACTTTGTGGCTATAACTGACAGCTGTCGATTATCCTCCAACACTTTTCCATTCACTTTTTCCCCATTATGTAGATAGAGGCAAAATTGTTTGGTGAATTGGAATGCGCGGGGTTAAAATTTCGCCTCACAACATAGCCTATGACGCTCCCGGGGTCCAGACGTGTGACTGTGCAAAACTTTGTGGCTATAACTGACAGCTGTCGATTTTCCTCCAACACTTTTCCATTCACTTTTTCCCCCTTATGTAGATAGGGGCAAAATTGTTTGGTAAATTGGAATGCGCGGGGTTAAAATTTTGCCTCACAACATAGCCTATGACGCTCTCGGGGTCCAGACGTGTGACTGTGCAAAATTTTGTGGCTGTAATTGCGACGGTGTAGATGCCAATCCCGGATATACGCACATACATACACACATTCAGCTTTATATATTAGATATATATATATATTTTCAATATGTCATAAATGGACACTTGGTAGGTGTATATATAATATTCATATTAATATTACTTTTAAAAAATTTTCACATATTCCATCGATTTTTTTTTTAATCAATTTATGTTTTGATTGCAGCATGTGATTTATTAAATTACTGTCCTCACAAATATCCTATGTGCCAGCCTTCTTGTTTTTTATTTTTTCATGTTAGTCCATTTAGTCTATTACTTGTTTTTTAATAATACTAAATAAACTATCATGGTATTTTTTGTGAATCCCAGCCATGTCATGTTGCCAGAGGCCGTGAGGTATCATTACAGCAGAAACCTCTTTTGGTGGGTTTACACGTCCCGATATCGGGCCGATATCGGGACCAACGACGCGGGAGCGCGCTTTTTGAGCTCGCTTTTCCCGCTATCGCATCGCCGGTTTACACAGCCCAATATCGGGATACAACGTCCAACCCAGGAACGACCATTTAACATGGGAGTGAATGGGTGACGTGACCCTTGATTTAGACGAAACCCCCGACGGATTTGTTCTGTAATGAGGCAGGCTGTGTTACTCTGGATAAATTTGAGCCGAGTCTTAAGGCCACTTCACACACACAGATATCTGAGTCCAATATCTGAACAGATCTCTGGTTGCAGTGAAACCGCATCTGCCGCGATTACCGCATACCGGCGGCACGGTTGCGGCGCGGTTGCGGCAAGCCCCATAGAAAGTATAGGCGGGCTTGCGGCAGGTGCGGCAAGTGCGGTTTTGCACTTGCGGCAGGTGCGGCCGCGAAAAAAACCGCGGCTGACCGCTTTTTTTTTCGCGGTCGCACCTGCCGCAAGTGCCAAAACCGCACTTGCTGCATCTGCTGCAAGTCCGCCTATACCTTGTATAGCATTTACCGCAACCGTGCCGCAAGTGCAGCCGGTATGCGGTAATCGCGGCAGATGCGGTTTTTTCACCGCATCTGCCGCGATTTGAAAAAAACGCTGATGTGAAAGGGCCCTAAGGCCCCTTTCACATCGGCGTTTCACTGATGTTTGCGGCCGATCCAGCAGGTGGCGCCGCATCTGCTGGATCGGCTGTCTAACGGTCGACTTGTGGCCCGGATCCAGCAAGCCCCATGCATTGTCTATCGGGTTTGTGGTCCGGTGCGGCAAGTGTGGTTCTGCCGGATGCAGCAGATCTGTCACTTGCGGACGAAAAGTAAAAACGCTGCTTGCAGCTTTTTTTTTTTGTGCGGCCGCAAGTGCCGGATCCGGCCTATCCGGCGTAACTGCGCTTGTCACACCGGACCGCAAGCCCCATAGACAATGCATGGGGCTTTCCGTATCAGAGCCACAAGTGCTGACGTTAGGCGGCAGATCCGGCAGATGCGGCAAAACTGCTGGATCTGCCGCACATCAGCGAATACGCTGATGTGAAAGACCTCTTAAAAAACGCTTTCTTGCAGCAAATAAAAGTTTTTAGTGTCACCATATTTTGAGAGCTAAAGTTCTTCCATGTTTATCCAACAGAGTTATGTGAGGGCTTGTTTTCTGCAGGACGTGATTGCATCATGGGGGTTTCGATTGAGTGAGAGAGGAATCCACTCTCTAACCCAGCTTTCAAAGTGCTGTGATCGCTATTGATCATGGTATTTAGAGAGCCGGAGTTCAGCTACCACTTATAAGCTTGGTGGCAATCCTTTATACCATGATGAAACTGTATGTCAATTTGTGGAAATACGTTGATGATCCTGACGTAAAGTTACATCATATGTGGGGAAATGTTAATGGCCAAATCCAGTTCTCCAAACGGATGAGAATAGGATGTGCTCTGAATTACACAGACTAGCAACACAGTTCCATTTTTTTTCCATTTTTATAACTAACTTTTTTATGGCTGAATTAAACTCTATGGCTCAGAGTATTGTGTAAGTAAAAAACAGACCGCACAATGACATGGATGTGGAAATACAGGTCAATGAAGACATTTTTAGGAAAAATGTTAGCATCATTTTCCTTATGTTTGTTTTTTTTTATCCCAAAAAAGTCAATACTGAAATATATAATGCTCTTCAAATATTAGGGAACAATTGTTTGCTTCAAACCATGTGCATAATTTTCTTATAAATGCTTATGTCAAATTCATAACTAATCTACACCTTTTCAGCCTCTTCAAAAGAATCTTTCACTAGATTTTTTTAATATAAACGATGTACATCCTTAATTTTTTTCCCCTGTGTTTTTCTGTTTTATTGTTATGGTAATAAAGTTGCAAATTTTTCCCTTAACCAACAAGGCGTATATCACATAACTTCTGTCAAAGAGGAAAAAGCGCAAATACCATCAGAGAAATTCTATGGCCAAAAGAATTGGCAATCTTGACATTTTTCTAGAAAAGGAAGTATTTCTCCAATAAAATTATTGCAATTACGCATGTTTTGTCATAGCCTAGTTTATTCCTTTTGTGCATAGTGGAATAACGCCCCAAAAATGCAAATTTGATATAATTTTACATAAATACCCTGTCATATTTACTGCATCATCCTATCCTGATGAAGAGGCCATAGAGTCTCAAAAGCTTGCTTTGCTTACTATGTTTTCAGTTAGCCATTAAAAGGTATCAACCACTGAGGACTTTCAGATTCTAATATTTTTCTGTCTACTGGCTAACACGGTATAAACATTTTTTACCTTACATAAATACCCAAAAATTGTCTGAACAAAATTGTGGGTAAATATATTTCTTTCAAGCATGTGATGCACATTCAATCTCACCTGCAGCAAGCAACAGGTGTGGGCAATTTGAAAATCACATCCGTTGACTCAATTGTTGCATTGTATGTCTGTGTATGCCACACTAAGGCTGCCTGCAGACTTGCAGATGCCTCCGCAGCGTTTTGCAGAGGCATCTGCAAGAATCTACATGCAGACTGCGGCCCCTATGTTTATAATGGAGCGCACGGCGGTCTGCAGATGGTTGCAGACCGCCGTGCGCTCTCATTGACCGGCATTAGCGATCTGTGCGCAGGCGGATGCCTGCGCACAAATCACACACTCTCGCCCGCACCAGGGACGCAACATCTCGCGTCCCTGGTGCGGACGAGAGTGTGTGATCTGTACGCAGGCATCCGCCTGCGCACAGATCACTAATGGCGGGCAATGAGAGCGCACGGCAGTCTGCAAGCATCTGCAGACCGCCGTGTGCTCCATAATAAACATAGGGGCCGCGGTCTGCATGCAGATACTTGCAGATGCCTCTGCAAAATGCTGCGGAGGCATCTGCAAGTCTGAAGGCAGCCTAAGCAAGGAAAACAGAAAGAGGAGAAAAGAACTGTCTGAAGTCTTGAGAACCAAAATTGTTGAAAATATCAACAATCTCAAGGTTACAAGTCCATCTTCAGAGATCTTGACGTTTATTTGTCCACTGTGTATAACATAATCAAGACGTATTTAACCCAGGACACTTTAGCTAATCTACCTGGACTTGGATGGCAGAGAAAAATTGATGAATGGTTGCAACCCAGGATAGTCCAGATGGTGGAAAAGTAACCCCTATCATGTTTCAAAGAAATTCAAGGTGTTCTGCAGGCTCAGGCTGCATGTGTCAGTGCAAACTATCCGTCAACATTTGAATGAAATGAAATGCTATGGCATGGAAGCAGGAGGACCCCACTGCTAACATAGAAACTGAAAACAGCTAGACTGTTTGCCAAATTGTACGAGAGTAAACCAAAATTCTTCTAGGAAAGCTTATTTTGGACAAGTAAGACCAAGAGCTTTTTGGAAAGACATAGTTAACATCGGCTTTAACTTTCATCGATTTTTTTTTTTTTTTTTAATTTATTTTTAATTTATTTATTCTTTTTCTACAAAAAATGTGTTTCGGTTTTGTCAACGCCTTAGTTTTCTACGGTGTTTATGCATACATCGCTGCTAGTTTTCCTATACAAAAAATGGTGACCCATGTGATTCTCCTTCCAAAAATGTGTACCCCTCTCTCCCCTCCTCGTTGTCTTCTATACGCCAAAAAGAGTGTTTATAAAAATAAAATACCAAGGTAAATGTTTATTTAATGGAGCTCAAAGATGTTTCAGGGTTCTTTTACTGCCTCTGGCACTGAGTGTCTTTACTGTGTGCAAGACAGGGCTGTGGAGTTGGTAAGCTAAACCTGCAACTCCGACTCCTCAATTTCCCTTAAGGCCCAGTTACACGCACAAATAATTGTGCAGAGATTGTTCACAGATCTCTGGTTAAAGTGAAGTCATGGACACATTGTTCCATTTTGTGGTTGTGTACAAATGAAACATTGTGTCCATGACTTCACTTCAACCAGTGATCTGCGAACAATCTCTGCACAATTATCTGTGTGTGTAATTGGGCCTTTACACTGACTCTACAACTTCGACTCCGACTCCCACATATATTGTTTATATTTAAGTGAAAAATGTATTGTAGTACAATGTGAACATCAGACATTTAATCATTTTTATGATACAATAATCAAGATATTTAGATAGAACATAATATATATTTATTGGAATACAACTTTAGAACCCAAACTGTAATAAATTGTAAATATGTAATACGCTATGTAATATCGATTACATATATATATATATATATATATATAATATATATATATATATATCTCACTATGTAATATATTATGTAAGTGGCAAAAAAACAGTTTTCAACAAAAAACATACTAAATAACATTTGTGCAGTCTATGAATTTGTTCTAAGAAATAGAATTGCCTCCATCAGATCCTCCTTCATGGATGAACTCAAATCTGACCTAATCATTTTATTGCTAGAGAACAACCTCTACACTAACATGGGTTGGAGGCACAGCCGTAACCACATGGGCAACATCTCTAACAATCTCCGGGTATTAAGGAATGGCCTCATGCACAGTCAGTTTTGATGAACGGTTGAACTTTTCTATTTCTTCGGAGCAAGTAAAAAATGTTGCTGAAATATAGTCAATTTGCTTGCTATAGGAGACGGAGTTAAATCTTTTTCCTTGTGGCAACGCTTTGCCTGCTCCATGTCATCCAAATACTTGTCAAAGTCAAACTCCTTATCTGATGAGGATGAAGATATGGCAGCAGTAGCACTGTCAGTACCCAAATCCACTTGTGCCTGGCAGTCCTCCTGTAGGCCACTCATCCAAACTGCTACCTCAGTCAGAGCTTCTTTTCCTTTAGTAAGCTGTTGATCATCAAGCAGTATATGATGGCTTGGGTCCACATAAACTGCTGCCAGAAAAAAATTATTTTCCAATAGCTGTGTCTCGCTACATTTCATTGAAGCAGAAGTGCCATCTGCGATTAAACCTCCTCTTTGGGACGGGCAAAATAGCAAGTTATTCCACTCCCTTATGAAAATGCCAGGAGTTAAATACTCTGCTTGTAATTTTTTAGTCACGGTAAATGGGTGATTAAGCAGTTCCTTCAATTCAGCCTCCTGTGACCATTGACCTTCATTTAGGGTTACCTGAGGGTTCGCCATATCTATAAGAAACGGTTTTAGTTCAAGCAATCGCTCAATCATTGAATAAGTCGTGCCCCACTGAGTGGCTTGATCGACAATTGCCCCTTTCCCAGCATGTCTCTTCAAGATGGAATCAATTTTAGTAGTTCTGGCGGCAATAACCAATGTTCTCACTTTTCCAATCAGATTTCCAGCACGTGCCTCTTGCAGACTATCTCTTATTGCCAGCTGCAGTTTGTGCACAACACAGCACATGTGATGAATATGAAAGTGTTTTGAAGCAGCTTCAACAAGATCATCTAATTCTAAAGTTTCATTTTGCTGTTCTTCTGTTATAATATCTGTTTGTTCCTCAGTTACATGAACAGCACTGTGACCTTCTTCCATCTCAAACATACTGAATTCTAAATTTTCTTCTAGCTGTTGTTCATTACTCTCATTCATCAGTTTAATTGTACTTATCATGTTTGTGTCAGTATTCCAGGTTTTCCGGCCTGCCGTTTGACAATATTGCCCTCAGTCAACATAGAGATCATTGTTTTGTTTGCCCTTCTTCCTTTCTCGTTTGCATAAAGACCTGGCTCAGGTGATCATTAATTGCTTGAGTATACTGGTTCCTGGTCTGCTCCTGCTCAGCTGCTCTCCCTGGTCCACTTACTTCCCTGGAGCTCTGTGAGATCTTTGTCTTCCTACAGCTTCATGCAGTGTGCTCCCTGTAGTGCCGCTGCTATCATCAGGCTCGGACGTCTTAAGTGTGTGTAAGCAACTTCCCAGTTATTACTTTATGCACTGTTTGCTCTCTGGAACTTGTGTTTACATTTCCTTCTCGGGACTGTGTTTTGAACTCCTCACCCGGTCATCCGGGTGTGGGGACCTTTTTGCCACAGACTATATTCATCCGGTCGTTCCGGTACAAGGACTTGTGCTATGGACTACATTCATCCGGATCTACATATTTTGGACTATTTGTTTATCGGACTGTTTTCGTAAGGAGTGTGCTTGGCAGTATATTTTGGGGTCGTGTTATTTTTGTATGTTTATTTGCTGTGTACTAAGTTCACCTTGTTTTGCTGTGTGTATAAATACTTTGCACCCAAGTACCCGTCTCTGCTCTTCATTGCCCTTAAGCGATCAGAATCCTCAAACCTATACAATAGTATTACAGTTTGAAGCATTGTCCGTTACAATAGCAAGAACCTGTTCTTTTTTGAGTTCGTAATCTTGCAAACTAGCTGGCGTGATGAGCTTTAGTATCTTTTATTGCCAGTGTCTTGGTAACAATTTCTTTGTCACAAACATATCGAACATTGATGGCAAAATAATTCACTCTGTGACGTGTGCAAGCATCCATTTTAACAAACATGAAGCATCTTTTGAGAGTCTTTTTAAGATCTTCCTTTTGTTTAAAGGGAACCAACCAGCCCAAATGACCCCCCCAGACTGTTAATATGTGTCCCTACACCCAGCACACACATTTGGGGCATTCGTTTTTGCTAAAAAAAACTGTTTAGTAGAAGCTAAGATATAGCTTTATGAAGTTTAATAAATCAAGCCGAATGGGTGTTACCTAGCTTTGTCCTTGTGCATTTCTTCGTGCCTGTGAGCCTCCTCTCCCCTCCTCCCTTCAGTGAAGCCCTTCTGTGTTGCCGAAAATGGCCTGCCTGTCTGCTGCTGCCTGATAAATTATGCACGCCCATCTCTGCACCTAAGAGCCTGGTCGCGTCATGAAGGGGGCGGGGCTAGAGCGCGTAATGAAAGGGGGAGGGGCTCCGGCATGACGCGATCTAGCCCCGCCCCCTTCATGACGCGGCCAGGCTCTTAGGTGCAGAGATGGGCGTGCATAATTTATCAGGCAGCAGCAGACAGGCAGGCCATTTTCGGCAACACAGAAGGGCTTCACTGAAGGGAGGAGGGGAGAGGAGGCTGACATGCACGGAGGACAAAGCTAGGTAACACCCTTTCGTCTTGATTTATTAAACTTCATAAAGCTATATCTTAGCTTCTACTAAACAGTTTTTTTTAGCAAAAACGATTGCCCCAAATGTGTGTGCTGGGTGTAGGGACACATATTAACAGTCCGGGGGGGTCATTTGGGGTGGTTGGTTCCCTTTAAGGGCTTCTTCAATCACTAATTTTCTAATGCTTTCTCTTTCCAGAGAAACACCCAAGTTTGCGGGCCATTTCTCCATTAAGAGCTGTAAAAGCTGGTCATGCAAATGATGATAATGGTACACCGTCCTTCACAACAAGCTGTATGAGCTGTCTTTTAAACATATCTGCTGTCATTGATACAGTAACTTTGTCACTTACAAAATATCTTGTTAATGATGTTTGAGATGCTCTTTCCTCCACCTTTGTCTGGCAGGAAGTGTTGGACACTGGTTTCTTGGTGCTGCTGTTATCTTTTTCAGTCACAGCTTTGAAAACTTCTGGGTGGAAGCGTTGTAAATGTTTTTTTAGATTGGAAGCTCTTGTAGGAGCATTTTTATCACTGCCTGAGTATGTACTGATTTTGCCATCACAGCATTTGTTTTCATGTGGGTCACTTGTCATACATTGACATACAAAATATTTTTCATCTTGAGTCACTGTGAAATGCTCAAATACAGCTGACTTCATAGGGAGCTTCTTGGACATTTTGTAATCATACACATTCTCTCAAAATAATTTTGTCCTATAAAATAAAATAATGTATATTATAATTCCAGAAAGAACAGGGAACCATGTACAGTTTGGAAAATAAGAATTTGATACACTGACAATTTTGCAAGTTTTCCCACCTACAAAGAATGGAGAGGTCTGCAATTGTACACTTCACCTGTGAGAGACAGAATAAAAAAAAATCCAGAAAATCACATTGTATGATTTAAATAATTTGCATTTTATTCCATGAAATACGTATTTGATACAATAGAAAAATAGAACTTAATATTTGGTACAGAAACCTTTGTTTGCAATTACAGAGGTCAAGAAGTTTCCTGTAGATTCTGTTTCTCTCAGTTGAAGTGTACCTATGATAAAAATTTCAGACCTCTCCATTCTTTGTAGGTGGGAAAACTTGTAGAATCAATAGTGTATCAAATACTTATTTTTCCCACTGTATAATTTTAGATGGAAATAAAACAAACTTTGCATAAATCAATAGTACAGATAACAAATATAAAGTTTGTAAAATATGTCATTAGATGGCTTTACTTTGAATTTCCAATCTCAGGCTTTTCTTAGGCTACTTTCACATTACGATTTTGTTAAATCCGATGCTGTCCAATGAAAATCGGACAGCATCGGATGCTCAAAATCGGATGCCATCCGATCCAATTTTTTATCTGATCCGATTTAAATGGCTGGGGGAGGGCTGTGGGAAGTTTTGGGAGTGGTCTAGGGTATTGAGCATGCTCCATACAGAAAATCAGATCCGATATCAGATCCGATTTTCCATCCGATCCGATCCCCCATAGACTCCGATATTATTTTAATCGGATCCGATGCGATCCGATTTTTTAATCGGATACAAAAATCGGAGCAGTCTCCGATTTTGGCTCCTGAAAAAAATCGGACAGGACCGGATGCAAATCGGATGCCATTAAGTGCACATCCGATCCGATCCCCATTGGAGAAAATCGGGGCTGAATCAGATCCGATGCTGTCCAATTTTTATTGGACAGCATCGGATTTAACAAAATCGTAGTGTGAAACCAGCCTTAGGGTGCTTTCACACCACGATTTTGAGGGAGCCGATGCTGTCCGATATAAATCGGACAGCATCGGCTCCCTTCTGATGCCTGGAATCGGGTGCCAAATAGGCACCCGATTCCGGCATAAAATCGGCGCCGGGCTGCAAAAATAGAAAAAAAAAAAAAAGTTTATTCTCACCTCTCCCCGAGCCCCCGCCGTCTTCCGCCATCTACCTCTAGGCTCCCGGTGGCTCCCGCAGGCTGCCGGTGTCAGCAGAGGTGTACCTCTGCTGTACACAGGACCTGCGGTGATGTCACAGTCACGTGACCGCGGGTTCACCATGGTGAACCCGCGGTCACATGACTGTGACATCACCGCAGGTCCTGAACAGCAGAGGGCTTCCTCTGCTGACACCGGCAGCCTGCGGGAGCCACCGGGAGCCTAGAGGAAGATGGCGGAAGACGGCTGGGGCTCGGGGAGAGGTGAGAATAAACTTTTTTTTTTTTTCTTTTTAACCCTTGTGCTCCCAGGAGCAGTTTTACTGTACTGAGCATGCTCAGTACAGTAAAATGGGGTCCGAGGAGACATCAGATGTTTCCTCGGACCCTTCTCCATAGGGCCCCATGTTAGGGATTGGGTCAGATCGGATGTGCACTAAATGCCATCCGATTTGGTCCGATCCGAGTCTGTCAGATTTTGTAATCGGATGAAAAAATCTCCTGAAAAAAATCGGCCAAAATCGGGCAGAATCGGATCGGACCAAATCGGATGGCATTTAGTGCACATCCGATTCGGTCCAATCCCCATAGGGATGCATGGGATCCGAAAATCGGTCCGATGCTGTCCGATTTTTTTCGGACAGCATCGGAAATGCAAAAATCGTAGTGTGAAAGCACCCTTAGGGTACAGCTCACTAAATGCTTCACAGTCTGTGAAGAGGGTAGGAGGGAGGGAGCAAGTTTGTTGTGTATCATACTCCAGGAGCAAAGAAACTGATAACAGAGCTAATAACTTGATGTTTTGGCTTCTATATCTATACAAGTCCTCATATGTCTTCATCAATCCTGTTGCTGTATTTTCCCTGTATATTATATGTATATTGTATAGAAACTAGCCTCCCAAAAGTACATGAGCTCAAAGAAAAAACAAATAAGCATCAAGCATACAGAAAGAACATACAGTAAGGGTAAGTTCACACATACGTCGGCTTAGTGTCGGCGGCGGCTGGGCGGACCCGACAGGAAGCTCGGCAGCCGTCCACCGGCTTCCTGTCGGGTATGTGCGGCGGGAGACGGGCGGGTGGCCAGCGGGTTAGCGGCGGCGGTTCTGCAGCGGCTGGAAGCAGTACATGATTCTGCTTGCAGCCGCTGCAGAACCTGCCGGTTTATAGAACATGCTCATTCTTTGCTAACCCGCTGGGAACCCAGCGGGTTAGCAACAGATGAGCATGTGGAAACCGCCAGTGTGTGCACACCGGGGGTCGGTTTCCATAGGTTTATATGTTAACCCAAAAGCCGCTTTTGGATTAACATAAATTTACATAAACCTCATGGAAACCGACCGGCGGTTTCCGCTGCTAAACCGAGGTTAAAACTGTATGTGTGAACTTACCCTATCAGTATACTGGACTATTGATTTATGCACAGTTTATTGAAAGTTTAAATATGCTTTAAGAAGTAATTACCTTAATCTTGTTATCCAGTTCACTCTAGCAATTCTTCTGAGATGAGTGCAGACCTTCCTTCTTTCTGAGTGTGTTTACTTTTTACCCTTGCCTGTAGAGGAGGAGCTTCACTGGTGCTCAAGTGCAGCACTGACTTATCTCAGCTAAGACAAAGCCTAGATCCTCAGGCTACATTCACACCATGGTCGTAGCCAGGATCAAAACTATGGGGAGGGGGAGGGCAAAACCTCATACTCCACACCTCAGCTGCTGCAGAACCTCAAACTGCACCCCCCTACACTTGAGAATAAAGTCTGCACCTTAAGAAGATGTGGTGAATGCAGACTGTTTATTCCAACTATCAATTGATGTTGATGTGTTACTGAAGACGGACAATGCCTGTCCTGGGCATCGTTTGGGCAGCTATGAGGTGTACCTGACTGGGGCTAAAAAAAAAAAAAGGAGTGTTAGTCTGTGTGCTGCCCGGCTTTCATTCTTTTTTGGGACAGGTAAGATATGGATATACAGATATGGATAAATGGATGGATAGATAGATAGACAGATAGATGAAGTTATATAGGGAAAGATAGTGGGATAGATGCAGGAATAGATAGATTAATAGAGGGATTGATAGGTAAATAGAGGGATGGATAGATGGAGAGATAAATAGAGGGATGGATGGATGGATAAAATATATGGATAGATAGATGATAGCCATATGGAAGGATAGATAAAAGGATGGATAGATAGAGGGAAGGATGGATAGATAGAGGGATGGATAGATGAATACATGGAGGAATTGATAGATGGAGGGATAGAGTGGGATAGACAGATGACAGCTACAGACAGCAAATAGTACATTGCAGATATCACACATACAGTTCACACATTGTACAGAGAGCATGTAATAACCACCTACAATATTAGCATTAGTTACCTTCCTGTGACAGAGATGAGCAGTAGTACTTTCACTTTCTCCAGCTAAGGGCCCAGCAATCGGATCCTGTGCAGGGCAGACACCCCTCCCCCTCCTCTCTCTGGTGAAGATGGCAGAAGACAGGACAGAGGAGGGGAGATTGCCCCCTGCAGTCTGGAGCCGGTGCAGGACGGGGGCACTGCAGCGTACACGTGCGCTTTGATAGGTGCCCCTGCTTCTGGGGGGCGGCATCTGCCACTCGCTGGCTACGACCATGATTCACACAGTGTTTTTGCGGATTTGTTTTTTGCAGTAAAATGCAGTGACTGGGCATCCCAGCAAAGTCAGTGGGTTTCAAGATACTATATTCAGACACATCGTTTTGTAAGGATCCGTTTTTGTGCTCAAAAACAGATCCTCACAAAGAATGAGCATGTCACTTTGTGTGGCGTTTTTCTAATCTGCTTTTGCTATTGAAAACATCTATTAGCGCAAAAACCTTTCAGGTGATGCGTTTTTTTTTTTAAAAAGCTGATCTGCTTTTGCAGCTGGAAAACGTATCAAAAAACGCTGTGTGTGAATGTAGCCTTACATCAGGAATAGAACAGTCATTTATAGGACATTTCATAACGTTCCCAAATTCCTATGAAAAAATATTCAGCACATTCTGCATTGAACTACTGTACCCAATTTATTATATATTTTAGCAGTGTGAGTCAGTCCATTTTTTGTATAAATCAATGTTTATTAAACCATTTTAAAATGTACAAACATTTTCCAAAATATAATAAACATTTTCAAAATCCAAAGAGCATAACCTAGGAAAATGACACATGCAACAAAATACCCCGCTTATAGCATGTTGCAAGGGATAGAGGTCCCACTAATGGGGTAATACCACCCCCGTGATATGTAGCTAGATTGGTACATTTAGTATATACAGGAGACCGGTAAATATCAACAGTCAGTAAACCTCAGATAACATGAAGAGTTCACTAAATACTTAATGTAATCAAAAATTAAGTAAAAGAAAGTAAAGAGAAAGTTAAGAAAAGAAGGGGAAAAGAGGGGAGAAGAAGATTAGGGTCAAAAGAGACTGGAAGGGTCAGTGTGCGGCATGTCCTGTTATGCCGGCAGTACATGTTTTGTGGGCTCTATCTGTCTTCATTCACGTCAACCAGGATTTTAGTGACTCAGATTCTCGCAGCAATATCCACGGGGCCCACAGTCACAGTGTCGCGTGACACTAGCCTCGTCTGGCATGCTATGAGCGATCAATTCTTCCAGCCTGCAGGTGACATTCAATTCATGTACCAAGTCCCCCCTAGACGGGAGCTCAGTCTTCCTCCAAAATCTAGAAATCGGAAGTCTCGCGACTGTGAGAAAGTGACGGAGGAGAGATTTTTTATAATTAGCTATGGACATGCCTGAGCAAGACAGTAGAGCCATCGGTGCATCAAGTTTCAATTGTGTATGAGCTGTCCTGCCATACAGGTCCTCCACATCGTCCCAGAATGGGCGCAGATGTTCACACTCCCACCAGACATAGAGATAGGTGCCTCTCTGGCCACACTGCCTCCAGCAGAGTCAGTCCATTTTATACCGACTCCGACTCCACCAAAATGAGCACCGGCTCTCCGACTCCACAGCCCTGATGCAAGACATCATTTAAACTGAAGATTGCCAAAGGAATTTGGGCCAAAATATAGTGCCCAGTTTTAGAAAGCTGGGTTTGAGTCCTAGGTTATGGGTCTTCCAGTAGGCCAACGAACCCAACTATACTTCAAGAAGCACCCAGAAATGGATTGGATCAAAACAAGAGTTCTGAAGTAGGCAGCAATGAGTCACATTGAACACATATGGAGAAATCTTAAAATCGCTGTTTGGAGAAAGCACCCTTCAATATGAGAGACCTGGAGCAGTTTTCAAAAGAAGAGTGGTCCAAAACTACAGTTGAGAGGTGTAAGAAACTTGTTGGTATATATAGATGAGATTGAGTGCAATTATTTATTCCAAAGGGTGTGTAACCAAATATGAAGTGAACCTGTCACCAGTTTTTTCCTATATAAACTGCAGCCACCACCAGGAAGCCCTTATTCAGAGCATTCTAGAATGCTGTATATATGTCTCCAGGCTCATCTGTATAATCTTTTAAAAATAGCTTTTATTATACTCGCACACTGCTAGGTCCAGTCAAGTGGGTGTCGCTGATCTTGATCCGGTGTCTCATCTCTTCTTGCGATCGCCGTCTTCCTTCTCTGCTTTGTGTAAATGATGTGTCCTATGCCATCCACACAGGGCTCCATTGCTCTCCTTAACATGCGCACTTCTCTCTACCTTGCTGAGGGCAGAGCAATGTACTGTAATGCGCAGGGAAAGGTCAAAGAACACCCGTGCATGCACACTACAATATATACTAATGTATAATAAAAGCTATTTTTACGTTATGCATATTTGATTGGGGACTTATATATAGTATGCTGTCTATAAGGGTTTATTGATGGTAGCCGCAGTTCATATTGGAAAAACCTGGTGACAGGTTGGGCGCCAACAATTTTTTCCGGATCATGTTTGTGTCTAATTTCACTTTTTTTTTCCTGTTTTTTTTTTTTTTGTTCCAATACAATGGAAATAAACTTGTATGACAAAATGTGTAATTGTAATAATTTTTCGTGGAAAATACTCAATTTTCTAGAACAATTTCAAGTGTGACAACAATTTCAGCCAAGCCTGTATACATACAATTGTTTGAATGGAAAATTTGCATCTTAACTACCAAGGACATAACTTAGAGTATAAATTCCCCAGGAAGCCTTAGGCTGGTTTCACACTACGGAATTTTAATTTCCGATGCTGTCCGATTAAAATCGGACAGCATCGGAACGATTCTGGCCCCATGAAGCCCTATGGGCATCGGACCGAATCGGATGTGCACTAAATGCCATCCGATTTGGTCCGATCCAATTCTGTACGATTTTATTTTCGGTGCAAAAATCGAGGCATGCTCCGATTTTTGCACCGAAAATAAAATCTGACAAAATTGGATCGGATCAAATCGGATGGCATTTAGTGCACATTCGATTTGGTCCGATCAATTTAACATGGGGCCCTATGGAGCAGGGTCCGAGGAAACATTTTACTGTACTGAGCATGCGCAGTACAGTAAAACTGCTCCAAACTGGGAGAGCAGGGGTTAAAAAAAAAAAAGTATATGCTCACCTACCCCCGAGGCCCCCGCCGTCTTCCGCCGTCTCCTGCAGTCTCCCGGTGTCCTCGCGCTGTCTGCAGAGGTCTTCTACTTCTGTACAGGACCTGCCATGATGTCACAGTCACGTGACCGCAGGTTACCATGGTGATTTAATCGGACAGCATCGGCTGCCTTCAAAATCGTAGTGTGAAGGTAGCCTTAAAAGGCTACATTGAGCTACTTTCCAATTTATAGATTCTCGATGGTTCGTTGGAGTCAGACGTTTTATTTGACTGATGGAGATAAGATAAACAGATAAAAAAGCTGGATCTGCCAATGGTTTGCAAATAAATATTCTAATGTATAAGGGGTATCATTTATGTAAGAGATTGAGAAAGACTTTAAAGGGGAACTCCTGTGAGAGAAGACTTTAGTACAGTCCCTGCCATTCTACATGATGAAACAGAGCCATACACTGCAGTTCTAGGATCTATAGATCTCTTATAATTCCACAAAATCATACCTGCTCCTTTGCTGTAGCCCCCACCTAAGGGAACTGAAATCTCAGCCTCTCAGCTTCATCTAGAAGCAAAAAAACAGGTGTGTCAGGGGCGTGGATGCTGTGAGCTGCAGGATCATCCTATATTCACACCCCTCACATTTTTGTATGAGGAGAGGGCATGGCAGGGGGCTTGACCACCGGCCCCATGTTCACATACAATCCAGCCCCTGATATACCATCCTATGTGACAGGGGTCCAGGCTTCAAATAGCAATCATGTCACCAAGCAGATACAGATACTTGCTGTGATCTTCTGCTGTATGATGCATAATTTGTACTGTTAATGTGAGGATACAAGCAGAAGAAAATCATTACATTGATCAATTCAGCTCTGCATGGTCTTCCCTTCCCCATAGGAACATGGTAGATTCCTGTCCCTTCAACTTTCAATGGATCATCATTATCATCACTCCTCAGTGACAGGCGCACAGTAAAGCATCCAAAGATTGCAGCATCAGTTAGATTTGGTATAAACCCAAAGTTTCATTATTCCGTTATCTGTTCTTTATTCTGTGCACATATGGGCTTAAAAATAGCTATCTCATGTCTATTTATCATCTATAAATCTATCATGTATGTTATGTATTCATCCATCCACCCATTAATATATAAAGCTGAATGTGTGTATGTGTGTATGTATGTGTGTATATCCGGGATTGGCATCTACACCGTCGCAGCTACAGCCGCAAAATTTTGCAGAGTCACACGTCTGGACCCCGGGAGCGTCATAGGCTATGTTGTGAGGCGAAATTTTAACCCTGCGCGTTCCAGTTCACCAAACAATTTTGCCCCTATCTACATAATGGGGAAAAAAGGGAAAGGAAACGTGTGGGAGGAAAATCGACAGCTGTCAGCTATAGAGACAAAATTTTGCACAATCACACGTCTGGACCTCGGGAGCGTCATAGGCTATGTTGTGAGGCGAAATTTTTACCCCGCGCATTCCAATTCACCAAACAATTTTGCCCCTATCTACATAATGGGGAAACCAGTTACCAGTTGACAGTTGTGAATGAGAGGGACTTAATGATAGCGCCAAAGACTAACAGCACATACCAGCATATAGTCACTAAGGTGGGGCCCTAACATGAGATATTCACCACACACAGGGACATGTATACACACCACACGCACACAAAGAGTAACAGAAAGTGTATAGTCGCTAAGGTGCAGCCCCAACATTGGATACTCACCACGCACCCGAACAAACACACACTACAAAGACACACACACACCCCCAAGGGGACACACACACACTCTATAGCGACACATGCACTCACCACACAGGGACACACACACCACAAAGAGACACACACACACCACACAGACCCCCCCCCACAGGGACACACACATACACACCCACTCACCCCTCAGGGACACACACACACCACAAAGGGACACACACAACACAGAGATACACACACACCACACAGACACCCCCCACAGGGACACACACACATACACACCCTATAGGGACACATGCACTCACCCCACAGGGACACACACACACCACAAAGAGACACACCACACACAACACAGATACACACACACACCACAGACCCCCACACAGGGGCACACACACATACACACCCTATAGGGACACATGCACTCACCCCTCAGGGACACACACACCACAAAGGGACACACAACACAGAGACACACACACCCCACACAGACACCCCCCACAGGGACACACACACACATACACACCCTATAGGGACACATGCACTCACCCCACAGGGACACACACACACCACAAAGAGACACACCACACACAACACAGATACACACACACACCACAGACCCCCACACAGGGGCACACACACATACACACCCTATAGGGACACATTCACTCACCCCTCAGGGACACACACACCACAAAGGGACACACAACACAGAGACACACACACCCCACACAGACACCCCCACAGGGACACACACACATACACACCCTATAGGGACACATGCACTCACCCCACAGGGACACACACACACCACAAAGAGACACACCACACACAACACAGATACACACACACACACCACAGACCCCCACACAGGGGCACACACACATGCACACCCTATAGGGGCACATGCACTTACCCCACAGGGACACACACACCACAAAGAGACACACACAACAGAGACACACACCACACAGACCCCATCCCACAGGGACACACACATACACACCCCAGGGACACACACACCACACAGACAGACACAGATGTGCACAAATCACCTCACACAACTTGCCTCATACGTGTGCTATCTTTATTTTCCAAACATAAACATCTGATTAAAAACAGCCAATGTGCAACACATGTGCCATATAGGGAATTAAGGCAGATGTCAGTCACATGAGCTGTCTATTATGTGTATGTGTGAGGTAACATATACTGCCTGGCCAGGGGGTGGGTTTACTGTTGGCTGGAGATTTATTAGGCTGCCTACAGCAATCAATCACAGCTCAGCTTCTATTTTCTTACAGGTCATTAATATGACATATTCTAATTCTATTTTGTTATAGCTAACATCAGTTATTTATTAACCCGGGCGTAGCCGGGTACTACAGCTAGTATATATATATATATGTATATAATATATATATATATATATATATATATATATATGATATAATATACTATGTATCTATACTATCTATCTTATCTATCTGGTTTGTCTGAATCCCATTTTAGACAAACTAAGGTTGAACTCAATTCAGTAATACAATATGAACAGGGCTAAGGATGGTTTCACATTTGCATTTTTTTTAATCTATGGGCATGCAGGAAAATCCTGCATGCCCATGGATACTCATGCACTGCAAAACTGCATACACTCGCACCCAGTGCGGGTGCATCCGCTTGCAGATTCCTGCGGGATCCGTAGTAGGCATGTGCAGAACATAGTTAACAGACCAGAAGCACGGATCCACCAGGATCCTCCTCTCATGTCTGTCTGTGATCCATAGAGCCCCATTGTGAATTTACATGTGGAGCCCTGGATCCCTGAGAATATGCGCATGCAAGTTTTTTTTTTTTGTTTTTTTTTCACGGACACAAAAAGTGCAACAAGTTACATACTGATCCATGAAAAATAAAGTACACACCTAGATGCGCACGCAGGTGTTTCCGTCCCCATTGAAAGACAATGTGGTTGAAAACACATACGTGCATATCCAGTTTGTGACGGATTCACACATCACCCTGTCATGCTCAGTAACATTGTGAGTGTACAAACATGGCGGCTGCATGCACATTGAGATTGTGGCGTGGTCTGAAGCGGCAAAACAGGGGCAGCGGTGATGGATGACCTGGAGCCGGAGGACTGCATTAGCGTGTGGCCGGCATATTGGTACAACTATCACTTAAGCATGCCAATACACTGTGTGCAAAATTATTAGGCAAGTTGTATTCTAGAGGATTATTTTTATTATTGATCAACAACGATGTTCTCAATCAACCCAAAGGACTCATAAATATCAAAGCTTAATATTTTTTGAATTTGGAGGTGTTTTTTTTTTTTTTTAGATTTGTCTATCTTAGGAGCATATCTGTTTGTGCAGGTAACTATTACTGTGCAGAATTATTAGGAAGCTTGATAAAAACCAAATATATTCCCATCTCACTTGTTTATTTTTGCCAGGTAAACTAATATAACCGCACAAAATTTAGAAATAAACATTTCTGACATGTAAAAGCAAAACCCCAAAAAATTAGTGACTAATATAGCCACCTTTCTTTATGATGACACTCAACAGCCTTCCATCCATAGATTCTGTCAGTTGCTTGATCTGTTTACGATCAACATTACGTGCAGCAGCAGCCACCACAGCTTCCCAGACACTGGTCCGAGAGGTGTACTATTTTCCCTCCCTGTAGATCTCACATTTTAGGAGGGACCACAGGTTCTCTATGGGGTTCAGATCAGGTGAACAAGGGGGCCATGTCATTATTTTCTTTTTTTACACCTTCACTGGCCAGCCATGCTGTGGAGTAGTTGGATGCATGTGATGGAGCATTGTCATGCATGAAAATCATGTTTTTCTTGAATGATACCGTCTTCTTCCTGTACCACTGATTGAAGAAGTTGTGTTCCAGAAACTGGCAGTGGGTCCGGGAGTTGAGCTTCACTCCATCCTCAACCCGAAAAGGTTCCACAAGTTCATCTTTGATGATACCAGCCCATACCAGTACCCCACCTCCACCTTGCTGGCATCTGAGTCGGAGTGGAGCTCTCTGCCCTTTACTGATCCAGCCTCTGGCCAATCCATCTGGCCCATCAAGAGTCACTCTCATTTCATCAGTCCATAAAACCTTTGAAAAATCAGTCTTAAGATATTTCTTGCCCAGTCTTGACGTTTTATCTTATGTTTCTTGTTCAAAGGTGGTCGTTTTTCAGCCTTCCTTACCTTGGCCAAGTCCCCGAGTATAGCACACCTTGTGCTTTTTGATACTCCAGTAACGTCAGCTCTGAAATATGGCAAAACTGGTGGCAAATGGCATCTTGGCAGCTTCATGCTTGATTTTCCTCAATTCATGGAAGGTTATTTTGCGCCTTTTTTTGTCCAACACGCTTCTTGCGACCCTGTTGGCTATTTGCAATGAAAAGCTTGATTGTTCGGTGATCACGCTTCAAAGGTTTGGCAATTTCAAGACTGCTGCATCCCTCTGCAAGACATCTCACAATTTTGGACTTTTCAGAGCCCGTCTAATCTCTCTTCTGACCCATTTTGCCTAAGGAAAGGCATTTGCCTAATAATTAAGCACACCTTATATAGGGTGTTGATATCATTACACCACACCCCTCCTCATTACAGAGATGCACATCACCTGATTTACTTAATTGGTTGTTGGCTCTCAAACCTATACAGCTTGGAGTAGGACAACATGTATAAAAAGTATCATGTGATCAAAATACTCATTTGCCTAATAATTCTGCACACAGTGTGTGGCAGCTGCTTTGAAATGCTGCATTTTTGCATTTTTTGGGCTGCATAACTGCATAGATAAATTGTCACAAACTGAAGCTTGTGAACACATATTTGTAGTGCATGTTGCAGTTCTTTACACGTGGACCTGAGGTGTCACATAGCCTAAAACTGCCTGGTGTGAGGTAGCGCCCCTGGGCAACCCACTCGGCAACAGAATAACACCACTACAAGGGTTCAACAGCACATAAAATGTCCAATGGTTTATTAGTAACGGCATAAACCGCGAACAAAAGACACTCACTTAACATAATACCGTATTTACATCTCACATGACATAACATTCACATCATTACATTACAGGACATTTCACATATAATACTGAAAGATCACATTACATAATACACTATACACTTTATCAACGGGACCCTACTCGACCTAACAGTCCCAATGGCGGGTTTGGCCGCCCAGCCGTCTGACAGGGATCATCCCCCAGCCTATTACAGGGAATCTCTACCTACTACAGGGAGCTCCACCCATTACCCTCAGATACCTCATGCATGGCCCTTTCTGCATCTGCCATCATGAGTCACCCATGTTACATTACACATCCATCATATTCGCCTCCCGTAGGACTATTCACATAAACACAGAACATGCCTCCAGTTGGGCTATACACACATCAGCACATCATGGCACATTTAGTCCACATAACATCCATGGATCGCTACCTTACCGGGCATCGCACTGGGTTTAGCAACCTGAGCCACTGGGTACACCAGGCGTCCCCCAAGGTCTCCTCCAGCATGTGTTTTGCCCCACTCCTGAACAAGGCCCTCCAAGGTTAGCCACGGTTCCCCAACTACAGGAGCCATCACAACCCGTTCATGACCACCAGATCGCACACAAGCAACAGAGGGACAGGAGCCTCCCGCATAGAGAAGGGCTGGCTCCCCTCGCGTCCCAAAGGGATGGATTGCCTCGGACACGTCCTCACATCTCAGTGGTCTGGACTGCATCTTTCCCATCTTTCTTTCATACAGACTCCTGGCAGGTTAAGTCCTGCTAGCCACACCCATCTGACACACCCACATCTGGGACTGGTCAATTAGCACACACTGCTCTGTTAGAGGCTGCTCATTAGTTTCATCAACCCCTTAGGTTTTAACCCACTATCCACCGATTCAGTCTTACAGCACACACACTCAGTGAAACAGGCTCATGTGAACAGGCACCTGTGCTGCAAGCCCATGTGATGCACCCCGGCCATGGGACCACGCCGGCCGTGCCTTACACTGGGTACAAGACCAGAACATGAACACAAAGTGCCTTTACATGGATTGATAAACCATAATACTGTACATAGTAACATAGTATTTAAGGTTGAAGGAAGACCTTAAGTCCATCTAGTCCAATCAATAGCCTAACATGTTGATCCAGAGGAAGGCAAAAAAAAAACCCATGTGGCAACACTAAGCTCCACATTGGGGAAAACAATTCCTTCCTGACACCATATACAGCAATCAGACTAGTTCCCTGGATTAACGCCCTATCAAAGAATCTAGTATGTATAACTGATAATATTATATTTTTCAAGAAAGGCATCCAGGCCCTTCTTAAATGTTAGTAGTGACTCTCTCATTACAACAGCATGTGGCAGAGAGTTCCATAGTCTCACTGCTCTTAGGCCACGTGCACATGTTGAGAATTTGATGATTTTTTACCTCAGGATTTGTAGCCAAAACCAGGAGTGGATGATAAATACAGAAGTGGTGACGTGTTTCTATTATACTTTTCCTCTGATTGCTCCACTCCTGGTTTTGTCTACAAATCCTGAGGTAAAAAACTCATCAAATACTCAACGTGTGCACGTGGCCTAACAGTAAAGAATCCACGTCTGTGATTCTGATTAACCCCATAACGACGGCCTAACGCCCAGAGACGTCGGAAAAAATGGGTACTTATGCCTGGCTGACGTCTGTAGACGTCAGCCAGGGAAAGTGCTCTAGCGCCCCCCAGTGGTCAAAAATCTCCGGGGTTTCAGCTACCGGGGGTAGCTGAGACCCCCAAGATTATGGAACGGGGCTTTTTTACCATCACCGGTAATGTGATGACCGGTAAGCACCGTTTACCGGTCATCACATTACAAAAAATGAGACTGCCGGTAAAAAATGCTTTCACTTTCATCCGACGTGAAAACACACGTCGGATGACAGTGAAGCATTAACCCCTAAGTGTCCTAAGACCCCCGGTACCGGGGATCTTCCTCCCACCCCCACCCCACCCCCGATCTGTCTGAAAATGGCGGCGGCGGGTGCTAAAACCCGCCACCGCTGCTGCATCTCCATGCGATCTGACATGTCATACATGTCAGATCGCATGGAAATGTCAGTGCTGGTGCCCAACAGCCTCCTCCTGTGTCCATCAGCCTCAACAGCCCCCTCCGGTTCCCCCAACGTTCCTCCTGCCCAGCTCCCCAGCTCCTTCGTCCTCCCTCCTCCTCCTCCCCCTCTCTAAAACAGCGCCGCAGCGCTCAGGAACAACCGGCTGCCCCCTCCTGCACAATCCTCCCCGATGTGACATGTCACACATGTCACATCGGGGAGGGATCTAATGCACCCTGGCCCCCTGCTTCCAACAGCCCCCCCCCGGTCATCCCCCGATCTCACCTGTCTTCATCTCCCTGGAGCGGCTCCTTCTTCTCCTGGCTCCCTGTGCTGTCTGCCGGCTTCATGCGCAGACAGAGCAGAGACTGCTCTGTCTGCTAATAGACAGTTCATGACCTCAGTGAGGTCATGGCTGGTCAGGATCCTTTGTTCACAAAGGGTCAATTGTGATCCCATCATGGGATCACAATTGACCCTTTGTGAACCAAGGATCATGACCTGACATGACCTCAATGTGATCATGAGCTGTCTATTAGCAGACAGTGCAGTCTCTGCATAGACTGACAGCTCATGATCTCAATGAGGTCATGTTAGGTCAGGATCCTTTGTTCACAAAGGGTCAATTTTGATCCCATCATGGGATCACAATTGACCCTTTGTGAAATAAGGATCCTGACCTGACATGACCTCACTGCAATCATGAGCTGTCAGTCTATGCAGAGACTGCACTGTCTGTCATTAGACTGACAGCTCATGATCGCAGTGAGGTCATGTCAGGTCAGAATCCTTATTTCACAAAGGGTCAATTGTGATCCCATGATGGGATCACAATTGACCCCTGTGTGAACCAAAGATCCTGACCTGCCATGACCTCACTGAGGTCATGAACTGTCAGTCTGTTAGCAGACAGAGCAGTCTCTGCATAGACTGACAGCTCATGATCTCAGTGAGGTCATGTCAGGTCAGGATCCTTGGTTCACAAAGGGTCAATTGTGATCCCATGATGGGATTACAATTGACGCTTTGTGAACCAAGGATCCTGACCTGATATCATCCTACTGAGGTCATGACCTATCATTCTCCTGGAAGAATGCCAGATTTTATAGCATATGGGGGACGCCCCCATATGCTGTAAAAGACTGAAAATCATCGAGGGACCTCCCACTGGACTACGTCGGACCTTCCTGCTGGACTACATCGGACCTTCCTACTGGACTACGTCGGATGCCAAAGAATAATAAAGATGGGGTCTAAATAGTGTCTGTGTGTTTTTTCTAATAAAAATATTTTTTTCTGTCTTGTGTCTTCTTTACAATTTACTAGGGATTCTTAATGGCCCGGTCTAATATTGGCCAGACATTAAGAATCTCGGGCTTAGTACCAGCTGCAAAAAAAGCTGGCATTAACCCCTTATTACCCAGTCTGCCACCGCTACACGGCAGCTGGAAGAGCTGGATACAGCGCCAGAAAATGGCGCTTCTATGAATGCGCCATTTTCTGGGGCGGCTGCGGACTGCAATTCGCAGCGGGGGGGGCCCAGAAAGCTTGGGCCTCCCTACGCTGAGGATTCCAGCCCCCAGCTGCCTAGTTGTACCTGGCTGGCCCAAAAATGTGGCGAAGCCCACGCCATTTTTTTTTAATTATTTCAAGAAATAATTAAAAAAACAATAGGGCTTCCCTATATTTTTGGTTTCCAGCCAGGTAAAACTAGGCAGAAGGGGTTGGTGGCAGCCCGTAGCTGCCTGCTGTACCTGGCTGGACCAAAAATATGGCGAAGCCCCACGTCGTTTTTTTTTTAAAATTAATAAAGAAATACTAAAAAAAAAGCAGGAGAGGAGACAACCAGGACACGGTGTCTCCGTATCTTGTGCACATGCTCTAAAAGTGAGAAATTGTGTGAAAAAAAGAAAATGTTCAATATGACTTTATCAAATTTTGTGAAGTAGCTGTAGGTTCAAAATGCTCACTATACTCCTAGATATAATCCTTGAGGCGTCTAGTTTCCAAAATGGGGTGACTTGTGCGGGAGCTCCAATGTTTAGGCACATAGGAGCTCCCCATATGCGACATGGTGTCCGCTAACTATTGGAGCTAATTTTCCATACAAATTGTTAGCAGACACCATGCCGCATATGGAGAGCCCCTGTGTGCCTAAACATTGGAGCTCCCCCACAAGTGACCCCATTTTGGAAACTAGACCCCCCAAGGAACGTATCTAGATGCATAGTGAGCACTTTAAACCCCCAGGTGCCTCACAAATTAGTCCGTAAAAAGGAAAAAAAGAAGATTTTGTGGAAAAAAAGTACTTTTTCATTTTTACGGATCAGTTTGTGAAGCACCTGGGGTTCAAAATGCTCACTATGCATCTAGATAAATTCCTTGGGGCGTCTAGTTTACAAAATGGGGTCACTTGTTGGGGAGCCCCAATGTTTAGGCACATAGAGTCTCTTCATACGTGACATGGTGTCAACTAACAATTGGAATTGTAAGCGCATACCATGTCATGTATGTAGAGCCCCTGTGTGCCTAAACATTGGAGCTCCCCCACAAGTGACCCCATTTTGGAAACTAGACCCCCCAAGGAACGTATCTAGATGCATAGTGAGCACGTTGAACCCTCTGGTGCTTTATAAATTGATCCGTAAAATTTAAAAAGTACTTTCTATTCCACAAAAATGTTCTTTTTTCATTTTTACGGATTCATTTGTGAAGCACCTTGGGGTTCAAAGTGCTCACCACCCATCTAGATAAGTTCCTTGGGGGGTCTAGTCTCCAAAATGGGGTCACTTGTGGGGGAGCTCCAATGTTTAGGCACACAGGGGCTCTCCATACGTGACTTGGTGTCCGCTAACAATTGGAGCTAATTTTCCATTCAAATTGTTAGCGGACACCATGTCGCGTTTTGAGAGCCTCTGTGTGCCTAAACATTGGAGCTCCCCCACAAATGACCCCATTTTGGAAACTAGACCCCCCAAGGAACGTATCTAGATGCATAGTGAGCACGTTGAACCCTCTGGTGCTTTACAAATTGATCCGTAAAATTTAAAAAGTACTTTCTATTCCACAAAAATTTCCTTTTGTCCTCAATTTTTTCATTTTCACATGAACAAAAGGATAAAATGCATCCTAAAATTTGTTGGGCAATTTCTCCTGAGTACACCGATACCTCATATGCAGTTATAAACCACTGCTTGGGCGCACGGCAGGGCTCAGAAGTGAAGGAGCGCCATTTGACTTTTTGAATGGTAAATTAGCTCCAAAAGTCAAACTGCGCTCCCTCCCTTCTGAGCCCTGCCGTGCGCCCAAACAGTGGTTTATGACCACATATGATGTATCTGTGTACTCAGGAGAAATTGCCCAACAAATTTTAGGATCCATTTTATCCTGTTGCCCATGTGAAAATGAAAAAATTTAGGCTAAAAGGACATTTTTGTTGGAAAAATTAAAATGTCCATTTTTTATTTCCACTTTGCTTTAGCTGCTGTGAAGCACCTGAATGGTTAATAATCTTCTTGAATGTAGTTTTGAGTAGCTTGAGGGGTGCAGTTTTTGGAATGGTGTCACTTTTGGGTGTTTTCTGTCATGTACACCCCTCAAAGGGACTTCAAATGTGATGTGGTCACAAAAAAAATGGTTTTGTAAATTTTGCTGGAAAAATGAAAAATTGCTGATGAACTTTGAACCCTTATAACGTCCTAACAAAATTTTTTTTTTTTTCAAAAATTGTGCTGATGTGAAGTAGACATGTGGGAAATGTTATTTATTAACTATTTTGTGTCATATAACTCTCTGGTTTACCAGAATAAAAATTCAAAATGTGAAAATTGCTAAATTTTCAAAATTTTCGCCAAATTTTTTATTTTTTCACAAATAAACGCAAAAATTATTAACCTAAATTTACCACTAACATGAAGCCCAATATGTCACGAAAAAACAATCTCAGAATCGCTAGGATCCGTTGAAGAGTTCCAGAGATATTACCTCATAAAGGGACACTGGTCAGAATTACAAAAAACGGTCTGGTCATTAAGGTGGAAATTGGCTCAGTCACTAAGGGGTTAAACCTTCTTTCCTCCAGACGTAGAGGATGCTGCCTTGTCCCCGTCTCAGGCCTAAGAGTAAAAAGATCATTAAAAACGTCTCTGTAGGGGGGCGTGTCCTGGCCAGGGGGGCGTGTCCTGGCCATGGAGGGAGCAGTTCACTAGAGCTTGAGCTCCGTCTTCCCGGCCACTTTAATGTGACAATAGCGTCTTTTACCCCGGCTCTTCTGGCACCTCATGCCGGCGAAAAGGAGGCGCAGGCACCCGCTACTACCCCGGACCCTCCGATCCCGAATCCGGGCTCCATAACCCGCTATTTGCGGAGTTCTAAAAAGCCCCTGGTCCCTGCAGCAGCTCCCAAGATGGCGGCGCCTGCAGCTGCGCAGCCCAATGCTGCACACAGAGAAGATGGAGGACCGCGATCCGGCTTCTCTACACGGCCGCTCTCAGCCCCTGGCGCGTTGCCCAGTACCCCTGAACAGAAGGACACAAGTGGCGCGCTGCCCGGTGAGTCTGCGGAGCCCATGACTCAGGTGGGAGACATGTTTTCAGAGTTAACAGCGCGCTCCCCCATAGATAAATCAATGGCTGGGGCTGCCCTTATGGGAGATGTTGGGAGCGGCAGCAGGGGCTTAGGGACCGAGGTCTCGGAAGGCTATGGAGGGAACTGCTCATCAGGACACTCACAGATGAAAGATCCATGTGTGGCTTATGATCCTTCCATGAACTTTATTCAGGCAGCCAGTTACCTAGATAGGGAAGTGCATTCCCCTATCCGACCACTACAAGAGGGGACGCTACACCAAAGTCAGATACTTTCTTTTAATGCCTATTCTGAGATTCAAGGAACAGGATTTGAGCTTCCAATTCCTAAGTCTAACCTCTCTATAACCAAAAGGGACGTCACACCCTCTAATATCTCAGAACCCCCCCCCGCTGACCTCGACAAAGGATGATGGAGATTATCTGACCCCTGAGGGCGATATGTGGGAATCCTTTAAGGCACGAATAATGAACATTCCCACAAGGGAAGAATTGTCCGATTTTATCACTAATGTGGAGTCCTCCCTTAAGTCTACGACAGCAACACTCCGAGGCGAGGTCCAGGTGATATCTGACAAGGTATCCCGGACTGATACCACTGTTGAGGACTTAACTAAATGAGTCCAGGCCCTGGAGGAGGAGGTGTCGCTTCAAAGGTCCCATCAGGAAGCCTTCCTGGACTCTCTTGAGAACCTGGAAAATAGGGAGCGGAGGCAGAACATTCGGATTCGGGGCCTCCCGGAGTCGGTGACTCCATCTCAGTTGTGGTCCACCTTAAGAGACTTATTTAATTCTATTCGAAGCACTCCAGCTGAGACTGTCATCGAGTTTGACAGAGCCCACCGATCCCTTGGCCCGGTCCCTCCGGAAGGAGCGCTGCCACGTGACGTCATCTGCAGGTTTCATAGATACCAGGTCAAGGAGGAGGTCCTTGTGAAAGCAAGACAGTGTGAAGATATATCCTTTCTAGGAGCCCAGCTGCAACTTCTAGCCGACTGGTCCAGACGGACCCTAAAGAAAAGGCGTGCATTGAGGCCTCTTTTGGATCTCCTGCGTCAGAACCAGTTGTTGTACTCTTGGGGTTACCCGTTCCGCCTACAAGTCCGCCGTGGAAACCAGCTGGTCTCCCTTTCTCACCCTCTGGAGGTGCGTGGTTTCCTCCAGGCCCTGGAAATACCTGACCCAGGCCTCCTATTCCCAGATTGGCCGTCTTCTACATTTGACGGTATGCTCCAGTCAAGATCTCGCCCGTCATGGAATAACCGTAGAAGACGGAACGGGAGAGGCAGGAACCGTAGACGCCGCAGACTCGGCGAGGAGAGCCGACTTGAAGATGGGTGACTTTTCAGTTGCCTTTGGGTTTCTGAGTGTTAGCATATCCTTTTTTGTTGCCATAATAGTAGGGACGGGATTCTCAATGTTCCGTCATATGATGCTGTGACGTTTCATAATGATAAATATCTTTTTATTTTAGGGATGTGTCTTACCCATTTCATTCTGTACCTTTCATCTTCCTTTCCTTCCCTTTTTTCTCCCTTCTACGCCCCTCCGCTTTTTTCTGATATAATTTTATGGCCGATGACTGCCTATATTCATATGTAAAGGTCCATATAGCCATTTGTTACATCCTTTCCCTTTTTTTTTTTTTTCCCTCCCCCACTAGTTTTTCCTGTCCTCCCTACGCCTCCCACCTCAAATACAACCTTTCCACCCCCCCTACTTCCTTTCTCTATCCATGATCCCTAGTAATTTCATGATTGGATAAATGACTCCTAATACCATTATAGATCTTTGGTATATAATGTAGAGAGTATTCCGTCCTACCACATAGTGGGATGGGGGCCTCTCTCCTTCCTTTTGCTATATGCTACTTTTCTTCAAATGATTGAGTTGCCTTAGAGCCGGAATGTTGATGCTATATTAGAGTTATGTTATTTAGCATTTTCATGCTCTCAGATGCAGGCCGGGGAGATGGTTATTCTCGGTCGCTTGTAGTTTTTGTATTTACTTATAGTTCTAACACACTTGCATTCCTTAGGTGTTGTACCTGGAGTTTGCACTTGTTTAAGTCTCCTTTCCATTGGAAAGGCATTCTCCCACGGGACGTCACACCTTTCTTAGAGTGTGACACTGCTGTAAAGTACATTCCCCATGTGACGGTATTATCTATTTCTCGTCAGTCCAACAGGATTTCTTTCCCGCAAAACTCATTCTAATTTCTTCCCCCCCTCCCCCCTACCCTTTTTTTTTTTTTTTTTCTCGGGGTGTTGTTTAGGTTAACTCCTTTAGGTCATTTAGTCATCAACGGGTGGGTTCGATATGGCGGGCTGAACTCTGAAGATTGGGTCCTTAAATGTCAAGGGTTTTAATACCCCCAAAAGAGAAGTCACATTATATCAGACATGCAGAGGAAGGGGGTGCAGGTGATGTTCTTTCAAGAAACACACTTTAAAGAGGGCCATGTTCCGTCCTTTGGAGGGGGACAGTTCTTTGAGTGGATACATTGCGTGAATCCCGAATCCAGAACCAAGGGTGTCTCCATAGCTCTTCATAAAAATCTGCCATACAATATTCTAGATTCGGTGATTGGCAAGGGAGGTCGCTACATCTTTCTCAAGTTGGTGGTTTCTAGAACCCCATTGACCTTAGTCAATTGGTACCTTCCTAACAGGGAGCAGACGAGGGTATGCAAAACCCTCCTGATGAAGTTGGCAGATTTTGCGGAGGGGCGGGTCATCATCGGGGTGACTTCAACTTTACCCTTGACCCTTCCATTGACACCACCTCTGGTAGGGGGGCGACTCCTCGTAGACGTGTAATAGCACTCCAGAGACTTTTATGTAGACTTCAGTTGGTGGATGTTTGGAGGATCCTTAACCCTGCTGTTAGGGATTATACTTTTTACTCAGGTGTACACGGCTCTTATAGTCGTATCGACCTGTTCCTGGTCAGCCATGGGATCCTTTCTTGGACACCCAAAGCCTCTATAGGCAATATTGTCCACTCGGACCATAGCCCCATCTTCTTGTCTATTGAGGTTCCCGGGCTGGCTAGGAAAGAGTGGTCCTGGAGACTAAATAGCCACCTCCTATCCGATGCAGTCTGTCTGGAGGAATTAAAATCTGACATCAGGACAATTTCTCAGACACATGCATCAGACGCGTCCTCTCCAACCATTAAGTGGGAAGCCCTCAAATGGAGAGATCTAGGGCGTATTTCTATAAAAAAGCCAATAGTTGTGGACGACCCCTAGCTAGACTTTTACATCCTCGGGGGGACCTGCGTATATCCCATTCATAAAGTCACCAAATGGCAAGATGGTACATCGCACGGAGGACATAGCAGAGATGTTCCAAAATTTTTATGCTGATCTATATGCCTTGAGGGGAAAATTTGCTGACATGCATCCCGACGACGTGCGAGCTAAAATTCAGACATACATTTCTGAGGTGAATATCCCGTCTTTACCTGACGATGATATTCTGTCTTTAGAAAGTGACATTACAGAAGAAGAGGTGGCGAACGTGGTCAAGTCATCCCCGACATCTAGGTGCTCTGGCCCGGACGGTTACACTCCCATCTTCTACAAAACCCTAATTGACGACTTGTTACCTCACATGCTCTCTGCGTTTAAAGCACTCATGGAAGGAGACACCCTAACGCCGCAAGCATTAGAGGCACTTCCCAAGTGCTTCCCAAGCCAAACAAAGACCATTCTGAGGCGGCAAGTTACCGTCCAATATCTCTGCTGAACATTGATGTCAAGATGTTCGCCAAGGTATTGGCTGATAGATTGTCTTTGAGGCTCCCCTCGATTGTCCACCTTGATCAAGTGGGCTTTGTTAAGGGCCGAGAGGCGCGGGACAACATCATTAGATCTTTTCTCCTGATTGACAAGGCTAGGTTGTGGAAGTCCCCTCTATGTCTGCTATCTATAGATGCAGAAAAGGCCTTTGATAGGGTCCATTGGGGCTTTCTGTGGGAGGCATTGAAGCACATTGGCCTAGGTAGTAAGTTTATGAGTGGGGTTTCCTCACTGTACTCCTGTCCATCCGCCAAGGTACGCATTAATGGTAGCCTATCGGGTTCCTTCCCTGTCAGGAATGGGACAAGACAAGGCTGCCCACTATCTCCCTTGCTTTATGTTATCGTCATGGAGCACTTGGCGAAAGCCATCAGGGACAATGGAGGTATACACGGGATTTCAGTGGGGGACACCCATCATAAAACGGCTTTGTTTGCTGATGACGTCCTCTTGTACGTCACTCGCCCTTCGGAGACCTTCCCCGCCTTGTTACATGAGTTCAACAGGTTTGGAGACCTTAGCAATTTCAAGGTGAATTATTCCAAATCTGAGGCGTTGAACGTCTCTCTGTCTGCATCTGAAGTGGTCTCCCTTTCCGAGGGATTCTCCTTTCGGTGGAGACCGGGACACATATCATACCTAGGTATTAATTTGCCTGCTGATGTGCGCGAGGCCTTTCACTTAAATCACAAGGTTCTCTTGGACCGGGTGGGTGCCTTATTGGAATCTTACAGACCCTTGAAGATATCTTGGTTGGGAAGAATCCATGTCGTTACGATGGACATTCTCCCAAGATTTCTATATGTCTTTCAGGCGGTGCCGGTTTGGCCTTGCGGGGCATACTTTCGCACCGTTCGCAGATTAATCTCTAGATTTGTCTGGAACGGTATGAAACTGCGAGTGAGCTACAGGGTTTTGTCTTCCTTGAGGGAGTCTGGAGGTGTTGGACTGCTGGATCTGCGACGATATTGCTTGGCCGCCATTCTTGTGCGTCTGCTTGATTGGCGTTTTAACACAGACGTGAAACAATAGATTCAGATTGAGCAGTCCGGTAGTTCTGTTCCTCTAGACCACGTACAGTGGATCCCGATGGAGGCCCTGGCTCCTTCCTGCCAACTAGCCTCCTTGACTGTTGAACTGCTGAGAGCATGGCGAGTGACATGGGGTGAATTGAATGGGAAGACACTGGTTAGCTCCCTGACCCCAATCTTCCACAATCCAGCTTTTCTCCCGGGCATGACCCATAAGGTTCTCCTCTTGTGGCGAACGGAAGATGATACCCGGGTGGGTCAGATTCTTTGTCGAGGTGAACTTCCTTCGTTTACCGAATTACAGGCGTCTTCCCCAGCCGTGAGACTGAAGTGGTGGGAATACCTCCAACTTCGCTCCTTTGTGCGTTCTTTACCCCTCCGAAGGGACTCTGATGTTACATTATCTTCCCTAGAGATGATATTTACCTCCAAGCAGGGACCTACTAGAGGTATATCGGTCTTATATTCCATCATATCTAGAGCAGCTGTGACATGGGCCCATAGTTATCAGCGGGCATGGGAGGCTGACTTGGGAAGGACGATAGATGCTCAAGACTGGGAGAGGTGTTTTCTGATGTCTCGTAAAACCTCAGGATCTTGTGAGGCACTGGAAAAGTATTACAAGATACGCCTTAGATGGTATCTTACTCCGGACAGGCTGCATCGGTTCTCCCCGACCAACTCCCCACTCTGTTAGAGATGTGGTCTTGAAGTTGGCACAATGATCCATGTATGGTGGAGTTGCCCCCTTATCAGTGACTTTTGGAAGAAAGTATTCCGCAACTATAACCTGGTTACAGGCAGGCATGCGGGAGGTACCCCCGAGGTGGCCCTACTCTCTCTGCTCCCTGGTTCATGGAAAAGACAGAAGAAAGACATCATTCGGTTCTGCCTTTGTGCAGCACGCAATGTGATCCCCCGACATTGGAGGGAGCAGTTACCTCCTTCTATTTTTGAGTGGTTCACCGAGATGGAATCCCTCAGACGTTTTGAGGAGATCTCTGCCGATTTCTCTCAAACTCAAGCAGAATATGTAAATACCTGGTCAGAATGGATCCTTTTTAAGGATGCATCTAATTTTGGTGACCTCTTTACCTGAGTGGTGGAACATCTATACCGTCCCCGTTCTTGTGCCACCCTTTATTTTACATGTAATACCACCTTTGACAGTCTGGTCTTTTGCTCGTACACCCTTCCCACTCTTTGAACTCCTGTTTCATTTCCTCCTTCCCCCCTATACTATTCCATTTTTCTTTTTTTTCTTGCTCCCTTCCCCAGGTTTCTTATAATATCACTCTGATATTTGCCCTTTCTCCCCCCTGTTGGACTGAACTTAGATATACCATAGTTGTACATGATCCAATATATATGTTCTCTTTATTCTATATTTCTTTTGTTGTTTTATTTTGCAGAGAGATAGAATCTAACCTTTTGTTTCTTTGGACACTAAAAAGGGGATTTCCCCTTTATATATATTCGGGAGAGACTTTTTGAGACCACAACTGTCTGAACTTGTACTATATGGTTTCTGGTTCATTAACTCTATTCATACCATTCTCTACTGGAATTACACAGTTTTATATGCTTTACTGTACTGTTTTGTACTTTTTCTAAACAAAAAATTTCTCAATAAAAATATATTTACAAAAAAAAAAACGTCTCTGTACTGTCCCCTCATATATTTATACATTATTATAAGATCACCCCTAAGCCTTCATTTTTCCAAACTAAATAACCCCAAATTTAATAACCCGTCTTGGTATTGCAGACCCCTCAGTCCTCTAATGACCTTGGTTGCTCTTCTCTGCACCTGCTCTAGTTCAGCTATGTCTTTCTTTTACACTGTAGAGCAGAATTTTGTACATGTATTCCTAGATGTAGATTGATATCATAATATAAGACAATCTATAATTGGGAACATTAAAATAGCATTTTTTTTACCTCTTAATAGATATTACATGATAATACTGGTGTGTACTATAACATGTGTAACAGATGCTGCAGGCTTTAGATGCCTTGCTGTGCCTGTCACTGAGGAGTGATGATGATGATAATGATCCATTTGCAGTGATTGGAAGATAACATGTTCCTATGGGGGAGGGGAGACCATGCAGCAATGTATTAATGTACATTGAATCGATCAGTGTAATGCTTTGTCTGTGCTCATAGCCTCACAATAATAGTATACATTATGCATATTATGCATCATCATACAGTAGAGGATCACAGCGTGTATCAGTATTTGCTTGGTGACATGATTGCTATTTGAAGCCTGGACCCCGTCACATAGAATGGTATATCGGGCTGGATTGTATGTGTGTGAACATGGGGCCTGCGGTCACGCCCCCTGCCATGCGCTCTCCCCATACAGAAGTGTGAGGGGGCTGGAATGTAGGATGATCCTGCAGCTCACAGCATCCACAGCCCCAACACAGCTCCTCCTCTTTGCTTCTAGACGAAGCTGACAGACTGAGATTTCGGTTCCCTGAGGTGGGGGCTAGAGCAGAGGAGCAGGTATGATTTTATTGATTTATAAGAGATCTATAGATCCTAGAACTGCAGTGTACAGCTCTGCTTCATCATGTAGCAGGGCAGGAACTGTACTAAAAAGTTTTCTCTCACTGGAGTTCCCCTTTAATGACCAGGGAATTTCCTCACTTTGTTCCAAAAGCCAACATTTTAATTTCGCTAGATCTAGCTGTAAAAGGGCTTGGATTATCACAGGATGCGATTTTGTTTTGGTTGAATCCATTGATTTTAGTTTAAATGTGCTTACATTTTTTTTTACTTTTTCCAGCCGGGGCGAAATTGTGAAAAAATGCATTTCTGCTCTTTTTTGGAAATTTATTTTTACTAAGATCCTTCAGTAGTATATATGACCTGGCAATGTTTTTCTCTAGGTCAAAGTGATTATTGCAATATAAAGCTTGTCTAGCCTATTATTATTTCAAGGGGAAAAGAAACATTTTGAAATAAAACAAACAAAAAATTGTGTTGAAATTTTCTGAGCCTTGTAACATTTTTAAATTTTCCATCGATTGAGAAAATCTGACTTTTTGATTTTTTTTTTTTTTTTTTGTCTTTCCCGTATTTTTCGGACTATAAGACACACCCAGGTTTTAGAGGTGGAAAATAGGGGGGAAAAAATTTTGATAGCAAAAAATGTGGTAAAATATTTAATACCATACCTTTTTATGTTCTGTTATGATATATAATATTATGTTGGAAGCTAAGGGCAAAAGATGGTGCTGCGGGACCAGTGTGGTGTCTGTAAAGTATCATATGAAGACGCTGGAGGGTGAGTATAAGAATCGGGCACGGGGGTTTACATTTAAAGCACCAATCCAGCACTAAAAAAAAAAATCACTGGTGTGCTGCTTTAATATCCAATGGAATAATAACTCCCAGCATGTCCTGCAGATAATATGGCATGCTGGGAGTTATAGTTCACCACAGGAGTGGTAGAGTGCTTTTTAAGTACTACAGTTTATAAACTTTTAATTAATGATTTCTTTATAATATGTGCTCACATCAGTTGCAGATCCTGCAGCAGCCAGCCACGCTAGAAACAAGGAAGTCTTTCATCTACTTAAGGACCTTCAGTGACGTAATGAAAAGGGAGGGCTGGAGCATCACATGACAGCACAGGACCCTCCCTTTTCATTACATCACCGCATGTCCTACAGTAGAAACAGTTTCATCTAAATCAGGAGGACCTGCAGGTATGGCCCTGTGCTGTCATGTGATGCTACAGCCCTCCATCATGTCACTGAAGGCCCTACAATTGATGTGAGCACTCAGAGCACAGCCTGTGCTGTGCTGTCAGGTATGCTGTGCCTGGCCGTATGACTGCAGTGATCTGCACTCCCTCTAGGGACATTTTCCCCCCTCGCCTGTGCTCCCACTCCGTAGCTGCCCCCTTCCCACAGCAAGCCAAAGTAGATGCGGACCATAAGACTCAACCCACACTTTCCTCCCAAATTTGGAGAAAAAAGTGCGTCTTATGGTCCAGAAAATACGGTATATAAAATGTTTTGCAAGGTTCAGTAACCAAAAAACTAAAATTATTGTGTACATTATTCATGCTATTTAATAAATGGTTTAAATAGTTTTATATTATGACTAGCAAAAAGGCCCAATGCAGTTGCATCGGGAGCGCAGTGAAAGGAATTGTGTGTATACAAGCGGGTCAGTGGGTAGCAGAGTATACAGGCGGGTCAGTGGGTAGCAGAGTATATAGGCGGCTCTGTGGGTAGCAGAGTATATAGGCGGCTCTGTGGGTAGCAGAGTATATAGGCGGCTCTGTGGGTAGCAGAGTATAGAGGCGGCTGTGTGGGTAGCAGAGTATAGAGGCGGCTGTGTGGGTAGCAGAGTATAGAGGCGGCTGTGTGGGTAGCAGAGTATAGAGGCGGCTCTGTGGGTAGCAGAGTATAGAGGCGGCTCTGTGGGTAGCAGGGCAGTGTGGGTGATTGGGGGGTAAGCAGGGGAAGTGTGGGAAGTAAGGGCATGGGGGGGTAAGAGGAGTGAGCAGGGGCAGTGTGGGGAGTGAGGGCATGGGGGGGGTAAGAGAAGAGTGAGCAGGGGCAGTGTGGGGAGTGAGGGCATAGGGGGGGTAAGAGAAGAGTGAGCAGGGGCAGTGTGGGAAGTGAGGGCATAGGGGGGGTAAGAGAAGAGTGAGCAGGGGCAGTGTGGGGAGTGAGGGCATAGGGGGGGAAGGGAAGAGTGAGCAGGGGCAGTGTGGGGAGTGAGGGCATAGGGGGGGAAGGGAAGAGTGAGCAGGGGCAGTGTGGGGAGTGAGGGCATAGGGGGGGTAAGAGGAGTGAGCAGGGGCAGTGTAGGTGAGTGGAGGGTAAGCAGGGGGGGGATTTGGCTGGAATGAGAGTGTGGCGCCAATGTTACCCCGGCGCCCCTGTAAGGTTAGTTGAGGAGTGTGGGGTGATAGCAGACTGCAGCCCGCCGGGCTTGCAGCCTGCAATGCCAGTGCGCTGCCGCCGCTGGCATGTTACCTGTGAGAAGCTGGGGCGGGCACTGTGTCTCATGAAGGCGGGCGGTGCAGGTTGCGGCGGGCCGTTGTGTAAAGCCCCTGTCTGCCTCCCCCTGTCTGCTGCACTGTGGAATGGACTGTGCGGCCCTGGCAGCGGGGGAGCAGGGGGTGCTGGCCGGTGCGTGTAGCAGGGGAGCAGGGGTGCTGGCCTGTGCGTGTAGCGGAGGAGCAGGGGGTGCCGGCCGTTGCGTGTAGCGGGCGTTTGCGGGGGGCGGGCGGTGCGTGTTCAATCTAGTAGGAAGGAATAGAAGTAAAGAGAGATGCATAAAGTGCATGTTCACTAATGCCAGAAGCCTCACCAACAAAATGGAGGAATTAGAATTGATTTTGTTGGAAAATAATTATGACATGGTGGGAATTTCGGAGACTTGGCTGGACGAGAGCCATGACTGGGCTGTTAATTTACAGGGCTATTGTCTGTTCAGAAATGACCGTTCAAATAGGCGAGGAGGAGGTGTATGTTTATACGTAAAATCATCCTTAAAACCCATCCTGCGTGATAATATAGGTGAATCTAATGGAAATGTAGAGTCTCTGTGGGTGGAGATAAGGGGAGGGGGAAAAAATAATAAATTACTGATAGGGGTTTGTTATAAGTCCCCAACAATAATGGAAGTGGAGGAGAATATCCTCATAAAGCAAATAGATGAAGCAGCGACTCAGGGAGAAGTCATTATTATGGGGGACTTCAACTACCCTGAAATACATTGGGGATCAGAAACCTGCAGTTCCAGCAAAGGTAATAAGTTTTTGAAAACTATAAGAGACAATTACCTTTCACAACTGGTTCAGGACCCAACAAGAAGGGGGGCACTGCTGGACCTAATATTAACCAACAGGCCAGACCGCATATCAAATATACGGGTTGGAGGTCACTTGGGTAATAGTGATCATAACTTAATAAGCTTTCAAGTATCCTTTACTAAGACGTGTAGTAGAGGGGCCACAAGGACACTAAACTTCAGGAAGGCAAATTTCCAACGGTTGAGAGATGATCTTAGTGCAATAAACTGGGACGATGTCCTGAGACATAAAAGTACACAACACAAATGGGAGATGTTTATTAGCATCCTGAATAGGACCTGTGCACAATATATACCCTATGGGAATAAGCATGCTAGAAATAGGAGGAAACCACTATGGCTAAATAAAGCGGTAAGAAGTGCAATATGTGACAAAAAGAAAGCATTTAGGGAATTAAAGCAAGTAGGTAGTGATGAAGCATTAAATAAATACAGAAAATTAAATAACATTTGTAAAAAGCAAATCAAGGCAGCAAAGATTGAGACAGAGAGACTCATTGCCAGAGAAAGTAAAAAGAATCCCAAAATATTTTTTAACTACATAAATAGTAAGAAACTAAAAAATGATGGTGTTGGCCCCTTTAAAAATAGTCTGGGTGAAATGGTGGATGAGGATGAGGAAAAAGCAAATATGCTAAATGACTTTTTTTCAACGGTATTTACACAAGAAAATCCCATGACAGACAATATGATCAGTGATAACAAAAATTCTCAATTAAACGTCACCTGCTTAACCCAAGAGGAAGTACGGCATCGTCTAAAAATCACTAAAATTGACAAATCCCCGGGCCCAGATGGGATACACCCCAGAGTGCTGCAGGAATTAAGTACTGTCATAGATAGACCATTATTTTTAATATTTAAAGATTCCATAATAACAGGGTCTGTACCACAGGACTGGCGTATAGCAAATGTGGTGCCAATATTCAAAAAGGGGACAAAAACTGAACTTGGAAATTATAGGCCAGTAAGCTTAACCTCTACTGTGGGTAAAAATCCTAGAGGGTTTTCTAAGAGATGCTATACTGGAGTATCTGAAGAAAAATAACCTCATGACCCATTATCAACATGGTTTTACGAGGGACCGTTCCTGTCAAACTAATCTAATAAGCTTCTATGAAGAAGTAAGTTCTGGACTGGACCAAGGAAATGCAGTGGATGTGGTGTATATGGACTTTTCAAAAGCTTTTGATACGGTGCCACACAAAAGGTTGATACATAAAATGAGGGCAATGGGGATAGGGGAAAATATGTGTAAGTGGGTTAAGAACTGGCTTAGTGATAGGAAACAAAGGGTGGTTATTAATGGAACACACTCAGAATGGGTCACAGTTAACAGTGGGGTACCACAGGGGTCAGTGTTGGGCCCGCTTCTATTTAATATATTTATTAATGACCTTGTAGGGGGCATACAGAGTAGAATCTCAATATTTGCAGATGACACTAAACTCTGCAGGGTAATCAATACAGAGGAGGACAATTTTATATTACAGGAGGATTTATGTAAACTAGAAGCTTGGGCTGCTAAATGGCAAATGCGCTTTAATGGGGATAAATGTAAAGTCATGCACTTGGGCAGAGGAAACAAAAGGTATAATTATGTGCTTAATTGTAAAACACGGGGCAAAACTGTCACTGAAAAAGACCTGGGTGTATGGGTAGATGACAAACTCACATTTAGTGGCCAGTATCAGGCAGCTGCTGCAAAGGCAAATAAAATAATGGGATGTATTAAAAGAGGCATAGATGCTCATGAGGAGAACATAATTTTACCTCTATACAAGTCACTAGTGCGACCACACTTAGAATACTGTGTACAATTCTGGTCTCCGGTGTATAAGAAAGACATAGCTGAACTAGAGCGGGTCCAGAGAAGAGCGACAAAAGTTATTAGAGGACTAAGGGGTCTGCAATACCAAGACAGGTTATTAAACTTGGGGTTATTTAGCTTGGAAAAACGAAGGCTTAGGGGTGATCTTATAATAATGTATAAATATATGAGGGGGCAGTACAGAGACCTTTCTAATGATCTCTTTACTCTTAGGCCTGAGACTGGGACAAGGGGGCATCCTCTACGTCTGGAGGAAAGAAGGTTTAATCATAATCACAGACGCGGATTCTTTACTGTAAGAGCAGTGAGACTATGGAACTCTCTGCCACATGATGTTGTAATGAGTGAGTCACTACTAACATTAAGAAGGGCCTGGATGCCTTTCTTGAAAACTATAATATTACCAGTTATATATACTAGATTCTTTGATAAGGCGTTGATCCAGGGAATTAGTCTGATTGCCATATCTGGAGTCAGGAAGGAATTTTTTCCCCCAATGTGGAGATTAGTGTTGCCACATGGGTTTTTTTTTTGCCTTCCTCTGGATCAACATGTTAGGCTATGGGTTGAACTAGATGGACTTAAAGTCTTCCTTCAACCTTAAAAACTATGTTACTATGTTACTATGTTACTATGTGTAGCGGCCGTTTGCGGGCCAAATCTGCGGCTCGCTCGCAGTGCTGCAAGGCATTTTGTGATTCGGCTACAGCGCACGAATCCCAAACTGCCGATTATATAAATAGAAGATAGATAGATCAGTTTTTTGGACAAGATGATGGCAACTAATTTTATTTTAAAAATGTCCTAATTAAGGGTAATAACAAACAAACAGCCATCACTCTGCTAAGATATGTAGTAAAACCTGGAACAATGTTAAGGAAAAAAAAAGGTTGAAAATTGAGAAAACTTTGCTTTATATACATGGCCAAATAAATAAACTCCCCAGTAGCCATGTGGCTTCTGGGCTGTTTATTTATATGGCCATGTTTGTATTGGTCCACACCCTCTGTTGTACGCTGTCCCTCCCAGCATTTGTCCATTAGGCCACGTACACACTTCAGTATTTGCTGAGTTTTTTACCTCAGGATTTGTAGACAAAATCAGGAGTGGAGCAATCAGAGGAAAAGTCTAATAGAAACACCTGCACCACTTCTGTATTTAATCATCCACTCCTGGTTTTGGCTACAAATCCTGAAGTAAAAAACTCATCAAATACTCAGTGTGTGCACGTGGCCTTATTGCTTTCTGTTAGCAGGTACCTACATACCCACAAAATAGGAGGTTTTTAACCCAGTTAGAGGCTAGACTCATGCGTTAGGGACCCAGTATATGAGACACACCTTGACGTGGCTACTGGGTGGTTTATCTATATGGCCATGTATATGAAGCTAGGTTGTATCAATTTTCAACCTTTTATTTCCTTCGCTGTAACATTGTTCCGGGTTCTACTATATATCTTAACAGAGTGCCGGCTGTTTTGTTGTTATGTATCTTGTTCGGCATGGCACTTTCGCACACTATATAGGATGGAGTGCTGCAGATTCTTTTTTTTAAATTCTTTTTGAAGAGGTCTGAGTAGTCTTAAAAAGCTCAGTCTTCAGCAGGTGGCAGCTGTGGTAATTCATCAGTTTCCTACATCGGTGATGGAAGCCGATGTACACACACTGGGATTAACCCGAAATTGACAGCAGGTTTAAAATAGTTAAACTGCCACCGTTGGAGCGTACTTCAATCACTGTAGTTACAGGAAGATGATGGCTAGCACACCTGCCATCTGCCTGGCATGAAGCAGCCATGATGTCACTGTTGCAGCTAGAAAATGTAGGAGCTTTGGCAGAGACTCAGCGCTGGACTCTTAAAAACAAAGCACAGTTTTGTTTTGTTTTTACAAGCTGAACATATCAGGAAATGTTATGCAAGGGTGTAATCCCTTTAAGATTTCACTAGAGAGATGACTAACCATATACTGAGTCACGTGCCCCCTAGTATTAGAAGGGAAGTGAGAAATGCTGCTGCTTCTGATTTTGTTCCTTATTTTACTGGCTGTCTGCAAAGGAGTAAATCAACAGCTATTGAGGAAGTTGTATAATTTTAGTTCTAATGTTGAACTCTTCATATTTTTTTCTCATTTTTCCCCATCGCAGAACTTTTGAAGTAGGTATGTGACAGTTTACTTTTTTGCTGGATGAGTTGTATTTTTCAATATTACATTTTTGGCATGAAAATTATTTAATATTTTACCTTTTTAATAATACTCTGCATAAAATGTCCAAACCCAGATTGTGGTTTTGCATTAGAAACTTTCCTGTGTTTCCAATGCAGTATACATACCATATTTTTATTCTGTAGGTTAACATGACTATGATGATGCCAAACTACACTGTGGAGGGGAGGTAATACATGTCAGCTTGACCTCCTTGTTGCCCACTTTAATCACAGAGAAGACATCTGATGACATCAAGTGTCATGCCAGGGGCTCAACCTCTATGTCGAACAGCAGGGGAGACAGCAGGCATCCTTGCCTGGTGCCTTTTTGTAATCTGCAAAAGGTCTTGACAAATGTCCCGACATGTACATGTTAGCTAACGGGTTGCATAATGGTCCTCCAGGTAGTTTCAAAATAGCTCTTTAATCTCGAATTTATCTAGCACCAAATAACATTATTGAAGGATTTGGCTGGTTTCACATTACAGAATTTTCATTTCCGATGCTGTCCGATAAAAATCGGACAGCATCGGAACGATTCTGGCCCCCATGCAGCCCTATGGGCATCGGACCGAATCGGATGTGCACTAAATGCCATCAGATTTGGTCCGATCCGATTCTGTCCGATTTTTTCATCGGTGCAAAAATCGGAGCATGCTCCGATTTTTGCACCGAAAATAAAATCGGACAAAATCGTATCGGACCAAATTGGATGGCATTTAGTGTACATCCGATTTGGTCCGATGTTTTTAACATGGGGCCCTATGGAGCAGGGTCCGAGGAAGCATCTGATGTGTCCTCGGACCCGATTTTACTGTACTGAGCATGCTCAGTACAGTAAAAATGCTCCTAAACATCTCATTTTACTTCCGTAATGTATATACATACATTGCGGAAGTAAAATTAAGTAAGGCAGGGGTTAAAAATAATAAACCATCTATGCTCACCTGTCCACGAGTCCCTCGGCGTCTCCGGCATCTCCTGCCTGTAGGACCTGCCGTGATGTCAGAGTCACATGACCAGTTATCACAGTAACCGGCCATGTGACTGTGACATCACGAGAGGTCCTAGGATCAGAAGAAGATAGCTGGAAGCGCCCCTGGACTTGTGGATAGGTGAGAATAAATTTTTTTTTAATTTTTATTCCGGAGGAGAGGGGAAAGGAGGGGAAGTACTGGGGGCCATGAGGGGGCCACACAGGGGACATGAGGGGGCCACACAGGGGACATGAGGGGGGGACACAGGGGACATGAGGGGGGGACACACAGGGGTGAAGAGGGGGAAACATAAGGGAGAAGAGGGGGGAGCACCAGGGAAGATGAGGGGGACACACGGGTGATGAGGGGGAGCACCAGGGAAGATGAGGGGGACACACAGGGGAGAACAGCTGTGACAGGTGACAGGAGGAGCCAGCAAACTGATCTTGCAGAATGTCGGATCGGATGCCTATTTGGCATCCGATTGCAGGGATCAGTTTAGATCCGATGCTGTCCGATTTATATCGGACAGCATCGGATTTGACAAAATCGTTATGTGAAAGTAGCCTTTCTCTGCATCTAAAGGGCCTGTTACATGCTACGATATTGTTAACGATATTGTTGGTACGTCACGGGTTTTGGGGCGGAGTAACGACGTAGTTGCTTGTGACACGTAGATATGACCAAGCGATAAGTCGGCTGATCGTAGGTTTATGAACAGGACCATAAATCAGTCGTTGATCGTACGTTCGATCTGCTGCATCATCGTGTGTGACACCGTGATAACGATCTCATTTACGACTTCGCCTATTCAGAACTTAAGGACGCAGACGACCAAACAACTGCAATGTCGTTCGCTTGTCAAGGAATCGTTGCTGCGTCGTTCACTACATCTGTACATGTAACACCTCACCAGTGATCAATGAACGTCATTCAAGCGCTCGTTGGTCGGATCGCTGAGACACTGAAGCATGTAACGGGCCCTTAAGGCTGGTAATGCTGGGCTGCCCTCACCTATCAGCGGCGAGTATTTTGGATAGAATTTTTATGTCTTGGTTGATCAAAGAAATCCATCTGTAAGGGTACAGTCACAAACAGAGATATATTGCATTCAACTCACTGGTTGCAGTGAAATCATGGACACATTATTACATTTGTACACAGCAACAAAATAGAACAATGTGTCCATGATTTCACTGCAACCAGTGAGTTGCATGCAATATATCTCTGTGTGTGACGGTACCCTAAGAGGATATCTTTTCCATTTTTATAAAGAAATTTGATATATGCTGTGTTGCCTGATTTTATAAGGGTTAAGCGTTTTATTTTGTAATGTAAGGCCGGATTCACACGTGGCGTATTTGCTGCGTATTTCTGCATTTACGCAGCGCTAAATACATTGAAACGCAAGGCTGGGAATGCATTCCAACAAAAGCTACGGCTTTTGCTGAAATGCGTTCGGATACCGAGTATTCTGGCGTCTTTTTCCGGACACGCTCTGCTCTCGCTGCAAAGCGCGTCCGCAAAAAGAATGACCATGTCAATTTGCGCCTTTTTTGCCGTGCTTTTCCTATAGACCACATAATAAAATGGCCTCAGGAAAAGAGCAGCATCTGAATGCAGTTGTGCTTTTTTGCGCAAAATGTGTGCAAAAACACGCAACTGCAGAAATACGGGGCAAATAAGAAGCGTGTGAACCCAGCCTGGGATTGAATGCTTTTGTCAGTATTGAGGTTATTTTTTTTCTTTTAAGATGTTATAGTATTCTCCTGGTAGACCATCAGGTCCTGGCGCTTTATTATTTTTTATGTTTTTTATTATCTGGTTTTCCTCTGCCTTTAGGGTGTTTAAGAATTCTTTATCTGTCCTCCATTGGTAGTCTTCGTGTGTCTTCAAATTTACTTCTTACCGTTATATATGTTCCCTTCTGTTGGTAAAGTATAGTGTAAAACATTTGTAGGATGTCGTTAATCTTTTTGGGGTTATTTTGAATATTTCCTTATGTTTCTTTTAGGGATGCAATATAGGACCACAGACTTTCATTTTGCCATATTTGCTAATAGTTTTCCTGATTTATTTCAGAATTTGAAGAGCTCTTTCTTCTGTTCTCTTATGTTTTCTAGATTTTACACCCGTATATCAAATTCTGCTTTTGCTGACACCCATGTTTCATGGTTATCTGTATTTTCTTTTTCTAAATAATTTACATACATTAATCTGACTTTTTCACTTGCTCCATTATAAGCCCTAAAGTTTTGGCATTCAAGGATTTCATGTAACCTACCACCCTCTCTCTCAAGACCGCCTTTGCTGTATCCCATTATAGCCGAGTGTCATCCTCATGTTGGGCATTATCGGTGCTAAATTCGGCCCACCACATACCCATCAGCTTGTGAAATTCTTTGTTATTTATTAAGTACTAGATGGCGGCCCGATTCTGAAGAATCGGGTATTCTAGCCTATGGTTAGCAGGGTATACGGGGGCTCAGTAGTTAGCAGACTATACAGCTGCTCAGTGGTTAGCAGAGTATACGGAGGCTCAGTGGCTCATAGTCTGCCTCAGGGCAGAGTGTAGTGGTCAGGGGCAGAGTGCAGTGGTCAGGGGCAGAGTGCAGTGGTCAGGGGCAGAGTGCAGTGGTCAGGGGCAGAGTGCAGTGGTCAGGGGCAGAGTGCAGTGGTCAGGGGCCCGATGCAATAGCATCGGGAGCGCGGTGAAATTAATTGTGTGTATACAGGCGGGTCAGTGGGTAGCAGAGTATAGAGGCGGCTCTGTGGGTAGCAGAGTATAGAGGCGGCTCTGTGGGTAGCAGAGTATAGAGGCGGCTCTGTGGGTAGCAGAGTATAGAGGCGGCTCTGTGGGTAGCAGAGTATAGAGGCGGCTCTGTGGGTAGCAGAGTATAGAGGCGGCTCTGTGGGTAGCAGAGTATAGAGGCGGCTCTGTGGGTAGCAGAGTATAGAGGCGGCTCTGTGGGTAGCAGAGTATAGAGGCGGCTCTGTGGGTAGCAGAGTATAGAGGCGGCTCTGTGGGTAGCAGAGTATAGAGGCGGCTCTGTGGGTAGCAGAGTATAGAGGCGGCTCTGTGGGTAGCAGAGTATAGAGGCGGCTCTGTGGGTAGCAGAGTATAGAGGCGGCTCTGTGGGTAGCAGAGTATAGAGGCGGCTCTGTGGGTAGCAGAGTATAGAGGCGGCTCTGTGGGTAGCAGAGTATAGAGGCGGCTCTGTGGGTAGCAGAGTATAGAGGCGGCTCTGTGGGTAGCAGAGTATAGAGGCGGCTCTGTGGGTAGCAGAGTATAGAGGCGGCTCTGTGGGTAGCAGAGTATAGAGGCGGCTCTGTGGGTAGCAGAGTATAGAGGCGGCTCTGTGGGTAGCAGAGTATAGAGGCGGCTCTGTGGGTAGCAGAGTATAGAGGCGGCTCTGTGGGTAGCAGAGTATAGAGGCGGCTCTGTGGGTAGCAGAGTATAGAGGCGGCTCTGTGGGTAGCAGAGTATAGAGGCGGCTCTGTGGGTAGCAGAGTATAGAGGCGGCTCTGTGGGTAGCAGAGTATAGAGGCGGCTCTGTGGGTAGCAGAGTATAGAGGCGGCTCTGTGGGTAGCAGAGTATAGAGGCGGCTCTGTGGGTAGCAGAGTATAGAGGCGGCTCTGTGGGTAGCAGAGTATAGAGGCGGCTCTGTGGGTAGCAGAGTATAGAGGCGGCTCTGTGGGTAGCAGAGTATAGAGGCGGCTCTGTGGGTAGCAGAGTATAGAGGCGGCTCTGTGGGTAGCAGAGTATAGAGGCGGCTCTGTGGGTAGCAGAGTATAGAGGCGGCTCTGTGGGTAGCAGAGTATAGAGGCGGCTCTGTGGGTAGCAGAGTATAGAGGCGGCTGTGTGGGTAGCAGAGTATAGAGGCGGCTGTGTGGTAGCAGAGTTAGAGGCGGCTCTGTGGGTAGCAGAGTATAGAGGCGGCTGTGTGGGTAGCAGAGTATAGAGGCGGCTCTGTGGGTAGCAGAGTATGATGTGGCGGGAGGCTGGAGGGGTGAGGAGAGGTGCGACTGGAGGGGTGAGGAGAGGTGCGGCTGGAGGGGTGAGGAGAGGTGCGGCTGGAGGGGTGAGGAGAGGTGCGGCTGGAGGAGTGAAGAGAAAGGAGGCTGGAGCGGTGACATCACCGCTCAATACACCTGTCCTCCTCTAGGCTGCACACCTCTCTCTCTTCTTTCAGGCTGCACACCAGCTGGCTCCGTATCCTCAGGGCCACTTGGCCTACTGCTGGCGGTCCAGCACAGGGCTGACCCCCGGAGGCTGGGGCCAGTCCAGGAGCGGAGGCCGGTCTATGCGGCCGCTATTCCGCTGAGAGCCATCAACAGCCCCGAGCACCGGAAGTGAGGGGGAGGAGCCTGCACCTGTGAAACCGGCCGGAGCGAGCGTGATGCACTCGGGAGACGACCGGCATTAGCCGATCATCTCCCGAAGTGGTGTGTGGCGGGCGGGAGACGACCGGCTAATGCCGGTCATTTCCTGGCCGTGATGTGTGTTTTGGACAGTGTAGGGGCGGGCGTAAGCGTGGCGGGGCTGCCTGAGTCCCGCTCCGCTTAGGGGCGCCATGTTGGTCCACCCTGGACATGTGTAGCGCTGTGGTGACGTCACTTTGGCCATGACAAAGTGACGGAAGTCGTGGGCAAAGTGACGGAAGTGAGCCTTCGGGTTTTATATATATTAGATATACATATAGCAGCGCTATGGTATATGGTGGTACATTAAATGACATGTATAGCAATGCTATGGTATATGGGGTACATTGCAGTACATGTATAGCAGCACTGTGGTATATGGCGGTACATTACAGTACATGTATATCAGCACTATAGTATATGGCGGTACATTATAGTACATGTATAGCAGCGCTATGGTATATGGCGGTACATTACATTACATGTATAGCAGCGCTAAAGTATATGGCGGTACATTCCAGCACATGTATAGCAGCACTATGGTATATGGCGATACTGCGCTCCCCGCGGCTCTCCGCTTCTCCACAGTAAAAGTAAAAAAAAATCCTCAGTGAGGATACTCACCTGTCCGCCGGCTCGCTCCACCTCCATATTCTAGGTCCTACAGGCGTTTAGGACCTGTGGTTGCCTGGGAAACCGATCAGCTGATCGGTCACATGACCACTAACTGCCGGGGGGGGGGGGGGCAGGATGGAGTAGGGGGTCAGGATGGTGACCGGGGGGGGGGCAGGATTGTGTCGGATGGCAGGTGGGCAGGATGGAGGCGGAGGGGGGGCAGGATGGAGGCATGGGGGGGCAGGATGGAGGCGGAGCAGGGCGGAGGCAGAGGGGGCAGGATGGAGGCAGAAGGGGGGCAGGATGGAGGCAGAGGGGAGGCAAGAACAGCGGGGGCAGGATGGAGGCGGGGGGCAGGATGGAGGCGGAGGAGGAGGATGGTGGCAGTGGGGTAGGGTTGGATAGTGGGGAGCGGGGCAGGATGGAGTGAGCAGGACAGGATGGAGCCGGAGGAGCAGGATGGTGGCGGGGGGGCCGGAATGGAGTGAGCAGGGCAGGATGGAGGCGAGCGGGGCAGGATGGAGGTGAGCGGGGCAGGATGGAGGTGAGCGGGGCAGGATGGAGGTGAGCGGGGCAGGATGGAGCCGGAGGAGCAGGATGGTGGGGGGGGGGGGGGGGGGGGGGGGAATTAGGATGGAGCGAGCACACTTGCACACACATGCATCATGTACACAGCACACCTGGACGCACATGCATCATGCAGACAGCACACCTTCACCCACATGTATCATGCACACAGCAGACACATGCATCATGCACACAGCTCTTTAAGTTGGCGCTCATGTATCATGCACACAGCACACGTGCACACACATGTATCATGCACACAGCACACCTGCACACACATGTATCATGCACACATGCATCATGCACACAGCACACACATGTATCATGCACACAGCACACTGTGGTAGCAACCGGGGAACCCGCTTGCAAACGACAACAAACACGTGTTTATAAGTTTAACCAATGTGTACCCGTTTATTTTTCACATATAATAATATAACCCGGGTAGCATGTTGGACACATATCACATTGCACTTTACATAAACACATCATACATTACATAAAACATTGCACATATACATTCACATAGTAACCCGGGACCTGTAACCACTGCTCTCTCCCCATTGGAGCTCTAACACCTGCTCCCGGGGTAGCTACGGCCTCCGGCCTACTTACACATCTTACAGTACATTTATAATAAATACATGTATCATATTTCGACGATGACCCCTCCGGGTTCATAACAGGGATTGAGCAACCTGAGTCCCGGGTATGTCATGTATCCCCAAGGGGCTCCTTCCTGGACATGTTTCACCCCATGTCCAGGTCAGCGTCCACCTGGTTCAACCATGGTGTCCCCACTCTAGGAGCCCTTTTAACCCCTGCTTCTGACCTTCGTTACCTACGCCTCAACGGGCCCTGTGGGTCCCAATGGCGGTACCTGCCGCCTGGCTTTAGTCACCCAGCATGGTGACTCAACATTCACCCGTAGTCAGGAATCCTGCCCGACCGGGTCCTTCCATACCGTATGTGATCCATCATTCCAGGGTCCATGGATCACACACCTGCTCACAGCCCATCATAACACATCCATGGACTGTGGCCCCTCCATGACCATAACAGGGACCTGGTCAACCGTAGAATCCGGGCCAACCATGCGTCACCATGGCCTACTCACCACGGTACAGGCTACAAGTCGCCACCAAACCTCCAACTCATGGCAGGTCTCCAGGTCCACGACTGTGCCCTGCGTCCGAGTAGTGCCCTAATGGATCGGCCATGGTTCCCTTCTAGGAGCCTTCGTGACCCCTGTCTCTGGCCACAGGCACACCCACACCATTAGAGGTCGTGGTTGAGGAACGGGTACCCTCTGCAAGCAGCAGGGCAAGCCTCCCTCTCGTCCCACAGGGACGGAACGCCTCCAACATCATCCATTCTCGCTGGGTCTCTCTCTCTCCCCACATCGTTATACATGGCTCTTACATCTAGGCCATCATCTCACATTCAGGGCCATTGCCTAAGCCCTCATACATCAACGGGTCCTTTACTAGTCGGACCCAATAGCGGTTATGCCCGCCTGGCATTAATCACACACAGCTCTCTCCGTTACACGGGAACCGCTGTCTTACCGGGCACGGATCCGGGTCTCGCTACCTGGATACGGGTCCACCAAGCGTCCCCCACGGGCTCCTTTCCCGGACGTGGTTCCCTCCACGCCCGGACCAGTCTCCACCGGGTTCAGCCACGGCTTCCCCACCAGGCGCTATCACAACCTCGGACCTTGGCACCGGCATGGAGCTAGCATGCTCCCTTCACCATCTCAACCATGGCGGCATGCACTTGCATTCACCAGTCCCTCACACAGACTGGCTCTGCTCAGCTCTCAGGCTGGTAATCAGCCCACATCCTATCAGGCTGATGTCTGGCTGAAAATGGCTCTAATCTTCCAATCACTCAGGTGGCCGGCTCTTATCGTGCCAGCCACTCCCACATGGACACACCCCCTCAGCTGCTAATCATCAGCTTCCACACAGCTCAGGTTAACTCCCTGTGTTCCGGGTTGTCAGCACTCACTCATCACATCCTATTCCTCATGGACTCCTCTCACTCTCACTGCCGCTCATTAGGCTCATGAACTCATTGTGTTCAGGTTGGTTCACACAGTATTACCATCACAGGAAAACCGGCCAGTGTGCACAGGATCATCCTCTGATCCTACATGTGATGTACCCCGGCCATGCGGATCATGCCGGCGGTGCCTCACAACACCTATGCATCATGGACACCGCACACCTATGCATCATGCACACAGCACACCTGCATCATGCACACAGCACACACATGCATCATGCACACAGGTCTTTAACATGGCGCTCATGTATCATGTAGACAGCACACCTGCACACACGTGTCATGCACACCTGCACACACATGCATCATGCACACAGCACCCCTGCACACACATGCATCATGCACACAGCAGACCTGCACACACATGTATCATGCACACCTGCACACACATGTATCATGGACACAGCACACATGCACACACATGTATCATGGACACAGCACACCTGCACACACATGTATCATGGACACAGCACAGCTGAACACACATGTATGATGCACACAGCACAGACATGTATCATGCACACAGCACACATGCATCATGCACACAGCACACCTGCACACACATGCATCATGCACACACATGTATCATGGACACAGCACAGCTGCACACACATGTATGATGCACACAGCACAGACATGTATCATGCACACAGCACACATGCATCATGCACACAGCACACCTGCACACACATGCATCATGCACACACATGCATCATGCACACACATGCATCATGCACACACATGCATCATGCTCACAGCTCTTAAACATGCCGCTCCCGGTGCCGGGCGGCAGGCAGGAAGTGGCTGTGTGGGGATAGCGGCGGCTCCTTCTGCACAGCCGCTCCCCCTCCCGCATGGACGGATGGATGGTGCGGCCCTGGGCTGGGGGAGCAAGGGGGGCCGCGAGGAGCGGAGAGGGCAGGGGGGGCGGAGAGGGGCAGGAGGACCGGGGTGAGCGCGGACAGGAGACAGGAGGACCGGGGGGGGAGCGCGGGCAGAAGACAGGAGGACCGGGGGGGAGCACGGGTAGGAGACAGGAGGAGCGGGGGCCTTACATGAGAGCCGCGCAGTGCATTAGGCGGTAATCTCCCTGAAGTGTGTGGCGGGCGGGAGACGACCGGCTGAAGGCGATCGTCTCCCGCCCGTGATGTGTGTGTGTTTTGCGCAGTGTAGGGGCGGCCGTAAGCGTGGCGGGGCTGCCTGAGTCCCGCTCCCGCTTACGGCCGCCATCTTGGTTCACCCTGAAGGGGTGTAGGGCTCCAGTGACGTCACATAGCCGAGGACACAGTTACGGAAGTCCTGCCGAAACTGACGGAAGTGAGCTTGGGCTTTTATATATTAGATTGTGGTGCAGTGGCTGGCTGCCTTGCAAATACCTGTGGTGGAACTAGAGTTTCCACAGGTGCAGATAATACATTACATGTGCTAGGCTTCAGGTTGGAAAAGCCAAAGTGTTTGAAGATCTGGGTTCCTCCTGTGGGTGTATCAGATGAGACATAGGCTGACATCCTCCTGGTCACATGGGCTGTGAGGTCAGCACAGGTCCTGTTCCTTTGTGTTGAGAGGAGACTTGTGGCCAGACACAGAGGGTTTGGAACTCCTGAACATGGTGAGGAGACCTGGGAGACGCCTCGAACCTGGTCTCGGCCTGGATCAGGCTGCAGTCCATATGGCCTGTGAGAGGCAGCAGCTGCTGTAACCGATGGAGTAAGGTCAGTGGGCACAGTGGCACTGTCATGGACTAGATGTAATGGCCCATGTGGGGACACTGCCATTGAGAGAGACTGGGAGGGTCTCAAGTGTCCCGTTTAGCAAGGACTACGCAAACCCTGCCGGGCAGGCACATCTGCTATTGGAAAAAGCCTGGAATTGTTCCATGAAAGTGTGAACTGTGTATTACCACGTGAACTGTGCATTACAAGCAGTTTCTGACATTTATTAATAAACTGCTGGACATAGTGTTGTTCATGACTGGTTGCATCAATTTCGCTGCCAAGTAAGACCCCAAGGGAGAGCTACCTCACAGTATGATGGGAATCTCCATGAGATATCTGTGCCTTGAGGATGGATATCACACAGTGTTAGTTCGACTGGTGCAAACGCATACTTGCAAACACATGCCTATTTTAGCATCCGTTACATTGCGTTTGTGCTGCTGTCAAACATGCACAGCACAAATCTAATGTGGACCTATCCTAACTTGTCTATCTTATCGGCCAGTTGTTGGTTCTCTTTGTTTTTTTCACCTCAGACTGGAGTTTGTTCAATTTATCCTCCAATTCACTGACTCGGTCAGTTAGCCCAGGGGCGGACCTACCACATGTGCAGCCGGTGCAATGAACCTGGGCCCCCAACGGTCCAGCTAGCTGTCCACATGGCTAATTTGCATGCTGTGCAAATTAGCAATATGGAGTCGGCAAGCACAGCGGCACTGCCTCTCTGCACCCTCCGGGGGCCTCCCTGAGCGCTGCTCCCCGCACCCTCTGGGGTGCCCCCTAAACGCTGCTCCCGCACGCCTGGGGGCCCCTTCCTCCTGCCACTGAGGTTAGGAGGGAGAGAGGGGGTGCCCACAATATTTGTGGCTGTGCCCACCCGGAGCAGACTCTGACACCCTCATTCTCCCGGCCGCTGTCTGCACCCTGCAGCTCAGCACAACGGGTAGTGATGACGATCATGACGTCATCACTGAGCGCCCCCGTGCTGAGCCATGCAGAGGGAGACCAACGCTGGAGAGACTGGAGCTGTGAGGAGAGAGGTGAGTATTCTCTTTTTTTTTACTGATGTGCACAATATACTACATGAAGAACATGTAGTGTAGTTGTGCAATATACAATTTAGAGGACTTTGGGGGTGCATTATACAATATGAAGGACTAAGTGGGGTGCAATATACTATATGTAGGACTATGTGGGGTGTATTATACAATGTGGAGTATTTTGGGGGTGCAGTGTACTATATGTTGTACTTTGGGAGTGCATTATATAATGTGGAGGACTTTGGGTTGCATTATGCTATATAGAGGACTATTGGGGTGCATTATACTATATGGAGGGCCATGGGGGGTGCATTATACTATGTGGCGGACTATGGAGGGTGCATTAAACTATATGGAGGACTATGTGGTGCAATATACTATATGGAGGATTATGGGGGTGCATTATACCATATAAAGGATTATTGGAGGTGCTTTATACAATGTTGAGTACTATGAAGCATGTATTCTACTATATAGAGAACTATGGCGGTGCAATATACTATATGGAACACTTTGGGGTGGTGCATTATACTATATGAAGGACTATGGGGGGTGCATTATACTATATGGATGACTTTGTGGAAGCATTATACTATATGGAGGACTGTGGGGGGGGGGTGCATTTTACTATATGGAGGATTATTGGGGTGCAATATACTATATTGAACACTGGGGTGGTGCATTATGCTATATGAAGGACTATGGGGGGTGCATTATACTATATGAAGGACATTGGGGTATGCATTATACTATATGGAGGACTATAGGGTGCAATATACTATATGGATGACTTTGTGGATGCATTATACTATATAGAGGACTATAGGGGGTGCATTATACTATATGGATGGCTTTGTGGATGCATTATACTATATGGAGGACTATGGGGGTGCATTTCACTATATGGAGGATTATTGGGGTGCATTATACCATATGGAGGATTATGGGGGTGCATTATACTATATGGAAGACTTTGGGGGTGCAATATACTATATGGAGGGGTGAGAAGCTGCATGAGTAGGGGGGTCACTAGGGGGAAAAGCTGCATGAATGGGGGGGCCACATGGGGGGAGAAGCTGCATGAATAGGGGGCCACATAGGGGGAAAAGCACTATTGAGAAGTGGGACCGCATATGGGGGAGAGCATTATGGAATAGGGGGTGGCTATATATATTATGTGGAGGCTGTACTGGGCTGTATATATTGCCTGGAAGCTATGCTAGGCTGTATATATTGCCTGGAGGCTGTGCTGGGCTGTATATGTCATTTGGAGGCTGTGCTGGGCTATACATGTCATGTGGAGGCAGTGCTGGGCTGTATGTGTTATTTGGAAGCTGTGCTGGGCTATATATGTTATTTGGAGGCTGTGCTGGGCTATATATGTCATGTGGAGGCTGTTCTGGGCTGTATGTGTTATTTGGAAGCTGTGCTGGGTGATATATGTCATTTGACGGCTGTGCTGGGCTGTATATATTATTTGGATGCTACAACTCACCTCCAAATAATATATACAGCCCAACAGTAGCCTCCAGATAATAAATACAACCCTGCATAGCCTCAATATTACGGTATATATACAGCCACATTTAGGGTTGGAAAACCCACAGCAAGAATTGATATGCTGCAGATTTTCCTGCACTAAAATAAGCAGCATTTATAAATATTAAAATCTATATATTTACATAAATTTGTTGCACTATGAAGGGGGGTCCCAAAAAAATTTCTTGCACAGGGGCTCACTAGAGTCTGTGTCCGCCCCTGAGTTAGCCTCTCTGTTTGTTGTTAAAGTTCAACTTGTACTTGTAGCAATGTTGCTGTGACAGTATTTTCTATAGCATGCTTCATATCTGGGGCCAGTAATCTTGCCACCTCCATTGCTAGTGTTTTGTTGAAATGTTAAGGCCCACCGGTATTTCAGCTCTGGAATTCTCATGTGTCTCTATTTCCTAAGCAGCAGATTTACCTTGTGCCCTCGCTTTAGCATTTATTTTGGCTTTTGGAAGTTCTAGCGACAATTTTGGTATTTTTATCTTTTTGGGTACCTGGCAACATTCTTGTCTGTGGACTGTGTCCCTTCAAAAATGTTTCCATTCAGTTAAATGTACCGGTAGTCTTTATTTTAGTACATATTTTGTTTTAGACTTGGGAGGGGATGATTTTGTGGGACCCACTTATTTGTAGCCTTCATGCATGCGCTGGATCCGAAAGTCTAGGTGTGGATTTTTTCTAAGGGTTCATTTTAGTGTGTAGACCTTATTTTTTCCTGTGCATGGTATACATTTACCCCATTTTAATGTTGCTACAGCCGTGTTTTAGCAATGGCTTTGTTTGATCACTGGATGTCAGTGTTGCCCTACTTTATTCCATGTGTTACCACAACTTGCAATGCCCTCCAGGGAAATTCACTGATTTGCTTGGATCTCCCAAACTTTGTGATTTAAAGGGGAACTCCAGGGAGATTAAAAAAATGTTCTGCTGTCCCTGCCCCCTACATGATAAAGCAGAGCTGGGAATACAGTTGTAGGATCTATAGATCGCTTACATATCAGTAAAATCATATCTGCTCCTCAGTACTCATCCCTCCCTTCGGGGACAGAGAAATTAAATCATGCATAGTGCTAACGTTTCAGGGGACAGGAAGCTACCAAGTTAATATGGGGGAGGGAAGACCCTGGCAGTGCTGAATCAATCAATGTAGTGTCAGAGAGTATGAAGGATAGGCGGCACTCACCGTTTGTTGATAACTTTTCTTTATTGCATCAGGTAGGGAGGTGGTTCAGAGGACGCGGTCGACAACACGTTGTTTCGGAGTCTTGGCTCCTTTGACCAGTCAATCAATGTAGTGCTTTGCCTTTGCTCCTAGCCTGACAACGATAGTACATATTATGCACCATGATATTGTACAGCAGATAATCTCAGTATGTATTTATATCTGCTTGGTGACATGATTGTTATTTGAATGGAGAACACCCTTGTTATAACATTACATAGGATGATATATCAGGGGCAAGATTGTAGTGTGACCATGAGGCTGGCGGCCATGCCCCTGCCACGCCCCTGCCCATACAGAAGTGTGAAGGCTGGGAATATAAGATGATCCTGGAACCCCCAGGGTCTACGCCCCCACCACACGTTCTGATCTCTGCTACAGTAGGAGGATGAATTTCTCTGTTCCCGAAAGGAGGGGTGAGTGCTGAGGAGCAGATATTATTTTATTAATTTATAAGCAATCTATAGATCCTAGAGCTGTAGTGTCCAGCTCTGCTTCATCATGTAGAAGAGCAGGGACAGTACAAAAATGTTTTATCTCCCCGGAGTTCCTCTTTAAGTGTGGTATGAAATTGTAGGTCCAGAGATCTGGAAATGAATAGCCTTAGCAGTAAAGTTTATTAATTCCTGCTTCAGTGGAATATGGTGTAGGTGGTAAGTGCAGGTAATAAGTCTTTTGATTAGGTATATTGGAGGTGAGTGGGATAAGTTCAGTCCCTCTCCTTTATTTCAGGAGACAAGTATGTGAGAGTTGAGTTAATACGTGGGGACACAGAGGGATATTATTTATGTGTGCTGATACTTAAGCTACGTTCACATGCTGCATATTTGCCGCATTTTTTTGAGGATGCGTTTTTTTGAATTTTGAGGATACATCTTTTTGAGTAGGTGACACATTGCGTTCACACGCTGCATTTTTTTATGCGTTTTTTTGAGGATGCATTTTTTTCTGCTCTGTGCACTAGGACAGTGAAGAAAGATATTTAGAAAAAAAAAAGGTCCTTGATGTCACTTCCTTTCTTCTCCATTCCAGTGTATGGAGATAAAGGGACCCCTAAAAAACACCTGGGCTCCCACAACATTTTCTGCTGCCAGCCAAGGGTAACCCAAGCAGCTACTGGCTGCTAACCCCCGCTGCTTGGTGTTACCTTTACTGCCAATGGAAAATCCAGGAAAATCCTTTTTTTTTTTTTTTAAAACCATGACGTGGGCTTTGCCAGACTTTCTATTGCCAGCAAAGGTAACCCAGCCAACTGAGGGCTAGAATTCTCAGTGTGGTAAGGCCCAAGCGTTCTGGGCCCCCCATGCTGAAAATCGCAGCCAGGAGCCTCCCCAGATTTGGTGCCTCAATGAGAGATGCCAAAACTGGGGGCTACCCCGCTCTTCCACTGTGGGGTGGCAGACTGAGTAATAATGGGGTTGGTGACAGCTTTATTTGCAGCTGACATCAAGCCCCTATTGCTTATGTCAGCAGTCAATATGATAGCCGGCCATTATCAATAGTAAAAAAAAGTTTTGTTTTTGTTTTTTTAAAAAACACAGACACTAGAAAAAAAACTTATTATTATAAAAAAAAAAAGCAAACACACCTCGTTCACCACTTTATTAAAATACCCAGCAATTCCCTCCGACGTAGTCCAGGGTTCAGCGATATCCAAACCGGATCCAATATCAGCTGATCGCTTTACCGGCCGCCAAACCGATCAGCTGATGTCCCGGCCGGTCAGCTGACTGAATCAGCTGATCGCTTTACCGGCTGGCAAACTGATCAGCTGATGTGCCAGATGGTCAGCTGACTGAATCAGCTGATCATTTTGCCGCTGATGTGCCGACCGGAGGTCTTCCCCTCGCATCCCAGAACAGTCTAGGTGAGTGTTTTTATTACCATTGTTCAATTCTATTTCGCTTTAGCAGCGTATGTACAGGCCACCAGAAGCTGCCTGCACATACACTGCTAAAGCGTAACTACAGCATCTCACACGGGAACAGGAACGATTCGTCCTGCTCCCATGTAACATCACATCCTCCTGCGCCTCTGCTTATAAGCATTGGAATAGCAGATTGTGTGAATTGCGTTATTCCAGCTCTTATAATGGAATTTATGGAGGGAAGGACACGCAAAAGAATTGACATGGATAATTCTTTTTAAGGATGAGCTTTCTACCCCAATAGCAAATCCGTAAACTACGCTGTGTGTGAACTTCAAAAGTGAAAATCCATTCACTTTGTAGGTAACACATAGACAGATGTGTTTTTAGGGGAAAACGCAGCCGAAAAAAGCGCGTAAAATACGCAGTGTGTGAACATAGCCTTAGGAGCAGCGAGCCCCTACTGCTCTTCCCCTCCCCCCCTAAGGGTCCACCTGCAGCAATGTAGTTAGGATGGTCTTGGCCACGTGTGTCACTTGTGTGGGGGAGGGTCCCTGCAGTTCTCCAGCATATGCTCTCTTAACTCGGGGGCCCATCCCTGTGATGTGCTGCAGCTCTGTAGTGCTGATCACAGATGCTGATAATAACAGGGAGTAAGGACGCCTGCAAGTCTCTCCTCCAGTGCTGAGATGTGATGCGATACTGGGAAGGGGAGCCTGGCGTGTAGCAGTCTCTGGTGGTTTAGATGACCCCCTCCACGTGTGAGGTATGTGTGTATGTGGTGGTATCCCTGTGGTGCTACAGCACCTGCTCTAATGTATATGAGGGCTGCTTCTCTCTGATGTGCTATGGCTTGGTCGGACAGGACCCGGATATGGAGGAGACCTGGGAGTGTGGGTGTCTGACTCTCCTCTGGTGCGGAGACTGAGATTTTGCAGGGGACAGGAGGGGAGCTCTGTGTGCGGCAGACTCAGATAAGGGAGTTGCTGGGGGAATTCCACCTCACCACCTCTGTCACTCAGTTGTGGACTCCCTGGTTGTGGTGTAGTGGGGGATCTGTGCTTCAGATGGCCAGGGGAGGGTGAATCTTACAGACCATCTTGTTCGCTGGAGTTGTTGGCTGGAACAGTCCTGCTTTCCCACCGGCTTTTGGTGTCCTGGTACTGGCGTCATTTCCTAGCTTCCCCAAGAGCTGGGTTTAAGCAGGCTTGCAGCAACCACTGTCCCAGGGCTGGGGATGGGTTTTGGGTGCAAAAGGGGTGTGGTGAACATGGCAGCTCCACAGCGCCTCCTGTTAAACCCAGGTCAGTCAAAGAACTGCCTGAAGATAAAGAAGGGCCGCAGCTGCCCTGTCAGTGCTGGTTTATTATGACACCTCTCAGTAAGTGTGATATATGCCTTCTGATCCGCGACCAAAAGCACATATAATAACCTCCACCCCGTCACTGATAGAGACCCTGAATAACCCCAAGCACTAGTTTATTGATGTTACAGTAGTAGTTTGATTTAGATATTTTAGAAATCTTGTCGTATTCAGTATGTCAGTAAGGACCGAAGCTCGATTCTAAGTTTTAGTAGGTCTTTGTGTTTTTCTGTTGTGGGTTTTAAGATGATGTCCGATTCTAATGTGTTAATTTGTTGACTTAAGCTTTTAGAGCCGCTTTACACACACCAACTTCTGTGACCAACTTCTGAACAATGGACACATTGTTCCATTTTGTGGCTGTGTACAAATGGAGCAATGTGTCCATGATTTCACTGCAACCAGAGATCTGTTCAGAAGTTGGTCACAAAAGTTGGTGTTTGTAAAGCCGCCCTCAGTTTCGTTTTGGAGGGATTTTTTTAAGTTCGCATTTAGTTGTATTAATAACCCCCGGAGGACCGCCTTGTGTGCAGACCATAAGGTGAAGGTAGATATTTCGGGAGTGTCGTTCTCTTTAAAGTAAAATAATTCTTCTTGGATTTTTCTTTTATATTGAGGGTGAGAAAATAAATAAGAGTTGGCTCTCCATTGGGAGTTGTTATTGAAAGGGTACTATTGGTAGTTTCAAAAACGATGGGCGAGTGGTCTGACCACGATCTTGATAGTATTTTAATTGATTTGATTTTTTGCAGGGAGTGGATATTTGTCAATACAAAGTCAATTCTTGAAAATGATTTGTGTACATTTGAGTAATAGGAAAATTCAATGGAAGACGTGTGCAGGCATCTAAATGCATCATAGTTCTTCCTTTTTAATCAATGAGTCTATTTGTGTGTTGATGTTTCTTGTTTTGTTTGAAGAGTCTAAAAGGGGGTTTGGAACAGCAGTAAAGTCACCACAAATTAAGAGGGTGCCTTTTTGGATTTCCTGTATCACTTTAAAAAAAATGTTTAATAAAGGTGATCAGGCCTTTGTTGGGAGCATATATATTTGCAAGTGTATATGTAACATCATTAATTTTACAAATAAGTGTGGTATATTCACCTTCAGTGTCTTTGATGAATTCGACTTCCTCATATTTAAAGGATTCTTTAATAATGATTGCCACTCCTGCTTTTATTTTTGCAGTTTGACGAGAGGTAGACATAGGGGTACTTTTTGTTACTGAGTTTGGGTGATTTTTCTACTGAGAATCTAGTCTCTTGAATTCCCGCCACATCTATGTGATTGGACTTAATCTCTTTCCAAACATAAAAGCGTTCTTGTGGGGAGTTCAAACCATTTGCATTTATGGACATAAATTTAACAGACATTGTTGTTGAGTATGCTACCATAGTAGTTCCTGTTGTAGTGCGAGGGGGATTAACGGAAGTAAGGAAGGGGAGAACAAGTAAAAGGGTTTATAAAACTAAGTTTTCAACAAACTTAATAAGAAGATCAAATACGTCAACAAAGGAAGTGTTCAATGTGAACAGATGCTAAACTTCCTCTTTTGGGTAATGTTTAAGTCTATGGTGCAGTTAGGTTTGGACCATTATTATATTGGATAATATAGTGGTATTTACTCACGAATGTGTAAATTCTTAAGAATTTTGAGGCCTACAGCAGGGTCTTCAATTGAGATATTTTTCTGTTTGTAGATGAATAAAACACAAGTTGAGGGTCTTCCCCATCTATAGATGATCTGTTTTTTTCCGTAATATCTCTGTGATGGGCTTGAGGGCTCTTCTCTTCAGCATTGTGTCTTTCGATATATCTGAGTAAATTTTTAAATTGTCATGAGTTGGCAATGGACCATTTTGTCTGGTATAGTTATTAATTTTGTCTTTGGTTTGGAAAAAGGTGAATCTCACAATGACATCTCGTGGAATATCCTCTGGTATACGTTGTGGCTTTAGCAGGCTATGAGCTCTTTCAATGGAACTTTCTATGTCTGGTAAGGAGGGATAGATTATCTTAATGAGAGTTTTGATGTAAGGAATTAGCTCGTGGGTTTTGACACACTCTGGTATTCCTCTTATTTTAAGATTCGATCTACGGCCTCGATCCTCCCTGTCTATTATTCTGTCTGTCAGGTGTTTGGTTTCATTTTTTGCTTGAGGCTGCCTTCAGATTTGCAGATGCCTCCGCAGCGTTCTGCGGAGGTATCTGCAAGCATCTGCATGCAGACCGAAGCCCCTATCTTTATAATGGAGCGCACGGCGGTCTGCAGATGCTTGCAGACCGCCGTGCACACCCATTGCCCGCCATGAGTGATCTGTGCGCAGGCGCATGCCTGCGCACAAATCACACAGTCTCGTCCGCACCAGGGACGCGACATGTTGCATCCCTGGTGTGGGCGAGAGTGTGTGATTTGTGCGCAGGCGTCCGCCTGCGCACAGATCACTCATGGCGGGCAATGGGAGCGCACGGCGGTCTGCAAGCATCTGCAGACCGCCGTGCGCTCCATTATAAAGATAGGGGCTGCGGTCTGCATGCAGATGCTTGCAGATGCCTCCGCAGAACGCTGCGGAGGCATCTGCAAATCTGAAGGCAGCATTAGTCAGTTCCCCACTATGAGTCTTGAGTTCCTGTTTTAGTTCATCCACTTCTCTTTCAGACGTATCTAATCTGATGTTTATGGCCCTGATAGATGACTTAACCTCTGAGAATTGTTCTTTAATATCATCCTTTAGGCTGGATTCACATAACGATTTTGTGCCTGTCCGTGGGATCCGACTTTGAAGGGGGACCCCACGGACAGGCACGGATCCATACGGATCCCTGCAATCGGATGGCAAATAGCCATCCGATCTGCAGGATCCGTGTGGATCCTGCGGTCCCCTGTCTCTCCCTACTCCTGCCTCCTCCATCTTCTGCCCTCTCCTATGCTACTCTGTCCCCCCGCTATTCTTTGCTGTGCCCCCGCTATTCTATCCTCATCTATCCCTATCCTGTCCCATGTCCACTTCCCTGTCCTCTCCCTGTGTGTAAAAAAATAAAAAAAACTCCTCCCGGAGGATACATCACCTCTCACCGGCTCCAACGCTGCACACGATCAGGACTGAAGGACCTGTGATGATGTCAGAGTCACATGACCCGGTCAGCTGACCGGGTCTCTTACATCATCACAGGCTCTTCAGTCCTGATCGTGCTGCAGTGTTGGAGCCGGTGACAGGTAATGTATACTCCCGGAGGAGTTTTTTTTATTTTTTTACACACAGGGAGAGGACAGGGGACAGGATAGGGATAGATGAGGATAGAATAGCGGGGGACACAAAATAGAATAGCGGGGGCACAGCATATAGAATAGGAGAGGGAAGAAGATGGAGGAGAAGAAGCAGGGAAAGACAGGGGATACGGAGCCGACATCAGATCCGAGGTGAGCTCGGATCCGATGTCCATAGGCTCCCATGTTGTGGGCACTAGGATCAGCCTCGGATCAGCAGTGATCCGAGGCTGTCCGATGTGAGTCACGGACACAAAATCGTAGCCGGCTACGATTTTGTGCCCGTGATTACATCGGATGGGATCGGATGGTGCCAAAATCGGATGCTAATAGTGGCACATCCGATCCCATCCGATTCCCATAGGGGAACATGGGGTCCGATTTCGGATCCGATTGTATACGTTTTGGAACGGATACAATCGGATGACCGAAAATCGTTTTGTGAAAGCAGCCTATGGGAGCCTATGGACATCGGATCCGAGCTCACCTCGGATCCGATGTCGGCTCCGTATCCCCTGTCTTTCCCTGCTTCTTCTCCATCTTCTTCCCTCTCCTATTCTATATGCTGTGCCCCCGCTATTCTATTTTGTGTCCCCCGCTATTCTATCCTCATCTATCCCTATCCTGTCCCCTGTCCTCTTCCCTGTCCTCTCCCTGTGTGTAAAAAAATTAAAAAAACTCCTCCGGGAGTATACATTACCTGTCACCGGCTCCAACACTGCAGCACGATCAGGACTGAAGAGCCTGTGATGATGTAAGAGACCCGGTCAGCTGACCGGGTTATGTGACTCTGACATCATCACAGGTCCTTCAGTACTGATCGTGTGCAGCGTTGGAGCCGGTGAGAGGTGATGTATCCTCCGGGAGGAGTTTTTTTAATTTTTTTACACACAGGGAGAGGACAGGGAAGAGGACAGGGGACAGGATAGGGATAGATGAGGATAGAATAGCGGGGGCACAGCAAAGAATAGCGGGGGGACAGAGTAGCATAGGAGAGGGCAGAAGATGGAGGAGGCAGGAGTAGGGAGAGACAGGGGACCGCAGGATCCACACGGATCCTGCAGATCGGATGGCTATTTGCCATCCGATTGCAGGGATCCGTATGGATCCGTGCCTGTCCGTGGGGTCCCCCTTCAAAGTTGGATCCCACGGACAGGCACAAAATCGTTATGTGAAACCAGCCTTAGGGCCCTTTCACATCAGCGTTTTTTTCAAATTGCGGCAGATGCGGTGAAAAAAACCGCATCTGCCGCGATTACCGCATACCGGCTGCACTTGCGGCACGGTTGTGGCGCGATTGCGGTAAACGCCATACAATGTATAGGCGGACTTGCGGCAAGTGCGGTTTTTGCACTTGCGGCAGGTGCGGCTGCGAAAAAAAATGCTGTCAGCCGCGTTTTTTTTCGCGGGCCGCACCTGCCACAAGTGCCAAAACCGCACTTGCCGCACCTGCCGCAAGTCCTCCTATACCTTGTATGGCGTTTACCGCAACCGCGCCGCAACCGTGCCGCAAGTGCAGCCGGTATGCGGTAATCGCGGCAGATGCGGTTTTTTTCACCGCATCTGCCGTGATTTGAAAAAAACGCTGATGTGAAAGGGCCCTTAGAGAAGAAAAGAGTTTGAGAAGGAAGTCTCTATCTGGTGGTTGATTAACGTCTAAATAAGGAGACAAATTGTTTTCCTCTTGGCTAACCTTGATCTTTTGTCTGGATGGACTTCTTATCTGTGTCTGGGTTTCTTCATTGCAAATTTGTTTGGTTCGGAGGTGGGAAGATGACTCCATTTCTTTCGTTTTTGAACTGGGATTAGAAGATTCGAATATCATGAGATCCTCTAGAGATTCCTCTTTTCCATATTTTTTAAGGTCGTTAGGTTATCTTCCTTTCTTGTGGGTTTGCCTGGGCTATATGTTGGGGTTGGTATTTTGCTTTTGGAGTCAGAGTTGTTAGGTTCCATATTGGAATCTGGGGTGCTTGGATTAGAGTTGCTTCTGGGTTTTGGTGACATGACCGTATTAATCAGATATAGACTATTTTAGAATCTAACTAGGTTGTGATGATTTTACAATGGTTTATTATCTCTCAATTCCTTGGTAGTTTTCAGTAACTTTTATCAAGAGCCCTCTCCAGCCGATATGTTGTTAATGTATCCGGACCGTCTTTTGACTCTTATATTTGATTTATCTAAGTATGCTTGACTGGTAATATTATTACTATTACTCGTGTAGGTATTCAATGTGGGATTTAACCCACTATCGGGTTTGTATGCCCTGAAATTAGTTGTGTTTTTGATCCTTGTGGTTGGAGGTGTTCTTTCCTTGGTCTGCGTAGCTGGGGTGTGTTGGGGGCTCGGGAACCCCACTTGCTAGCAGATTTTCTTTTCTTCTGCCCGATTCGTCTTCTTGTTACTGTAGTTGTGTCTGTTTTAGTTGTCTTTAGTGCTGCTATATTTCGTATTACTGTAATTTTGATATTAAAGAGGGGTAACTTATTGTGGTGCAGTTCTTTAGGTAAATATGACTTTTCTCTTCACAGTTGTTCTTCAGTGTGCTTGTCTTAGCAGCTTATTAAGTTGCTTGTAGTTTGTTCTATATTTCTATCTGTTCTTATTGTGGCAGGTAAATCACAATCATCAGCATTTTCCCTTATCTGGCTGCTTTTTCCTGCCTGTGGCTGATGTCACAGAGTAGGCGTGTTTAAACAGCAAGGACTTCTTTCTTTTTGATGGATCCTCCGCCGCCCGCAAGCAGTAAATAGTTCCCGGTTAATTAAGCGTTTAGTGCCGCAGGGGGTATAATCGCGGTTAGACTCACCGGTGATACTACGCCTGCTAGACGACCGCTACAGCTTCCTCTCTCCTCTGGCGCAGTCGACGCGTGTGTCTCCTCCTGGGAGCTCTAGGCTCGGTGACCGGGAACAGCCTGCGGTCTTCCAGGTACTGTATGGTAGTCACAGCCGTCAGGATCTTGATGATGTTTCCAACAGCCACCTGCGTAACACAAGTCTGAGTATTAGCCGTGCAGGACTCTGCTGCTGGGTCCAAGATGGCGCGGTCTCTATCTCTAATAGTGGAGGCACAATCTTCTTGCTGTTATTATGTGTCCTTCTGTTCCAAAGTATAGCAAGTTTGCCCTATAGGGGCTTGAGTAGTCTCTTAATAGGTCCTGTAGTTTTGGTGGACTTAATATCTGTGTAAGACCTTAAATCCGTCGCTTTAGCAGTTATAGCACCGGAGCACCTGTAAGTGTGACTCTACATGGGGCTTCAGGCCACGCCTCTTAGTTTAGGAAGAATTTCTAACACAGATGTCATTAAAACTTCACAACTACGTCACAACTGATCCTCCCATCTTTATGTATTTATTGGTGTGAGACAGTGACCGGGATGTTCTGTGACGGCCAGTATGTGTCTCCCAGGTTGTGCTCTCTCCACGTATATGAAGCACTCCACTCTGGGTTCATAGAGGATTCCCCAGAGGAAGGCACAGGGTTAAAAGCTAGGCAGGAATACAGGGTGTGGTTCTCTGAGTGGAGCTTCGGTCTGAGGGAAGACAGATGAGGCTAGTGAGCGGCCAGGTCAGAAGAGTGCAGAGGTTGTGTGCGGAGTCAACACAGCCTAGCCCCAGAGGACTTCATCTCGGTGAGACCTGGACCGGAGAGACCCCTGTGATAATGGTTCGTGTGCCAATATGCTGATTGTATGAAGTATATCCGGCTGCGTCCCGGAACCCGGAGGTTTGTGCATAAGAGGAACTGTATCAATAAACAGTGTGCTGTGTGAACTGTGCCTGGGTCCCTGACTTCTGTTGTGCCAACCAACGTCGCTACCTCACATTGGGTTTTAATTAATGTAGAATCTATATAACCCCGAATTTCAAGAATCTCCGTATATTTTAAATGGATGTGGGAATGGGGGGGTGTAGAGGAAAGGGAGAGAGGGGTAGAGGGAAGGGAGAGGGTGGGGGGTCAGGGGAGGAACGGGAACCAGGGAGGAAGGGGCTGGGGGAAGGACGGGACCATGATATGTTGGGGGATAGATGTCTCCAGGACAATAAAATTCACAATTAATGGGTCTTTCAGAAGTGCAAACTGTTAGACTATTGGCCTTGACCTTAAGGGCTGGGCCCTGTTACCGAAAATTCAAAACAAACCACAACACAGAGAGTCTCATAAGTCAGCCGTCTTCTGATCGGTCGTCTCGGCTATCTCTCCATCTCCTCGTCCTGCCATCACCTCTTCCCCTTCTACGTTGGTATCTTTACGTCCGTGGTGGCAGAGGAAGATATCTGGTGGTTTGAAGGCTTGGCCAGTCCGGAAACTGAAGACCCGGGTCTGTAAGATCCAATGAGGACAAAAACTCCCGAATCTCCCTGGGGTGGGTAAGAAAAGCCGTCTGGTTTCCTCATTGCACTTGTAAACGGAACGGGTATCCCCAAGAGTAAGGTATCTGGCTCTGTCTGAGAAGATCCAATAGCGGTCTCAAAGCACGTCTCTTTTGGAGGGTTCTTCTATAAAGGTCTGCCTTAAGTTGTACCTGGCATCCTTGAAACCTTATCTCGTCGCTCTTTCTGGAGTAGTTTAGTATCTCCTCCTTAATCTGGTATCTATGAAGATGACAGATAACGTCTCTTAGTCTTGCTCCGAATAAATTGAAATTAAAATAAAATTAAAAGGTTTTTAAAAATATATAAAATTATTATAATCTATATAAAAACAATATACACTAACAGTTTTGTTAGTGTAGGTGGTACATTCCTTTCATATGTTAGGGTCCGATGTTGGTGGGACCTGATTTGGGTTCTTACAGTTAAATCTCTGGTGTCCTAAAAATAATAGTACCAAGAGTCAATGTGGCTAGTGGACTCAAACTGGTTTTACTAGATGGGTATAGCACTCTGTATTACCTTATTCTTTTGAAGTAGTGTTGATGACTTTATCAAGATGGCTAAGCTTCAGTGCCAGTCTAGGTCGCAATAGAGAGGCGCTAAGGAATGGAATAATAACTTTTAGTATAATAGTATATTGGTAGTCACCTTAAACGCCTGTGGTTTATTAAGTTACCTTTACTGGAAGGTCAAGTTTTAAATCCTCGATGTGTGGAAACGTTGGGTGATATTGTGGACCCAGCTGATCTTCTGGGTCAGAGGAGTCTTATTTGTTTGAGCTGTGTCTCTATGGCAGCGGGGATTCAGCTATGGGACCTGCTCTAGAATAGGAGCATGATGACAAATCAACTTATTATCACTACTAGTAATAACTATAAGTTATGGTACCTTTACACGCCGCTACAGAAGGTTGGAAACAACCGGGTGTCTCACGTGCAGGAGCACATTCGAACGGTTGCAAACGGTACCCGATACCGCCTTTACACGCCGCTACAAAGTGCTCTACAGAAGGTTTAATCTATCTCTGGATGCACCGCCGGGTGCCACAAGTTACCCTCTGTAGAGCACCGTCCCTCATTTACACCCGCTACAGAAGGTAATATGGGAGGACCTGGGGCAGCAGGGACAACACATAGGCGTGCCAGAATTGTGTATTACGAGACGCTCATACGATGATTGGACAATGCAATAGCATCATGATTGACCAGCCAGCGCAGGAAGGCTGCCTAATACATGATGCTATTGCAATTGTGTAGTGTGACTGGTCCTTAAATATGCCGCCCTATGCAGCGACAACCAATCGTAACGCAGGAGCTTCCACCAATGATCGCTGAAGGGGCGCGGTATCCCGGAGGCTGTGTCACGCCCCAGGGATGTAACTAGGTGTTGAATAAACCTTCCTGTTCCTCATTTAGACGCCGCTACCATCGGGTTGAAACCAACCTGTTTTAGAGCACTGCTCTGAAACAGGTGTCGACAGTAACGGGTGGCAACAACCGAGTTTACACGCCGCTACCTCGGGTTGTTTTGACGGTGCAAGATACATTTGTCTCCGACACCCGGTTGTTTCTAACCTTCTGTAGCGGCATGTAAAGGTACCATTAGGGTATAATCAACTCAATAAAAGACACACTCTAAAGCTACAGTGGTGATTATTGATCACTACAAGGTAGATTATATTACCTGGTGGTTAATTCTACCCTAACTTATAGCTGTTACTAGTAGTGATAGTAAGCAGATTTGTCATCATGGGTACGAGTTAGCGTGGGCCTTTTCTGATATATGTGTTAATATTGAACATAATTGTTCCATTAAATTATGATCAGTCATGCTCACTTGTGTGTGTTTTATCCTTTCTTTTTAAAGGCTTGGCGATATGGCGTTTCATTTGCAACACACTCTTATGTTCTTAACTGTTCTTTTGGGTATACACATGTACTGCATGGATGATTCATGGCATTTGAGGTAAGCAAGAGAAACTAATCCTGAGATTTTAACATGAATAATAAAGTATATGTTGTAAGGTGACAGCTGGACAGTTTCTGTATGTTGCCAAGGTAGCAGGCCTTGGTGATGTAGAACCAGGAGAAGTGAACTCCAGTACAGACAGTGCTAAGAGGTGTTTTAATAGGCCTGGATTTTGGAAATTGCTCCAACCCTTCAAATTACACTTCTTTAATATATAATATAGGTACATTGCAGAAGTGTAATTAAGTAAAAGAAAGAGTTAAAAATAAAAAAATCAATATGCTCACCTATCCTCTATCTACCGCTGCCTCCCAGCATGGTCCTTGTGCTTACAGGACCTGTGATGATGTCAGAGAGCATCATCGGGTCACATGACCGCAGTTACCAACTGCGGTCATGTGACTCGATGATGCTCTGTGACATCATCACCGGTCCTGTAAGCACAAGGACGTTGCTGGGAGGCAGCGGTGGATAGAGGATAGGTGAGCATATTGATTTTTTTATTTTTAACTCTTTCTTACATTTCACTTCTGCAATGTATATTATACATTGCAGAAGTGAAAGTGCCCCACTGTGTCCGGATCCGTGATAATCACGGACCCGGACACAGAAAAAGCATCTGGAGGTCACCTCCGATGCTTTCCTTTCTTGTCCAAAAAGTAGGATCCCACGGAAAGGGAAAAAATCATTATGTGAAAGTAGCCTTACATTTAGGCTGGTTTCACATTTGCATTTGTGTCTGCATGTGGAGGACACGCAGGGCAAACGCTGCCACACTGATGTGAACGCAGTGGAGAATCTCCACATGCGTTCACATCGGTATGGTGCCCGGCCAGCCAATCGGCGATCTCGGTGGCGGCCAGGAAGCGGAGATCAGCGGCAGAGATCTCCTCCCGGCCGCCGCTGATCTCCCGACACTGTTGGCGCGGGAGATATGAAGAAACAGCTGATCTGACAGCTGTTTAAATCTCCCGCGCCGACACCGAAGAGGTGATGTCGGTGCGGGAGATTTAAACAGCTGTCAGATGAGCTGTTTATTGAAATCTCCCGCGCCGACACCACCAGGAGATTAGCGGCTGCTCCAGCTGATCTCCCGGTGGCCGCCACTGATGTCCTGGGAGATCAGCGGCAGGCATCGGGAGTGATTTCAATGAGATCCGCAGCGTTCTCCTGCACTGTCATGCGGAGGACACTGTGGATCCATTGAAATCCATGCATTTTTTGCGCACTTGCGGGTGATTGCTGATAAAACAAGCGCTCGTGAACGCACAAAAAATGTAACAGGTTGTATTCGGAGGGCAGAGGAGGGCGCACAAATTATGCACATCCGAACGCAACTGCAACCGAACGCAGCCAAACGCAGGTACCATGCATTCCCATGTTAAACATAAGAACACAGTGCGCATGCGTTTGCCTGCGTTCGGTTACGTTGCGTTCCAAACGCAAATGTGAATCCAGGCTTAGTTTGTTCAGATTTGCAAGTGATTTGTTCTGTGCACAAGTACTGTAGAGTGAAAGCTCCATAACATCAGCAATACAAATAATTATTTAAGGCAAGTGGTTAAACTTTTTTAGGGGTTGCAAAGTGCACACAGCAAATTTTACTATTGTTCTGTGCAAAAAATTGAATATTTTTGTCTACCTGATTACTGATGAAAAAGGGTATGGTAGGGTCCGCTGTACCTTTCTCTGTGGTGGACATAGTGTCAAACTGGCATATTGTATTGTACTACAAGATGCACCTGAATATAAGAAGTGTGTTAGGTCCCCTGGCACCGCTCGCCCGCTCACCTCTCCTGGGTCTGCATCCTCTCCTCCTCTACCGATCGGGCATCCGGCGTCCAGGCGTGCTGTGTCTTGGAGCCATCGCCAGGTCCCCTTCCTGTCTGCTGACCACCGGGCTCACACATCAGCACAGTCATGAATCTAATCAGCGGTACACTAGGCGCGGCCGCGCTCCTCCCCTGTGAATCTAAGGGCCGGCACGGCTTAACCAGACACTCCCTTTGACCAAAAGCTGTCCATCCTCCGGTATATCAGGCCACCTCCACTGCTGGGAGGTGCCTGATTATTGAGTTAGTTAAGCTTCTGCTTTGCTGGCTGTTGATCAGGTCCTCTTCATGCTCTCCTCCAGTAGAACCATTCCTGCTCTCCTGTACCCGGGCCCTGTTACCGCGAATCCTCCTTAGCTATACCGTAGTATAGGCTAACCATACGAGCTGCCCCCCATGGTACTAGCAGCTGTGGTATTTAGATCCTCGGGGCTTGCCCCTGACAATCCCTGTATTGGGGTTGGTTAAACTAGGACCAGCTCACCCAGGGGAGTTCAGTACCACAGCCCAGTGGGTCCACCCCAGAAGCGTAACAGAATAATCAGACCATGGACCCCGCTGGTACTTCGTTCTCAGCGCAATAGGAGCTGGCTTGTCTTCGGGAAAATCAGAACGGTATTATGGCTTTTCTTCAGTCCATGGATACCCGGTTAGCCTTCCTTCAGACTTCCGACCCAGTGTCCGACACTCAGCTAGCGAGCCTACGCAGTCTCGCATGCTGTCTTACATGTCCTTGGTGAACGATTGTCTGGTTTCCTTGCAGTCTGCAACAACGGCCTCGGCTCTGTCGGCATCCTATGACCATTCCCCGAGTGGCGTTCCGAATCCCCCGCCTCGCCTTGGAGAACCACCTAGATACAGCGGTGACGCTAAGACATGCCGTGGTTTCCTCAACCAGTGTAGCTTACACTTTGAACTGCTGTCACAGCAGTACCCCACCGATCGGGCCAGGGTGACCTTTGTGGTGTCCCACCTGGAGGGTGAGGCACTGGCGCGGGTTAACCCTCTATAGGAGCATGATGACTCCGTGGTCTCCACTTGTTGACCTTTATGGAGACATTCCGGAGGGTCTTCGACGAACCCGGCCGGGTCGCATCTATTACAGAGTCCCTCTTCAACCTCCGTCAAGGGACACTCATTAGGCAGTATGCCACTCGCTTCAGCACCCTCTCCTCCGAGTTGAGATGGAATAACGAAGTGCTGACTGGAGCTTTCTGGAGTGGCCTGTCTGACAGGATAAAGGACTAACTCGCGGGTCGGGATATCCCAGCGGAGCTGGAGGACTTGATCTCACTAGCCACTCGCATCGATTTTCGGTTCCAGGAGCGCTCCTGTGAGTCCACCAGGGAGAGGAGATCAATCCGGCCACTTCCCTCTGAACGCGGTCCGCCCAGTACAAGGACCGTGGTGTCTGCTTCCGCCCCCTTTTATGAACCTATGCAGGTGGATCGGGTCAGAATGGTGGGACGACAACGAGAAGAGAGGCTGGCTCATGGCCTATGCCTGTATTGCGGAGACGCATCCCATCAGCGCCGGTATTGTCCTGAAAGGCCGGGAAACTCCTCCGCCTAGGTCAAGTAAGAAAGGCCATCCTAGGCAAGAGCAATGCCTCTCAACCCCTCACCCTGCCCGTGCAGGTGATACGTCCACAGAGACGCTTCTCTGAGTTAGCATATGTGGATTCTGGGGCAGCACGAAACTTCAATCGGCAAGGGGCGGTGACTCGGCTTGGAATGCCTGTAATACCTCTATTGACGCCTCGTGTAATCGCATCGGTGGATGGCAGACTGCTGCAGGAAATCGTCACCAAGGTGACAGAGGAGGTAGAGGTGCAGATCGGGGCTCTACACCATGAAAAGATTGCCTTCTACGTCCTGCCTGGCCTCTCCCATGCCCTGCTCCTCGGGCTTCCCTGGCTTCGAGCTCATGAACCTGTCCTGGACTGGCGCTCAGGGGATGTGCTGTGGTGGGGCCCTCTCTGCCACAAGAGGTGCCTACAGTCCGTTCTGCCACCTGGTTCCCCGCAACCAGCTTCTGTTCTTTCTGGTTTACCGGCTGCGTATTGGCAGTATGCGGATGTCTTCAACAAAATGGAGGCAGAGGTCCTCCCGCCTCATCGGCCGTACGATTGCCCTTTTGATCTGGTACCTGGTGCCACACCACCCAGGGGATGGATCTACCCATTGTCCCCAGCTGAGTCACAAGCCATGTCTGAGTACATCACGGACAATATGGCCAGGGGCGTCATCTGAAAATCCATGTCTCCTGCTGGCGCAGGATTTTTCTTTGTGAAGAAGAAGGAGGGCACCCTTCGACCCTGTATAGATTACAGAGGCTTGAATGCCATCAGCGTCAAGAACAAATACCCCCTGCCGCTGATTACAGAGCTCTCTAACAGGCTCCAAGGTGCTTACATCTTTACGAAATTGGACCTATGAGGAGCTTACAACCTGGTTCGCATACGTGCCGGAGACAAATGGAAGACGGCTTTCAACTCCCGGAACGGCGATTATGAGTATTTGGTCATGCCGTAAGGGTTGTGTAACACCCCTGCAGTGTTTTAAGAGTTCGACAATGACATCTTCCGTGATCTGTTGTACACGTGTGTTGTGGTATATTTGGATGACATCCTCATCTTTTCCCCGGATTTGTCCTCTCATAGACGGGACGTGCAACAAGTCCTCCTGCGACTGAGGAGGAATTGGTTGTACGCCAAGATGGAGAAATGTGTTTTTGAGCAGACCTCTTTGCCCTTCCTCGGATACATCATCTCTGATTCCGGATTCCGGATTCATCCTGAGAAGCTCTCTGCCGTTCTGAAGTGGCACTGTCCTGTGGGGACTAAGGCTATTCAGCAATTCCTTGGCTTTGCAAATTGTTACAGTCAATTCATTCCCCATTTCTCGTCCTTGATCAAAGCCATCACGGCTCTCATCTGTAAGGGAACAAAAGCCTGCAACTGGACCCCAGAGGCTGAAAACGCCTTTTCCACCCTAAAGTGTTCCTTCTCCGAGGCTCCTACCTTGCACCGACCAGAGGTAAACAGACAGTTTATTGTAGAGGTAGACACCTCCTCCATAGGAGCAGGGGCTGTCCTCTCCCAGAAATCCTCTTCGGGTCGGTTAGTCACCTCTGGATTCTTCTCCAAAGCATTTACTGCATCAGAGCGCAATTACTCTATCGGGGATCGTGAATTGCTGGCCATCAAAGTGGCATTAGAGGAGTGGAGACACCTCCTCGAGGGTGCTGTTCATCTGTTAATTATCCCGGCAGTTCGGGTGGTCCCTGTTCTTTGCCCGTTTCAATTTTGAACTGCACTTCCGGCCTGGCAGTAAAAATGTCAATGCAGATGCCCTGTCAAGATCCTTCCAGCCTTCAGATGTGGAAGAGGAGCCCTTCCATATCATCGACCCTACCAAGATAATCACTGTGGCTCCCTTATGTGTAGCTGGACTTCCGCTGGGTAAGACTTTCGTAGCACAGGATCAGAGGAAGACGGTCCTGTTGGAGTTAAAAAGTCCCTCTCTTTGATCTCTCGTCACTATTGGTGGCCTACTATCCGTCAAGACGTCCATAACTTTGTTGCTTCATGTCCGTCTTGTGCTAGAAATAAGGCATCCAGAAAGTTGCTGGCTGGACGTCTCCTGCCTCTTTCGGTCCCATCGGCTCCTTGGCGACATATAGCCATGGATTTCATTACGGATCTCCCTTGCTCCTCCGGCTGTACAGTCATATGGGTAGTCGTGGATCACTACTCTAAAATGGCTCACTTCGTTCCTTTGCCTGGTCTACCATCCGCTCCTGGGTTGGCCAAGATATTCATCGAACACATCTTCCGGCTCTACAGATTTCTTCGCCATATCGTGTCTGATAGGGGAATCCAGTTCACTTCCTGGTTCTGGAGGGCGCTGTGCAATCATATGGACATCACGTTGGACTTCTCCTCTGCCTATCATCCTCAGTCCAACGGGCAGGTGGAGCGCATTAACTAAGTCCTCACCACCTATCTTGGGCACTTTGCCAACGTTCATCACGATAGCTGGACGGAATTCACTTACAACAAGCACTCTAGTGAATTGTCAGCTAAATCTCCTTTTGTCGTGGTATTCGGGCAACACCCTGGTTTGCATCTTCCGATCTCCTCAGCGTCCGGCAACCCGGCGGCTGATGCATTGTCCGTGGACTTTTCCAAGATCTGGAGAGAGACCAGAGGTGCTCTTACACAAGCCTCCGGCAGGGTGAAGAGACATGCCGATAAGAGACGTTTGGATTCGCCATCTTTCCTCCCGGGCGATAAAGTGTGGCTTTCTTCCAGATATGTCAGGCTGAAGGTGCCATCCTACAAGTTGGGGCCGCGGTATATCGATCCCTTCGAAGTCCTGTGACGCATCAACGATTTTGCCTACAAGTTGAAACTGCCTGCTCCGCTTTGCATCCTTAACTCCTTTCATGTCTCGTTGAAACCATTGGTGCTTAGGCGCTTTCATCCCTCCTCCGGAACTGTGCCACGGCCTCTCAGCTCCAAGAATGTCTATGAAGTCAGGGACATCCTTGCCATGAAGAAGAGTAGAGGCAAAACCCTCTTCCTAATTGACTGGGCTGGCTTCAGTCCTGAGGAAAGGACCTGTTAGCCACAGTAGAACATTGATGCCCTGCGCATTTTGGCGAGGTTCTTAGCACGCCTTCGGAGAAGGGGGCATGAGGGAGGGGGTACTGTTAGGTTCCCTAGCACTGCTCCCCCACTCACCTCTCCTGGGTCTGTATCCTCTCCTCCTCTACCGATCGGGCATCCGGCGTCCAGGCGTGCTGTGTTTCCGAGCCATCGCCGTGTCCCCTTCCTGTCTGCTGACCACCGGGCTCACACATCAGCACAGTCATGAATCTAATCAGCGGTGCACTAGGCGCGGCCGCGCTCCTTCCCTGTGAGTCTTAGGGCCGGCAAGGCTCAACCAGACACTCCCCTTGACCAATAGCTGCCCGTCCTCCGGTATATCAGGCCACCTCCACTGCTTGGAGGTGCCTGATTATTCAGTTAGTTAAGCTTCTGCTTTGCTGGCTGTTGGTCAAGTCCTCTTTGTGCTCTCCTCCGGTAGAACCATTCCTGCTGTCCTGTACCTGTGCCCTGTTACCTCGAATCCTCCTTAGCTATACCTTAATATAGGCTAACCCTATGAGCTGCCCACCATGGTACTAGCAGCTGTGGTATTTAGACCCCCTGGGCTTGCCCCTGACAATCCTTGTATAGGGGTTGGTAAACTAGGACCAGCTCACCCAGGGGAGTTCAGTATCACGGCCCAGTGGGTCCACTCTAGGGCTCCTTCCTCCAGAAGTGTGACAAAGTGCACCCAAGTTTAACATCAACAAATAGGAAAAACATTAAAACTATCCTGTTGATTTAAAGATGTGGAGTTGGTAATATCAGTAAAGTTGTTGGTCTATGGGTTTGCTTATTTCTTGGTGCTCTAGGGAAGAAGAGGGGGGAAATAATTTATTACAAAGTGATAGACGTGAATTAGGAGGGTTGTACCAAAAAATAAAGGGCTCATAGACTGTCCCCAACAGTGACAATATCCCAATACTATTTACTTTGGTTGTCTTGCATCAATATTCCTAAAAAGAATTAAGAGAATTAATGGATTGTTGTGGAGTCAGCTACGTTCCTGGTGTTTTACATGTGTAATATCTTTAATTAATGCCACTTAAAACTCATTATATACAATTTAGTCGGCTGTATAGTTTCATAGTTTCACAGTTTTTAAGGTTGAAGGTAGACTTTAAAACCATTGAATTCAGCCTATAGCCTAATATGTTGATCTTGAGGAAGGCATAAACCTCAAGGGTCAAACACTAAGCTCCATATTAGGGGAAAAATGCCTTCCCAACTCCATACGGCGATCAGACTAGTTCCCTGGATCAACGCCCTATCACAGAATCTAGTATGCATAACCAGTAATATATTTTTCAAGAAAGGCATCCAGTCGATTCATAAATTTTAGCAGTGAATGAACCATTACAACATCATGCAACAGAGAGTTGCATAGGGTCACTGCTTTTAAAGTAAAAAATGTAGATCTGTGATTATGATTAGACCTTTCCTCAAGATGTAGACAGAGGATGGCCCTTTCTCCCCGTCGCAGGCCTAGGTGTAAAAACATCATTAGAAAGTATTCTGTACTGTTCCCTCATATATTTATTCATTATAATAAGCGTCCCTATGGGTACCGTCACACCTATCGACATCGCCGAAGATATCATTGGCGACGCACGGGAGAGCGCACGTTTTTGGCGACCCGCCAGCGTCCCCGTCGCGTGTTTACACGCGGCGATACCTCCGGCGACGCATCAGGGATGTTACAGGCGACATCGTCGTTGGGGTGTCCACAAACCCCAGCGGCGATCCTGTAACATGCTCCTATCGCCTGTAACATCGGCGATCGCCATGTTACATGGGGCGATGTTTACACATCGCCCCTGAGTGATCACCTGGTTTCAGAGCAGTGCTGCGAAACCAGGCAACCACTCTAAGGCAATTTTTCGCCTCATTATTGCCCCTTAACACTACGCGACGCACCAGCGCTGTTGCCGGCGATAGGCCACACCCCTGCGTCGTCTGTGAAATCGCCGGCGAAGTGTCCAGGTGTGACGGTACCCTAAGTCTTTGTTTTTCCAAACTGAACAACCTCAAGTTTAAAGGGGTAGTCTGGTGTAAAACTCATCATTCTGCAGTCACTCAGTGTGACTACAGACGCATTAATCCTCATCAGCTAAAGCAGTAGCTTGTTCCACTATCTCTGGGTTCCTTTTACGCACCCATTCTCGAATCTCAGCAGGGCATTCAGCATAGAATTGTTCTTTTAAGATGACCTGGAGAAAGTTCCCAAGTTCAGATCCTAGTCCTTCAGAAGGCAGAACATCAACTAATTAGCCAAGCATGTGTCTATTGTTCTCTCTCCTTGGATCAGTCCTTGAATTGGCAGAAGAGCTCACACCCCACATTGAACATTTGGCTACATTAACAAGTTTCTAGAAGCTCCAGGCCCTATCCTGTCTACGTGGTTGTGTATTGTGGAAGCCTCCTGCAGAGAAGAACAAAGATAGATTCCCCACTAGATGCTGGATGGGAAATACTAAACCTGGCTTCATTACATAGAGTAACATGAAAAAGGCTGTAGGGGGTGGGGGAACACTGTGACATGGGGGTCATCATCTGACCCCTCGCTGTCATGACAACTTCTCGGGGGGGGGGCGAGTGTTGTGATCACCACTGGCACGTGTTAGATCGCGCTACCAGCCTTTGATAGTGCCATCTAATAGGTTCACAATGGCAGGCAGATGTCCGCTCATTCTACCGCTGTTTGAAGCACATGTCGGCTGATCAGATCAGCGCAGATGAGTGGGAAAAATGTGGGCTCATCGTGTGAGTCCACATCAAAGAAAGGGAGGGGACCTCTGAAGTACCAATAAGGACCTTCCATCTACCTCTAATTTTACCATTTGTGCCAATGTGCACCATGACCACTGGGTCCTCAGCAGCTTCTCCCAGCAATCTGTCAACCCGATGTGTTGAACTTGAGTGTCAGAATGACAACTCGCTGTTCGGAGATCCCGGTCTTTGTGACAGATTGTCCTATCTGTTCCCCTAATAATGGAGTCTCCCACTACCAACAGCTGTCTGGCCTGCCCTGCACTTCTGTTTTCCCCCTTAGGGTGGTTTCACATTGCGTTACAGTTAAATCCGATGAAAATCGGACAGCATCGGATCCAAATCAGCCCCCATGTTATCCAATGGGGATCGGATCAGATTTGGCATAATTGCCATCCGATTTGCCTCCGATCCGATTCTGTCTGATTTATTGCAGGAGCAAAAATCGTAGACTGCTGCAATTTTGGCTCCTGAAAAAAATCGGAGAGAATAGGATCGGAAGCAAATGGATGGCAATTATGCCAAATCCGATCCGATGCCTTTACCATGGGGTCCTATGGAGCAGGGTCCGAGGAAACATCTAATGTCTCCTCGGACCCGATTTTAGTGTACTGAGCATTCTCAGTACATGCTCAGTACACTAAAACTATTGTATGCCGCCTAATTTAACTTCCACAATGTACAGTTGTGGCCAAAAGTATTGACACCCCTGCAATTCTGTCAGATAATACTCAGTTTCTTCCTGAAAATGATTGCAATCACAAATTCTTTGGTATTATTATCTTCATTTAATTTGTCTTCAATGAAAAAACACAAAAAGAATTGTCCTAAAGCCAAATTGGATATAATTCCACACCAATCATAAAAAAGGGGGTGGACAAAAGTATTGACACCGTTAGAAAAATCATGTGATGCTTCTCTAATTTGTGTAATTACCAGCACCTGTAACTTACCTGTGGCACCTAATAGGTGTTGGCAATAACTAAATCACACTTGCAGCCAGTTGACATGGATTAAAGTTGACTCAACCTCTGTCCTGTGTCCTTGTGTGTACCACATTGAGCATGGAGAAAAGAAAGAAGACCAAAGAACTGTCTGAGGACTTGAGAAACCAAATTGTGAGGAAGCAGGCGCAATCTCAAGGCTACAAGTCCATCTCCAAAGACCTGAATGTTCCTGTGTCTACCGTGCGCAGTGTCATCAAGAAGTTTAAAGCCCATGGCACTGTGGCTAACCTCCCTAGATGTGGACGGAAAAGAAAAACTGACGAGAGATTTCAACGCAAGATTGTGCGGATGTGGATAAAGGACCTCTACTAACATCCAAACAAGTTCAAGCTGCCCTGCAGTCCGAGGGTACAACAGTGTCAACCCGTACTATCCGTCGGCGTCTGAATGAAAAGGGACTGTATGGTAGAATACCCAGGAAGACCCCACTTCTTACCCCAAAACATAAAAAAGCCAGGCTGGAATGTGTCAAAACTTACCTGAGAGAGCCTACAATGTTTTGGAAGAATGTTCTCTGGTCAGATGAGACAAAAGTAGAGCTTTTTGGGCAAAGGCATCAACATAGAGTTTACAGGAGAAAAAAAGAGGCATTCAAAGAAAAGAACACAGTCCCTACAGTCAAACATGGTGAGGTTCCCTGATGTTTTGGGGTTGCTTTGCTGCCTCTGGCACTGGACTGCTTGACCGTGTGCATGGCATTATGAAGTCTGAAGACTACCAACAAATTTTGCAGCATAATGTAGGGCCCAGTGTGAGAAAGCTGGGTCTCCCTCAGAGGTCATGGGTCTTCCAGCAGGACAATGACCCAAAACACACTTCAAAAAGCACTAGAAAATGGTTTGAGAGAAAGCACTGGAGACTTCTAAGAAACTCATTGATGGTTACCGGAAGCGGTTGATCGCAGTTATTTTGGCTAAAGGTTGTGCAACCAAGTATTAGGCTGAGGGTGCCAATACTATTGTCTGGCCCACTTTTGGAGTTTTGAGTGAAATGATCAATGTTTTGGTTTTTGCTTCATTCTCTTTTGTGTTTTTTCATTGAAGACAAATTAAATGAAGATAACAATACCAAAGAATTTGTGATTGCAAGCATTTTCAGGAAGAAACTGAGTATTATCTGGCAGAATTGCAGGGGTGTCAATACTTTTGGCCACAACTGTGCATACATACATTGCAGAAGTTAAATATAACTAAAATCAAGTGTTTAAAATAAAAAATATTTGTCCTCACCTGCCAGAGCTCCCACATTGTCTCCATCAGCTTCCCGCTCGGTAACAGGACCTGTGATGATGTCACAACCCGATCAGCTGATTGGGTCACATGATCGGTTACCACGGTAACTGCTCATATGTCCCGATGACGCTTCTGACATCATCGCAGGTCCTGTAAAACCGATCGGGAGCTCTATGGAGACGCCGGGGGAGCGCTGGCAGGTGAGAATAAAGATTTTTTATGCTGGAATGACAGGAAGAGCGGGGAGAAGAGGACAGGAGAGGGGAAAACAGGGAGACAGCAGGCGACAACAGGGGGACAGCGAGATGACAGGAGGCAAAGACGAGGGGGAGCGAGTTGACAGACCAAACTGATCCTGCAAAATGTCAGAATCGGATGCCTATTTGGCATCCGATTGCAGGGATCAGTTTGGATCCGATGCTATCCGATTTTCATCGGACTGCATCGGATTTAAGTGTAACGCAATGTGAAACCAGCCTTACTGGAGCAGATATTCTTCCAGCTTTCAGAAGATGTCTATTGCTGCAGCAGCACCCCTGTACTGACACCTTCCTTATCTGCCATCTTGGCAAACGTGTGTACTGTAGAAGAAGTTATTCTATCCACACCACACAGGATGCCTATTGCAGATTTTATATCAAGCAGTCTTGTGCTACAATAATGTTCTGTGCCATTCATGACCACACATAAATATAAGCAAACTAGTAAAAAGGCCTGATGCAATAGCATCGGGAGCGCGGTGAAATGAATTGTGTGTATACAGGCGGATCAGTGGGTAGCAGAGTATACAGGCGGGTCTCTGGGTAGCAGATTATACAGGCAGCTCTGGGGGTGGGTCTGCGGGTAGTAGAGTATAAAGGGGGCTCTGCGGGGAGCAGAGTATAGAGGCGGCTGTGTGGGGAGCAGAGTATACAGGCGGCTGTGCGGGGAGCAGAGTATACCGGGGGCTGTACGGGGAGCAGAGTATAGAGGCGGCTGTGCGGGGAGCAGAGTATACAGAGGGCTGTGCATGGAGCACAGTATAGAGGCGGCTGTGCGGGGAACAGACTATACAAGCGGCTGTGCGGGGAGCAGAGTATACAGGGGGCTGTGTGGGGAGCAGAGAGGGATCAGTCCCTCTCCTCAGGTCACACCTGAGGGCAAGGAGCGAATTGGGCGCTCTGTGGCGGCGGCGGCCAATGGGAGTGAGCGGGGCGTGTCAGGCTTTGATGCCTGACACGCCCCGCTCACTCCCATTGGCCGGTGTGAGGTAGTGCAGCAAGGAGCGGATTGGGTGCTCTGTGGCGGCGGGCAATGGGAGTGAGCGGGGCGTGTCAGGCTTTGCTGCCTGACACGGGCCGCTCACTCCCATTGGCCGGTGTGAGGTAGTGCAGCTGCGGCTCGCGATGACGCTATCGCGTCATCGCTCGCAGTGCCGCACAGGATTTTGGGATTCGGCTACAGTGCCCGAATCCCAAACTCCCAATTATATAAGTAGACAAGGATGGCATCACATATGTCTCCTATATTGTGCAGAAACAAGTGGAGTAACAAGTGGATTGCAGATAAGCTTTTGTCTGGGAGACTTCTGCTACATGTAAATCAACTTGTTATCTACATGTGAAAGTTTTATTTTTCTTCAGCATGTGCACCAAAGATCTATTCTATTAACTCTGATATGGACATAAGCTTTCCCTAACCTAGCAAGGTCAGCAAGCTTTTTACATGTTCAAAGTGACTTGCCACCAAATAAAATGTAAATTGTTTTCATTTTACAGCACACCATTAAATGCTAAGTTCTTTTCACATTGCCGATATGGAATGTAGTTAAATGTAGTACCAAACATTTGTCTTGGTTTTATCTACTATATAATCGTCTAAAGTTCTCTTTCTGTCACGGAAATCACTCGCCAAGGATGCTCTTTGGTGGCTGCCAGTGGCGACCACCAATGAGCAAGGAGTATGCAAAACAGGCGCGCGCATTCAAAATGCGCGCCAAGCTGAAACCCGCAGATCGCCAGGATCCAGGCATCGGGGAACCGCCGAGCTCCATGCCAGCATGGAGCGGGGTGGGGGGAAGCACACAGGCAGACCACGCGATGGAGCCGTGGTGAGTGTCCCTGCAGCGTGCGGGCTCCTCACTGCCTCCTCCATCCCCTCCAGGCAGACGACGCAATGGAGCCGCGGTGAGGGTCCCTGCAGCTTGCGGGCTCCTCACTGCCTCCTCCATCCTCACAGCCTCCTCCTTTCTCACAGCCTCCCCATCCTCACAGCCTCCTCCATCCCCTCAGCCTCCTCCATCCTCACAACCTCTTCCAACCCCTCAACCTCCCCATCCTCACAGCCTCCCCATCCCCTCAGCCTCCTCCATCCCCTCAGCCTCCTCCATCCCCTCCCTCCCTCCTCCATCCCCTCAGCCTCCTCCATCCCCTCAGCCTCACCCATCACCTCCACAGCCTTCTCCATCCTCACAACCTTCTCCATCCTCACAGCCTCCCCTTCTTCACAGCCTCCCCATTCTTGCAGCCTCCTCCATACCCTCAGCCTCCTCCGTCCTCATAGCCTCCTCCATTCCCTCAGCTTCCCCACCCTCACCGCCTCCTCCATCCCATCAGCCTCCTCCATCCTCACAGCCTACTCCATCCCCTCAGCCTCCCCATCCTCACAGCCTCCTCCACCCCTCCAGGAATACAACAGAATGGTGCGGCGGTGAGTGTCCCGCAGCGTGCGGGCTACTCACTGCCTCCTCCATCACCTCAGCCTCCCCATCCTCACGGCCTCCGTATCCTCACGGCCTCCGCATCCTCACGGCCTCCCCATCCTCACGGCCTCCCCATCCTCACGGCCTCCCCATCCTCACAGACTCCTCCATCCCCTCAGCCTCCCCATTCTCACAGCCTCCTCCATCCTCACAGCCTCCTCCATCCCCTCAGTCTCCTCCATCCCCTCAGTCTCCTCCATCCAGTCAGTCTCCTCCATCCCCTCAGCCTCCTCCATCCTCACAGCCTCCTCCATCCTCACAGCCTCCTCCATCCTCACAGCCTCCTCCATCCTCACAGCCACCCATCCTCACAGCCTCCTCCAACCCCTCAGCTTCCCCATCCTCACAGCCTCCCCATCCTCACAACCTTCACCATCCCCTCCAGGCAGACGACGGAATGGAGCGCCAGTGAGTGTCCCCGCAGCGTGCGGGCTCCTCACTGCCTCCTCCATCCCCTCAGCCTCCTCCATCCCCTCAGCCTCCTCCATCCCTCAGCCTCCTCCATTCTCACAGCCTCCTTATCCCGACAGCCTCTTCCATCCTCACAGCCTCCTCCATCCCCTCAGCCTCCCCATCCTCACAGCCTTCATTATCCCCTCCAGGCAGATGACGGAATGGACTGCTGGTGAGTGTCCCCGCAGCGTGCGGGCTCCTCACTGCCTCATCCATCCCCTCAGCCCCCCATCCCCTCAGCCCCCCTCCCATCCTCACAGCCTCCCCATCCTCACAGCCTCCCCATCCTCGCAGCCTCCCCATCCTCGCAGCCTCCCCATCCTCGCAGCCTCCCCATCCTCGCAGCCTCCCCATCCTTGCAGCCTCCTCCATCCCCTCAACCTCCTCCATCCTCACAGCCTCCTCCATCCTCACAGCCTCCTCCATCCTCACAGCCTCCTCCATCCTCACAGCCTCCCCATCCTCACAGCCTCCTCCAACCCCTCAGCCTCCCCATCCTCACAGCCTCCCCATCCTCACAACCTTCACCATCCCCTCCAGGCAGACGACGGAATGGAGCGCTAGTGAGTGTCCCCGCAGCGTGCGGGCTCCTCACTGCCTCCTCCATCCCCTCAGCCTCCTCCATCCCCTCAGCCTCCTCCATCCTCACAGCTTCCTTATCCCGACAGCCTCTTCCATCCTCACAGCCTCCTCCATCCCCTCAGCCTCCCCATCCTCACAGCCTTCATTATCCCCTCCAGGCAGATGACGGAATGGACTGCTGGTGAGTGTCCCCGCAGCGTGCGGGCTCCTCACTGCCTCATCCATCCCCTCAGCCACCCATCCCCTCAGCCCCCCCCATCCTCACAGCCTCCCCATCCTCACAGCCTCCCCATCCTCGCAGCCTCCCCATCCTTGCAGCCTCCTCCATCCCCTCAACCTCCTCCATCCTCACAGCCTCCTCCATCCTCACAGCCTCCTCCATCCTCACAGCCTCCCCATCCTCACAGCCTCCCCATCCTCACAGCCTCCCCATCGCCACAGCCGCCTCCGTCCTCACAGCCTCCCCATCCCCTTAGCCTCCTTCATCCTCCCAGCCTCCCCATCCTCACAGCCTCCCCATCCTTGCAGCCTTCTCCATCCCTTCACCCTTCTCCATCCTCACAGCCTTCTCCATCCTCACAGCTTCCTCCATCCCCAGCTCATTCAGCCTCCTCCATCCCCTCAGCCTCCTCCATCCCCTCAGCCTCCTCCATCCCCTCAGCCTCCTCCATCCCCTCAGCCTCCCCATCCTCACAGCCTCCTCCATCCCCTTCAGGTAAACAATGGAATGGAGCGGCGGTGAGTATCCCTGCAGCATGTTGGCTCCTCACTGCCTCCCACATCCCCTCATCCCCCTCCATTATCACAGCCCCCTCCATCCTCACAGCCTCCTCCATCCTCACAGCCACCTCCATCCTCACAACCTCCTCCATCCTCACAGCCTCCCCATCCTCACAGCCTCCTCCATCCTCACAGCCTCCTCCATCCTCACAGCCTCCTCCATCCTCACAGCCTCCTCCATCCTCACAGCCTCCCCATCCTCACAGCCTCCTCATCCTCACTCCTTACTCCTGTCTATAAGGTCTGTCAGTCAGTGTGACAAACTTCACTCCTATCTATAAGGCTGTCAGTCATAGTGTGATGAAGTTCACTCCTATCTACAAGGCTGTCAGTCAGTGTCACGAACTTTACTCCTGTCTACAAGGCTGTCAGTCAGTGTGACGCAGTTCATTCCTGTCTACAAGGCTGTCAGTTAGTGTGACGAACTTCACTCCTGTCTATAAGGCTGTCAGTCAGTGTGACACAGTTCACTCCTGTTTACAAGGTCTTCTAGAATACCCGATGCGTTAGAATCGGGCCACCATCTAATAACAAATATGGCTGTCCCTATACTTGTCTCAATACCCAAATTTCATCAGTATGTCTTGGGAAATAAATTCTTTTGTTTGGCATTACTTGTTCTCAAATACCAATTGCAGTGGTATGTAAATCCCAGTTATCTTGATAGGCTTGTCTTCCTTAATTTAAATGATCCCATCAACTATCTAGGTTTAACTTCTCACGATAGTCTGTCAGCGAAGTCTTATGAAGAACCTAGAAGTGCCGATTTCGACCTGTGACACCTTGGTTGCCAATCGATTTATAAAGCAAAGTGTCAAGCACTCATTTACCAGCTTGTTTAAACAAACCGACTAACTGATTGAGACATAATGATTGCTAGTATGATCATTTTGTATTATGTTGTATTGTTTGTATTATGCCAACATAGGCTGCATATCTCTTGTTTATCTACATGCTGCCAAAAACAATTATGATTTTTTTGCCAGCCTAAGCAACAGGAACAAGTTAATTGAGTGACGCCATCATATTTACACAGGCAGATAATCGAAATAAGAACACTTAAGAATGTATGTTCACCAATTATCTATTCTTCTAAATACACCATTAATATCACTGTCCTGAAACTACAAGATCAAAACCAGACATATCCTTGGTCTACACTCTTTACTAAATTTGTCTATTAGTTGTTCCTGCAATCTTGTTTGTAAACCCTTTAGTGAGAACTCAACTTCTCAGTTTTGTTTTAGTGTCCTCCAACTTGAGCACGTTTACAGTGGATGATATAACTATATTGATAAGGTAAAGAATACGTATACCGTGTTAGCCAGTAGATAGAAATATTTAATGGCTAACTGAAAAGATGGTAAACATAGCAAGCTTTCGGGACACTGAGTTCCCTTCTTCAGGCTGGTAATGACACAAATTCTGAAGACACATACATTTATACATAAGCAATAGAAAGGAAAAAAAAAAGCAAAACCGTGTTATATGCTCTGGTGGATATGACAGGTGACGCAAAGCAGAGTGGGGTTAGGGAAGGGTGGAGGAGCAGGGACAGAGAAACCAGATTTCTAAGATAAGCATAACCAATTGTATTAGGTAGATGGTTAGTAACCCATGGAGACCTGAAAATACTTAGTTAAGTTGTGGAGAACAGAGTTCTAAGTGAGACAGTTCACAGAAGTGTCAAGAGTTCATAGTCCTATAATTTCAGTGTTTTTCAAGCTGTCTCCAAATGCACTTTCATTTTATATAAAAATGCATGAATCTGCTATCCCCAAATGTCCGTTCATTTTACATAAAATCCCATAAATCCATGTGAAATATTTAATCCTGTTTTGAATGTGTCAAATGTTGTTATCAATTTGTATTCCCAAATTATTCTCTCTCTCTGAGATTTGAAGTTACTCTTTAAAATGAGCAGCTTCATATCTGATTCAGTGTTGTGCTCAGAGCTGCAAAAATGGTTCACTACAGGTAGGTCCATACGCTTTTCTTTTATTGAGTGGCGATGAGAATTCATTCTTCTTCTGAATTGTAATCCGGTCTCCCCTATGTACATGCTGCCTGTTGGGCATTTGGTACATATAATTAAATACACCACATTGCTTGTGGTGCAGCTGAAGTTACCTGTGATCTTGTAGTCCTGGTCTGTCCCAGAAATCTTTATCTTGTCGGTTGTCATTATAGATGGACAGGTTTTGCACCTGTTCTAGTTGCAGGGAAAGGTTCCTGTTGTTGCTGGAGAGGACAGGGCGCTTCTCACAATGATGTTATTTAGATTCGCAGGTTGTCTAAAACACAAGAGTGGGGGATCCGGAAATATTGATTTTAGTCGCTCATCTTTTTGTAGGAGTGGTTGCAGTTTCCGTGCAGCTCCTCTTAGCACCTCCAGACTCGGATTGTAGGTGACTACAAGAGGAACTCTGTTGTTTTCTTCTCTAGTTTTGTAATGCGTCACCTGTCATATCCACCAGAGCATATAACACTGTTTTGCTTTTTTTTTTTTTTTTCTTTCTATTGCTTATGTATAAATGTATGTGTCTTCAGAATTTGTGTCATTACTAGCCTGAAAAAGGGACCGCAGTGTCCCGAAAGCTTGCTATGTTTACCATATTTTCAGTTAGCCATTAAAAGGTATTAACCACTAAGGACTCTCAGATTGCAATATATTTTTCTATCTACTGGCTAACACGGTATAAATATTCTTTACCTTATCAAAATGGAGGATACCGGAATGTACCGAATCTTTATGGATTTAAACACTGTGTAAACACAAAGGATACAAGCGAGGCGCAGAATAGTGCCCTATCAATGATGACACTGTTAGACACGGTCATATGTAGTGTCCACTCACCTTGTTAGGTTATGTATACCCACAACCGGCTTGAGTGCCTTGATACAGCTGCTGCTGGACCTCCACCGCCACTGCACATGGAAATCAATAATCTGTAGTTAGGAAGAGGTGTTCCACGGTCCGCGCTGCTGTGACATAGAAGGATCACAAGTAAGGCAATGCTTCAATAAAACCTCCTTTATTCTTTCTCTCCTACGCATTTCGGAGCCACATCCAAGCTCCTTCCTCAGGGATATCAAGATATCTTCATCTCCCTGAGGAAGGAGCTCGGATGTGGCTCCGAAACGCGTAGGAGAGAAAGAATAAAGGAAGTTTTATTGAAGCATTGCCTTCCTTGTGATCCTTCTATGTCACAGCAGCGCGGACCATGGTACACCTCTTCCTAACTACAGTTTATGGATTTAAAGACACTTCTGAAGAAACGTGCACAACTGGACAGTGACATATTCTTCCTTTCCAAATGTAAGAAGGAGAATCTGATTCCCAAAGGACTCTGGATTACTAATCCATTTCTGCATACCTATAATACTCAGTATGCACGAAACCTTTGCCACAGGACCTCTGAGAGACTAAGGAACCACCTTTTGCATGTCTACGACAACATCAAAAGTAACATCCAGGGGAAATTGGAAACACGGAGGAACTCACTTAGAGAAGCCATGGAGCATAATCCACAACAATTTTACCATAAATAACAAACTCATCTGATTCAGAACAAGGAAAAGAAATTACACAGACTGTGCATCAATTCAGGACTCAATACAAACAAAACAAAGGCAAATCCTGACAACTTGGACAACTACTCTTGTCAGAAAGCATCTAATTGTGTTATCAACCTTTCGGATTACAAACCCAACAAGTTGGAACTTTCTGTGCTTTCTAGGGGACTCTCGTTTTTTCCTACTAAAGCTCTGGATAAAATTGAACTGTGCAGCGACATGGAGGATTACTTAAGGAGATTACACCTAAGGGATTTTTTCAGCGACAGAGGATTCCAAACCCAACTGGGCCAAAGGAACAAAGGTCCTGACAACCAAGAAGAGAAGATCAGACTTTACACCTAATCTTAAGCTTAACTCCCATTTGAACAACTACATATAGACACTTCCAGACATTTGGTAAAATCCAGTATTTTATGGTGCCGTCACACAGCACGATCTGGCCAGCGATGTCGGAAGCGATGCGCGGGTGCCCACTCGGTTCCAACATCGCTGGCCAGCTGTCACACAGCATCGCTGCGGCCGGCGACACCGCAGCGATGTGGGTGGTGACATCGCTCGCTGGGCTGGGCTCAGCCCAGCGAGCGATCCGCAGCAACCCTGCGGTATAGGCTGGATCGCCGCTGACATCACTCTGGCGATGTCACACGGCGCGATCCAGCCTTATCGCAGGTCGCCAGTTGACAGGTTTACGGTTCTTCCCGTAAACCTGTCAACCTGCGACCAGCGAGAAAACGCGGTCGCGGCGCTCGTTTACACAGCGCGATGTCGCTAGCGACATCGCTGATACGTCACTTTTTCGGCGATGTCGCTAGCGACGTCGGCAGGTGTGACGGCACCATTAGATTCACACAAGAGTCAACCATCCAACGTCAATGCCCAGGAGAGGAGGGCCATGCGGTCCTTGAAAACCAACAAAGAAATCATCATTAAACCTGCAGACAAGGGTGGTGCAATAGTCATGATGAACAAATCTGACTACCTGAAGGAAGCAAACAGACAACTGACGGACACACGTTACTACAAGAAATTGCAGTCTGACCCCACACAGGACTATCACAAGGAATTAAAAAGGCTGGATTCTTGTCTACCTGACATATCCGTAAGAGCTGATGACCTAATACCAGTAAGTCCAAGAACAGGCACATTCTACATGCTTCCCAAAATTCACAAATCAGGAAATCCAGGGAGACCAATCATTTCATGTGTGGGCACCCTCACCGAACAAATTTCTGGTGGGTAGAGGGTGTTCTCAAACACCTGGTAAAAGAGACACCCAGCTACATTCAGGACACAAGTGACCTATTGAATAAACTGTCAGCAATAGGTCCTCTACCAGAAGGAACCATCCTCGCCACCATGGATGTGGAATCTCTGTACAGCAACATCCAACACCAGGATGGATTAAATGCCTGCAAAACCTTCCTGGAAAACACAGGGATTGATGCTGACTCTGTGGTAGAACTCACAAAATTCATCCTCACGCACAATTACTTTACATTTGACGACAACATATATTTACAGGAGACTGGCACAGCAATGGGAAGCAAAATGGCACCACAATATGCAAACCTTTTCATGGCCAAGCTTGAAGATGACTTTTTATCCTCTTGCCCTATCAGGCCTCTGGCCTACTATCGTTATATTGATGACATTTTGATCATCTGGAAGGAGTCTGAGCAACAGCTGAAGATGTTCCACGAACACTTTAATCAATTTCACCCCACCATTAACTTAACACTCAACTACTCCTGCACTGAAATCAGCTTTCTGGACACGATCATTAAGCTACAGAATAATGAAATCGAGACATCCTTGTACCGGAAACCAATTGACCGTGCAACATATCTCCGATGGGACAGCATTCATCCAAAGCACATAAAAAACTCTATTGTGTACAGCCAGGCCATCAGATACAACCGGATATGTTCCAACCCTACAGATAGAGTCAATCACCTTGAGGGCCTCAGAAAGACCTTTTTGAACCAGGGCTACCATCCAAGAACAATCAAGAACCAGATTACAAGAACCACCAGAATATCAAGGAATCATCACTTGCATTACAAAACTAGAGAAGAAAACAACAGAGTTCCTCTTGTAGTCACCAACAATCCCAGTCTGAAGGTGCTAAGAGGAGCCGCACAGAAACTGCAACCACTCCTACAAAAAGATGCCCGACTAAAAATAAATATATCTGGATCCCCGACTCTTGTGTTTTAGACAACCTCCGAATCTAAAAAACATCATTGTGAGAAGTGCCCTGTCGTCTCCAGCAACAACAGGAACCTTTCCCTGCAACCAGAACAGGTGCAAAACCTGTCTATCTATAATGACAACGGACAAGATAAGGATTCCTGGGACAGATCAGGACTACAAGATCCCAGGTAACTTCAGCTGCACCACAAGCAATGTGGTGTATTTAATTATATGTACCAAATGTCCAACAGGCAGCATGTACATAGGGGAGACCGGATTACAATTCAGAAGAAGAATGAATTCTCATCGCCACTCAATAAAAGAAAAGCGTATGGACCTACCTGTAGCGAACCATTTTTGCAGCTCTGAGCACAACACTGAATCTGATATGAGGCTGCTCATTTTAAAAAGTAACTTCAAATCAGTTTGTTATTTATGGTAAAATTGTTGTGGATTATGCTCCATGGCTTCTCTAAGTGAGTTCCTCCGTGTTTCCAATTTCCCCTGGATGTTACTTTTGATGTTGTCGTAGACATGCAAAAGGTGGTTCCTTAGTCTCTCAGAGGTCCTGTGGCAAAGGTTTTGTGCATACTGAGTATTATAGGTATGCAGAAATGGATTAGTAATCCAGAGTCCTTTGGGAATCAGATTCTCCTTCTTACATTTGGAAAGGAAGAATATGTCACTGTCCAGTTGTGCACGTTTCTTCAGAAGTGTCTTTAAATCCATAAACTGTAGTTAGGAAGAGGTGTACCACGGTCCGCGCTGCTGTGACATAGAAGGATCACAAGGAAGGCAATGCTTCAATAAAACGTCCTTTATTCTTTCTCTCCTACGCGTTTCGGAGCCACATCCGAGCTCCTTCCTCAGGGATATGAAGATATCTTGATATCCCTGAGGAAGGAGCTCGGATGTGGCTCCGAAATGCGTAGGAGAGAAAGAATAAAGGAGGTTTTATTGAAGCATTGCCTTACTTGTGATCCTTCTATGTCACAGCAGCGCGGACCGTGGAACACCTCTTCCTAACTACAGATTATCGATTTCCATGTGCAGTGGCGGTGGAGGTCCAGCAGCAGCTGTATCAAGGCACTCAAGCCGGTTGTGGGTATATATAACCTAACAAGGTGAGTGGACACTACATATGACCGTGTCTAACAGTGTCATCATTGATAGGGCACTATTCTGAGCCTCGCTTGTCTCCTTTGTGTTTACACAGTGTTTAAATCCATAAAGATTCGGTACATTCCGGTATCCTCCATTTTGATAAGGTAAAGAATATTTATACCGTGTTAGCCAGTAGATAGAAAAATATATTGCAATCTGAGAGTCCTCAGTGGTTAATACCTTTTAATGGCTAACTGAAAATATGGTAAACATAGCAAGCTTTCGGGACACTGAGTTCCCTTCTTAAGGCTGGTAATGACACAAATTCTGAAGACACATACATTTATACATAAGCAATAGAAAGAAAAAAAAAAAGCAAAACAGTGTTATATGCTCTGGTGGATATGACAGGTGACGCATTACAAAACTAGAGAAGAAAACAACAGAGTTCCTCTTGTAGTCACCTACAATCCGAGTCTGGAGGTGCTAAGAGGAGCTGCACGGAAACTGCAACCACTCCTACAAAAAGATGAGCGACTAAAATCAATATTTCCGGATCTCCCACTCTTGTGTTTTAGACAACCTGTGAATCTAAAAAAACATCATTGTGAGAAGCGCCCTGTCCTCTCCAGCAACAACAGGAACCTTTCCCTGCAACTAGAACAGGTGCAAAACATGTACATAGGGGATACCGGATTAAAATTCAGAAGAAGAATGAATTCTCATCGCCACTCAATAAAAGAAAAGCGTATGGACCTACCTGTAGTGAACCATTTTTGCAGCTCTGAGCACAACACTGAATCAGATATGAAGCTGCTCATTTTAAAGAGTAACTTCAAATCTCAGAGAGAGAGAATAATTTGGGAATACAAATTGATAACAACATTTGACACATTCAAAACAGGATTAGATATTTCACATGGATTTATGGGATTTTATGTAAAATGAACGGACATTTGGGGATAGCAGATTCATGCATTTTTATATAAAATGAAAGTGCATTTGGAGACAGCTTGAAAAACACTGAAATTATAGGACTATGAACTCTTGACACTTCTGTGAACTGTCTCCACAACTTAACTAAGTATTTTCAGGTCTCCATGGGTTACTAACCATCTACCTAATACAATTGGTTCCGCTTATCTTAGAAATCTGGTTTCTCTGTCCCTGCTCCTCCACCCCTCCCTAACCCCACTCTGCTTTGCGTCACCTGTCCTATCCACCAGAGCATATAACACTGTTTTGCTTTTTTTTTTTTCTTTCTATTGCTTATGTATAAATGTATGTGTCTTCAGAATTTGTGTCATTACCAGCCTGAAGAAGGGAACTCAGTGTCCCGATAGCTTGCTATGTTTACCATCTTTTCAGTTAGCCATTAAAATGTAGCAACCACTGAAGACTCTCAGATTGCAATATATTTTTTTGATATAACTATTAAATACAACACCAATTATGTACCACATTTTTCAGATTATAAGACGCACTTTTGTTCCCACAAATTTGGGGGGAAAATGGGGGGTGTGTTTTATAATCCGAATGTCACGGTGTAGTGAGAATGCTGATGAGTGAATGGCAGTTAGGGGCAGGGGTACCCAGGGAAGACTAGTCTGACCTTAGTCTAGGAACTCTGAATGGCCCTGGATAGTAAATGCAGTTCTGGAGCACAACACAGGAGGCCAGGACCTTCACAACTATCAACCATGCAGCTCTTAAAGACAAACATACACAGCAGCATCCAGCATTGTCAGCGCCATCTAAGCGTACCCCCTCTTTTAAGAGAGGCCTCCAGACTTGACTACAGCACATCTGAAAGAAGTCCACATCCCCTGAGTGACGAGATGCGAAAGACATTACCAGTTGCCAAACCTGGAGGTAGGTCAAGGCGGTACAGCACAGGATTACAAATGGCCAATATCCGAAACGGTCCTATAACCCCCGAACCAGGAGCCCCAGCAGCACACCTCCCCTGACGTGTTTGGACAACACCCATACATACTCTTTAACTCTCAGGTCTGGACCTGCATGTTTATTTCTAAATCTGCGGTCACAGTTAGAGGGCACACATCCAGGACGGAAAACTGCAGCAGCGTCCATCGGGGGCCCAGGGTTCCCTCCCCTGGAGTGCACAGCAGGAACCACCGTCCCTCCCCGGCCCCTCCTCTTGGAATGATGCCTAGACCCACCATTAATCTTAGGCGTAGTCTGGACTCCACCCCTCCTCCAGGCTCACCCCCTTTGACTTCTGGACGTGGGGTAGGAGTCGGCGCAACCAGTACGGTAGAAATATTTGTAGCGAGGCAATTATTCACACAGAAAGCCCCCCAAGTTACAACCTTTCTGGCCCGCCAGTCAATTACTGGGTTGTGTTTCTTAAGCCAGGGAAGGCCCAATACAACGGGAGTGGGCATGTTCTCCAAGAGGTGATAGGACAGAACCTCCTGGTGGAGAGTTCTTACGCTCAAGTTCACATTACGCACCACTTGGGAGAGGACCTTCTGGCTGAGTGGAACAGAGTCGATCAAGGCGATGGAATGGATCTCACTAAAGCACTGCTGGTGAGACCATGAGCCTGAGGAAAATGAGAATCCATCAAATTGACCCCCGCTCCGCTATCGACCAAAACTGGCACAGTCTCGGTTTTACCATCCACCACCACCTTGGCAGACAGTTTGAACGGAGACTTTTTATTTTTATAATTTATTTTGAGAATATATGAGTATAAACAGAAAAATCAAGGCAAGCCCTCAAATATCACCAGTTCCATTTAGTGATGCAAGTACTCCGGGCTCATAAGAACAGTACAGCAGCATCATAATGTGGGGAAATAAGAAATTGAGAAATAGGTCCTTAGCAGTCCAGCAACAGTGGCCTTGTGGATGCCCACTATAAGGCCTAACCTTATGAGAAGCAAGTTATATTGAATTCGAAGAACATAGAATCGAAGTTGTATCAAAGTAAATGGATGATTAACAAGACCTAGAGGTCAAGAGAGGAGTAGAAAGAAAAGGGGAAGGTGGAGACCAATCGACTTGGGAAAGTGAGGAAATTGAGGGAAGGATGGGAGTAGGAAGGAGGGAGGGGGAATCCAGGGGAGGGCATCCCACCCCAGGCCTGCCTTGACAGGCAACCCACTCAAATTGGGATATGGTCCGAGGGCAACCTACCACCAAGCAGGGAGCGATACCGCTCAGTTTGTTGGAATTCCATCCAGACTAACCTAGTAGAACCAAAATTAGTCTGGGAGTCTCATAGGGAAGATGTCAGATCCTCCATGTACATCAGTTCATTGACCTGTCTGATCCAGTGGGAGATGGTGAGAGGGTGTTTTTTCCCCCACAAGACCGGGTTACAAGATCTGGCAGCTATTATTAGAAATTTGAACAGAGTTCCTATATATCTTCATGGGGATCTCACAGTGATGCAAGAGTATCAAAGCCGGTGATAAGGGTAGTTTAATATCAGCAACCAGTTGTATCACATTCTCCACTGCAGACCAGAAAGGTATAACTTCACAATCCCAAAAGATATGCGGGAATGAGCCTCGTTCCTTCCTGCATCTCCAGCACTCTATACCCGTCCCCGGGAATATTGCATTGAGCTTGACCAGTGTTCTGTACCACCTTGAGAGCAATTTGTAATTGGCCTCTTGGAACTTTGAACTAATGGAGGTACTGTGAGTAAGTTGGAATATTCTCGCAATCTGATCATCTGAAAAATTAATATTCAATTCAGTTTCCCACTGTGAGATAAAGGCGGGCAGAGTCTGGTCTTCAAGGCAACTCAGCATAGAATAGAGCAGGGACAAGGCGTGTCTGATCCCTGGGTGGTGCATAATGATTCAAATTGCGTCCTGGACCGATTAAACAAGTCCTCGGAGGCAATGAGTGCAGATAGTGTCATAGCTGAAAGCATCTCCACCAACCTAATTTGGTCGGTTCTTCCTAAGACGACAACGCTTCCAGGGTCGGCCAATCATCTCCTCCACCCATAGCCTCCACTGTATCTCTCCCAGCCTCTATCCACAATGGAAATGTCTTATCGGATCTGGAAGCAATAAAATCGGGGTGACTTATATTACAACTCTGCAAAATTGAATTTTTTTAAAAATACAAGAGAAGTTTTCACTGATTTTTATGTAATTTGGTGTGTTGATTACGAAAATGACCTCCATTTTTTCCATCACGTAAGGATTTTTTGTAAAACCAAGATCGATATTTTTGCTAAAATCCTATTTAAAAAGGAATTCCATCAGTATACAGAGGCCCCCCATCAGTATACAGAGGCCCCTCCTTGGTATACAGAGACCCCTATGCTGGCACATGGCCCCCCATCGGTATACAGAGCCCCCCCCGCTGGCACACGGCCCCCCCATTGGTATACAGAGGCCCCCCTGCTGGCACACGGCCCCCAATCGGTATACAGAGACCCCCCTGCTGGCACACGACCCCTTGACTGGGTCCTTCCCTGGAAGGATATCTGGCTAGTCCTGTGTTTGAGACTCCTAACCGAGGCTCCACAGACTTATTTGCATATTCATAATTCCCAGGAGGCAATGCGCCTAGGAATTCACTGTGTTGAGCGCTTTAGCCAGCTACCCGCAGTGTTTTCTTGGACTGGTCTCCCTGAGATCAGTGAATACTTTGTGATGTTGGTCTACTAGGCCTTGCTTCCACCTAGCCAGAATCCTACTCCACACTGATGAGGGGCAACACCCCGAAACAGCTGTCTGTGGATGGATACCTGGTCTTGGTATTCCCTTGTCATATCTCTAAGCTTGTAAAAGAGCTGGATATTGACTAAAAGGGCCACTTAACATGGTGGTTATGGTGTTCTCCGCAAGGAGCCACGCCTTGACTGGGTCCTTCCCTGGAAGGATATCTGGCTAGCCCTGTGTTTGAGACTCCTAACCGAGGCTCCACAGACTTATTTGAATATTTATAATTCCCAGGAGGCAATGCGCCTAGGAATTCACTGTGTTGAGCACTTTAGCCAGCTGCCCGCAGTGTTTTCTTGGACTGATCTCCCTGAGATCAGTGAATACTTTGTGATGTTGGTCTACTAGGCCTTGCTTCCACCTAGCCAGAATCCTACTCCACACTGATGAGGGGCAACACCCCGAAACAGCTGTCTGTGGATGGATACCTGGTCTTGGTATTCCCTTGTCATATCTCTAAGCTTGTAAAAGAGCTGGATATTGACTAAAAGGGCCACTTAACATGGTGGTTATGGTGTTCTCCGCAAGGAGCCACCCCTTGACTGGGTCCTTCCCTGGAAGGATATCTGGCTAGTCCTGTGTTTGAGACTCCTAACCGAAGCTCCACAGACTTATTTGCATATTCAAACATACACAGCAGCATACAGCAATGTCAGCGCCATCTAAGTGCGTGACACAGAATATACGGATTATATACTGCAGGGGAGGCTGGGGGCAGATCTGGAGCGGTGTCCGGGGACTGGAGCGGGCTGGCTGCAAGCTAATGAGCCAGCGGGAGGTCTCCCGCTCATTTAATATGCTGTCCACCTCTCAGTGCTGAAGTTACACTGAGAGATGGATGGGGAAGCAGTGCATATTATGTGAGCCTGCACTCACCCCTTTTCTTCTCTCACCCCCTCCATTGTGTAGATGCCCCCCTACGTCCTGCTGTCACCCCATCACTCTTATATGCCCCCCCCACATCCTGCTGTCACCCCATCACTCTTATATGTTCCCCCACGTTCTGCTGTCACCCCCTCCATTGTGTAGATGCCCCCCATGTCCTGCTGTCACCCCATCACTCTGATATGCCCCCATGCTGTCCCGTAGCAAGTAAGATAAAAGCTTATTACTTACCCTCTGGCAATCTGTGTTCAGAGTCACAGCCGTCTACCGGTCTCTGTGCTGTTGTTCAGCATCTTCCGATCATGTGATCAGGCCTAAAGTGATGATGTCATCGCTGTGTGCTTGATCACATGATCAGATACCGAGCAGCAGCCTAGAGACTGGTGACACTGAACACAGATCACCGGAGGGTAAGCGAGAAGCTTTTTTTTATTTTACTTGCTGTGGGCCAGCATGGGGCATATCAGAGTGATGGGGTGACAGCAGGACGTGGGGGGGAGGGCATATCAGAGTGATGGGGTGACAGCAGGATGTGGGGGGCATCTACACAATGGAGGGGGTGACAGCAGGACGTGGGGGGGAAATAGGAGTGATGGGGTGAGGGCAGGTCAAGGGGCCATCTATATAATGGAGGGGGTGGGTGTAGGACGTGTGGGACCATATGGAGGGGGGTGAGTGAAGAACGGGGGTAAGTGGAGGATGTGGGGGGGCATATAGAGGTGTGAGTGCAGAACGGGGGTAATTGCAGGATGGAGGGCCATATGGGGGGGCATATGCAGAATGGGGGGCTATGTACTGTCACTGGGGGCTATGTATCATCACATGGGGCCATATTTAGCATGGGGGGGGGCCCATGTACTATGATGAGGGGATATATACACCAGGATGGGGTATATATATACACAAGGATGAGGGACATATATACTGATTTGTAAGACGGACACTGACATTATAAGACGGACCCCATTTAACATTAAACATATTTTTTTTCTCTTTTCCTTCTCCAAATTTGGGGAGGGGTGTCTTATAAAGTGAAAAATACGGTAAGTAAATATATTTCTAAAGCTGCTATTGCCATTCATTTCTTAACGGATTTTGGTAACAATCCATCCAATCCACACAGGTAAAAAAATCTAACCAAAAATGTCCAAAACGTACGGTAAGTTATGTGCAATAACGAGAAATGACAGAGGGAAAAAGTATTGAACACATAAATAAAGAGTGGTGCAAAAAGCCTTGGAAAGTCATGACACTTTCGGAAATCTATCAGTATTTAGAATGCAATCCTGCCACTTAGTAAAAAAATATCAGTTGATTCAACTGATGGCATATAAAAAGGTGTCTACCAAAGTTTCACACAATAAACATCTCATGATGGATAAAGCCAATGAGCTCTCCAGACCTTTGCAACCTTATTGTTGCAAAACATACTGATGGCATTGGTTACAGAAGAATTTTTAAACTCATGAACGTTCCAGTGAGCACTGTTAGAGCCATAATCTGAAAGAACATAATTTCATCATATTCTGATCACAACCATGCGCTCCCCACAAGATTTCAAACAGAGAAGTGAAAATATTTATCAGAAGAGTTGTCCACGAAACAATAACCACCTGTGCAAGTATACAGAAAGTGTATCATTCGCTGGCTCCACTTCTTCCCCTCTTCCTCTCACTATTGGGGTCCTTCAGGGCTCAAGTCCTTGGACCTCTTCTCTTCTCTCTCTACACAGCCCCGATTGGACACACCATCAGCAGATTTGGCTTCCAGTACCATCTTTATGCTGATGACACACAATTATACACTTCAGCCCCTGACCTTACCCCTGCGGTATTAAAGAACACCAATGACTGTCTAGCTGCAGTTTCCAACATCATGTCCGCTCTCTATTTGAAGCTAAACCTTTCCAAAACTGAACTTCTTCTGCTCCCCCCATCCACTAACCTCCCTAAATCGGACATCTCTCTCTCTGTTTGCGGCACCACAATAATGCCTAGGCAACAGACTCGCTGTCTGGGTGTTATGTTTGACACCGATCTCTCCTTCTCCTCCCACACACAATGTCTCGTCCGCTCCTGTCGCTTACACCTGAAGAATATCTCGAGTCTGCCCCTTTCTCACCATGCAAACAACAAAAACCTTCACCGTGGCCCTAATCCATTCCTGCTTTGACTATTGCAATTCTCTACTAAGTGGCCTTCCCCTCACTAAACTTTCTCCTCTCCAGTCCATCCTTAATGCAGCAGCCAGGATCACCCATCTGGCCAATCGTTACTCAGATGCCTCTGCTCTGTGCCAGTCATTGCACTGGCTGCCTGTACACTACAGGATCAAATTCAAATTGCTTGTTCTCACCCACAAAGCTCTTCACAGTGCAGCACCCCCACCTCCAAGACTTCTCCAGAGCTTCACCAATCCTCTGGAATGCTTTACTCCAAGAAATCAGGACTATCCACAACTTGCATGGCTTCAGGCGATCCCTAAAAACACATCTTTTTAAGGTGGCCTATCATACTCCCTAATAGAAGTCCTTTGCACTGTAGATAGTGAATGGGCTATCTCTAGACATTACTCTTCTACAAACTCCACTGAGCCAAAAAGGTCTACACAAACTGTCTGATGACCATTCATGTAAGCTTATTTCTATCCCCCATTTCCTCAAGATGCCTGGACCATCAGTGCAATAAGCCCCTATACCTTGTGCAACCCCTATCCCATTGTAGATTGTAAGCTCTTTTGAGCAGGGTCACCTTCATTTCTTGCTTTATTTATTGTATTTTCTTTTTTACATTGATTCTATGCCTATTGTTTTGTATCCAATTATTGTACTGTATTTGTTCTCTACTGTAATTACTGTATTATATTTTCTGTACTCTAACCACTGTATTGTAAAGCGCTGTGGAATATGTTGGCGCTATATAAATAAAGATTTATTATTATTATTATTAGATCTGGAATCGGCAGGTACAATTGTTTAAAATAAAAAAAAACAATAAGTAATGTACTCAACCTCCATGGTCTGTATGCACGCTCACTACGCTAGACTCCATTGTTGAGCAAAAAGCAAGTTCATGTGTGTCTAAAATATACTCAACAACATTTAGACAAACCTGTGGAATACTAGGATAATACAGTGCCTACAAGTAGTATTCAATCCCCTGCAGATGAAGCTGGTTGACACATGCGGAATTAACTTGGCATTGTGACATTTGGACTGTAGATCAGCCTGGAAGTGGGAAATGCAGTGCCACAAAAATTATTTTTTTTTTTTGTTGTTTTGTTTTTTTTAAAGCGTTAAAAGTTAATTCAGAGGGTCATTTATTATTCAACCCCTCAAACCCCCAGAATTCTGTTTGGTCCCCCTAAAGTAGTAAGAAGTAGTTCAGGCACAAATAACAATGAGCTTCACATGTGTGGATTAATTATCTCTTTTGCCAGCCTTTTCTGACTATTTAAGACCCTCCCCAAACTTGTGAACAGCACTCATACATGGTCAACATGGGAAAGACAAAGGAGCATTCCAAGGCCATCAGAGACAAGATCGTGGAGGGTCACAAGGCTGGCAAGGGGTACAAAACCCTTTCCAAGGAGTTGGGCCTACCTGTCTCCACTGTTGGGAGCATCATCCGGAAGTGGAAGGCTTATGAAACTACTGTTAGCCTTCCACGGCCTGGACAGCCTTTGAAAGTTTCCTCCCGTGCCGAGGCCAGGATTGTCCGAAGAGTCAAGGCTAACCCAAGGACAACAAGGAAGGAGCTTCGGGAAGATCTCATGGCAGTGGGGACATTGGTTTCAGTCAATACCATAAGTAACGTACTCCACCGCAATGGTCTCCGTTCCAAACGAGCCCGTAAGGTTCCTTTACTTTCAAAGCGTCATGTCAAGGCTCGTCTACAGTTTGCTCATGATCACTTGGAGGACTCTGAGACAGACTGGTTCAAAGTTCTATGGTCTGATGAGACCAAGATCGAGATCTTTGGTGCCAACCACACACGTGACATTTGGAGACTGGATGGCACTGCATATGACCCCAAGAATACCATCCCTACAGTCAAGCATGGTGGTGGCAGCATCATGCTGTGGGGCTGTTTCTCAGCCAAGGGGCCTGGCCATCTGGTCCGCATCCATGGGAAGATGGATAGCACGGCCTACCTGGAGATTTTGGCCAAGAACCTCCGCTCCTCCATCAAGGATCTTAAGATGGGTCGTAATTTTATCTTCCAACAAGACAACGACCCAAAGCAGACAGCCAAGAAAACCAAGGCCTGGTTCAAGAGGGAAAAAATCAAGGTGTTGGAGTGGCCTAGTCAGTCTCCTGACCTTAACCCAATTGAAAACTTGTGGAAGGAGCTCAAGATTAAAGTCCACATGAGACACCCAAAGAACCTAGATAACTTGGAGAAGATCTGCATGGAGGAGTGGGCCAAGATAACTCCAGAGACCTGTGCCGGCCTGATCAGGTCTTATAAAAGACGATTATTAGCTGTAATTGCAAACAAGGGTTATTCCACAAAATATTAAACATAGGGGTTGAATAATAATTGACCCACACTTTTATGTTTAAAATTTATTAAAATTCAACTGAGCAACATAACTTTTTGGTTTGTAAGATTTATGCTTCTGTTAATAAATCCTACTCTCGTTTACAGTTTGAAGGCTCTAACTTATTTGCATCTTATCAAACCAGCTAAATCTGCAGGGGGTTGAATACTACTTGTAGGCACTGTATAGTCTGGTCAGATGAGACAAAAATTGAACTCTTTGAATGCCATAATACACACCATGTTTGGATGCCAAAAGGCACTGCATATCGCCCCAAAACCACATACCAGAAGGAAGGATGAATGGACAAATGTATTTAAATCTTGTTGATTAAAATGTGCTGCCATCTACCAGGATGATAAAGATGAAAAAAGGTGACCATTTTCAGCTGCACAATGATCTCAAATGCAAAGCTAAGTGTTATGCCTTCAGTTGTGGGTCCAGTCTCCGCTCTGCAGGGAGATCGGCGCCTCTCACACAGCTCTAATGGTACTGCTCACTCTGTTCGTGGCTCCACACAATATGCAGCTCCTTTCTCTGCTACGAGCCTGCGTTCACTTGGCAGGTCTCCTGGAAATGCTCTTAGGAGGCAATCCCCACCTCCTGCACTTTTTTAAAGCAGCAGAGCACCTGTTTTCTATTAGGACAGTCTCTGCTGTGATGCTCTGTGCATAAAAGGCACCCTCCCCTTTAGGGAGGTGCCTTGGCAACATATTCATTCTGTATGATCTTGCCTCCTGCTCAGGCCACACTGCTGTGCTTTGCATTAGAAAGTCTTTTGCTTTGCTTTATACTGACACCTCTGTCACCACAGAATCCTCTGTTGGCTGTTCTCTATCCTGGATCCCTTTGGACACTCCAGATCCCACCCCACGCTGGCCAAACCTTTCCAAGAACAGTACAGGCTGGCTCAGACTTTCCAGCATTACACGGAGCCTCCGGGATTTTCTCCACTGACAGAGCCAGTATTCCACAGTCTCTTCTATCTGGTCTGTACAGGTCGCTGTGGTCCGAGATTTGCGGCATTCAGGCCACCTTGGGGTTGTGACAGGAGAATTTCCTGTACAGGGGTACACCTTGCCTAGTGCTCCGCTACGTGGTACAGTGTCGTGATCCAGAGGGTCCTCCCCTCAACATATCTTTCCCCTTTTGTTTAACTTTCTTTAATAAATATCTTTGGTTTTGAACCATCATTTTTATTGAAAAAATGTTTTGAAGCAAACAAGAAAATAACAATAAACTTTGATGTAGTTACAAGGGTTAACCTGTAAGATTTTTAAATATAATGTAAGAGTAAAGTCAATACCATTATTATTAATGATTGATAACAAATCCTGTAAGGAGCATAAACAAAACAAATGTCATTCATTGAAGTAGCAGAATTCCTTTGAATTAAATAATAAAATCTGACTGAGAAGTGGTAACATAGACTCCCCTATCAAGCCTTAACTCCATTTCTAAATCCCTATATTCGCCATTGCCTCATTTAATTCCTGTGGTATATGTAAGTAACTGCTGTCCTATCGTCATCATATCTCAAACTGTACATTTCAATCTACCCAGTGTCCCTCCTAGGTCTTCCTGAATATACCAGATTGTTGATCTAAAAGGATACATAAAAGATCTAATTTCTGATTCCGTGAATTCCCTCTCTATATATTGTCGCCATTTAGAGAAAACTTTCTGGGAAAGTGCATTCGGGTTGCGTAATTTTTCTATTGTCTCCAAAGAGAGTGTTTTCCTTAGAAGTGTGTGTATTTCTCCCAAACCCGGGATGGAGGCGTCCAGCCAGTGTCGGAGAATGAGTCTTTTGGCTATTATGGCTTTGTAGTGGAATAAGAGATGGGGGGACCGGGGCAACGTCCCACCTCCATTATAGTGGAACAGCCATAGCATAGGATTCAATCTATTCTCGTTTGTGTAATATCCCGCAGCTAGTCTCCCAACATTTTCCCAAAACCTCTGAGAATTGGGGCAGGACCAAAGGCCATGCTCCAGATCTGTCATGGGAGCTCCACATTTCGGGCAATGCGCCAATCTTGTTTGATTGGCTTGTGTGGGTGAGATATTGAAACCCCATATAGCTCTGTGGAGAATTCTATATTGCGTGTCCCTCCATCTTTCATTAGTGACAGCCTTCTTCATACAAGACCAGCCCTCCAAGAGTTTCAGGGCAATATCTGGATCCTTGAAGTGTTTTTTTTCCAACCCATAAAGGGCTTGCTCTTCCCCCTTAAGCTAAGAATTGGCTGCAGCTTACTGTACAATATTGATATTGAGGTGTCCTCTCCCCGTAGAGCCACCAGATCCTTCCAGACGACATTATCCAATTCCCCCGAGATGTCTCTCAGGTTGATCAGAAGGTGATGGTATATCTGCTGGTATTGAATTATATGGATTCTCGGGAGATTAAACTTCTTCACCAGTCATCCATCTCCTCTCTCCAACATGAATGAGATCCGCCAAAGATCTGATCCCCCCTAACTCTCCACAATCTAAACAATGCATTGTCCCTACCCAATGGGAAAGACGGACAGGTCCATGGGACTAGATGGCTCGATATCCTCCATGACAGGTGTAATTTCTTACGGACAGATTTCCAGGTCATTATGGTATCTTTATAAATGGTCGTGTTTTTGATATATCCCGGTATTTGAGGGAGTGGTTTCGCTATTTCTCCTTCTAGACCCACATCCGAGAACTTCCCCGTGCCCTTAAGCCAATCTGACACATTTCGCATGATACAAGTGAGGTTATAGCTTCGTACGTCAGGGAGTTGAAGCCCTCCTCTATCTTTGGGCTGCAATAAGGTGTGGATGGCTATTCTAGATTTCCTGCCCCTCCAAAGGAAGTTCGAGAATGCGCTATTGAGTCTCCTAACATCCGTGTGAGTGAGTAATCGCGGAATCGTTTGAAGTGGGTAGAGTAGTCTCGGGAAACTAATCATTTTGATAAGGTAACAGCGTCCCAGTAGAGACAACGGAAGACCATTCCATCTAGATAATTCCTGTATGATCTTGTTTATAGTGGGGGTGAAATTTAGTCTATAAAGATGTGCTGGGGTCCTAGCTAAATAAATGCCCAAATACTTAATGCAGTCTCGTACTATTCTGATGCCGTCAAGAGCGTTACCTCTCCCCACCTCACTTTCCCTTTGAATGAATAGAATCTCGCATTTATTCCTGTTCAGACGTAAACCTGAACTTTCCCCCAATTTTTCAATTGTGGTCAGAACTCCCGCTAACTCCTTCCCCGGATTTTGCATATAAAGGATTATATCGTCATCGAACAGAGATAGTTTCACTTCCCTATTGCCTACCCTCAATCCTTCATATAAATTATGTGAATCCAGGTACAGGGCCAGAGGCTCTATAGCTAGATTGAAGAGGAGAGGGGAAAGCGGGCAACCCTGTCTCGTCCCTTTCTCCAGAATAAACAGGTCGGACAGGAATCCTGGGGTACTTACACATGCCCTGGGGTTGCTATAAAGAGAACCTAAAAACTGACGAAAGGGTCCCCTAAGTCCAATGATGTTTAAGACCTTTTCCAGCCATGGCCACCTCACATTGTCGAATGCCTTTTCAGCGTCTAAGGTGACCACAGCTGGATCCGCCCCCCCCCCCACTCGTTGCTGTCGGCCAACAACATCCATGAGAAGCATTGCTTTTCTTATATTGGTGGTCGTCGAGCGTCCCTTCACAAAACCTGCCTGGTGTGGGTGAATTAATCTGGGGAGAATGCTAGCCAATCTATCGGCCATAATCTTCGAGAGAAGTTTCAGGTCCTGGTTAATCAGTGAAATTGGTCTATAGTTTGCGGGGTCAGTTGACGATTTACCCGTTTTGGGTATCAATTTAATATGGGCTACATTCATTCTCTCAGGGATTGGAGATCCCTGCAAGAAACTGTTAAACAGCTCTGTCAGGACAGGAGAAATCTTCTCTCGAAGAGCCTTGAAGAAGGCCCCATTGAACCCATCAGGTCCAGGCGCCTTACCCGGGCTTAAGTGTCTAATCGCCTGATCAATTTCACCCAAAGATATTGGAGCATTCAGAAGCTGCCTATCATCTTCCGATAATGTTGGGATGTTGATGTTATGTAGCCATGACTCCTCCCCTCTTTCCTCTCCCCCACCATCCTTGTAAAGGGATGCATAATATTCTCCCAAAACTCTGTTTATATCTTTTGGCTCTGACCAAGTATTTCTATGTTTGTCTGTAATAGCTGTAATGGGTGTGGATGTTACTCTACCTTTTGCCAATCTGGCTAGTAACCGTCCCGCCTTATCTCCATACCTATGCAGATCTAGTTCCAACCTATTTTTATACAGGTCTTCTCGCCTACCCGCCCATAAGTCAAACTCTTTTTTGGTTGCAAGCCAGACCTCTTTGTCACGTTCTGTCATCGTTCGCTTATATAGAGAGTAGGTGTCCCTAACTTTCAGACTGAGTGTCAAGTATTGTTCTTTTACCCTTTTTTTTAGTTTTTGCACTGAATGCCATGATATGTCCTCGCATAACTGAATTCACTGCCTCCCAGAAGAGAGCAGGATCAGAGCGATGTACGTCATTGTGCGAGGAGTAGTCCGACCACCCCTCATTAAGCTGATTTACAAAATTCTCCTCCCGGGTTAAGGTGTCAGGGAATCTCCAGAGGAAGTCAGACCCCTTCTGGTGATTAAACAAGAAAAAGGGGAAGGGGAACAAGAGGCGCAATAGTGCCCTATCACACAGACACTTAAAATGTAGGTGGTATAAAGGGAACCACTCACCTATTTCAGTTGTGAAACCCACAACTGGTATGCAGACATGTATTGTTATATCCTGATGGCTGCTGCTGGACTCCCACCGACCACTAGCACGTGGAATCACAGAATCATACGGGAAAAAACGGTGTTCTCCAGTCCGCGCTGCCAAGTTCCAAATTATTCCAAGGAAACACACGAGTAGATGAAGTATATCCAAGATCCTTTATTGCATCCTACGCCAATCCAAATTATCTCTTAAGAAGGGACAGGGGCACAGGAATGTTGCCCCCTAGATGCCCAGATCTCGTCTCAATTTTAGTTGGAAAAGTCATACCCTGGTCGGATCTCGGACCCACGGTATTCCATACGACTCTCCTCCGCCGCTAACAACAGCTGCCAAATCCGTCCCTATTAATGATAAGGGGAGAGAGAAGAAGAGGAGAGGAAGAAAGAACAAAACAAAAAAAAGGGGGAGAGGGGGGAGTTGAAGATCGAAGAATAATTTAGAGGAAGGGGGGGAGGGAAATCGTAGATGTAGAGGAAGGAAGAGAGGGGGACTGTGGGGGGAGAAGGACATGGGGGGAGAAGGGGCAAGGGCAAAAATGGGTTAGTGGAATTCTCTCCTCTTCCATCCATCCACCCGGGCGTGGCTGAGTACATAGGTTAGGAAGCTCTAGTTCGTTTAGATATTCTCGTCCATCGGGGTAGCGAGGAGAGAGCACAACAGAGGGGGGTCACGGCAGACGAGTCCTACATAAGTCAGTCAAGTCCTCATTATCTTTTTTTGCTCCACTTGGCCACTGGTTGTCGCTGGCTTCGAGGTGTCAAACTTCTTGAAGAGCCATTGTCTCCCATAGTGCCAGATCGGAGACTATAGTGTCTAGCAGAGTCCATATCCTGACTGTGGGCAGGTGTGCGACCAAGGTCTGCTGCAGGTCCTAACATTGGTTCCCTGGGGTTGTTAGGTGGAGAGGGACTTGTAGGCGAAGATCCAGCGCCTCCAGTTATGGCTGACATCGCTTCCTTAGGATCCGTGAAAGTAAGCGTAGCTCCGTTGCGTGAGCGAAATCTTAAAATGGCAGGGTATGCCAGCTGGAACCTAATATTGCGTTTATATAAAGTAGAGCACACCTCATTGAATGATCTTCTGCGGTTATTTACTTCTATGGAGTAATCGGCAAATATCAATACCTTATGGCTCAGGATTAGAAGAGGCTGGCGTCTGGCTTTGTAGGTGCGGAGTATCTCTTCCTTGTCCCTGTGGTTAAGATACTTTGCTATGGCATGACGAAGATTATTGAGAACTCTGTCCCTTGTAGAACCAGCAGACGTGTTAGTAAGTGTGGGCTCTCTGGGGGGGCCGATTCTGTGCGTGCGTTCAGTCTTGCATCTGTGCGCCAAGCCCAATGATTTCGGCAATTCCACCTCAAAAACCTCTATTAGCTGGGTCGGGGAAACGGTTTCTGGGAGACCCACTATTTTCAAGTTATTTCTGCGTGCTCTATTTTCTATGTCATCTAGCTTATTGAGCGCATAAGAAGAGCGTTTTTGTAGCTCCTGTAGTTGATGTTCCAGTTCCTCCACCCTATCCTCCATCACTGCCACCCTGCTCTCTGCCTCCTGTAACCGCTGGTCTTATTTCCCCAACTTAGTGTGCATCTCTTTAGTGGCTGCTGAGACCAACTCAGCCACAGCCTCTTTGAAGTCAGTAGCCAGGTGGATCGCAAGCTCTTTGGCCAAAAGTTTATAATCAATCTGGTGTGCTGATGCAGCTGCAGATTCCCCTCCACCATCACTCCCCCTCGCAATCTCTCTCCCCTGTGGTTGTGGCTGCTCCTTTGACCTCTCCTCCGCTGTAACTATCACATCCCCACCCGGATGACAGCTCCCTCTCTCCTCAGTGTTGAGCTGGGAAGAAGCCGCTGTAGACGTGGAAGTGGCCGCCGGTGCCATTTTAGTGCCCTCACTCCCGCTCACGCCATCTTGTGCAGCCGCAGCGGTCGGGACCTCAGCAGCTCTAATAACATACCGGTCCATGGTCGCCGCCATCCTGGGTCTGCCTGCGGGTGTGTTGAGGTGGTAGAAGATCTGGGGGCTAAGGATGCAGGCGGATTGAAGCGGCGGGCTCCGGAGCTGCCTCAGGTGCGTCCTCTCATCAAGGCGCCGGAACTGGAAGCCCCTAATATCTTTGGTTTTATGAAGCTCATTCTCCTGTCTCTTGAGTATCAGGTATACAGCTACCATTGTACCATCAGTGGGTTAGTTGAGTTCACTACACTTCATCACACCCTGTGGGTGTAACACTAAGGAAACTCTTGATTGGTTTCAGAGAAAGAAGATAAAGCTGCTAGAATGTCCCAGCCAATAACCTGACTTGAATTCAATAGAAAATTTATGGAAGGAAGTAAAGCTTAGAGTTCATAGCGGGAGCCCCGGAAGCGTCAGGATTTGAACATTGTGTGGAAGAATGGGCTAGAATCACACCTGAGCAATACATGTGACTAGTTTCTCAATACAGGAGGCGCCTTGAAGCTATCATCACTAGCAAAGGTGTTTGTACAAAGTATAGTCCCAAGTATCATGACACTGCACACATTTGTGGTTTTTTTGGTGGAAGTTTTTATTTAGGTACAATTCAGCAAATACACTCGGTGAAGCAACCACAGATAACCCTTTGGCAATTAAACCATTCTCACAAAATGTCACTAAAAATAAATATAAAATACATCAGTATACAATGTATACATCATTTACAAATATAGTTACAATCATTTAGAAGTTTCTGATTTCTTTATAGGTGTGACACAGCAAGATAACAGCATAAGGGTATGTTCATACAGTGCATTTTTACTGTGGTTTCTGCCTGCGGTTTACCATTGGTTTTATGGTAATGTATGCTAATTTGTTCCTGCGGTTTTTTTTTTTGAAACATCATATTTATTCAATTTTCCACCAAAGTTTTCTTCCAACAAAAATAGTTTACATTCGGTATAATCATAATATACAAAATCAGAGCAAGACTATCATACAAAAATTAAACAAACATTAATATAGACATTTTTGCATGTCAAATCGGTGTATTTATCATATAACAAAAACCACAATGCTCCCAAATCTCCAAGTAATATCTAAGTGCCGCAAGGTATGGGCAAGGACCCCTCCAATACCACCTACTCAAGGCTTTGTGTCTCAATATCTAATACCGTTTATATTCCAGCGGTGGATGTACGAGACCTTGCCATCTTATAAATCTATCTGTAAGTGTGAGTCCCTATCTTTACTCCCCTATAACATATTTCTTATCCTACATCTAGTCGTCCCAAAGACTCCCCTAATTCCTCCAGAAGGTACCATGAAGTGTCTTTAAGTGGGACCATGATATGACGTATCGCTTCCCCTGAGGTCTTGGCTTCTATGAAGCTCCTCCATTTCTCCATGAAGGCCACCATCATCGCCTCCTTATCTCTTAGCACCTCTCGTCTATCTATTTCCAGCGCTCTGTCCAAGCCCATCACCATGTCAGACTCTCCCGGTAAATCCGGTCGTAGCCAGAAAAGGAGTAGCAGGCGTTTCGCTAACAGCATAAGGACATGAGCCAAACGCAAGGCCCCTCTGTGACTCCCAGGCGTCTCCAAGTCCTGGAATATCCATTTCGAGGGTTCCATAGCATAGTGATATTTACAGTAACTATAGAGCAGGGCATCTACCATGCTCCAGAATACTTGGACCTTAGGGCATTTCCATATACCATGTATCATATCAGTTTTTTCCCGCTGACATTTCGGGCAATTAAGTAGGCGATCTGGATTGGATACAGAACGCGGGAAGTTAAATCCGTATACCATCGCATGAATGATGCGGAAATGTGAATCTCTCCACTGTTCACTGGAAACATAGCGCCGTACTTTATCCCACCCTGTCAAAATACTGTCCTGCACTGAGTCATCCTCCAAATATCTCCTCCACACGGAGAACAATCCCGAGTCCCCACTCGGTGACAGAATGACCCTAAGTTCCCTATATATGGAAGAGATGCTCAGCTGCGAAGATTCCATGTTAATTAGCCTGTCACAAACGTTTGGGGACAGTTCCTTGGATACATCACGTAGTCGTGCCATGACGTGATTTTTTATTTGCATATATTGGAGACCCTGTGTCCCCCCCAGTCCAAAATTGCCCAGAATCTCCAACCCCGTCATCCAACGTCCTTCCGTCTTATGTAGCAGATCGCCCATCTTCAACACCCCCTTCCTTCTCCAGTCTCTGAATAGTGCGTTGTCACGTCCCATAGTAAAGTCAGGGAAGGCCCATGGATTAAGATGTTTAGAGACCCTCCAGGACAGGCCACATTTCTTCCTGACCGCCTTCCATGCCGCAATTGTGTCCTTGCAGACAACGGCTGACTTGATATGAGGCGGAATGCTTGCTAGGGATGAATGTAGGAGGGAACAACGGTCCCAAGGGGCACAGAATTCCACCTCAAGTGGGCCAGCAGAATATCTGTTAGCAGCTGTGATCCACTCTACTACGTGCCGCAGCAAACATGCCAGATTATAACCCCTCAAGTCAGGTAAGTTCGTACCCCCCTCAGCTCGCGGTAACATCAACGTACCCAGACGAAGTCTAGGTCTCTTTCCCTTCCACACGAACGTGGAGAATGCCCTGTTAATCCTATGTACGTCAACATGTTTCAACAGTAGGGGAATCGTTTGTAAAGGATAGAGAAGTCGGGCAAAACTTACCATCTTTACTAAATGACATCGACCCAACAGGGAAAGTGGAAGATTTGCCCACCTTTTCAGTTCCTGTTCAATTTTGTCAAAAAGTGGGGAGTAATTAAGGGTGTAGACCTGGCTCGGTGTCCTGCCTAACTGGATCCGTAGGTATTTGATGTGAGAGTTGGCCAACGGAATTCCCAATGCGTTCGCAGTTTCCCTTAAAGCTCCCCCCCCTCTAATACTCAGTATTTCGCATTTTCGTCTGTTTAAGGAAAACCCTGCAAAGATTCCAAATGACTCAATGCCCCTAATCAACATAGGCAGATCACTTTCCGGGTTATCCAAAAAGAGAACGATATCATCTGCGAACAGAGCAGATTTCACCTCGCAGCGTCCCACTTTAATTCCTGAAAATGGGCTAACATTATTAATGTATCTCGCCAGGGGCTCCAGGGCTATATTAAACAATAGAGGCGATAGTGGGCACCCCTGCCGAGTCCCTTTCTGTAGCGGAAATTTCGGTGACAGGAAGCCCGGGGTGTGCACCCTCGCAGTAGGGTTAGAATAAAGATTAGAAATAAAGCTACGAAATCTGCCCTCTATGCCCATTCTATTCATAACCAGATCCAGCCATGGCCACCGGACATTATCAAACGCCTTTTCTGCGTCCAAGGTGACCATGGCCGGATCTTTCCCCTCCTGTCTGGCACTATTTCGCACCACGTCCAACACCAATAACGCCTTGCGGATGTTAGTTACTGCGGAACGCCCTTTAACAAACCCAGATTGGTGAGCCTCAATGAGTTCTGGGAGGACCTGGGCCAGCCTGTCTGCCATTATTTTAGATAGACGTTTAAGGTCCACATTTACGAGAGATATAGGCCTGTAATTTGCCGGATTTTCTCTATCTTTATCTCCTTTGGGCAACAATTTAATATAGGCCATATTCGTGTCGTCAGGTATAGGGTCACCCATGGTAAATCTATTAAACATCCCCGTCAGTGTCGGGGTCACCTCTTCTCTCAGGATTTTATAAAACTCCCCCGTATAACCGTCTGGGCCTGGTGCCTTATTAGTACCCAATTTCCTGATGGCTGAGTCGACCTCGGATTCCGATATGGGTTTGTTAAGAACGTCCAGATCTGCTTCCGAGATCGAGTCAAGGTGTATCTTTCGTAACCATTCTTCTCCTCCCGACATTTGTTCTCCCTGTACTCTATAAAGCTTTCGGTAAAAGTCTCCCAGTACATTATTAATGTCTCTTGGGCTAGTAACCACTTCCCCACCCTGACGACGTAGTCCCATAATCGGATTAGGTAATCTGCGACCCCTAGCCAGGTTCGCCAGTAACTTCCCCGCCTTATCGCCAAATCTATTTAGATCCACGTCCAGCTGACCACGTATCATGATTTCCCTGGTCTCTGCCAATCTGTCAAAATCTTTCCTCGCCTCTGTCCATTTCTGTCTGTCGGACTGATTACATGTGAGGCGGAATGTCCTGTAAGCGTCTGTGACTTTCGCGCTGGCCACTGAGTACTGTTCTGTCAGCTTCTTCTTTTGTGTTAAAGTATGAGCAATAATTTGTCCTCTAACCACTGCCTTCCCCGCTCCCCAGAACAACGTATGGTCATCTTTGTGGGCCGTGTTATCTCTCGAGAACTCAAGCCACCATTCTTTAAGTCTGGTCCTAAAGTCTCCCAGTTTCGACAGATGTGAGGGAAAGCGCCACAGGATGTCCGATCCTTTAGGTTGAACATCAAGGATGTCCAAAGACACCGGACTGTGGTCTGAGATGACCATTGGCTCAATCTCTGCACCCTCTATGGATCGCAACATTTTCGTATTCGCCAGGAACATATCTAATCGTGACCAAGACGAGTGGGGGTACGAGTAATGAGTATATTCCAACTCCTGTGGGTGTAGAGTTCGCCACACATCTGCCAAACCCAAAGAACTCACCATGTCAGCTAATGCTCCTCCCCGCCTAGGTGCTCCTATAAGACCGGAAGTCCCGTAGGTATCCCTCCTCCTATCCAAATCTTCAGTCATTACTTCGTTAAAGTCGCCTCCAATTATTATATTTGGTTCACTATCCTCCAACCACCTCGTCTGTAAATCTCTAAGGAACTGACCCCGCGGGCCGTTTGGAGCATAGATGTTATATAGACTTAACCGTTGAGCCTTTACTTCCAGGACTAAATGTAGTACCCTCCCCTCTTGGTCTCTAGATACCGATACCTCAGTATGAGCTAGATGTTTGTTAACTAGTATTAATACCCCAGCTTTACGGTCTTGTGCACCTGAAATCCATCCCGCTCCCACCCATTGCTTTTGCATGTAATGTAACTCATGTTGCCTAAGATGTGTCTCCTGTAAAAGGGCAATGTCCACCTTAAGTCTTTTCAGATGTCTAAGCACCATATGTCTCTTATTGGGGGACCTAAGCCCCTTAACATTCCAGGTTATTACTCTAACCATTTTTCATAACGTCATGAGGAGAAAAGTAGGCACCCAGCCCACCCCAGAGTCTCGGATTGACGACTAGATAGTATAGTACCCATTTCATGTGTTGGGAAATCAGAGCATCCAATGATACAGCACTATATACTTGGAGTAATAAACCTATTGGGAGCAACAACACAACCACAAAAAATAAACTGAAACAAACAACCCTCCCCTTATTAGTCATCACCCGACCATGCCGGGCACACGAGATGGGAACTTCAACAAACAAGTTTCCTCTCGGGAAAATGTCTTTCCTTAACCCCATGGCTTCCTTTTTTCTGTGCTGACGCGGCCCGCCCTGAGCCTTACGCCTGATATTCACATATACGGAACCATTCCAAGAAGGCCGTTGAATTGGTATATGTTGCCTTGGACATGTAAGCTTATACATACCCCCAACTTCAGATATAATATACATCCCTTCCCAGAAAGAAAAGAAAAGAAAAAGAGAAAGAGAAAAAAAAAAAAAAAAAAAAAACAACACCAGTAGTAAGGGAGGCACATTAGGGCAATCAGACTATGGAGTGAACTTCTCACCATATGATATTCACGTAAAAAGAGAGATGAAGAGAGAGAAAGGTAGAGAAAAGAAAGGAAGGGGAGAAATGAAAGAAGAGGAGGAAAGTGGGACATATAGGAGAGCGAATGAGAGGGAGAATTTGCGAGGTGGAGGGGGTAAGGAGAGGGGGGGAATACCGGGGGGGGGAAGAGGAGGATATGGAAATAGAAGTGAGAGGCAAGAGAGTAATTGTGTGAATGTGGGGGGAATAGAGGAGGGGAAGGGAGTGTGTAGAAATATGTATATGAAAGGGATGAAAAGGGGGTGAAGAGGTTTAAGTTCAAGATTGAGATTGAGTCGGTGAGAAAGTATATGGAGTACATATAGATGTACGGGAGTGAAGTGGGAACGTCATATGAGCAGAAACAAAAAAGCAGAGAGGGAGGATTGAAAATGGGAACCAACGCTTGCCAGTAGCTTTAGTAGACATGGCTATCCATTAGCGTCGGTCTGTCCATGGATCCTCAGGGATAAGATGCCAAGATCATCATAGGGAAGTCACAACTTGTAAAGCAATCCTTCCTTGCTGTGTCACACGTCCGACGCATTCCCAATCTCAGCTGAGTCCAGTATTGTCGTTGTGCATTGGTCTCTAGATGAGGCTTCCTCACTGGAGCGATGATTACGCCTGCGACGCTGTTGCGTTGTCCAATTTGCGTTGTCAGAGTAACTATCGCGTCCTCCAGGAACCATTTTCTCTGTAACAGCGTCAGCGTACGAGCGTTGTGTCTGGGATCTCGAGGAATTTCCGTTCTCTGGCGTGCGACGATGAAACCCAAAGGAAGCACAACCTTGAATAAATTGCATCGCTGCAGCACTGTCTGTAAATGATTTCAGGACACCTTTTGGATCCCGAAACCTGAGTATAGCCGGAAACGCTAGTTGGAAGCGCACGTTTTGTTTAAAAAGCAGGGAGCAGGCTGGACTGAACAGTTTCCTCTTACGTGCCACTGAAGCCGAAAAGTCTTCATATAACCTGACTCTGTGGCCACCCACTATCAATGGGAGCCTTCTGGACCTGTACTCCCTCAGTAGTGTTTCTTTGTCCTTGTAGTCCAGCTATCTTGCAATAGCTTGTCTCGGGTTGTCTTGCGGGTCCCGTGGCGGGCCCACTCGGTGCGAGCGCTCAACTCTGCATTTATGTTGCATACCCAGCACCTTTGGCAGTTCCACCTCCCAGATAGCGTCCAGTTGACCAGGTGAGATGGATTCAGGTAGACCCACCAAACGCAGATTATTCCGGCGAGACCGGTTTTCCAAATCATCTAATTTGTCTTCCGAGTACACCGCCTGCTTTTGCAAGCCCGCCACCTGCTCTTCCAAGCGCAGAATTCTGTCTTCAGCTTCTCCCAATCTACGTTCTGCCTCTTGCAGCCGGTCCCCTTGAGCTGATACCGTGCGCTGTAGATCCTGAATCACTTCTGCTACAGCTTCCTTGACCGCCGCTTTCAGATCAGCCGCAAGGTATGGTGCGACCTCTTTAGCTAAGGATTGCACATCCACAGTGTGCATACAGGAGGCTGGGTCCCCCATTTCACCACCGGAGGTCCCCCCTCGTTGTCCGCCATTACTATTGTTATTCCTAGGCTGCGTCTCGCCCACTCCCGAAGCGGGAGACGATCCCCCGTTCAAACCTCTCGCCGGCGGATCTGGTCTGCTCCTGGCGGTACCTCCAGTCTGGCCTCCTCGCCCCCTGGAGGATTTGGCAGCACGGCTGTGTTCTTTCGTTTTGGCGGCGCTGGCTCGCACTTCCGCCATCTTAAGCTGTGTCCCGCTCGGCCTCGTGATGCGCCAGGTGACAGTCTCCTCTCCGCCCGTACTCCTCAATATGTATCTGTCCAGAGTCCCTGTGGTACGGGGAGTGGACGCCAGCGTGGATATGGCCCGGATGGCTCCTTAAACCCGGTGATTGTGACGGATTGTCGGCTCAGGGACAGGAGCCCTCATTTCAGGCAGCCATCAGCACAGCGCCGGAACCGGAAGTGAGAGTTAATTCTTATGGGATTCTTATAACCCGTTAGTCTCTACTGAGTATACATGATGCTTCACATGACGTTATGTATCCGTAGTATCAGAGAAATAGAGGAATAAAGCACGTGTGGAGATCCAGAAGATATAGCACTACAGGCCCAGGTGGCGTCTAGCACTGCAGGGGTTAACAATAGAACTGATAAGTCTGAATGCTGCAGGAGTTGTGAGGCAGTGATGCTGCAGTCCTACAAGTAAGGGTGGGGGTCAGTGAGGAGTAGGATCTTCTGTAGTGGGAGCAGATACCGACAGCACAACAGTGTTACCCAAATTGCAGCGGGTTACAGCACATCAGGTGTCCCCACAAAGATAGTTTATGGTGCCAGCCACTAGAATATACTCTGAGATCAGAGAGACAGGGTCCTGTATGGGCCAAGGTGTTGTAGAGCCAGGAGATTGTAAGGGATGATGTTAGTCTCTTGCAAAAGTGCAGTACCGAGCAGCCTTGAGGGAGCTTCTCTCCCCTCCACTCATCCAGGCACAGTCTACCGTGTTTCCCCGAAAGTAAGACCCTGTCTTACATTTTTTTGGGGGCCAAAAGTGGCCCCCGGTCTTACTTTCGGGGGGGGCCTTACATTGGGTGCCCCAGCAGTGTGGCCTACAGGCCCCCTACTGCTGGGACACTGAGGGAGCGGGTCGCACGTCACGTGCGCCCGCTCATTACATATGCACTGCATCCCCCTGTCAATCAGCGACAGGGGGAGCAGTGCATTATACTGTATATATGGGCCCCCTATTGCTGGCACACTACCCCCCTGTTCTGAGGCCCCCACCGCTGCTGCTGCTGCAGAGATCTTACCCTCCAGGGTCTTCTTGCAGCAGCCAGCGCGTCCGTCCTCTGTCCTCGGCTGTCTTCCGGATCATGTGACCCGTCGCAGCGCATGACGTCATCGCGACTGCGACCGGCCGGTCACATGATCCGGAAGACAGCCGAGGACATGTCATAACTTATATTGCATGTATGCGATCGATACTATGTTTACCACTGTTGCGTTTACTGCTGCAGGGCTGTGATAGGGGAAGGGGGGGTGGAGGGCGGGTCAAATGGGAGGGGGAGGTTGTGGTAGAAGGTGTACTGTTTATTGCATTGTTATTGACCCTTTTTTTATCAGAATGAAACCCAATAAAAATGTTTTGGAAAAAAAAAAAAAAAGGGACTGTGATAAAGTTAAACTGCATACAGTCAATCAGGATGGATTCCCATTAGCTTGTGTATAGGGGTTTGTGGAGTTGACCTAGGATAAAGTATATATAAAAAAGTTTGAAGTATATATTAAGGTTTGCCATCCAACTATTGGGGACTATCTTCTAAGGCTTATACTTTCCACATGTGTATGTCAGCCGTGGCTTCTGGTGGTGCTGCGAGAAGGGCCGTATGTCTTATAAGGCAACCCGAGTTCCGAAACCCTTAAGTGGCGAAAGATGCCATCACATGCGCATTAGTAATGTTTATCTTGTAGTTCCCAGGACCCCCATGCATGCGCGGTAGCGCTCAGTGGTGGTGCTTACTAATTGCTTGTACTCAAAGAGGAGATAACTGGTTCTTTTTTATGGAAGATAGTATATTCAAGAGAAAAGGCAGATTAGGATGTTGCAATATATTGCAATTTACATCAACACAGGGGCAGGGAAGCTGTCATCTGTCCAGCATGACAGATCTAACATAAGAGGTGAGAGAGAGAGTCTGTTTTTCTATGTATGAATGTGTATTTTGTGTGAGTGAGTGAGTGTGTGTGTGCGCGTGTATGAATGCGTGTGTATATGAGTGTGTGTATTTTTTCCTATGTGTGTGTATGTACTGTATTTTTGCTTTATAAGACTCCCCAGATTAAAAAAAAACACACACCCAAATTTGGTTAAGGAGAATAACAATATTTTTTAATGTTAAATGGAGTCAATCCTATAATGCTAGTGTCCGTTTTACAATCAGTATATATGTCCCTTATCCTGCTACATGACCCCCCCCCATCCTGGTATATATGTCCCCATCTTGGTATATGTGTCCCCCATCCTGGGAAATAGCCCCCCATCCTGGTACACGGTCCCACATCCTGGGATATAGCTCCCCATTCTGGACACGGCCCCCTTATCTTGGATATGCCCCGCTGTGCTGTCACATATAGCCCCACTGTGCTGGCACATTAAGCCCCCTGTGATGGCACATATTCCCCTGTGATGGTACATATCTTCCTGTGATGGCACATATCCCCCTGTGATGGCACATAGCCCCCTGTGATGTCACATAGCCCCCTGTGATGGCACTTAGCCCCCTGTGATGGCACATATATCCCCTGTGATAGCACACATTCCCCCTGTGATGGCACATAGCCCCCTGTGATGACACATAGTCCCAGCATCCCGGATATGGCCCCCCTGTCACTATATGCCCTCTTGCTGGTGGGCACACAGTAAAATAACAAATTATGTTACTCACCCTCCGTTGCTTGCTCCGTGCTGCCAGCTGAGCGGTTATATCACTCTTTCCTGGGACAAAGCTGTGAGGGACGCCTTGTTCGTGAAGAGAAAGATTTTCTCCCATTCAGAGTCAGACAGAGATCTACCCAGGTCCCTCTCCCAAACCCTCCTTAAATTGGGGGGCCGAGACAGATCTTTCTCAAGATGGTCTTGAAAGATATGATATAATATGGAAATGGCATGAGGGATGTGGGATCCTCTGCTGCATAACTGTTCAAATTTTGTTAACAGTCTCATAACATCCACTTGTTTTAGAGTTTTTATATAACTGCAAAGTCTGGCATGTGTAAACCAAGCGTCCTTTGAAGGGGAGCTAGACTGATATAGGACAGAGAGAGGTTTGACTCCCAAGTGGGAGACATAGCCCGGAAGTGTAGGATGGGAGGATTTCGGGGTATGTAAAAAGGCTGGGTCACCAGTATCTACCGGGAATGAAAGATTCCCGTATATAAGAGTCAGTGGACCCAGATGAGTAGTCAGATGAAGTGTGCGATTTTGGATCGTGAACAAGGTATGTAGCTGATTAATCAGAAATGAAGGGTTTTTGGCACTTATAGATGTAGGAGACCAAACCAATGATAAAGAAATATAATCTCTTTCACTAGTCTTTATCTCTATACATCTTTTCGTCTCCCCCAAGCTGAAGAGATCCAGAACACATCTGTCCATGGCAGCGTAATGATAAAGCAGCGGGTTAGGGAGACCCATACCCCCACGGCTAATCTTTTTATGTAATAAGTTAAGAGAGAGTCTGGGGTGTCCATGGGACCATATGAAACGTATAATCAAGGTCCTCAGCTTGGAGAAGAATGCCGCCGGTAGGCGGATGGGCACCGTCTGGTAGACATACAGCAGATTGGGGAGAAGGTCCATTTGGATAGAGTGAATCCTCCCTAACCATGTAAGAGAAATGTTATGCCATTTGGTAAAATCAACATCATTTAATTAGTCACCGGAGCTGGCTAAGGGGCCTCAGCTGGGATCTACAGCCCTGCTTAAAGGTCTAAGTCATGCAGCTGTAGGGTCTAAGGGGTTTCCGTGTGTGTGACCTCCCTGTCTATGGAATTTAGAATAATTGATTGATTAAGACCCCAGCGCTTACTTTCACTATCTGACTGTTCGTTGAGAAAAGAAAAAATCCCACTAAAAGAGGTTTACCACACATTTATAATTGCATACATCAATAAATTGGATTATAATAAACAATACGGAAGATATGTGCAAAGAGAAGAAACTGGACACATAGAAACGTATAGAGTCGCGGCATGTAAACATAAGATACATAACAAAACTCTGTGATAGGTTAGCTGTGACCCTGTGACAACAGAGACAGCCCTATAAGAAACACTATGGAAGCAGTGGGAGGTAATCCTGATGAAGTGAGACGCCCTCTCACGAAACGCGTCGATTGACAAGCCCCCACTGACCAATCATGTTAGCGCTAACTGACCACACTGTAATCCACCTACTCTATCACCTGACTCTGACGCGACGGTGACGTAGGCAGAAGCTGAATCACGGGAGGACGGCGCCTGCACGCCGCTCCAAGGCACGGATTAACAGGAGACCGTGTTGAATGACAACATAAACAGCGACTGTGAGTACCGCCACAAAAGTGGCACAACATGAACAAATAGGGTTATTGTAAAACAGAAACTTGAGGCAGATAGTAATCTGGGAGGTAAATAGTACACATTGCTAATAGCCCACACAGCTGACAAGCTAGGCTTGCAGGACTATGGGGAAGACTGTTTAACCAGATGAGAAGATTATGAGGAGACTGCCAGTTCTCTGAAGGCACATAGAGAAACATCAGTAAACAAATCAATTCATCCATGCAAAAGGACATATATTGTTGAGACCACAGGAGACATACATAGATCAGGATAGATGGTGAAGTAAAATAATTGAATACAAAAATTGTACAAGTCACTCTAATCTCACAGCAGGGAAAGCATCAACATCTGAAGACAGATATAAAAGGGATATGACAACTAAGCCCCAATAAGGTGAGCAAATAAATAGCGACTCTAGTGACGTAATAAGGCATATATTAACCATAAACAAAATGTTGATTGCTCTCAGTGTGAAAAACAAGAAAAAGGCCTCCATTAACAAATTCATATTTAGAACAGAAATAGAAGGTGCATCCAAGAGCCACAATTGGGAATGAAAGAACATACACATACGTCTACAGGTAAGGCAGAAACAGAATCATTCTGCCAATATGTCAAATAAATTATTAAATTATGGTAGTGACACAAAAACGTTTTATATTATAGAAGCAAGGAGAAAGTAGCGTTCGTTAGCCGCGCAAGGATCCTGACTCCAGAAGACCATAGAATTGTATTCAAGTATACAGAACATAATAAATTCACGCAAAGAAACATAACTGTATCCCTGCATTTAAGGACTATATCGTCTATAATTAATCAAGGATGACACCTGATATTTAATTTTTTAAAAACAGTATTTTATGTAAAAAATGTTATGAAATTATTCCATGAATTTTGTATGGTGAGCATACATTTTTGAGATAAATGAAAATGTTTTAATGAAGAATTAAGTTTATTAATTATTAGAGGTATAAAGAACTATGTGGTGAATGTAAGCGCTGGGGTCTTAATCAAATAATCAATTATCGTATTTTTTGCTTTATAAGACGCACCTGATTATAAGACGCACCCCCAAATTTAATGAAGGAAAAGAGAAAAAAATAATTTTTAATGTTAAATGGGGTCCGTCTTATAATGCCAGTGTCCGTCTTAAAAATCATATAGTAGAGATACTTGGTATTATGGAAATGGCCAAATCGATAATTCACCCAGTTGCCACGTTGCGGCGATCTCTGTTAACTGGGTCCTAACACTGATGAAACTGCCTGATGTCTGTCTGGGCTTTTCCTCATCGGCTGATACCAGAGAACAATGGATTTGCAGTCTTATAACTAAAGACAGGTGCTTTGAATATCTAATTGGTGCCTTGGGAAAAGAGGTTAACCCCTTAGGCGTGCTAGAGACTGATACCAGAGGGCAATAGCTCATCTCTCACAACTAGAGTGAGGAAAGGTGCTAGCAAACGGGTGTTGAACCCAAGTCATACACATACACATTATAATGCTGCACTCATTCCTGTCTATGAAGGTGCTAACTAAACACAATTCTATTTCAAATATACAATAGTTGCACTCGACATAGACTTATTTCACAATAGAGAAAACTGAAAAATGAAAAAGTAGAGATACTTGGTATTATGGAAATGGCCAAATCGATAATTCACCCAGTTGCCACGTTGTGGCGATCTCTGTTAATAGACAGGAATGAGTGCATCATTATAATGTGTATGTGTATGACTTGGGTTCAACACCCGTTTGCTAGCACCTTTCCTCACTCTAGTTGTGAGAGATGAGCTATTGCCCTCTGGTATCAGTCTCTAGCACGCCTAAGGGGTTAACCTCTTTTCCCAAGGCACCAATTAGATATTCAAAGCACCTGTCTTTAGTTATAAGACTGCAAATCCATTGTTCTCTGGTATCAGCCGATGAGGAAAAGCCCAGACAGACATCAGGCAGTTTCATCAGTGTTAGGACCCAGTTTACAGAGATTGCCGCAACGTGGCAACTGGGTGAATTATCGATTTGGCCATTTCCATAATACCAAGTATCTCTACTTTTTCATTTTTCAGTTTTCTCTATTGTGAAATAAGTCTATGTCGAGTGCAACTATTGTATATTTGAAATAGAATTGTGTTTAGTTAGCACCTTCATAGACAGGAATGAGTGCAGCATTATAATGTGTATGTGTTAAAAATCATATAGGGCAGGGGTGGGGAACTCCAGTCCTCGAGGGCCGCAAACAGTTCAGTTTTCACGATTTCCTTAGTATTGCACAGGGATTGGAATCATCACCAGTGCAAGTGATTATGTTATCACCTGTGCAATACTAAGGAAATCCTGAAAACCTGCACTGTTTGCGGCCCTCGAGGACTGGAGTTTCCCACCCCTGATATAGGGTATATGTCTCTCATAGCCCCCACTTCCTGGTACATGGTCCCTCATCCTGGGATATGGCTGGCACACGTCGCCCACTGCTGGCACACGTCCCCCCGTGCTGGCACACATTCCCTATTGATGGCACAAGTCTTCCACTGCTGGCACACGTCCCCCACTGCTGGCACACGTCCCCCACTGCTGGCACATGTCCCCCATTGATGCCACATGTCCCCCAGTGCTGGCACACGTCCCCCAGTGCTGGCACACGTCCCCCAGTGCTGGCACACGTCCCCCAGTGCTGGCACACGTCCCCCACTGCTGGCACATGTCCCCCAGTGCTGACACACATCCCCCACTGCTGGCACACGTCCCCCAGTGCTGGCACACATCCCCTATTGATGGCACAAGTCTCCCACTGCTGGCACACATCCCCCACTGCTGGCACACGTCCCTTACTGCTGGCACACGTTCCCCATTGATGGCACATGTCCCCCAGTCCTAGCACATGTCCCCCAGTGCTGGCACACATCCCCCCAGTGCTGGCACACGTTCCCCAGTGCTGGCACACGTCCCCCACTGCTGGCACACATCCCCTATTGCTGGCACAAGTCTCCCATTGCTGGCACACATCCCCCACTGCTGGCACACATCCCACACTGCTGGCACACGTCCCCCACCCCACTGCTGGCACACGTCCCCCACCCCACTGCTGGCACGCGTCTCCCCACTGCTGGCACACGTCTCCCCACTGTTGGCACACGTCCCCCCACTGCTGGCACACGTCCCCCACTGCTGGCACACGTCCCCCACTGCTGGATATGGCCCACTATGATTACACATGCCTCCCCCCTTGCTGCATATGGCCCCCCAAGCTGCTGCCCATAATAAAATAACAAACATTTTACTCACCATTTCCAGCGATGAGCTGCTTATCTCCCTGCTGTCGCCCTCCGTGCAAGCTGCCCCTGAACTTCCTGCTTCTCTGCCTGTCATCTGAGCTGCTCAGCAGAGAGTCACATGACCGGCACAGAAGCAGGAAGTTCAGTCACAGCTTGCACGGAGGGAAATAGCAGGGAGACAAGCAGCTCATCGCTGGAAATGGTGAGTAAAATGTTTGTTATTTTATTATGGGCAGCAGCTTGGGGGGCCATATGCAGCATGGGGGGAGGCATGTGTAATCACTGGGGGGGCGCAGGCAATGTAATATGCACTGCGCCCTCAGTCCCATCACCGCGGTGCGATTTCAGCACAGCGGTGATGGACAGCGGCAGTGCATATTAAATGAGCGGGAACAGGAGATCTCCCGCTCCCTCCTGGACCCCCGGGCACATTCCAGAGCTGCCCCCACCATCCCCTGCACTATATGATCCGTATATTCGGATTATAAGACGCACTCCCCACTTTACCCCAAAGTTTGGGGGAACAAAAGTGCATCTTATAATCCGAAAAATACGGTATTCTAAAGTCAACATCAACCCAGGAAAGTAAGGTGGTATAATTGATCTCATATAATTGGGAGAGATCTCTTGGCAATTTAATTCCCAAATAAGTTAGATATTCTCTACGCCAATCAAATGGGAAGTCTTGTTCAAGCATGGTAACGATTAGCCTGGGGAGGGATATGTTCATAAGTTCCAATTTTGAGATATGAATCTTAAAATTGCTGAGATGACCGAAGATGGAGAGTTCCGACAGGATGTTGGGGATACTAATTAAGGGGTTAGAGATATAAAGTAGCAAATTAACAGCAAATAGACCGAATTTATTTTCCCGATTGCCCACTTCCAGACCTCGGATGGAAGGATTATTGCGGAGAGCACACGCAAGCGCCTCCGTATAGAGAACATATAATAAGGGAGATAACCGACACCCTTGGCAGGTTCCATTTTTAAGGGTAAAAGGGATCCATTGATCCGAAGCCTAGCAGTAGGGCAAGTATATAAGGCTCTAATACATTGAATCATGTCATCATCCACTCCCATGTGTTTAAGAATGGCAAACATGAACCCCCAGTGCACCCTGTCAAACTCTTTCTTAGCATCAACCGACAGGATGCACATGGGGACCCCCCGTCTTTTAGCCGCATCAATGAGGGCTATAGATCTAATCGTGTTGTCCCTAGCCTCGCGACCAGGGACAAAGCCCACGTGATCTGCGTCTATTGTTCTTGGGAGGAGATTTTTCAACCTATCTGCAATCACTACTATTAAACTCTGCAGGGTAATCAATACAGAGGAGGACAATTTTATATTACAGGAGGATTTATGTAAACTAGAAGCTTGGGCTGATAAATGGCAAATGAGCTTTAATGGGGATAAATATAAGGTCATGCACTTGGGCAGAGGAAATAAAATGTATAATTATGTGCTTAATTGTAAAACGCTGGGCAAAACTATCACTGAAAAAGACCTGGGTGTATGGGTAGATGACAAACTCACATTTAGTGGCCAGTGCCAGGCAGCTGCTGCAAAGGTAGATAAAATAATGGGATGCATTGAAAGAGGCATAGATGCTCATGAGGAGAACATAATCTTACCTCTATACAAGTCACTAGTGCGACCACATTTATAATACTGTGTACAATTCTGGTCTCCGGTGTATAAGAAAGACATAGCTGAACTAGAGCGAGTGCAGAGAAGAGTGACCAAGGTTATTAGAGGACTGAGGGGTCTGCAATACCAAGAAAGGTTATTAAACTTGGGGTTATTTAGCTTGGAAAAACGAAGGCTTAGGGGTGATCTTATAATAATGTATAAATATGAGGGGACAGTACAGAGACCTTTCTAATGATCTCTCTACTCTTAGGCCTGAGACAGGGACAAGGGGGCATCCTCTACGTCTGGAGGAAAGAAGGTTTAATCCTAATCACAGACGTGGATTCTTCTGGATGCCTTTCTTGAAAACTATAATATTACCAGTTATATATACTAGATTCCTTGATAGGGCGTTGATCCAGGGAACTAGTCTGATTGCCGTATGTGGAGTCAGGAAGGAATTTTTTCCCCAATGTGGAGCTTAGTGTTGCGACATGTTTTTTTTTTTTTGCCTTCCTCTGGATCAACATGTTAGGCTATGGGTTGAACTAGATGGACTTAAGGTCTTCCTTCAACCTTAAAAACTATGTTACTATGTTACTATTTTGGCATAGAGCTTAACATCCAAATTCATTAAGGATATTGGCCTGTAACTTCCACAGAGGGATGCATCTTTCACGGGTTTCTGTAAGACCACAGCATGTTCCATAAGAGCCTGAGCAGGAAACGATTCCCCTGAAGAGACGTCATTACAAACATCTAAGAATATCGGGCTTAAGAGACCCGAAAATTGTTTAAAAAAACCCAGCGGTGAAAACATCTGGTCCCAGGCTCTTGCCAGCTTTCATTTGTTTAAACTCATCTTCAACCTCTGTCAAGGAGAAGTCGCTAGACAATAGCTCTCATTCCTCTCTCGGAAAAGAGGGGAGACCACACTTCTGGAGGTAGGTCCCGATCCTCTCCGCTAGTTGGTCTGGCGGAAGAGCATCGTAATGGCCATTGAGCTGATATACTTTCAGGCTTTCACCAATATTACTCATCATTATATCGGAAGTCTTGTGTAACGACTGCCCCTTTGCATCTCGGATATGTGAGATGATAGTCCGTGGAGGATTAGGGTGTAAAGCCCTTGCTAGCAGCCTCCCACTTTTATTCCCCAATAGGTAATAACGAGACTGGAGTCTGTCCCTAAAAGCCCTACCCTTTTGGCCTAAAAGGGAAAGCAGTTTATGACGTTCCATAGAGAGATGGGAGTAGGATAGAGGGTCGGGATTCCTTTTGTGTGCGAATTCTAAGTCAGATATCTGTACGAGGAGGTCTTCAATTTCTTGGGAACGTAATAATTTCAAGCGTGTCCTTTGAGAGATGAGAACCCCTACGTAATACACTTTTCAATGCCTTCCATGTTAGTGGAGGGGTTGGTCGGATCTGATAAATGGTCAGAAACAAAATGTTGAATTGTAGATGTTTAGTCTGCGTGACAGCAGGGATCTCTCAATATTTTCATTGAGCCGCCACGTGAATTCTTTCTTAAGCTATGGGCCAAGTTGCATCGAAAAGAATATAGGGGTGTGGTCTGACCACAACATGTGCTCAATCTGTGCCTCGACCCCCCTATCCAGGAGAGAATGGGAGATATGAAGTATATCTATTCTACTATATGACGAGTATATGGGAGAATAAAAAGTATAGCCCCTAGTGTCCGGATGCAATATACGCCAGACATCGACCAAATGTAGCCCCTCCCCATTCTTTGTGAGGTGGTGGAGAGACGGCACAGAATGATTGGGTTTATTGGGCAATTGAAGTCTCTTCCTAGAATGATTGGAGTCAAACCAGCGAACGTCTTCACGCGTTTCCGCAAACCCTCCCCAAACCTCCTCTGTCTCCTGTTGGGATAATAAATATTAGCAAACACATATGTACAGGAGAGCCAAGATATTTTCAGAAATATATAGCATCATAATGGGTCAATTGACTGCTCCAAGATTGTCGTGGAGCAAGTTCTATGGAAAGCAATGAAAACACCGCTTGATTTTGAGACTGGGTTTGTACTATGAAACCATAAGGGGAAGTCCCATGACTCACATTTCAGGACTTTGTGCGGAAGTGTGTTTCCTGTAGTAGTAGCACCTGTATCTTGCTCTTATGGAAGGAGTAGAGGATCTGATGCCTTCTTTCGGGCTTATTCAGCCCCTTAGCATTAAAGGAACAACATGTAAAAGCAGACATGGTAGATGAGTGTATCTCTAGTGGTACAGAGAATAGCCGACCGACTCAAAAGAAAAGAGAAAGAAAGAGAAATTGGAAAGAAAGAACAGGAATATTAAAAAAAATGTAATATTTTAGAACCTAGTAAGCACCAATAGGTACACACTAGTGTGCAGATATGGATAACCGAAGGCAATCCAGCACCTGAGGGGATGCGTAGAAGCTTAGAAGGCAAGTTTTCCGCCACACCACCCCCTCACCACTTCACCAACATATTTTAAAGTGCAATTCACCACTAAAATAACATGTCCTACCACACATATTATAAAAAGAAATAGGGGGAAAGGATGTTAAGGGGGGGGGGGGGGGAGAAAACATTTTGTACTTTTTAAACATTTATATATTTCAATCAGTTTATACAGTGCATATGTTGTTGTGTACACCCTGTTCTTAAAAAATATATATATATATATATTTCTGAATGCTTGATTAGTCATTTGCTTAAATGCATGCCAATTCCTGTAAAGGACACTTTACACACACCAACTTATCTGTCCAACTTCTGAACAGATCTCTGGTTGCAGTGAAATCATGGACACATTGCTCCATTCTGTGGCTGTGTACAAATGGAACAATGTGTCCATGATTTCACTGCAACCAGTAAGTTGTTCAGAAGTTGGACAGATAGGTTGGTGTGTGTAAAGTGGCCATAAGTTGTTCAGAAGTTGGACAGATAAGTTGGTGTGTGTAAAGTGGCCAGAAGAGGTTTGGATTATGCTTTTTTAGAATTGCCTCAAAGACTTTAGTGGAGGTTGAGACATTGGAATTTGAAGTTCTGTATTTCTTCCTTTTGTGGGTAACTTCACAGAACCATGAGATGTATACAGATAGTCCGAGCTTGGGATAAAAAGTCTGCAGTCAGTTTATGTGACTGCAGATAGCTGAATCATCACCAGATGTGATGTGAGCGCTGTTAAGATTTTTGGATATTGCAGGTGGGTGATTTATACATCTGTGGTTATGTGCTGACTGGTCTCATCCAGCTTCTCCCAAAGTCTCTTCCATTGAGAGAAGCCAAAATGTTTAATCAGCCCCTGACTGCAAGTATGGAAATCACTTACATGCGATCATGTGTCCGCCTGCCCACAATACCGGGAAAATCTGCTCATTTTTACCCAATTCTGCAGCCACATGGTGATGGTGTACTTTTATCCTAAATCTGGATAACTCCTTTGCTATCCACTCTTCATTATTACAATCCATGCTGGCTTACTGATGAAATTACCTGTTAGGGCATTACAGTATGTCTGAAATCTGCCAGGAGTTTTTGCATGCACTGAAAACAGAAGTAAACTCAAAAAGGATATTTTTCTGGCGTGTATTGAGGATAGTTTGTGTCATTCAGTAATATAGTCCAGTAGCTGCATCTTCATCAGGCTATAATTAAATTACTTCTCATGTATATACCCTGTAGGTATATTTTCACAATATTCCTAAAGTGGTAATAAAGGAAAGCAATATATTCTGACATTCATGATTCATCACAGAATACTGCAGTGAAAGTTTGAAATGTCATAAAATGCAGTCTTCATGAATTGACACCTGTTTGCTGTTCACATGCCCTGTATTTGTAGTTCATTAGGCTGTGTAGTTTGAATATTTCCTTCCATTTTCTCTGTGGGAGAATGTGCTGTCAGTGCACACAATCTCGCGTGTCCACAAGAATAAATTGACATGCTCCAGTCCAGTTGTGCAACATCTCAGTTTATGCTGCTGAAAAAAATCGGCACAATGGGATTTCTATACACTCATCGACTGTGCTTGTACTGTACAACGCAGAGGAAATATGCTGCGAATCCTAATCCTTTGGTTTATCGAAAGCAAATGATGTCATATATTAGGGTTGGCAGACAAAAAGAACAGAGCCTCTTTAATAAAGCAATACTGACAGTAATATTTTTTTTCTTTTTTGTTTGATCCAGAAAACATCCAGGCTGGAACAAACTTATTTTGGTTCATCAGTGGCCAGTTACAGTATGTAAGGTAAGCTGCTTGACCTTCAGCAAGAAACGATACTTTAAAGTGATCCTAAACCCACAAACTGACCCCCCCCCCCGTGTCTTTAGACCTGACCCTACACCCCCTCTTATCATTTCTAGCCATCCCTTTTGCAGAAAAAATCGCTTTTGTAAAGTAAGAGAAAAAGTTATATTACTTCGTCCTGTGTGAGTTCTCTCTTTCTGTGGAAGCCACAAATAGGCGGGGCCTGTCTGCTGCTGCTGCCTTGTAATTATGCACGCCCCTCTCTGCTTCTAAGAGCCTGGCCGCGTCATGAAAGGGGCGGGGCTCCGGCATGCCGCGATTTAGCCCGATCCCCTTTCATGACGCAGCCAGGCTCTTAGAAGCAGAGAGGGGTGTGCATAATTACAAGGCAGCAGCAGACAGGCCCTGCCTATTCGCGGCTTCCACAGAAAAAGAGAACTTACACAGGACAAAGTAATATAACTTTTTCTCTACTTTACAAAAGCGATTTTTTCTGCAAAAGGGATGGCTAGAAATGTTAAGAGGGGGTGTAGGGACAGGTCTAAAGATACGGGGGGGTCAGTTTCTGGGTTTAGGATCACTTTAAGCATACAGTTAAATTAATATTATCTGGGACTTGGTAAAGTTTGCATGGCATTTCAGTTTAGTGTTGACAATAATATTGAAAATAAAAGATATACTGTATATCAAAACAATAGCAGCACACTGGTAATGCCAATCACATGCAATTAATGATGTTCCCGGATGATGCTAGTAGATGGTTTTCTTCAGAAAAAATAAAAACTAAAGTTTTTTCAAAAAGACTCAGATGGAAAAATGTTTTTTTTTTTTGTTTTTTTATGTAAAACTGCTCATCTTATATGAAGGTTCTTAGCGCATGTATTGGCCAATAAATGCCTGCCCTTCAATCACGGCAAGGTGACCTTAAATCTGAAGGGTCCCTGTCTACACTTAAAGGGAACCTGTCAGGTGGTTTATGCCTCTCCAGCTATCACTGTCTATAGCTGCAGCTTTATAATATCAGTCTAATCATCCCTGTCTGAGCTCATGGTGTAATGTGAAAGGTGAAAAAAAGCATTTATACACTTACATTTCAGTCTAGTCTACACCTTGGAGGAGGGGGGCTGTCTGGCAGGATAATAGTTAACTCACTATTAACTTGCATGACTAAAGGACCTGTGTGATGTAACAATCATGTGACCATAGTGGGCGGAGCTAAGCAAACAAACTCATATTATGTTATAGGGACTTCGCTCCGCCTATTGTAGTCACATGGTTATGACATCACATCCGGTCTCCCAACATGTTCTAACATAAGGCTAAAATGTTAACTATTAACCTGCCAAACAGTCTTCGTCCTCCAAGCTGGGGACTGACTGCCTCATTACATAAGAAAATGTAAGTGTATAAATGCTTTTTTTTCACCTTTCACGTTACACTATGAGCTCAGACAGGGATGATTAGAATAGTATTATGAAGCTACAGCTACAGACAGTGATAGCTGGAGAGGCATAAACCACCTGACAGGTTCCCTTTAAAACCTCTCTTGTACCCTAGGGGTCTCTATTACAATGGGCAAGTAGCAGGATACATACCACATCAGATGGCCCCCGTGGCTTATTAGGGAGGCAGGAGTGCAAGTTCCAGTTTGCTTCTATTGCTTTGATATATATATGTAACCCAGTATATAGAGTTGCACCTGGGATGAAAGGTTAAAGAAAGTGCTGTCTGTTTTTTGTTTTTTTTCTTCATTTAATGTGTGTGGAGTACTGGCTCCACTGCTGGAACTTGCACTCCTCCCTCCCTACTAAGCCACGGGGGCTATCTGATGTGGTATGTATCCTGCTACTGCCCATTGTAACAGAGCCCGTAGGGTACAAGAGAGGTTTTAAGTGTAGACAGGGACCTTTCAGATTTAAGGTCACCTTGCCATGGTTGAAGGGCAGGCATTTATTGGACAATACATGCGCTAAGAACCTTATTATAAGATGATGAGTTTTTCATATTAAAAAAAAACAAAACATTTTTCCATCTAATTTTGTTTAAAAAAAACCTTTGTTTTCTTGAGAAAAAATAAAAACTAATCTACTAGCATCATCTGGGAATATCATTGTTTGCATGTGATTGGCATTGCTGCTATTGTTTTGATATACAGTGTTGGCCAAAAGTATTGACACCCCTGCAATTCTGTCAGATAATACTCAGTTTCTACCTGAAAATGATTGCAATCACAAATTCTTTGGTATTATTATCTTCATTTAATTTGTCTTAAATGAAAAAAACACAAAAGAAAATGAGGCAAAAAGCAAAACATTGATTATTTCACACAAAACTCCAAAAATGGGCCAGACAAAAGTATTGGTACCCTCAGCCTAATACTTTGTTGCACAACCTTTAGCTAAAATAACTGCGATCAACCGCTTCCGGTAACCATCAATGAGTTTCTTACAATGCTCTGCTGGAATTTTAGACCATTCTTCTTTGGCAAACTGCTCCAGGTCCCTGATATTTGAAGGGTGCCTTCTCCACACTGCCATTTTTAGATCTCTCCACAGGTGTTCTATGGGATTCAGGTCTGGACTCATTGCTGGCCACCTTAGAAGTCTCCAGTGCTTTCTCTAAAACCATTTTCTAGTGCTTTTTGAAGTGTGTTTTGGGTCATTGTCCTGCTGGAAGACCCATGACCTCTGAGGGAGACCCAGCTTTCTCACACTGGGCCCTACATTATGCTTCAAAATTTGTTAGTAGTCTTCAGACTTCATAATGCCATGCACACGGTCAAGCAGTCCAGTGCCAGAGGCAGCAAAGCAACCCCAAAACATCAGGGAACCTCCGCCATGTTTGACTGTAGGGACCGTGTTCTTTTCTTTAAATGCCACTTTTTTTCTCCTGTAAACTCTATGTTGATGCTTTTGCCCAAAAAGCTCTACTTTTGTCTCATCTGACCAGAGAACATTCTTCCAAAACGTTTTAGGCTTTCTCAGGTAAGTTGTGGCAAACTCCAGCCTGGCTTTTTTATGTCTCGAGGTAAGAAGTGGGGTCTTCCTGGGTATCCTTCCATACAGTCCGTTTTCATTCAGATGCCGACAGATAGTACGGGTTGACACTGTTGCAACCTCGGACGGCAGGGCAGCTTGAACTTGTTTGGATGTTAGTCGAGGTTCTTTAACCACCATCCGCACAATCTTGCGTTGAAATCTCTCGTCAATTTTTCTTTTCTGTCCACATCTAGGGAGGTTAGCCACAGTGCCATGGGCTTTAAACCTCTTGATGACACTGCGCAAGGTAGACACAGGAACATTCAGGTTTTGGAGATGGACTTGTAGCCTTGTGATTGCTCACGATTTCTCACTATTTGGTTTCTCAAGTCCTCAGACAGTTCTTTGGTCTTCTTTCTTTTCTCCATGCTCAATGTGGTATACACAAGGACACAGGACAGAGGTTGAGTTAACTTTAATCCATGTCAACTGGCTGCAAGTGTGATTTAGTTATTGCCAACACCTGTTAGGTGCCACAGGTAAGTTACAGGTGCTGTTAATTACACAAATTAGAGACGCATCACATTATTTTTCTAACAGTGCCAATACTTTTTTCCACCCCCTTTTTATGTTTGGTGTGGAATTATATCCAATTTGGCTTTAGGACAATTCTTTTTGTGTTTTTACATTGAAGACAAATTAAATGAAGATAATAATACCAAAGAATTTGTGATTGCAATTCATTTTCAGGAAGAAACTGAGTATTATCTGACAGAATTGCAGGGGTGTCAATACTTTTGGCCACAACTGTATATGTACCCCATCCTGGTATATCTGTCCCCTATCTTGGTATATATGTCTCCTATTATGGTATATATATCCTATCCTGGTATATATAACTGCCATCCTGGTATATATTTGTCCCCTATCCTGATATGTCTTTCCCCTATCATGACATGTATGTTTCCTATCCTGGCGTAACTGTCCCCTATCCTGGCATATATGTTTCCCATCCTACTATATAGAACCCCTGGCAAAAATTATGGAATCACCTGGCTCGGAGGATGTCCATTCAGTTGTTTAATTTTGTAGAAAAAAAGCAGAGCACAGACATGGCACAAAACTAAAGTCATTTCAAATGGCAACTCTCTGCCTTGAAGAAACACTAAAAGAAATTTTGAAAAAAAAATGTGCTAGCCGGTGATGGTTACTTTTGTAGACCAAGCAGGGGGAAAAATTATGGAATCACTCAATTCTGAGGTAAAAATTATGGAAACACCCTGTAAATTTCATTCCCAAAACTAACACCTGCAGCAAATAAGATCTGCTCATTAGTCTGCATCTAACAAGGAGTGATCACACCTTGTAGAGCTGTTGCACAAAGTGGACTGACATGAATCATGGCTCCAACACGATAGACGTCAATTGAAACTAAGGAGAGGATTATCAAACTCTTAAAAGAGGGTAAATCTACACGCAATGTTGCGAAAGTTGTTGGTTGTTCACAGTCAGCTGTGTCTAACATCTGGTCCAAATACGAACAACATGGGAAGGTTGTTAAAGGGAAACCTACTGGTAGACCAAGGAAGATATCAAGCATCAAGACCGGAAACTTAAAGCAATATGTCTCCAAAACAGGAAATGCACAACAAAACAAATGAGGAACGAATGGGAGGAAACTGGAGTCAATGTCTGTGACCGAACTGTAAGAAACCGCCTAAAGGAAATGGGATTTACATACAGAAAAGATAAACAAAAGCCATCATTAACACTTAAATAGAACAAAACAAGGTTACAATGAACTAAGGAAATGCAATCGTGGACTGTGGATGACAGAATGAAAGTCATATTCAGTGATGAATCATGAATCTGCATTGGGCAAGGTGATGATGCTGGAACTTTTGTTTGGTGTTGTTCCAATGAGATTTATAAAGATGACTGCCTGAAGAGAACATGCACATTTCCACAGTCATTGATGATATGAAGCTGCATGTCAGGTAAAGGCACTGGGGAGATGGCTGTCATTACATCTTCAATAAATGCCCAAACTTACTTGATATTTTGGACACACTTCTTATCCCATCAATTGAAAGGATGTTTGGGAATGATGAAATAATATATCAAGATGATACTGATAATGATTCCTTGAAATAATACACATAAGGTCAATGTCATGGCCTGCAAATTGAATTGAATAGAATTGAATTGAATTGAAAATCAATCTTTGGAGGAAGTTGAAGAAAATGGTCCATGACAAGGCTCCAACCTGCAAAGCTGATCTGGCAACAGCAGTCAGAGAAAGTTGGAGCCAGATTGATGATGAGTGCTGTTTGTCACTCATTAAGTCCATGCCTCAGAGACTGCAAGCTGTTATAAAAGCCAGAGGTGGTGCAACAAAATACTAGTAATGTATTTGAGTGTTGTTTTGTTTGTTTGTTTGTTATGATTACGTAATTTATTCCTCAAAATTGAGTGATTCCATAATTTTCCCCCCTGCTTGGTCTGCAAAAGTAATCATTACTGGCTAGCATATTTTTTAGTGTTTCTTCGTTTCTTCAAGGCAGAGAGTTGCCATTTGAAATGACTTCAGTTTTGTGCCATGTGTGTGATCTGCTTTTTTTCTACAAAATTAAACAACTGAATGGACATCCTCTGAGCCAGGTGATTCCAAAATGTTTGCCAGAGGTTGTATGTCCTCATCTTGGTATATAGATCCTCCATCCTGTTATATATGGTCGCCATCCTGGTATATATGGTCATCTTTCTGATTATATATACACCTCATTTGGGTATACATGGTCTCCATCTTGGTATATATGTTCCATCCCAGTATATATGGTTCTTATCCTAGTATCCATGGTCCCCCTGGTATACAGTTGTGCTGAAAGGTTTACATACCATGGCAGTTTTTTAGTTTCTTGGCCTTTTTTCAGAGAATATGAATGATAACGAAAAACGTTTTTCCACTCATGGTTAGAGGTTGGATGATGTCATTTATTGTCAAACTACTGTGTTTTCTTTTTTTTTACTCATAATGACAACCAAAAACATCCAAATGACCCTGGTCAAAGCCAAAATTCAGATCTACAGTCACTTTGGGAATAGTCCTCCATTTGCCTCCAGCCAGTCAATGACAATCCACTGAACCACTCATGGGTCAGCCAGCATGAGAAATGTCCCCGAATGACAAAATCCAATGTCTCTGTCCATTCACCACGACCTCCTGCAATTGCTTACCCCGATGAGGAGAAATCATCGTAGCTGCAGGCCGCACACCATTCACCCTTAATGGTTCAACATGGGTGTTTTGCCAAGTGATTAAAGGGCTCCGATATGGCTTTAAAGAAGGCAATGAATTTTTATTATGATAATTAAATGATTATAGAAAATAGGAAATAGTGATAAAATGATTACAAAAAATAGGAAATAGTGTGATATTGCGTACACTTTTGCGTATAAATCACAAAGGTAAAGTTCCTAAATTACACAATACACAGAAATATAAATCACAAAGTTAGAATATTTACATTGCATACTATACAGGAAAATCTTCACCAGGAGGGGCAAGCATTATCTATTCAGGAAACATAAGCTGTTATGTTCACACCCACTTTTGAACATGTGGCTACATTGGGAAGTTCCCAGAAACTCCCGATTCTGTTCTGTCTTACAGGTTTATTTATTGGATGAGTGCCATGCGGAGAAGAACAAAGACAGAATCCCCTACTAGATGTAGTACAGGAAACAGTAAAGCAGCTTACATTACATTACATTGCATAGAGTATTTGAATACAGACCTGGGAGGGAAAAGCTGTTACACGTCCTCTATCATCACTGACAGGTTGAAGTCTTTTGTGGTAGTTGTGGATGAGGCTCTTTATTTTCTCAGATGGTAAAGCTGTCCATTCGTCTTGACAAAAATTATCCAGTTATTAACATCTCTACATGTTTGATAGCCATTCCATTCCAGTGTCAGTTGAATTCCAACCAAAGTACACCACATTCTATTTAATGTGCTTCTGATTAGGTGATCAACTGAGCCAAATCGTATTTAACAAGGGAAAGTATAAAAGCACTACTGTGGTCTTCACAATCCTCTTGCAATAGGACAAGCTGGATGGCAAAACAAGTGCTAGAAATAGCCCTAAAGTGATGAAAAAATAACTTAACCATGCCAAAGGAATTGAAAATATAAAATAAAAATTCGGTTGCGCCACACTGTTTGCTAAAGGCAAAATCTCCGTTATATTAATTCCTCACTCACCTTGTCTGGTTGTGCCGTCTCTGCACAACCAGATAGTAGGCTCAGTGGTGAGGAAGGGATCCGAGACCTTTGCTCGCCGGTTCCTGGTTCCAGAATGAGCGCCCAGCTCCAGCTCGCTTCTCCGGGTCCCGTGATCAATCACGTGTCTATTGTGTCAGCCAGGTCCTTGTGTACAAAGCTGCTCTCTTCCACCACACTCCCCATAGGGAGGATAAATTAAGGAACAATGCAGAAATGGTGGTATTTAGATTATGAGCGCTATACAAGGACACTGCACTGATTAGTATTACCTTTAGCAAAGTTCGTAGAAGACCAGCACTCCACTTGGGGTATAGGTTAATGGTGCTGATGGAAAGGATCAAGGATCCGTAGTATCAGAGAAGTAGAAATCCAAGCACTCATTCAAAATGTTAATATGCTTTAAAGTGATTTATTTGAAAAGTTGGTGCACGGGAGTGACCAGCAGGACAGATATAACGTTTCGGCCTCGCAATTAGGCCTTGATCACACAGTCACTGCAGTGGTATGTAAGGGACTTCACTGAGTAGGGAGTGCTTTGTAGGTAAAACTGTTTTTTCTGTGTATTGGTATAAGGATAGAGTCCTGTATTACACAAAGAGGTGTATTGGAAGGATTCAAACGATCCAGGGTAGGAAGCCAACTTATATATATGGTATACAGGTTATCCAAAGTATCCCTCAGGTAGTATCTTAAGAAATCCACAAGTCAAACCCTTACAGTTAATCCCAGTGTTATGATACAGGCTCCTATCAGCTGTAGCTAGTAGGGTAAGGAACACCTTTTGAATTGGTGTCAGTGGGTGCCAGCACGTCCAGTGCCTAGGCTGTGAATTCACTTGAGGAAGACGCATTAGCGTTGAAACATGTTGTGGCGAGGACTCACATTTGTCAATATTCAATAAAGACCTAAAGGTAATACTAATCAGTGCAGTGTCCTTGTATAGCGCTCATAATCTAAATACCACCATTTCTGCATTGTTCCTTAAAGGAATTGAAAAGGAAAGTCTGGAGTGAGGAAGAGAAGGGCTCAATTCTGGCTTTACTAGCAGAAGGATACAGTGAGCATTATGTTGCCTCCATCCTTAAAATTTTGAAGACGGCAGTCCATTACAACAAGGTCAAGCAGCAGACATTGGTGACAACAAAGCTACAGACAGGAAGAGGGCGAAAGCGACTCTCCACTGACTGGCATGACCGTTATTATATCAAATGTTATTCAGCAACCGCAGAATGACATCAAGTGACCTACAAAAGGAATGGCAAATGGCAGTTGGGGTGAAGTGCACGGCAAGAACAGTTCATAACAGGCTCCTAGAGGCAGGGCTGAAGTCATGTAAAGCTAGAAAAAAGTCTTTCATCAATGAGAAGCAAAGGAGAGCCAGGCTGAAGTTTGCCAAAGACCTTAAGGATTGGACCATAGAGGATTGGAGTAAGGTAATCTTCTCTGATGAGTCTAATTTTCAGCTTTGCCACACACTGGTCATTTAATGGTTAGATGGAGACCTGGAGAGGTGTACAAGCCACAGTGTCTTGCACCCACTGTGAAATTTAGTGGAGGATAGGTGATGATCTGGGTATGCTTCTGCAAGGCTGGAATTATGCAGGTTAATCTTTGCGAAGGACGTAGGAATCAAGCCGGTTAGAAGGTTATTCTTGAAAAACACTTGCTGCTTCTGCTCAGGCAATGATCCCCAACTCCGAGGACTGGTTTTTCCAGCAGTACAATGCCCCATGCCACACAGCTAGGTCAATCAATGTGTGGATGAAGGAGCACCACATCAAGACCCTGTCATGGCCAGCCCAATCTCCAGACTTGAACCCCATTGAAAACCTCTGGAATGTAATCAAGAGGTAGATGGATAGTCACAAGCCATCAAACAAAGAAGAACTGCTTACATTTTTGTGCCAGGAGTGGCATAATGTCACCGCAAAGCAGTGTAAAAGACTGGTGGAAAGCATGCCAAGACACATGAAAGCTGTGATTAAAAATCATGGTTATTCCACCAAATATTGATTTCTGAACTCTTCCTGAGTTAAAACATTAGTATTGTTGTTTCTAAATGAATAAATATGAACTTGTTTTCTTTGCATTATTTGAGGTCTGAGAGCACTGTTTCTTTTTTTATTATTTTGATGATTTCTCATTTGCTGCATATAAATACAACATTTTTAGCTTTGAATTTCAGAGACATGTTGTCATTAGTTTATAGAATAAAAGAACAATGTAAATATTACTCAAAAATATACTCTACCGTTCAAAAGTTTGGGGTCATATAGAAATTTCCTTATTTTTGAAAGAAAAGCATTATTTTTTTTCAATGAAGCTAACATTAAATGAATCAGAAATACACTCTATACATTGTTAATGTGGTAAATGACTATTCTAGCTTCAAACGTCTAGTTTTTAATGCAGTATCTACATAGGTGTATATAGGCCCATTTCCAACAACCACCACTCTAGTGTTTTAATGCTACATTGTGTTTGTTAACTGTGTAAGAAATTTAATGGATATTTAGAAAATCCTTGTACAAGTAAGTTAGCACAGCTGAAAATAGTTTGGCTGATTAGAGAAGCTATAAAATTGACCTTCCTTTGAGCTAGTTGTAGAATCTGGAGAATTACATTTGTTTGTTCTATGAAACTCCCAAAATGGCCAGAAAAAGAGAACTTTCGCGTGAAACTCGACAATCTATTCTTGTTTTTAGAAATGAAGGCTATTCCATGCGAGAGATTGCCAAGAAACTGAAGATTTCCTACAACAGTGTGTACTACTCACTCAGAAACTTATAAAGAATTTACAGTCGTTACTCGCCCCAATCTCCTCCCTCTCTTGTCCTGACTCTGCTCTAAAACTCTATAATGAAACACTGCAAAGTGCCCTGGATGAAGCTGCACCTCCAACACTTAAAACAACTCGGCACCGACAGCGGCAACCCTGGCACACACTGCAAATACGGTTTCTCTAGCGGTGCTCCAGATGTGCAGAACGCCTGTGGAGAAAATCCATCCTGGCCGAAGATTTAATCTATTATAAGTTTATGCTAAAAACATAGAACACCGGCCTTCACCACTCCAAACAAGCTTACTACAACACCCTTATCATTTCACTAGCCAACAATCCTAAACAATTCTTTGACACTTTCCATTCTCTCTTCAGTCCAAGAGTACAGGCCCCAACCACCAGCCTCACAGCTGACGATCTGGCCAAATATTTTAAGGAGAAAATTGACAACATACGACAGGAAATTTCCTTACAGACTCAGAACATCATGCATTCTCCTCCCTCCTGCACTTCATCCAACTCACTTTCGGTCTTTGATCCGGTCACAGAGGAAGAAGTCATCCGACTTCTTGCATCTTCTCGCCCTACTACCTGCACTAGTGATGCCAATTCCCTCACATCTCCTTCCATCCCTTTCTCCAGCTGTCACATCTCACCTAACTAAAATGTTTAATCATTCCCTCTCATCTGGTGTTTTCCCCTCCTCCTTTAAGCATGCCAGCATACATCCATTATTTTTTTTTTTTATCAACTATAGTGTTTATTGATGTTTTCAAAATACAGAAGGAAAAGCAAATCATTAGGCCAAATCAAATCAATACATTACACTTAAAGGTGAAAAGATTAAAAGACCTGGGTTATTGCATTATTGGCATATAGCCCCGAAAGGGCTCCATGCCCAAGCTAGAGTCTTCCTCTCGTGTCCTCAGGGGTATTCAAAGACATTTCCAAAGGAGCAATCCAGTGCTGACATAAAGTCCCCCAAAGGAACGTCCCGGCACGGAGGGTCAAAATTGGCAATCGCCCTCCTTATATAGCTACCGAATAGCAATTAGATGAACAAGATCATAACAAGAATAAACCAAGAGGAATAGAGAAAGAGTCAGGTGGGGGAGTAGGAAAGAGGGGAGAGGAAAAGGGAAGGAAGAAGAGGGGATAGAGGGAGAGGGGGCAAGGGAGCAGACGCCCCTAGGACCAAGGGGAGCTTCGTATTACTATACACCCTCTTGGACAGTAAAGTAATCCCATGGGGCCCAAACCTGATTAAATTGGTCTACTCTGGCCGCCATCAGGGCTGTCAGGTATTCCATCCTTCTGACATCAGATAGCCTGGAAAACAGATCCCTAAGGGAGGGTGGTTCCAGTCTCCTCCAGAAGAGGGCAATTAAGCATCTAGCCACAGTGAGAATATGCAGAAGAAGCTTAGAGGCCTGTTTGCCCACCCGTCCAGTATGTGCGTTAATAAGGTATACCAATGGGTCCAGCTCTACTTCAACATAGAGAACCTTTATGATGAGGTCTCTGACAGATTTCCAGAAACCCTTAAGCCTCGGGCATGACCAGAAAATATGGAGCAGATCGCCCACCTCTAGGCTACATCTCCAGCATGTATCAGGAAGGAGGGGATTTAATTTATGAAGGATCTCAGGGATATGGTACCAGAACATCATGAGTTTGTATTGGTTTTCCTTATATAGCGTGCAAATGGAGGTCTTGGCCGCTCTGTCCCAGATATATTGCCAAGTCTGGAGGGTGATCTGTCTACCCAGTAGGACCTCCCATTTCTTCATGTATGAGAAGCTCTCAAGACCTCCATTTTCAGAAGTAGTGAGGAGTTGGTAAATCTCTGAGATCAAACCTTTAGTACTCGTTCCCCTTCTACTTATTTTTTCAAATTCTGATGGGACCAATACCCCTGAAGTGCCATATAGCGATGTAGCATAATCCCGGATTTGGAGATACTGGTAGAAAACCTTATTAGATAAGGGGGGATAGTTTTCAAGAAGTCAAAGGGTTGGATTCCCATAGTCCTTTTATCGACAATGTCCGCAAACCTAAAAAGGCCCGCGGACAGCTACGGATGTACCATGGCTGGTTCCAGCCCACTAGGAAGAAGGGGATGGTATATAAACGAGACCATTGGCGATGCTGGAGAGGCCAGGGTAAATTTCCTTTCACAGTACTTCCAAACATCCCAAGTTGCTTGCATAGGGCCTAATAATGGGGTTTGTGGAACTACCAGGGCTGGTAGCCATAGTAAAGAGTTGGGGTGAACGGGCGCCGAATGGGCACCGAAAGACCACCCTGAGACCTGTGTGTCGTCATAACATCCTTAGCTATCCTATGTCTCTTGTTGTTCCACACAAATCTCATGATGGCCGTCTGGAGAGACTTAAGGTCTCCCAGAGGGACCACCACTGGTAAGGTCTTGAAGTAGTACAGAAGCTTGGGGATTAGCGTCATCTTCAGCGCGGCCACCCTACCCAGCCAAGATAAAGATAACGGTGCCCATTTGAAAAGGAGGGCCCTCAGCTCTTTGAAGAGCGGGGGGAAGTTATATTTGTAAAGGGTACCAAAGGAGGCCGAAATATTAACCCCTAGGTACTTTATGGTATCCAACTTCCATCTAAATTTAAAATTCAGAATCAAATGGTCCAAGACGTCAGGCGGTGGGTAGAGCTTCCGTCTTACTTCGATTTACCTTATAGCCCGAGAGGGAACTGTATAGCTTTAAAGAGGACATCAAATTAGGGAGGGAGACGTGGTGGTTCGTCAAGGTGACAAGGGCATCATCAGCAAAAAGAGTTATTTTGAATTCCTTATTGCTAAGAGTCACTCCTAAGATATCTCCGTTGTTACGGATGTCAGCGGCTAGTGGCTCAGTGCACAAAGTGAAGAGGAGGGGAGACAGCGGGCAACCCTGCCTTGTCCGGTTAGAGATAGGGAAGGAGGGGGATGTAATAAAGGGAAGTTTGGACCCACGAGAGGGGTGATAGCAACAACGTGCCGAGACATATTGCATACCTTTTTGATTCAATATCCTTTCAGGGCCATAAATCGGTGGGAGATGGAGGTGGGAGTTCTGGAGGACAACAAATGGGAATCAATATTGGAATAGATCCCGAAGCAGTCACTAAGTGAGCCGGGCAGGCTATCACAACTCTACATTTTGCACATAGTATATAGAACACCAGAATTTCTACACAAAATTAAACTAAGGTCAAACTCTGAATGTGCAAGGTGTCGAATGGAGCCAGCTGGTCTGCTGCACATGTTGTGGCTCTGTCCACGGTTGTCGGCATTCTGGATTATGGTGCTTGCTAGAGTGGGAGGTGCGTACGGGTGCAATGTACCTCGAGATCCAGTGGTATGTTTGCTGGAGTTTGTGGGTGAGTTACGGGCAGATGATGCAACTAAAACGGCCATTGCACGACTGTTGTATATTGCACGCAAGCTGATCGCAAAGCACTGGATTGGGGTGGAACCGCCATCGAGAAGGGAGTTTGTGACGCAGGCTAATTACATTTCACTTTTGGAGAAAGGAATATACCGTAAGAGGGGAAAGATGGATCTTTATGATAAGATATGGTCTCCCTGGCACAACTATGGAGTAAGATAGATATGATGCCTGAACTTGAAGAATGTAATATGAAACACCTGCGGAATGATGTCAATATGGGTAATTCTGCATTAGCTATGTTGTATACTCTGATTCCTTTATATAAGTATATATGGACTGTATCTGCCGTCTATAGAGGGGGGGAAGAGGGGAAGGGTAGGGATAAGGGTAGGAAGGGAAGGGAATTCTGTTGGGAGTGGGGAGGGGAATTTTTGGGAATGTATAAAATTGCATAAATAATTGTTATTGCTATTGGACATGTATTGACCATATTGTTTAATAAAAATTATCTGATTAAAAAAAAATAAAGGGAAGTTTGATGGACGCCGTGGGTGAGCCATAGAGAGCTCTTATTGCGCTGAGGAATCTCCCCGAAAAGCCGAAAGATTGAAGGCAGGCAAACATGAAGGACCAATCCAAGCGATCAAATGCCTTTTCGGCATCTAAACTTAAGGCTAGCATCTGTTGGCTCCTCCGGTTGACCACGTCTATCAAGTCAATAACACGTCTTGTATTGTCTCCACCCTGCCGGCAGGGTATGAACCCAACCTGATCTTTGTGGACAACCTGGGGGAGCCAAGGACCCAGCCTAGTTGCTAAAATCTTAGCATAAATCTTAATATCAGAATTCAACAGCGGAATAGGCCTGTAATTGGCGCAGTCTATATGATCCCTGGGCGGTTTAGGAATAAGTATAAGGTGAGAATGTGACATGGAACTGGGGACCTGAGCGCCATCCATGAAGGAATTGAACAAGGAGGTCATGTGAGGGAGAAGAGTTTTGGCAAAAGCTTTATAGTACAAATATGTGAGGCCATCTGGGCCCGGGGATTTGCCTTGGGGTAGATCGTGCAAAATCTCTTCCACCTCCTAGCATGTGACTGGTTGATCCAGAGCCGTCAGAGCCTCCGCTGGAAGTTTGGGCAGATGAAGGTTAGTCAGATAAGCCTCCACGTCTCTCCTCCTCTGAGAAGAGTCCCCCCCTCCAGGACAGGGAAGGTTGTAGAGGCGGGTATAGTAGGAGAGAAAGATGTCTGAAATATTAGAGGGATTATAATGGATCTTACCATCAGCGTCTCTCAGAGCCTGTGGACAAGCCCTAGAGGTGCGCTCTTTAAGCCGCCGTGCTAATAATGAGTGAGCCTTATTTCCTCTTTCGTAGTATCTTTGCTTAGAATAAAGGAGCAGCTTTTCCACTTTTTTGATAGATAGATAGATCCTTCAGCCTTTCGCGGAGGGACAGTACCTTCCGCAATAAGGGAAGGGAAGGGCTGGCCGTCAGTCTAGTCTCTAAGGATGTTAGCCGGGAGGTCAATGTACGACACTGAGATGCGTCGTCTCTTTTAATTCTGGTTCCCTCTCTGATACAATGACCCCTCATCACCGCCTTATGGGCCTCCCACAAAATGGACGTCGAAGAGACCGACGTCTGATTGAGCTGAAAATATTCTTCTAAGTGTTTATGTAAGGAGGCTTTAACGAGAGGGGTCCTTGACCAGAAATTCATTCAGACGTCAATGTCCAAAGGACTTCGGGGTCCGAGCTTCCTTGAGATCCAAAACTATAGGCGAGTGGTCAGACCAAGTGATGGTCCCAATTTCAGACCCACCCATCATACGAAGCTCACAAAAAAGTAATCGATTCGTGTATGAGTCTGATGGGGGGCCGAATAGTAAGAGAAGGTTCTCTCCCCAGGGTGGTCAACCCTCCATGTGTCAAACAGGATTTCCTCTCTGATCAATCTCCTGAACTCCAAAGAGAGCCTCTGTAGGCCCTCAGAAGGGAGAGTTCCTTTAACTGAGTGACGATCTTGCGTGCTTGAAAAGGGAGCATTGAAGTCCCCACCTAATATCACCGCAGCTGGAGGAAGACCACGAAGAAGGGAGAGGACCCTCCTATAGAAGAGAGCCTGACCGGAGTTTGGGGCATAGACATTTGCCAGAATCAACCTTTGGTCACCCCACTGAGCCTCCAAAATCACATATCGCCCCCCGGGATCACTATGTGTTCGATGGACGTGGACAGGACAACTGGCCGACACCAGGATGGCAACACCCCCTTTCTTATTGTTAGAGAAAGCAGAATAACTGGACGGGTTGGCATTCTTTGCGAAGCTAAACGAGCCCTTGGCATCATAGTGCGTCTCCTGTAGGAAGGCTATGTCCGCCCCCAGGGATCTTAACTCTTGTAGAGTGAGTTTACGTTTGCGGGTGGAGTTGAGACCTCGCACATTAATTGATATTAAACGTACCATGGGTAATGGTTCGAGAACTATGGAAACCTGATGACGTGCTTTCCCGGCCCTAGAGAGTAGTCAAATAAAGAAAAAGGAGAAGATGACAGAGGAGTGGAAGGAGATGGGGGGAAAGGAGAGGGGGGGGGGTCACCTGAAAACAGGATAGTATATACAAAGAACAACAGAAGAAAAAAGTCAAATAAAACAAGTCCTTATGGACATAACATTCCCAAGTTTTTACCCGGCTGGAAGTCGACAGAGGGCTATCCCCCATCTCCAATGAGCATGGGGGGGAAAGGAAAAACAAAAAGATTAGCCCAAGTCGAGATCCAGAAATATCAAAGAGGGAGAATGCCCCGGTCAGCAGAGGTCAGCGGCCACTCCGCCTCAATACGAGCGGAAAAAAAACCTCCCAAACGAGTACCAAGTGCCTCGGAGGGAGGGGAGTGACCCCGCCTATGTCAGGTAAAAAGAAGACGGGAAGGGATGATATCCCCAATCCCTTCAGTAAGGAAGGTTCTAGCAATCAGTAAAACATTAAGATAATACTAAATAATATACTTATATGCAAATAAAAAGGAAAGTACAAGTTAGGTGTAAATTCTGCACAAGCGGCAGGATGCTAAAATATAGGGTAATGCAGTATGCACGAGAGGTGGGGCAACATACACAACCCCTTCTTGCCCTAAGAGGTAACTCCCCAAGGTATCCAATAGGGTCAACGAGGGCGTCGCGAGGAGGGGATTCCCCGGCCTCCCCCTCTCTTCCGTGTGGCCCTCTGAGGGATATTTTTAGACCACACCGGAGCTGGAGGTAGACCCGGCAATATGATATTCCAATGGGGAAGCTCCAAATGTGGGATCTCCAGTTCTCTGCAAAAGTCCAAAGAGTCTGCTGGGGTACGCAGAATGGCAGTACGACCTCCACGGCGGGCAATAAGGGCAAAGGGAAAGCCCCATCTATACATAATTTGTTGATCCGTGAGGACTCTGTGAGAGGCTTCAGGTGTCTCCTCTTTTGCAATGTAATTAGGGATAGATCAGGGAACAATTGAACCTCTCCACCTGCAAATTGCGTGGGCCGACTTTTCTAGCAGCCGCCATGATCTTTTCTTTTATCTCAAAATCGTGAAGGCAACATATGATGTCCCTTGGATGGCCGGACAGTCCTTTAGGTTTTAGGGCCCTGTGTGCTCTATCTAGCTTAATCGTCGATATAGGGGGATCCCCCAGGATAGTGTTAAATATAGACTGTAGGATAGACCTAGGGGACTCCTGGTCCTCTGGGACCCCTCAGACTCTAATGTTGCACCGGCGTCCCCGGTTATCAAGATCCTCTAGATGGTTCTGAAAGGCCTCTATGGCCTGTTGCTGGGAAAGGACTAGGTCATGTAGGTCGCCCAGGTGGGTTCTGGTGACATCATGTTCCTCCTCCAAAGAGTCCATCCTTCCAGAGAGGTGATGGATGTCCTTCCTAACAGTGGCAATTTCTGCTCTGCATGTCTCCTTCACTTCACTGATTAAAGACATAAAGTCCTCTTTGAAGGGTATAAGGGCAAGGAGTTCAGCCCAGTTACCTGGGGTCACTTGTGCAGGGTCTTTTGATGCCCCCTTATTTCCAGCAGATGGCACAATGGAGCTGGTCCCCGGGGGTGATTCGAAGAGTGGGGGTGCTGGGCAGTCTCCTGGTCAGGTGCAGCCACACAAGGGTGCTGCAGGTTCCTGGATAGCCCCCCCTTAGAGCGTCCGCGCCGCAAGGCGTCTTCTCTCTGGGGCTGGGGGTCAAGCATGTGCCCAGGGTCGTCCTCCATAAGGGCCTTGTATCTGCCATAAAACTGGGGAGGGGGGGAGTCCGTCCACCGATCTGGTCTTGGGGCTCTCAGGGGTCCAGGGTCTCCCTCAGCACACCACCCTAGTGCATTTTTCCCCTCCTGTACCTCTGCAGTTGTTATGGCGTCTCTCTGCACGGCTGTGGAGACCTCCCCCTCCTCCATGTGCTGCAGGGAAGATGGCGCCGGCTCCTGGAGTGCATCAGCGTCCCGGATCTTGAAAGCCTCCAGGACCGTCCTCTGGTCTGGCGGCGGGATCGCCGGTATCTGCACCGTCTTGGGTCTCCTGAGGCCCATCTTGAAGTGCTGCACCGGCAGATTAGCGCCGCTGGCGCCGTTAAAAGCTGGGTGCTGGCGGGAGCTCTCCTTGTGTGCGGCCGCTCAGCCCTGCATCCCAGACACGCCAGCATACATCCATTATTAACAAAACCATCCCTCGACCAGAACTCTGCTGCTAACTACAGACCTGTCTCTAATCTCCCCTTCATCTCCTGAAACGCTTGGCCCGCTCCCGTTTGATCCGCTATCTCTCAGACAATTCTCTTCTTGACCCTCTACAATCCAGCTTCCGCTCCTTTACATTCTACTGAAACTGCCCTTACTAAAGTCTCTAATGATCTACTAACAGCTAAATCTAATGGTCACTACTCCCTGTTGATCCTCCTGGATCTCTCCGCTGCCTTCGATACTGTGGATCACCAGCTCTTTCTCTCTATGCTCTGCTCTATTGGGGTTAAGAACACCGCTCTCTCCTGGTTCTCCTCCTACCTCTCTGATCGCTCCTTCTCTGTATCTTTCACCGGCTCCTCTTCCTCTCACGGTTGGGGTTCCTCAGGGTTCAGTCCTAGGTCTCCTTCTCTTCTCTCTATACACTGCCCCCATTGGACAAACCATCAGTAGATTTGGTCTTCAGTACCATCTCTATGCTGACAGCACCCAGTTATACACCTCTTCTCCTGACATCACCTCCACATTACTTCAGAATACCAGTGATTGTCTATCTGCTGTCTCTAACATTATGTCTTCTCTCTACCTTAAATTGAATCTGTCAAAAACTGAACTTCTCGTGTTTCCTCCCTCTCCTAATCTTCTGAAACCTAATATTGCCATTTCTGTATGTGGTTCTACCGTTACTCCTCAACAGTACGCCCGCTGTCTTGGGGTTATATTTGACTCGTCTCTTTCCTTCTCTTCCCAAATCCGGTCGCTCGGTCATGTCACCTACACCTCAAAAATATCTCTAGAATTCTACCTTTTCTTACTGTTAACTCTGCAAAAACTCTAACTGTTGCCCTTATTCATTCTCGCTTGGACTACTGCAATTCTCTATTAATCAGTCTCCCTCTTAGTAAACTCTCTCCTCTCCAATCCTTCCTCAATGCAGCAGCCAGGATCATATTCCTCTCCAACCGCTTCACCGATGCCTCTATCCTAGGGCAGTCATTACACTGGTTGCCAATCCGCTATAGAGTACAATATAAAATTATCACTCTCACCCACAAAGCCTTCCACAGTTCTGCTCCACACTACATCTCCTCTTTCAGCTCTGTCTATCGCTCTAGACGTGCCCTCTGCTCGGCAAGTGACCTAAGACTGACATCAGCTACAATCTGAACCTCCCACTCCCGTCTCCAAGACTTCTCACGAGCTGCACCAATTCTCTGGAACGGATAACCTAGAACAATTCAATTAATTTCCAAAACCAATAGTTTTAAGCGAGCCTTGAAAACACATCTCTTTAGACTGGCCTATCACCTTACCTCACTTGTCTAACTATTCCTATCTTCCCTTTTCCAAACCTGGCCTCTTGTGTCATCTGTCTGCACCTGCAGACTGTCTGTCTGTCTGTCCCCCATGCATAATGTCCCCCATGCATAATATAGCACTGTATCTGTACTTTGCAGATTGGCTAGTGCACAGTTCATGCAGCATTATGTGACTCCCCTATTTATTATATTGATAGCTGGACCATATATGACATCATTTGTTACTGTTACCTTTTGTGCCTCCCCTATTTCCTCTAGGTTGTAAGCTTGCGAGCAGGATCCTCACTCCTCATGGTTTATGAATTTTTGTTACTCTGTATTGTCTCATATTGTCTGTACATGTCCCCTCTGTATTGTAAAGTGCAGCTCAATATGTTGGCGCTATATAAATAAAATTATTCTTATTATTACTACTCCTTTCAGAGGAGAGAACAAACAGGCTCTAACCAGAGTAGAAAGAGAAGTGAAAGGCACCGCTGCATAACTGAGCAACAAGACACAAGACAACTACATTAGAGTCTCTAGTTTGAGAAATTGACACCTCACAGCTGCTCCACTGGCAGCTTCATTAAATAGTTCCCGCAAAACGCCAGTGTCAATGTATACAGTAAAGAGGCGGCTCCAGGATGCTGGCCTTCAGGGCAGAGTGGCAAAGAAAAAGCCATATCTGAGACTGGCTAATAAAAGGAAAAGATTAATATGGGCAAAAGAACACAGACATTGCACAGAGAAAGATTGGAAAAAAGTTGTATGGACAGACAAATCAAAGTTTGTGGTGTTTGGATCACACAGAATAACATTTGTGAGACAGACCAAATGAAAAGATGCTGGAAGAGTGCCTGACGCGATCTGTCAAGCATGGTGGAGGTAATGTGATAGCCTGAGATAGCCTGAGGTTGCTTTGGTGCTGGTAAAGTGGGAGATTTGTACAAGGTAAAAGGGATTTTATAATAAGGAAGGCTATCACTCCATTTTCCAACACCATGCCATACCCTGTGGACAGCGCTTAATTGGAGCCAATGTCATCCTACCATAAGACAATGACCCAAAGCAGACCTCCAAATTATGCATGAACTATTTAGGGAAGAAGCAGGCAGCTGGTATGATATCTGTAATGGAGTGGCCACAAAATTGTCTGGGTGACCTCAAACTTTTGAACGGTAGTGTAGATATAAAGAGAAAAATCAGAGAAACTGAAAATTTTGCAGTGGTCTCTTAATTTTTGCCAGCGCTGTATATTTATACAACCCCTGGCAAAAATTATGGAATCACCTGGCTCGGAGCATATCCATTCAGTTGTTTAATTTTGTAGAAAAAACACATGGCACAAAACTAAAGTCATTTCAAATGGCAACTCTCTTCCTTGAAGAAACAATAAAATAAATCTTGCCAAAAAAAATATGCTAGCCAGTAACAGTTACTTAGCAGGGGGAAAAATTATGGAATCACTCAATTCTGAGGAAAAAATAATGTAATTATGACAAACAAACAAAACAAAACAACCCTCAAATAACATTAGTAGTATTTTGTTGCACCACCTCTAGCTTTTTATAACAGCTTGCAGCCTCTGAGGCATGGACTTAATGAGTGACAAGCAGTACTCATCATCAATCTGGCTCCAACTTTCTCTGATTGCTGCTGCCAGATCAGCTTTGCAGGTTGGAGCCTTGTCATGGACCATTTTCTTCAACTTCCACCAAAGATTTTCAATTGGATTGAGATCCGAGCTATTTGCAGGCCATGACATTGACCTTATGTGTATTCCATCAAGGAATATTTTCACAGTTTTTGCTCTATGGCAGGATGCAGTATCATCTTAATAAATGATTTAATCATCCCCAAACATCCTTTCAACTGATGGGATAAGAAAAGTGTCCAAAATATCAATGTAAACTTGGGCATTTATTGAAGATGTAATGACAGCCATCTCCCCAGTGCCTTTACCTGACATGCAGCCCCATATCATCAATGACTGTGGAAATTTGCATGTTCTCTTCAGGCCGTCATCTATATAAATCTCATTGAAACGACACCAAGCAAAAGTTCCAGCATCATCACCTTGCCCAATGCAGACTTGCGATTCATCACTGAATATGACTTTCATCCTGTCATATACAGTCTAACGATTTATTTTCCTTAGCCCACTGCAACCTTGTTTTGTTCTGTTTAGGTGTTAATGATGGCTTTTGTTTATCTTTTCTGTATGTAAATCCTATTTCCTTTGGGCGGTTTCTTACAGTTCGGTCACAGAAATTGACTCCAGTTTCCTCCCATTTGTTCCTCATTTGTTTGGTTGTGCATTTCCTGTTTTGGAGACATATATTGCTATAAGTCTCCGGTCTTGACGCTTTGATGTCTTCCTTGGTCTACCAGTATGTTTCCCTTTAACAACCTTCCCATGTTGTTTGTATTTGGACCAGATATTAGACACAGCTGACTGTGAACAACCAACATCTTTTGCAACATTGCGTGTGGATTTACCCTCTTTTAAGAGTTTGATAATCCTCTCCTTTGTTTCAATTGACATCTCTCGTGTTAGAGCCATGATTCATGTCAGTCCACTTGGTGCAACAGCTCTCCAAGGCGTAATCACTCCTTTTTAGATGCAGACTAACGAGCAGATCTTATTTGATGCAGGTGTTAGTTTTGGGAATTAAAATTTACAGGGTGTTTCCATAATTATTACCTCAGAATTGAGTGAGTCCATAATTTTTCCCTTTCCCCCTGCATAGTCTACAAAAGTAACCGTTACTGGCAAGCACATTTTTTTCTGTGGTTCACCGAAGTAGGACATAAAAACAGAGAAAAAACTCAACAAAAAATTGCCAGGTAAATACCCATTGCACCTAGCAGCGGCTGCCAGCTCCCCTGGGAGTCAACACAGGTGTCTGTATACCGGTGCTCAATCACCTGCAACCCACAGTGGGGCGGTTGTGGCACCAGCGTCCGGCCATGCTGTCAGGGAGGTGACTGGTGGCATTTAAAGACACAAGGTTACCATAGGGCTCCATCACTCACGGTGCATGCAAATCATAGTGTCAAAGCAGCCTATTGGTCACGCCCTTCTATTAGGTCAGGCGGGCTGCTCCACACTGATTACATGCCTCACAAGATGACAGACACCCCCCAGAGGGCCCAGCCTCAAACTGCAGATAAAAAAAGTGCAATAAAACACTAAGGATGAACTTGTGAGGTGTTTGTGGGTATTTTGGGCCAAAATACGTAAGCTCGTAACCCACCGTCAAAGGCCCTCACGTTTACGAGTCCTAACCATATGCTTGTTGCCATATGTATATTTAATATTCTGTGGTTCACCGAAGTAGGACATAAAAACAGAGAAAAAACTCAACAAAAAATTGCCAGGTAAATACCCTTTGCACCTAGCAGCAGCTGTCAGCTCCCCTGGGAGGCAACACAGGTGTCTGTATACCGGTGCTCAATCACCTGCAACCCACAGTGGGGGCGGTTGTGGCACCAGCGTCCGGCCATGCTGTCAGGGAGGTGACTGGTGGCATTTAAAGACACAAGGTTACCATAAGGCTCCATCACTCACGGTGCATGCAAGGCATAGTGTCAAAGCAGCCTATTGGTCACGCTCTTCTATTAGGTCAGGCGGGCTGCTCCGCACTGATTACATGCCTCACAAAATGACAGATGCCCCCCAGAGGGCCCAGCCTCAAACTGCAGTTAAAAAAAAGTGCAATAAAACACTAAGGATGAAATTGTGAGGTGTTTGTGGGTATTTTGGGCCAAAATACGTAAGCTCATAACCCACCTGGGCCCTCTGGGGGGCGTCTATCATTTTGTGAGGCATGTAATCAGTGCGGAGCAGCCGGCCTGACCTAATAGAAGGGCGTGACCAATAGGCTGCTTTGACACTGTGCCTTGCATGCACCGTGAGTGACGGAGCCCTATGGTAACCTTGTGTCTTTAAATGCCACCAGTCACCTCCCTGACAGCATGGCCGGACGCTGGTGCCACAACCGCCCCCACTGTGGGTTGCAGGTGATTGAGCACCGGTATACAGACACCTGTGTTGCCTCCCAGGGGAGCTGGCAGCCGCAGCAAGGTGCAATGGGTATTTACCTGGCAATTTTTTGGTGGGCACATTTTTTTCTGTCAAGATATCTTTTAGTGTTTCTTCAAGGCAGAGAGTTGCTATTTCGAATAACTTTAGTTTTGTGCCATGTTTGTGATCTGCTTTTTTTCTACAAAATTAAACAACTGAATGAACATCCTCCGAGCCAGGTGATTCCATAATTTTTGCCAGGGGTTATATATATATATATATATATATATATATATATATATATATATATATATATATATATATATATTATTATAATATGTATTATATATATGCTGTATATATACACTCACCTCTCCCCCACTCCCATGTCACCCATTGTCCTCTGTAACCAGTGCGCAGTAGCCGGCGGTTGACATAGTCACTGCCATGCACTGCCCTATGTTCCGGGCACCTCATAGTCAGCTGCCAGCCATTGTTTGGCTGGCAGCGTTTAACACAGTGCAGGGACCTGATGGGTCACTGAGCTGTCTGAATATTTGTCCCCAGATGCACATTCAGCTCTGGGGTTTACTGGTCCCGGTATCCGTGGGCCCAGTCGCGATTGCGACCATTGCCACCATGATTGTTTACTGCTCAGCCAGGAGCATAGTCTAAAAGGTTTCTCTCAGTGTAACAATGACTGATATAATTGATTGCAATTCATCTCCATTGCAATACATTATACCAATGACCAGACTAATAAATGGAACTAAATAAAGAAGTGAAAAGAATATTTGTTAAAAAAAAAAATCCCAAAATAAATAAGAAAAAAATTCTAACAACAAATACATATATTTATGTAAATAAAATAATAAACAAAAAAGTACACATATTTGGAATTGTCGTATCCGAAAAAACACAATCTATAAAATTGTTTCACTACTTAACCCCTTCCGTGAACACCATAATAAAGATATATGAAAAGCATGGCAAAAACTTGGCTTTTTATCATAGACCTGAAAAAAAGTGGAATATACGCGATCAAAAAGTCATATGTAAATAAAAATGGTATAGCTGAAAACATCATCTGGTCACGCAAAATACAAGCTACCATACAGCTCTGTCAGTGAAAACATGAAAAAGATATACAGCAATGCAAAAACTATTTTTTTTTTATAAAATACTTTTTATTGTGTAAAAGAGGCAAAAAAAAAATAACAATATAAATGTAGTATCGCTGTATTCGTACTGACCCACGGCGTAAAACTATCTCAGCACTTTTACTAGAAGGTGACAGCATAAAAAAAAAACAATACCCGAATTGCCTTTTCTTCTTGATTCTGCCCCACAAAGAGCAGAAATGAAAGCGATCAAAAAATATTATGTGGTCTAAAATGATACTAATAAAAACTCAAACTTATTCCTCAAAAAACAAGCCCTCACATAACTCTAATAAATCTTTAATCAATTTTTATACTGTTAAACTGGAAAGTAATGATACACAAAATAATAATAATTATTATTTATTTATATAGCGCCATTAGGTTCCATGGCGCTTTACATGAGGATGAGGGAGACAAGAACAAGTACACTAAACCTAGGCGATCAGGATGTACAGGTACAGGAGGGGCAGGGACCCTGTCCACGAGGGCTCACAGTCTAATGGTACCTTTACACGCCGCCACAACAGGATGGATACAACCCGCTACAGGCTACAAAAGTAGCTTGTCGCGCCAATATCGCCCGTAGTAGCGGCGTCTGAAGACGGGACGACACAGCCGGCTACAGATACCTCTGCATCCGTGCACTGCCCATAAACAGATGGCTACATCGCCGATTGTAGCGAGCTGTATCGGCGTGTAAAGAAGCTACAGAAGGGAACTCGGGACACCCGGCGATGTAGCTGCAATGTGGCTAAGGCGTCACCCATGCTCCGTGATACCGCGCCCCTTCAGCGATCATTGGTGGAAGATGCTGCGTTACGATTGGCCCTTGCCTCACAGCCCTCCATCTTGGATGAGCTGTCCCTTCAGCACTACACATACGCGCCGTATGCACGATCAGATAGTAGTACAATTACGCGGACACACACTTGAACGTAAAATCATAAATGGCACATGATCTACATACAGTGTGCACATCCTATCAACATGATAACGAATAATGCGGTACACAGCGCACAAGTGTGTGTTACGTACCGCTCTGGCTTATTGCACAGCAGCTGCCGTAGAAGTGTTCCGGGTCTGGCACTGCGCGCAGCGCGCAGCGCGCACACAGATGCACACAATCCCATAGCACATCGGAGGAGATTACCCAGTAGACAGATCAGAGCCGTGTTGTACGGACTGCACTGTGGGTCTTCTGCAGTAGGGGCCGCATAAGTGTGTCGGGCGAGTCACTGCGTGTTGGGCTACTTATAAAGGTGCGTCACCCCCACAGCGGTCGTAATGACGTCATGACGTTGGTTTCATTTTCACTCTGCCTGCAAGGTGCCAGCCCCGCCTCTGCACACACCATAGCAGTCATGGCAGCCGTGCACCGCGCCGCAACATGGGGGATGGCGGAGCTGATCATCCTCATTGATCAGTGCGACCGTCGGGACTATTGGGGCCACCATCACCACCGCCACCCCAGGCTGCGCAATCGGTGCACCGTGCGGCGGATCCAGTGGGCCCTGCTCTGCCAACTGGGGGTACAGAGGACAGTCAAAGCGATCCAAAAAAAGATCGCTGACTTGAAGCATAAGTGCCCAGGTCGCATACTGGACATCCGTGCCAGGATTGCCAGGCTGCGTGGTGAGTAATTGTTGCCCCAAAACACACACCGCCACATGTGCATGTCCCACAATACACAAAAAATGATGGAAACATATGACAAGGGACAGTGTGGCCTACACAATCAAACACATCTTCACAGTGTTGTGCTCATCCAGTCAGGCCTAAAAATGTCTCACACGCACAGTCCATGCATACAACATGAGTGTATGCATCCAGCATCACCTGGTTGATGCTAAGTAAGGCTGGGGTCACACACACAGATATCTGCCCACATATTGTTTGCAGATCTCTGTTTGCAGTCAAATCATGGTCACATGTTGACATTTGGAGACAGCCTCAAAATGGAACAATGTGTCCATGCTTTCACTGCAACCAGAGATCTGTCAACAATATCTGGCCACATATCTGTGTGTGTGTGACCCCAGGCTTAGCCGTCAAATACATACCCACACAAGCTCTTTGTAGGACAACAATGTGTAGGCATGATCTTATTACGTCTTTTATGTTCAAATTTCAAACTAGATGCTGAATCCTCATCAGAAGAAGGGCCCCATGCCCCACCCCCAGGTGGCCCATCAAGAACCCCACCACATCAGGCTCAAGTGGCACCCTTGTCCCCAGGGTCAACACCTTCCCCCGGGCCTCAGGAGCCAGACGTCCCGTCACCCACCGGGACAGAGGACGTGGAGGACCAGTCCGCACCTGGCAGCCCGCTGGAGTGTGACCAGCTGTCCCCATCTGCCTGGCTGCTGGAGGAACACATCAACTCCCCACAGGAGGGCGAGGAGCAGCAAGTACCTGGCGGCCCAGAGGAGTCTTTGCCCCGTAGCCCAGGACCACTGTTACCCCTGAACCACATAATGTGGCCACGGAGCCCCAGCCCGGGAGTAACACCACCTCCCACTGTCTCCAGCTCAGTGGCGAGTCCTGGGGTGACCATGTCCCCACACAGTGACTATGGTGGTAAGTGGGTTATGTTGCCACAGACACCCTGCACACTGTTGCTTAAATTTCATCTGGGGCAAAACAATTTATGTAAACAAAGTAAACCATGTTGGTTCACCCTTTTTCCAGATGGTGAACGTGCGGGCTCATATGGATGGAGCTTGACCCCATCTCCCTCCCCGTCTGATGGTGAACTGGATTTGGAGGAACAGGGTAAGTGGATGGTTGCGGCCAGTCATGACTAACCATCAGCAGTGACGACTGTGTACTAAAGTTTGTGTTTACTCCCAATACAGGTGCCCCTACCATGGAGGAATTCATCCAGGCCCATCAGGCATTTGTGGCCCGTTTGACCACGGCTCTACAGCGTGGCCTGCAGGACCTTGGCCGCCTGGCTCAAATGCTGGCGGACCTACACCCACACCATGGATCACACCCATGAATTTGAGGGATGCATTGTATCCTGGCCAAACATGGCCCCACAAACAGTTGTCCTTGTTGGACCCTAAAATTTTCACACGTTGGCTTGTTGCCTTGCAAAAGTGAAAATATTTTTGTTTTTTTTTTGCCCCCGTTGGGCTCTTTTCTTATAGTGTCCCACATTGGGACCATCACAAGTGTGGACTGCCTAGGCCAATCTGCCCTACAATCCCTATACTGTCCCACATTGGGACCATCACAAGTGTGGACTGCCTAGCCCCATCTGGCCTACAATCCCTATACTGTCCCACATTGGGACCATCACAAGTGTGGACTGGCTAGCCCCATCTGGCCTACAATCCCTATACTGTCCCACATTGGGACCATCACAAGTGTGGACTGGCTAGCCCCATCTGGCCTACAATCCCTATACTGTCCCACATTGGGACCATCACAGTGTGGACTGCTAGCCCCATCGGCCTAACATTCCTTACTGTGCCAAATGTGGGACCAACAAGTGTGATGGGTAGCCCCATCTGCCCAAGCTCTCCTTGTATGATGCAAATGTCTGTGACACATGTATGTTTACAATACAATCTGTCTAACTTGTATAGCCATCCTTCATGTGACCTTATAATAATTGGTGACCAAACTCACCATAACTAACTATGTGAGGCACATAAATCCTTGTGAAAGTGCTAGACATTCCCAATGACCCGATTGGTGATCCTGCTGAGCGAGCACTGGCCCATATTGTGTGGCTTGGGAAAACTATTATTGGCCACAATTACATTCACCCCCAAAACCCCCACATCCTTATTCTGAAATGAATACACAATTGTGTTAATAAAAAAATTTTAATCCAGCCTGGAATTAAAAATAAATTACAAAGAATAGAATTTTTGTGGAAAAAAAAATATAAAAAACCACAAATTTTGGCCAATAATCAATCCACAAAATATACATATAAAAGGCGATTCCTGAAATTATAAAGTCCAGACTGCCAATTCTGTGCATTGGCTACTAGTGTCCAAATTACTCCTCTTCTGTCGGCTCTGACAATGCCGCATCCCCCCTCCTCTGAGGGCAGCCCCGACCTGCCCCAGAACGTCTGGTTGAACGACGATGTGTTGAGGGGGGATGGGGTGACTGTGGCGGGGCCGGTCTTCTCACGGGCCGAGATGGGGCAGCTGGTGAAAGGGGCCACAAGGTGTGTTGCATGGGGGGGGGGACGTGGCAGCCCCATTGAAGGGCCCCATCATCGGCAGCATCAGCGGCATTGTGGAAGACCCTCAGAAGGATCTTTTTCTGGAGCGGCTCCATCCCTCGCATTCTGTTGCTCATGTAGAGGGCGTCGCTGTCGATGTGGGTCCGCTGTTCATCCAACAGCACGCGTCGGGCCCAGGTCGCCAGCTCCGTCTCTGGTGGTGCCGGACGTCGGCGGCGACGGATCCCGGAGCTGGGACCTGGGCCTGGACCCACATCACTCGCCCCGCCCTCCTGCTCAGCCCCAGATGTCATGGGCTGAGCATCATCAGCAACAGAATCCTCGGCAATGGAGCCGTCCTCTTCTGGGGCCTGTGGGTGGGGAAAAAAAAAAAAAAACATTAGTGGAGGCACTATCAACTGTATACGTTCACAACAGGACTCTAGATACCACTCCCACACACACCAAGGCCAACTACCAGAATGGAAAATGATGAATAACACAGTAAAGCAAATAAGGTTCAAGACCCCATCACCAGTGGTTCTCCTGTACACTCACCTCGACCATTCCAGGAGCTCAGCTAAATACATAATTAGTTGTTTGTCACGTAGCCGTAATCCAATATTAGGACATGTCACCACAACACCTTGATACTGGGGGCTGTGCTGGCCAATGACACATATTGGCCACCTTCCCATTAGGACTCCTTTATGGTGAGAATCCACCCCTCACTCAATTACCTTTAACCCACTGGCAACAAAGCCAACACACATGTGAGCCAGCACCATTTACTACATGGTACTATGTGGCTGTTTGAGAACAAACCACCTGCTATCTTGAAACCCTTAAATAACTAACCTAAACATACCAAGATGTTGTGGAAGAAGCAACATTGCAATACGGCTGGAAGCATAGAATAGAAAAGTCTGGCAAGTCATGGAAGGAGGGCAGATAGATTGACACCCCAAGGTGTGCCGCAGCAAGGAGGTAAATATGCCAACACATTTGGTGTGAAGGATTTATCGAAGCACACATGTGAAGGAAACATTGTGGCCCACCACTGTCACACAATTACCCACCTCCTGTGGCGCAGATGGTGATGCAGCTGGGCCTACATGGGACGCAGCAACGGGGCAGTTGGTGGTCGTTCGATGCGGGCGAACCTCGCCCAGGATGAAGGTGAAGAGGGGATAGTACCATAGGGTAGGTGATGGTACCTCCTCAGCTCCAGCCCCTGAGCGACGACGCTGGTACAGAATGTGAGCCCGCATGAACGCCGACCTCATGTTTTTGATCTTAAGTGCCACCATATGCTGGTCCCACGTCTTGCCTACCCTTGGCTCCAAGCGATTTGCCAGAGCCACAAGACTCCTGTAGGCCTCGGCCCTCGCTGCCCGATTTTTATATTCGGGCAGCGAGCTGCGCCACAAACATTCGTGCCGCTGATACTCCGTGAGAAGCTGGGATTCCAATTCCACAGTACCCGTCGGCATCTGCCGATGACAAAATACACAAAAAAAACACAGTCACAACACAAGGCATACCGACATTTCAAAACTTGCCACAATCATACACATAATCATTAACTTTCTACAGTGATCATCTATGCAGCTATTTTGTGGAGTGAAACTGGCCATGAGTGTGCCATTTTCTCAATCTCAGACCGCTACTAACTCAAACACATGTATGCTGCCAATATCAAGCCCCGGATATCGGTGTCCACCTACAGATGTTTCAAACATGATTTCAGTCCCCAATGTACCTATTGCAACACACCTTGACACGGTGTGTGCGTACATACCTGTAGAGGGCAACATGTGACCTAACACGTTGTGTGCTAACTAGTACCTGGCCAGTGTCCACAATGGTAAGGGGTCACTATATGAGAAAGGCGGGCTGGGTGTGTGCGAACACTGCACATACTACATGTAATGTGCACCCAGATGATCATGTAGGTGTTCCTCCAGACGTGGAATTACCATTTTAACACATGTACCCAACATCCCTGGAATGTCCGCCACAATTCTACCACCCCTGAAATGTTGATGTGAAGTACCAGCCAAAGAAATAACACCGTGCTCTTTTACCATTGCCAAAAAGCAGAAGGTGCAATACATACTTACACTATATAAGTAGAGGCACTACCTGGCTACTGGGCGACACAGAATAAGGTACACATATTTAATATTACGTGTTCAATATTTGCATGCCGCTTCAAACATGGCCATACACACATCGCCTAAGCTGCCTGTGCCAGAACCAGCTGCGTTCATTACATTTTCTTACAAACCGCTAAAGAGGCTTACCGTCAGAGCAACAGAAGTCAAACAGGACACTAGTAGCTCAATGCACATCGACGTCTGGACACGGAGCAGTGGCCATTGACCTGCCTTTATAGTCCGGGACACCAATCACAGCGGACACAATAATGCACATCCTGATGGGGCACCTGGGTGCGGATTTGCCTTCCGCTAATTGGTGGAGATCGCTGAATCGTGATAGGTTGGCGACCCTTTAAAAGTTGCCCATCCCGCCAAACATTACGCTTGCTGGCCAGACCCATTAGGTAAGTTTTTGTGGACACACATGGAATTAGCGCAGGGTGGGGTGCATATGTTGATGTTCTTGGAGAGCGCCGGAGACTGGTGTAGCGGCCGATATAGGGGTTTGTATTTTTGGGGACGAGATATAGTGTAGTGTGTGGGTTAGGATACGGCATTTTGTGTGGGCCTTGACACTTTTGTTGAGATACATTGCTGTGTTTGTTTGCAGACAACATACAGGAGAATGGATGCATGACTGTAGACGGAACTGTGTCACTCATGTCGCCTGGATCGATTTCTGCATACTGGTTGTGGCCAATGGAGACTGTGTTCAACGGGAATGGGATGACACAGGGCTTTGAGGTGTTGGGCGCCAGACATGGCATACATGTGTATTTAAAATGACACCTTCAAAAACCAATTACACCATGGGTAACCATCCGCAGTCATGTGCAATGTTGTTTGGTTCATGTAGCCTTCCTCAACCTTCCATATCGGGGTACGTCACATTCGTTATTCTTCTCATTTTTACTGTAATCAATTGACATTATGGGCTGTGTAATGGATTATGGGACCTGTTTGACCAACATTATTGGTGACACATGTCCCTTTCTAACTCACCTAGGTGCAGATGTGTGAATTTTGGGAGCTCCCATTGACGTTGATGTAGAGGAGGCCACTCTCAATCGCCGTGTGCCATGTTGTTTGGGGTGACTACTGGGTGTTTGCCGTCCTTGCTTCAGGGTTGTGTTTTGGGCCCACACAAGAGATCCCATCCTCTTGGCTATAGTGTGTAATGGAAAAGAGGTGTGGCTTGCTGAACCTGCTGACTTGCACACATTTTGGTCTATGTACTCATGTTGTGCTTTCTCATCTACAGGTGCTGATATTGAGGATGCAGAATATCCATGACCGCAATGTTATCGTGGCTCTTGCGTTGGTGGAAGAGCAAATGTGGTATCAGGATCGGTATGAAAGGTTGATGAGGCGCAGACAGCGGCGGATGTGGACCCGTGATTGGCTTCTGAGGCGGGAAACCCGGGGCCACATGCAGCTGTTGCGGGAGCTGGAGCTTAACTGTCCTGATGATTACCGAAACTATCTCCGTATGCCCGAGGACTGTTTCACCTTCCTATTGGAGCGTGTAGGGCCAATGATAGCGCGTCAGGACACTATAATGCGCCCATCAGTATCAGCTGCTGAGCGGTTGGCGATCACTTTGCGGTTCCTGGCTACAGGGCAGTCCATGACATCCCTCACATACGTGTCACGTGTCTCCCTGCCCCTGCTGAGCCGCCTGATCCCTGAAACGTGTTGGGCCATCTGGAGAGCTCTGCAGCCAGCCTACATGAAAATGCCTTTAACCGCCGCAGAATGGCTGGAAGTGGCCCGAGGGTTTGAAACCCGGTGGAACTTCCCCAACTGTGGCGGGGCATTGGATGGTAAGCACGTGAGGATTACCAAACCTGCCCACTCTGGCTCTTTGTATTACAATTACAAAGGGTATTGTAGTATAATCCTCATGGCTGTAGTAGATGCCAACTATGAGTTCCTCTACGTGGATGTTGGAATGCCCGGTCGCAACTCAGATGGGGGGGTGTTTGCCCTAAGCTCCTTGGCAACACTACTAGGGAATGGTGGCCTAAACTTACCCTCAAATGAGCACACGACCGAACATCTCAACTTTGCGTTTGTGGCGGATGAAGCATTCCCACTTCAGGAACACCTACTGCGGCCATATCCCCAGAGGGCCCTTACTTCTGAGAGACGCATTTTCAACTACCGGCTATCCCGGGCCCGCCGTGTAGTTGAAAATGCGTTTGGGATAATGGCGAATAGATTCCGGATTTTTCATACACCTATACATATGAAACCGGAGTCTATTGACGCGGTAGTGGTGGCCTGCTGTGTGCTGCACAACTTCCTGCGTCGTAGGGATAGAGCATCATACACGCCAGGAGGTTATGTAGATAATGCCGACGCTACAACAGGGGAGCTCCGTCCAGGGTCTTGGCGTGATGAGGCCCATGTGATTGTGCCACTCCAGCCGCAGAGCCATGGCCGCACTCGGCAGGAGGCCAGGGACAGTAGAGAAGCTTACTGCTCCTACTTCAATGGGTCTGGTGCAGTGAGCTGGCAGGACAAGGCCATATAATGTGGCTGGCTCTGGGAGTTGCTTTTTGTGTTTTCAATGGAGGTGACAGCAGGTTAGCTGCACCCCTTTAATGTTTGGTTGACCTTTTCCATTATCTTTGTTTTCATTATGTGCATGAGTTTTCATTATGTAGTTAGTTAGTTAGTTAGTTTAGGTTATTTTGGTATTTTTTCCATGCACAGTTTGCAATGTGTGGTGATTTGCTTATCCATTGAATTTGGCTGATTAATGTCACCTGCTCTTGAATTCTACAATGTTTTTACTTTATTTATATTTTGTTTGCACAAGACAAGGTCAAGATTCATGCAATATATTAAACCTTTTTCTGTTGGATCCAACATAATCTGTGTGAGCCTGATTACTTGGTGGAGGAGGGCAATGTGATGCAGGGTTGGGTGGGGGCCTGGGATGTCATAGCCACCTATTGGCTGGGATTGTGCACACAATATGTGTGGGTAGCCATGTTTTTCTGAAAGTCTTTTGCCCAACAGTGTTTGTGGCCATTGTGCGTACATGATCCTTTATTTTGTTGTAGGCAGAGGGTCCCCTGCACACAGCACATTGATGCAGGACATATTCTTGTCAGGTGTTTGCTAATACACTGTCACACAGATCTTTGACTTGGTGCCTTGGAAGCTGTTCCACTACATTCACATCTGTCAGCACATATATTAAACCCCATTCAGCCTGTATACATACACATACTTCGCCACAGTTGTCACAGATTTTTGACAGAAAACGCACATACTGTCTTTTGTAAGACGCTAATGTGTGGCACACAAACGCACCTCAGTTCAATCGGCACACGCGGCTGTCACAAGCGCTGATCGTGCGTGACAAGGCAAACACTTGTACTACGCACACATAGCCCCGGACCGCTCCTTTAATACACACGGGATATGTGACTGGCCACCGCTCTAGCGTGACCCATTACCATCGATTTGGATGCATTCGCCAGGCTCCGCCATGTCACAAGCGCTTATTCCGTGCCACACTCCGCTCACTAGTACGGCACGTCTCGGCCATCCGCCCTTTCCGTCGTGCCCAATCACAACTCCGTACTGTTGGCCAATGGTTGTGGTTTGGGCGCGGCGTACAGGTCTGTGGCACGCCTATTTGTTTTACGTCCTGCCTTTGTTGCTCCCAGATCACTCTGTGGTGGCGGTGTGTAAAGCTGGTACGCTGAGCTACAGACGGCTACTTGCGACACCCGGCGATGTATCTAGCTGTAGATGTAGCGTAGCGTAGCGCACCTTGTGGCGGCGTGTAAAGAGGGTGCGGTTCCCGTTGGTAACCGTTCGGCCGTGCTCGTGCACGTGAAGTTGCCGTTGGTATCCATCCTGTTGTGGCGGCGTGTAAAGGTACCATAAGAGTCTAAAAATAGTTAACAAATAACATTTCCCACATGTCTACTTATATCAGCACAATTTTTGAAACATTTTTTTTTTGTCAGGAAGTTAGAAGAGTTCAAAATTCATTAGCAATTTCTCATTTTTTCAACAAAATTTATAAAGCCACTTTTTTAGGAACCACTTCACATTTGAAGTGACTTTAATGGGCCTACATAACAGAAAACACCCCAAAGTGACACCATTCCAAAAACTACACCAATCAAGCTACTCAATACCACATTCAAGAAGTTTATGAACACTTCAGGTGCTTCACATGAACCAAAACAATGTTGAAGAAAAAAATGAAACATTTACTTATTCCAATAAAAATGTTACTTTAGCCTCAAATATTGCATTTTGACAAGTGTAACAGCAGAACATGTACACTAAAGTTTGTTGAGCAATTTCTCTCAAGTATGGCGATATCCCATACCTGGTCTTAAACCACTGTTTGGGCGCACAGTACGGCTTAGAAAGGAGGTAGTGTCATTTGACTTTTTGAATGTAAAATTATGTGTAATTGATAACTGACAACATATCGCATTTGGAGAGCCCCTGATGTGCCAAACAGTGGAAACACCCCCACACGTGACCCCATTTTGGTAACTAGACCAATTTGTTAGGCAATTTGTTCTCAGTACGCCATTACCTCATATGTGGCGGAAAAGCACTGTTTGGGCACACGGCAGGGCTAGAAAGAAAATGAGCAACATTTGATGTTTCAAGCAGAAAGTTGGGTAGAATCATTAGCTGACACCATATCGCGCTTGGAGAGCCTCTGATGTGCCTAAACAGTGGGAACTCCACTCAAGTGACCCCATTTTGGAAACTAGACCCCTCAAGGAATTTATCTAGATATGTGTTGAGCACTTTGAACCCTCAGGTGCTTCATACAATGAGTTGTGAAATGAAAAAGTACTTTTTTTCCACAAAAATGTTCTTTTAGCCTCAATTTTTTTTCATTTTTACAGGAGCAATAATGAAAAATGGATCCCAAAACATGTTGTGCAATTTGTCCTAAGTACGCCGATACCTCATATGTGGCGGAAAACCACTGTTTAGGCGTATGGTAGAGATCAAAAGGGAAGGAGTGACATTTGACGTTTCAAGCGGGAAATTAGCTAGAATCGTTAGCTGACACCATGTCGCGTTTGGAGACCCCCCTTATGTTCTTAAACAGTGAAAAAAAAACACATTTGACCCCATTTTGGAAATTAGACCCCTTGCAGAATTTATTTAGATGTGTGGTGAGCACTTTGAAGCCTCAGGTGCTTCATACATTGAGCTTTAAAAATTAAAAAGTACTTTTTTTCCCACAAATGTTCTTTTAGCCTCAATTTTTATATTTTCACAGGAACAACAGAATTAACTAGACCCCAGAATTTGTTGGACAATTTGTCCTGAGTACGCCGATACCCCATATGTGGCGGAAAACCAATGTCTGGGCGCACGACAGGGCTCACAAGGGAAGTAGATGGAGTTATGTAGCGCAGATTTTGATGAAATGATGAAATGTTTCATAGACATGCATACTATGAATGTTCTTTGTTGCCTATATCAACCAATCAGAGCTTTTGCTATAGGTCACCTTATAGTTATCCAGACCAACTGTCAAACCAGCCAAATGCAGTATCTATTAGCTCAACATTTAAATAGTAAATAGGCCTTTTTTTTGGCGAATGACTGTAAGGGGTTAAAATTTACCCTCAAAATAGTCCCTGAGTTAAATGGGATGTTTGCAAAATTTGGCGATTGTAGATGCAACGGTGTGGATTCCCTTAGTGGTGATACATACACACAAACACATACATAAACTCAGTATTACATATATCAATTATGGTAATCCTAATTGACCTAAAATGGGAAAAGTTCATACTGTTTTCATGTGAGATAGTGAGAAAAACACACACATTTTTCATACAGTGTATATAAATTTCTGGTTTTAACTGTTTACAACACATATACAGTGCCTACAAGTAGTATTCAACCCCCTGCAGATTTAGGTGGTTTGATAAGATGCAAATAAGTTAGAGCCTTCAAACTGCAAACGAGAGTAGGATTTATTAACAGAAGCATAAATCTTACAAACCAAAAAGTTATGTTGCTCAGTTGTATTTTAATAAATTTTAAACATAAAAGTGTGGGTCAATTATTATTCAACCCCTAGGTTTAATATTTTGTGGAATAACCCTTGTTTGCAATTACAGCTAATAATCATCTTTTATAAGACCTGATCAGGCCGGCACAGGTCTCTGGAGTTATCTTGGCCCAGTCCTCCATGCAGATCTTCTCCAAGTTATCTAGGTTCTTTGGGTGTCTCATGTGGACTGTAATCTTGAGCTCCTTCCACAAGTTTTCAATTGGGTTAAGGTCAGGAGACTGACTAGGCCACTCCATCACCTTGATTTTTTACCTCTTGAACCAGGCCTTGGTTTTCTTGGCTGTGTGCTTTGGGTCGTTGTCTTGTTGGAAGATGAAATTACGACCCATCTTAAGATCCTTGATGGAGGAGCGGAGGTTCTTGGCCAAAATCTCCAGGTAGGCTGTGCTATCCATCTTCCCATGGATGCGGACCAGATGGCCAGGCCCCTTGGCTGAGAAACAGCCCCACAGCATGATGCTGCCACCACCATGCTTGACTGTAGGGATGGTATTCTTGGGGTCGTATGCAGTGCCATCCAATCTCCAAACGTCACGTGTGTGGTTGGCACCAAAGATCTCGATCTTGGTCTCATCAGACCATAGAACCTTGAACCAGTCTGTCTCAGAGTCCTCCAAGTGATCATGAGCAAACTGTAGACGAGCTTCGACATGACGCTTTGAAAGTAAAGGTACCTTACGGGCTCGTCTGGAGCGGAGACCATTGCGGTGGAGTACGTTACTTATGGTATTGACTGAAACCAATGGCCCCACTGCCATGAGATCTTCCCGGAGCTCCTTCCTTGTTGTCCTTGGGTTAGCCTTGACTCTTTGGACAAGCCTGTCCTCGGCACGGGAGGAAACTTTCAAAGGCTGTCCAGGCCGTGGAAGGCTAACAGTAGTTCCATAAGCCTTCCACTTCCGGATTATGCTCCCAACAGTGGAGACAGGTAGGCCCAACTCTTTGGAAAGGGTTTTGTACCCCTTGCCAGCCTTGTGACCCGCCACGATCTTGTCTCTGATGGCCTTGGAATGCTCCTTTGTCTTTCCCATGTTGACCATGTATGAGTGCTGTTCACAAGTTTGGGGAGGGTCGTAAATAGTCAGAAAAGGCTGGCAAAAGAGATAATTAATCCACACATGTGAAGCTCATTGTTCTTTGTGCCTGAACTACTTCTTAATACTTTAGGGGGACCAAACAGAATGCTGGTGGTTTGAGGGGTTGAATAATAATTGACCCACACTTTTATGTTTAAAATTTATTAAAATTCAACTGAGCAACATAACTTTTTGGTTTGTAAGATTTATGCTTCTGTTAATAAATCCTACTCTCGTTTGCAGTTTAAAGGCTCTAACTTATTTGCATCTTATCAAACCAGCTAAATCTGCAGGGGGTTGAATACTACTTGTAGGCACTGTATGTCTTGTAGTGATGTGCTCATTGAGTGTGTTGGATAGTCACTGAGAAGCGGGATTGAGGCAGACAGGCACGTATTTTAGTAAAAATAAGTCCAGCCCAGTTTTTTCACATCATAAATCTTCTCTTCCACTTGAGATACACCCATGGGAGGTTTCAGGTTAGCTAGACACACCAGTATCTTTTTGCTAAGCTGCAAACCCACCATTTACAATGCATTAATCCTTATGGCACCACAAGTCACATAGTGAACTCTGTGGGTTTACATAGCAGAGCACAACATGCCTCTGTGATATATACCGGCTATTTGCAATGCAGCAAGTCGCTGTATTACATATCCTTCCTTCTCTGTTCAAACCTGTGAGATTGAACACACAATATACACAGTGACATTATATACCCATTGTTTATAGATATATGGTAGGCTCAGCGCTACTCAAGAATGGCCAGCAGTGGAATCAGAGACGTCTGTAATTTATTACACACAATGCAAAGTATTTATTGGTTGAATTTACTCTATTTGTTCATTAATTAAAACATTTGATACAATGTGAATCTATAAAAATATATATATTATATACAGTCATGGCCAAAAGTATTGACACCCCTGAAATTCTGTCAGATAATACTCAGTTTATTCCTGAAAAAGATTGCAATCACAAATTCTTTGGTATTATTATCTTCATTTAATTTGTCTTCAATGAAAAAACACAGAAGAGAATGAAGCAAAAAGCAAAACATTGATCATTTCACACAAAACTCCAAAAATGGATGGACAAAAGTATTGGCACCCTCACCCTAATACTTGGTTGCACAACCTTTAGCCAAAATAACTGCAATCAACCGCTTCCGGTAACCATCAATGAGTTTCTTACAATGCTCTGCTGGAATTTTAGACCATTCTTCTTTGGCAAACTGCTCCAGGTCCCTGATATTTGAAGGGTGCCTTCTCCAAACTGCCATTTTTAGATCTCTCCACAGGTGTTCTATGGGATTCAAGTCTGGACTCATTGTTGGCCACCTTAGAAGTCTCCAGTGCTTTCTCTCAAACCATTTTCTAGTGCTTTTTGAAGTGTGTTTTGGGTCATGGTCCTGCTGGAAGACGCATGACCTCTGAGGGAGACCCAGCTTTCTCACACTGGGCCCTACATTATGCTGCAAAATTTGTTGGTAGTCTTCAGACTTCATAATGCCATGCACACGGTCAAGCTGTCCAGTGCCAGTGGCAGCAAAGCAACCCCAAAACATCAGGGAACCTCCGCCATGTTTGACTGTAGGGACCGTGTTCTTTTCTTTGAATGCCTCTTTTTTTTCTCCTGTAAACTCTATGTTGATGCCTTTGCCCAAAAAGCTCTACTTTTGTCTCCTCTGACCAGAAAACATTCTTCCAAAACGTTTTAGGCTTTCTTAGGTAAGTTTTGGCAAACTCCAACCTGGCTTTTTTATGTCTCGGGGTAAGAAGTGGGGTCTTCCTGGGTCTCCTCCCATACAGTCCCTTTTCATTCAGACGCTGACGGATAGTACGGGTTGACACTGTTGTACCCTCGGACTGCAGGGCAGCTTGAACTTGTTTGGATGTTAGTCGAGGTTCTTTATCCACCATCCGCACAATCTTGCGTTGAAATCTCTTGTCAATTTTTCTTTTCCGTACACATCTAGGGAGGTTAGCCACAGTGCCATTGGTTTTAAACTTCTTGATGACACTGCGCACGGTAGACACAGGAACATTCAGGTCTTTGGAGATGGCCTTGTAGCTTTGAGATTGCTCATGCTTCCTCACAATTTGGTTTCTCAAGCCCTCAGACAGTTCTTTGGTCTTCTTTCTTTTCTCCATGCTCAATGTGGTACACACAAGGACACAGGACAGAGGTTGAGTCAACTTTAATCCATGTCAACTGGCTGCAAGTGTGATTTAGTTACTGCCAACACCTGTTAGGTGCCACAGGTAAGTTACAGGTGCTGTTAATTACACAAATTATAGAAGCATCACATGATTTTTCTAAGGGTGTCAATACTTTTGTCCACCCCCTTTTTTATGTTTGGTGTGGAATTATATCCAATTTGGCTTTAGGACAATTCTTTTTGTGTTTTTTCATTGAAGACAAATTAAATGAAGATAATAATACCAAAGAGTTTGAGATCGCAATCATTTTCAGGAAGAAACTGAGTATTATCTGACAGAATTGCAGGGGTGTCAATACTTTTGGCAATGACTGTGTATATATATATATATATATATATATATATATATATATATATATATATATATATATAAATATGTATAAAAGTACAACTATATGCACAATCTTGTGCAAAATAGTGCTGATCCAATTTTAGGATGCAGGTGTTCTGTTCATGTGTCCTTGACCGGTTATATTCTTAGGGGTTCAAAGATGGTGTTCTCGTGAGCTCCTGAGAATATATAATGTGAATATCTCTTAAGGTATTATTGGATATACATAATTAAAACAAATTTTCTATTATTATTTCTCTTTCCCCGGGTTTGTTGTGTTACGCTACGGTGATCCAGGAAGTGATAATTCTTCTCTCAATTATAAAGTCTTATGGATTACCATTATTACATTATATCCCCAGGCTATGGTGCATGTACACACAGTTAAAACAGGGTCAATATAAACTTCCATTGCGCCGCTCAATTCCCACTGAACTTTGTGGACCAGCTGATCCACAGGCAAACTGTTGCTGTAATTAATTTTGTCGTGCCATTGCCCCTAGCAGCTGATCTTGTAAGAATCATGCCCAAATCAAGCCACTGAATGTATTGGGGATCACTCACTGGGCAGCAGAATGGAGACAGGCACGTTTTTCAGTATAATAAGTCTTTCTGTTTTACTACACTTTATAAACAGTCATTTTTAAATACATCAGCGGAACATTAATGACATACAGTCTGTCCCACATTATATACATCCCTTTTGGACATATGGTTACCTTCCAGGAGCTATTAACAGCTCCATTCACTGACTCCTGCCAGTCCACCATTCAGGATACTGCCTCTCTAGGTGCACCACCACCTGTCAATTTCAGACCCACCAGCGGGGCTGTAGCTTCCTGAATACCCCTCTGGTCTTCTCGTCGCATACCTTCCAGAATGCTGGCCATTTCTAAAAATTCTACCCCAGGTGCGTTCCCGGACAGTGATCGCTCCAAGCAGTGAGAATGGGTCCTCTCAGGTTTTGCCATATCTCCAGACTTCATGCCTTCCAGTACACCAGCTGGTCCCAAGCACTGTCAATATTCAGCTGTCATTAACCTCTCCTATCACCCTGATGCCACCACTCCAGGTCATTGGGAAGAGCCAGGCTTCTAATGAATGTGCCAATTTCTGGGGTGACTGTGCTATGCTATTTAGTAGTGTTGGGGGGGGCCCAATAAGTATGGGCCCCACCACGCTAAGAATACCAGTCCACAGCTTCCTAGTTTTACCTTGGCTGCCAATTAAAAAGAGGGTAAAGTCCACACCTTTTTTTTATTACTTATTTAAATTATTTAAAAAAAATGGACTCCCCTGTATTTTTAATTGCAAGCCAAGGTAAAACTAGGCAGCTGAGGGTGTGCTGAGAATGAAAAATACAGTAAAGCCCTACACATTTTTTATCTATTTATTTTACACACTATGACGCCTGGTTGGCTGCCATGCACAAATATGTATGACAAAATAGCACAAACACCAGTACAGATTGTGGGAGCGCAGTCTGTGCGCACAAACCAATCACAAATGCTCTCACAGACAGTGAGCCTCTGTGATTGGCCATTGCCAGTCAGTGCAGTGAATATTAATAAAGCTTAATGGGTGACCCATGAAGCAAGCAGTGGGAGAGCAGGAGACCAGTAAGCTCTATCTATTTATCTATCTGTCTGTCTTGGTTCCACTGATGCGATTACCATGGTGGCAAGGGTTATCGTGTCACTTGGACCCGGCATAATACCTGTGCGGTTGCATCCAGATTCACAAAAATGAAATGGACACGTTTTCTGCTGTATCACACCAGAACACAAGTGTTAAACTATCCTTATACTGACATTTCACTCAGTAAAATAGGTACGCGTTAAGGAAACCTCTGTTTTTTCCATTTTTAATGTATGTTTTTGGTCTAAAATATATAATGACAATGTATTACAAAATAAACGATATGTACCACCTTTATTTTTAATTTTATTTTCGTTTGTCATTCTATGCAGATGGTTGGAAAGCACTGTGATCATCTTCCTAACTATTGGACGCTACACGGACTGTGGTAAATTGTCATATATAATAATTAATATTAAAGAATTTTGTTTTTTTCTGATAAGACTAAGTGCATGAAGAAAGGGCCAATAGATTTAAAACGTAACCACTTTTACAGGGAAAATAGATGTTAACACTGTATACCAGAGGTCCCCAACTCCAGGCCTCGAGGGCCGCCAACAGTGCATGTTTTCAGGATCTTTTTAGTATTGCACAGGGGTTGGAATCATCACCTGTGCAGATGATCACATTAGCAGCTGTGCAATACTAAGGAAATCCTGAAAACCTGCACTGTTGGCGGCCCTCGAGGCCTGGAGTTGGGACCTATGTTGTGTGCAATTCTTTTTACCACAGTTATACTTCTGTTCTGAGGCATACATAGAAATCATAGGGCCCCATAGGCAGGGCTGTGGAGTCGAATCAGAGTCATGGTGTTGGAGTCTGAGTCAGTGTCCATTTTGTTGGAGTCTGAGTAAAATGGACCGACTCCAACTCCTAAAATATTTAATAAATTAAGTACAAGAGTTCAATGCAGTATGTGCTGAATATTATTATTAGGATTGTTCTACCTAAATAGCTTGATTATTCTATCATAATAATGATTAAAAGTCTGATGTTCACATTGTACTACATACAGTACATTTATCACTTAAACATGAGCAATGAATGAGGGAGTCGGAGTCTTGGAAAATGAGTCAGAATCCGAGGTTTCACTTACCGACTCCACAGCCCTGCCCAGAGTAAAAGACCCCACAAACATCTGTGGTGTGGTCACAGCACATAGGCACAGTCACAGCTTTTAAAGACAGGAGCAAGTACTAGCAAACTTGTTTTGTTCCTATTGAATCCACATTATTGTCATAGGTTTGACTCTTGAGCCCCACAGTTGCCTTGTGGTCTGCTGCTATGCTAAATAATTTTTTCTAGGTCTTTGATTTGCTATGCTTCATATTGCTGATGTCTGATTTGCTCTCATTAATATTACTGATGTCTATCAGTTAAAATGCTATCTTCCTGGGTTCAGGCAAACTTCTAAAGACAAAAATGATATAATAAGCTAAGAAAACATTTTTTTCTTTGTGAACATTAAGCGCCCCCATACACTTTAGATAGGTGGACAATTCTCTCGTCTCTTATTTGATTGGAAGCCATCTTGGCCATCTTTCTCTTGCAGATGAGTACCCACTCTGCACCTCTGTGTTCTCTAAGAGAAAACTGCTTCCACACTACTCTGGCAATGGCTTATCTCACTGAGAACTGAAAAATAGGTATTTTGAAATAAATGCTGGATAATTATTTTCCCAAAATCATCTGTTTGGAGAGAGTTAGAAGGCTCCCATAAGCAATGGGAATGTCGGCAGAGCCTGATATTGGTGAGTTCAGATGAGATTAATCTAATATGTCTGGAGGCTTTTAGGGCTGCAATTTGAGATGAGTGGAACAATCAAGATATCATCCACTTCGAGTTGAATATCCTGAAATTTGTGGTTTCATGTGAATCCGAACACGCTGTGATGTAAATTGAGAATGGTTCCTCTGGGACTTGTAGTAGTTCCATGACTGTTGTTAATGCATTCAGACCTAGGTTTACGGTTAGTCACAGTGCTGGGCAGGTCTTGCTAACCACATACCTCCCACTCATAAGTGTGTCTCATTTTTTTAAATGAGACTGTTTGGTCATGTGGTCTCTCTGCTTGAACGCTGCATACTTCCTGGAGGCACAAAGCAAGGAGACCATGTGTGTGGAGCCTGTGCTGGCTCTGTGTTTAGGATGCTGCAGACCTCCTAAGGGTGTGAACTGACGGGAGTCAGTGCATGGAGCCTGTGATATCTCCTGAACGCTGACCTCTGAGAGGCAGTCTTCCTGAAAGTCAGACTGACAGGAGTTAGCGTGTGGAGCTTAGCTCATGGAAGGTAACTTCAGAGAAAAGGGGTTTGTATTTGTACTGACTGAGGTCAGTGATTGGGTGTTGCAATAGATCCACTGGGATACTGCTGAAAGCGTTGTATACAAAGCCGTGCGGAAGTACCGGTGTTTGAATTGGACTGTGTTTCATTTCTATTCTTTTAAAGCCGAAGAAAGGGTCATATTTTGGTTTCTGGCCAGCAGTTTAAGTGTGCTTTAAAGGGAACCAACCACCCTAAATGACCCCCCCGGACTGTTAATATGTGTCCCTACACCCAGCACACACATTTGGGGCAATCGTTTTTGCTAAAAAAACTGTTTAGTAGAAGCTAAGATATATGTTTATAAAGTGTAATCAATCACGACGGATAGGTGTTACCTAGCTTTGTCCACGTGCAGTGCTCGTGCCTGTGATCCTCCTCTCCCTCCTCCCCTCTCAATTTCTAAGAGCCCGCCGCGTCATGAAAGGGGCGGGGCTAAATCGCGGCGAACCCCGCCTCCTTTCATGACGCGATTTAGCCCCGCCCCTTTCATGACGCGGCCAGGCTCTTAGAAATTGAGAGGGGAGGGGGGAGAGGAGGATCACAGGCACGAACACTGCATGTGGACAAAGCTAGGTAACACCTATCCGTCGCGATTGATTACACTTTATAAACATATATCTTAGCTTCTACTAAACAGTTTTTTTAGCAAAAACGATTGCCCCAAATGTGTGTGCTGGGTGTAGGGACACATATTAACAGTCTGGGGGGGTCATTTGGGGTGGTTGGTTCCCTTTAATAAACCGGCTGGACTATTTAGATATAAAACAGTTTCTGTGTGCCTCAATCCCACAGTCAAGTGAGTATGCCCTATCACATTCAGTGAGCGAGACCTCACAATATATGTACACTGGCGATCAAAATAGAGCACAATGTGTGATCACTTGATTTTATTCAGACAGAATGTACCGTATTTTTGGCTTTATAAGACGCACCGGATTATAAGACGCACACCCCAATTTGGTGAAGGAAAAGAGAAAAAAAATGTTTTTGATGTTAGTTGGGGTCCATCTTATAATGCCAGTGACCGTCTTACAAATTATATATATGTCCCCCATCCTGGTACACATATCCCCCATGCTGGCACCCTGCCCCCTATGCTGTCACACATGAGCCCCTATGCTTGCACAGTCCCCCCATGCAGGCACACTGTCCCCTATGCTGGCACACATGAGCCGACATGCTAGCACACATGAGCCCCCATGCTGGCACACATGAGCCCCTATGCTTGCACAGTCCCCCCATGCTGGCACAGTCCTCCATGCTGGCACACATGAGCCGACATGCTAGCACACATGAGCCCCCATGCTGGCACACTTTCCCCCCATGCTGGCACACTTTCCCCCCATGCTGGCACACAATCCCCCATGCTGGCACACTTTCCCCCATGCTGGCACCCTTCCCCACCCATGCTGGCACACATGAGCTCCCACCCTTGCGCACACTTAAAATAATAAACTAGCATACTTACCTCTCTCCATGTTCCCCTGCTGCCCGAGCCATCCCTGCTGTCTGTGCTGTGCCGTTCCTGTGAGCAGCACACAGTGATGACGTAACTATGCAGCGACGCTCACAGGACCAGATGCCGGCACAACGCAGACAGCGGGGATGGCGCGGGCAGAAAGGAGTGATGGAAAGGTGAGCACGACATCGCCAGGATCGTCAGTGCTTTCCACTCAATCAAAGCGTGGAAAACACAGACTATTCACCCAGGCTGCAGCCGCTGAGCTGCGGACCCGCTCCATACGCTCCTATCATATGCGCTGCTCCCCTGCTGTTGATTGACAGCGGGATGCAGTGCATATTACATGAACATAATGAGCAGCCCCACATGACCTTGGCCCACGGCTGCAGCCTGCTCCTGGCCCCCTCCAGCCCCTGGACACAGCTCCAAAGACCACCCCCTGCGCCACCGCACAACAGATTTGGGTTATAAGATGCACCCCCCACTTTCCCAAAAAATTTTGGGGAACTAAAGTGTGGTTAATAATCCGAAAAATATGGTAATCTACATTGATCAACATTTGACGTTTTTTGTCTCAGGGGTACACCATGCCACTAGAACAGTGTTTTCCAAAATAACCAAATATTACCAATTTAAAACCTTTATTTTACACAAAACGTGATGATCATAATTGCAGAAGAGCAATGACTGTATCACAAAGAAAGATTAAAACTTAATTTTTTAGTAGGAAGTGTACAGGCCTTTGGTAATCTCTTAAAAAAAAATATTATAGTATCAAACTCCCCTTTGTCAGATTGGGCAAAAGCAAACGAGCATCTATTGGTGTATTACTTATTAACTCTTTACTGATTTCAATGCATCAGTGAAAATTAAGCCTCGTAGGACCTTCGAAAAATCTAGTCCATCTGGAATAAGCTTACCTGTATCGGGGTTCCTCATGATAACAGGTATATTGCTCCTTTCAGTATTGCTAGAACTTCATAAAAGGGTAACCAAAAGATAATCCTCAAAACTAAGACTATTAAGTGACCTAGAGTAGGTATAAAGAAAGAGGAAGAAAAAAAGATAGAGATATTAGAAGGGAAAGTAGGGACTGGGCTAAATTAATCGGGGTCAGGATAAGAGGAGAATGGGTCTAAAGAGGGGAGGGAAATAAGGGATAGGGGGGACCTCGACCCCGTGCCAACCATTTATCATACCATCTATTCAACCTCAGAGAAAGTTCTCCCGAAATCAATCGAGTCTTGGTAAAGAATCCATTCAGTCCAGGTCACTGAGATTTTGTCACGAGAACCTGAAGCATCAGCCGCCAATTCCTCCATTCTAAATAGATCCGTCATCTCCTTGAACCAGTCAAGTAGGGAATGTACCTGAGGGGTTTTCCAGAACCTCGGAATTAGTGTACGGGTGGCTGAGACACAGAAGCGAAGTATATCCTTCTTGTTAAGCCCAATTGGACCTGGAAAGATGGATAATAGAGCTACTTCAGGGCAACACTTAACCTGTTTACCTGTTATTCGTGTGTAAATGCCGAACACCTCAGACCAGAACCGCTGGATTTCACTACAACTCCACCAAATGTGGAGCAACAAAATCTTCTAAAAGCAGGATCCATGTCAAAATACTCAAACTTAGAAAATAATTCAAATATAAAAACGACATAGGAAAAAATGGAAAGGGAGGGATAGAAAAGAGTGAAGAGTTTCCTCTTTCTTCTACAGGAGTAGAAAAGAGAGGGAAGCGGGAGCGGGTTATTCCCTCCCTACCAGCACTAGAAACTATTCCATGAATTTTAGACATATACACATTTAGGACAACCATGCCTCAAGGCCTGGGGACAATCTAAACAATCTAAACATGAAGCAGGGAGACCAGATGTTACAATGGCGTTCTATACTATGTTCATCTAACAAGCTGTAGAACGTTGGCCTTCCCATTTCCACAGGAAACAGGGTTCCCATATATGGGAGTCAATGGCCCAGGCAAAGTCGTCATACCTAAACTTGTGTTGCAACTTTGAAGAAAATTTAGGTGTGTAGTGACAAATGGGGTGGCTGAATCTCTTACCGATTCTCTGTCCCAGATTAACGCCAAAGGCGACACTGCTGTATACATGGTCTCAACCTCCACCCACCTCTTCCTGTCTTTGATTCTAAACATATCCAAGATACATCTACCCATATTTGCTGAGTGGTATGTCCGCAGATTCGGCAGACTCAGGCCCCCTCTCTCCACAGCCCTGCACAATGTGCAGTAAGAAATTCTAGACTGGCCATGAGACCAAACAAATTTTATAATTATGGATTTTAGTCTGGAAAAGAAAGAGGCTGGGAGCATAATTGGAATTGTTTGCAAAAAGTATAATGTGCGTGGCAAGAGATCCATGCCCACTGTATGGAGTCTGCCCAACCATGAGAGTGCCAGTTTGTTCCATCTCGCCAGATCCGCCTCTGCCTGACTCAACAAAGGGTAGAAATTATATTTAAGAAGATTTGCAGGGCCTTTGGTCAACTTGATGCCCAAGTAGTTTAGTGAGTCTGCTTTCGATTTAAAAGCAAATTTTTCTTTCAATAAACGGATCACTAAATGTGAGAGTGAAACATTCAGTATTTTCGACTTAGCCATATTGATTTCAAAATTGCTTAGATGACCGTAGAGCTGCAATTCGGACAAGATATTTGGGAGGCTTATCAGAGGGTTGGTAATATAGAGCAGGAGATCATCGGCGAAGAGGGACAATTTATGTTCTTTCCACGGTCCACCCACTCTCTGAATGGAAAGATTGTTTCTGAGTGCAGACACCAATGACTCCAAGCAAAGGATGTAAATGAAGGGGATAGAGGGCACCCCTGGCGAGTACCATTACCAATATTGAACAACTCGGACAGGGAGCCGTTTACCTGTATGCGAGCTGTTGGACAGGTGTATAGGGCACCTATGCCGTGGATTGTGGAGCTCTGCAGACCCAGATAGCAAAGGGTTTCCCTCATAAACACCCAGTGCACCCTGTCAAATGCCTTTTCTGCATCTAGGCACAGGATGCACATGGGGCTACCGCTTCTCTTCACTCCATCAACCTCAGCTTTCAATGTGTTGGCTATCATTTTGGAATAGATTTTAATATCTAGATTGATCAGAGATATGGAGCTGTAGTTCCCATAAACTGATGGATCTTTTCCCGATTTTGGTATAACTACAATATGTGCCATTAACCCCTTCATGACCCGGGAAATTTTCGTTTTTCATTTTCGTTTTTTGCTCCCCTGCTTCCAATAGCCATAACTTTTTTATTTTTCTGTCAATATAGACATATGATGGCTTTTTTTTTGCGGGACTAGTTGTACTTTCATATGCAATAATTTATTTTACCATATAGTGTACAGGGAAATTGCAAAAAAATTCTAAATGCAGTGAAATTGCAAAAAAAGTGCAATGACACGTTTGTGTTTTGGGTATTTTAGTCGCTATGTTCACTATATCGTAAAACCGACATGACGGGGTGATGCCTCGGGTCGGTACGAGTTCGTAGACACCCAACATGTATACCTTTACTGGTATGTAGGTGGTGAAAAAAAATTCAGAAGTTTGAAAAAAAAAACAAAACTGACTTTTTGCGCCATGTTCTGCGACCCATAGCATTCTCATTTTTCGAGATCTGGGGCTGGGTGATGGCTTATTTTTTGCATCTTGAGCTGACATTTCTAATGATTCCATTTTGGGGGGGATCCGCAGTTTTGATCGCCCGTCATTGCATTTTATAGCAATAAAGCGGCGACCAAAAAAACTGAATTTTGGCATTTGGACCATTTTTTCCGTTACGGAGTGCACGGCTCTCATTAACGGATTAAATAGGATGATAGATCGGGCGATTCTGAACGCGGCGATACCGAACATGTGTATTTTTTTTATTTATACTTTCATTGTGATTGGGGGTAAAGGGGGGTGATTTGAACTTTTATATATATATTTTTTTTTTTTTACAGGTTTTTAAAAACTTTATTTTTTCATTATTTCTTATTTTTACACTGCCTCTTTAACAGGCACCTTGCTGCACAGTCCGATTGCTTCTGGGAGATACAGATGAGCTGCAGCTCATCTGTATCTCCCTGAATCGCGGACCTGCTGTGGTTGGCAGCGCCTGCCAACCACAGCAGGAAACTGCTCTGTGACAGCATCCAGGGTCTAGCCAGGACCCCGGGCTGTCATGTGAGCGCCGGAGATCCCGCGATACTATCGCGGGATCTCCGGAGCAGGCGGGGAACAGCGCGTTCCCTGCCGCAGCCGCTTTGGATCCCGCTGTCAGTGATTGACGGCGGGATCCAAGGGATTAACAGTACCGATCGGATCCTGGATCCAATCGGTGCTGTTACCCCGACATCTCGGCTGATGAGATCAGCTGAGAAGTCGGGGCTTTGATGTTAGCTCTGCGCCGGAGCTCACATCAAGCACCCCTTACCAGCCCATGACGTCCTCCTACATCATAGGTCAGGAAGGGGTTAAAGCCTGCGAAGGAAAAGAGCCCCCCCCCTTCCCCCCTCCTGCCGCAAAGTTTCATACTTATAAATATTTGGGACTAAGCAGAGTCTGGAACATTTTAAAAAACTGGTCGAATATCCATCTGGACCTGGGCATTTTCCAGATTTTAAAGATTTTATGCAATCCGTGATTTCCTCCAGGGAAAAGGCCCTGGCAAGCTCTTCAGCAGCTGTTTGTGGCAAGGTAGGAAGACCACACCCCCACAGGTATGTTCTAATTTTGTTTACCAATTACCAACTGAGACTGTGGTAGGTGAGCATAATGACCCTGGTAGGTGTGCACTGTTTTCCCCTTGGTATCTTACATGTGTAGGATCGTAGGGCCGTGTCCCCTTTTGTGAAGAGCTCTAGCAAGCAATTTGCCCCTTTTATTACCAAGATAATAAAACCTGAAGCTAATTTTAGCTTGGAAGCCGCGGTCCTTTGCATTTCCAGTGTGGATATCTGCTGAAGAAGCGAGGCTATCTCTATGGCTCTAATCTTTTTAATGCGTGCGCCATGTGAAATGAAAAGTCCTCTGAGGACGCTCTTAAGGGCTTCCCATTTCATGGGCACTGGGGTAGGATCCTCCCTATGGTCTGAAAAGAAGTCCCTAATAGCTGTTTCAATCTCTAATTTACACGTGGGATCACGTAGCACATTTTCATTAAGACGCCACGTGAATTCTTTAGGGGTGTCCGAGCCGAGGCGCATGGAAAGATAAACCAGGGCATGATCTGACAAGACAATATTGCCAATCTCTGCCTCCAGATGGGAATCAAGAAGGGAATGTGACACACATATTCTATCAATTCTGGAGTAGATGGAGTGAACTGGGGAAAAGAAAGTGTAATCTTTCTCTCCCCATGTAACACCTGCCAAACATCCACTAAGGATAGGCTTTCCCAGATCTTTTTGAGGTGGTGGAGAGATGGTGCAGGATGGTTGGACTTACCCGTGGACACATCCAGTGCAGGGTCCGCAGGAAAATAGAAATCCCGCCTAGGATGATCTGGCACGAACCCGCAAATTCTTCCAATTTTGACCTGGTACTGGCTCCGAACTTCCTCAGATCCCTGTTAGGAGAGTAGATATTAGCTAGCACATACATACGTGAGAAAAGAGACACCTGAAGGAAAAGAAAGTGTCCTTGGGAATCGATTAATTGTTTTAAAACAGTTGGGGAGAAGGATTTGTGGAAACCAATGGAAACCCCTATTGATTTAGAGTTGGGGTTTGTGCTGTGAAACCAGGTTGGGTATAGGGGCGACTCACATCTTGGTGTAGCGTCTGACCTAAAATGGGTCTCTTGAAGCATCAAGACCTGTACTCGCTTTTTATGAGCTGAGTACATAACCTGTCTTCTTTTAGTGGGGATGTTCAGACCCTTTACATTGAAAGAACATATTGTCAAGTCATCCATAATTGTTTAAGATCGGAATGCCCAGTGAGGTATAGCACCCATCCCGCCTAAGGGAATAGATAGGGGAGAAAGGCAAAGAAGAGGATAGAAAGTGAATAAGAGACATAGAAACAACCCGTAAATTGGAAGTGCAATATATATCCCAAAATTTGTGTGCAACCAAGGACAGTATTCTCCTGTCCTGCACCAAAGGGGTGTGTGGAAGCCAACGAGGTGGCCGCTCCAGCTCCCTAATTACCCCAATACAATCTGTGACATTAAATGGTGTTCAACATCGCCGGTAGTTGGAATAAATGGAACCTGAGAAAAGAATCAGAAAAAGAAACAAAGCCACAACAGGACAATGCAGTAGAGAGTCATCTTAGAAACTTTCAGGGAGTTGGGGTGGAGGAAGTATGATCCCATCGTCTTCCCTGCCATCTCGCTGGTGGTGGGGGAAGATGCTGGGTTGTCGGCCATTCTTTGGAGGTCTATATGCGGAAGGTCAAACGCTCTTAGAAAGTCAGGCAAGTCCCCAATTTTCCTAAATGAGGCGGATTTTCCCTCTTTGTGGGCAATGAGCTGGAACGGAAAGCCCCATCTGTAAGGGATATGTTTACTTTTAAGCAGGGACAGTAGGGGTCTCAACCCCCTCCTTTCCAATGTACGCCTAGCCAGGTCAGGAAAAAGAGAAATCTCCATGTCCATGAACTGTATGGGGCTCTGCTGTCTGGCCTCTCTCATAATGGCTTCCTTTGTGGTGAAATAGTGGACTCGGCATATTACATCCCGTATTTTAGCTTCCCCCGTCGGTCTCAAGGCCAAGGCCCTGTGGACCCTGTCCAGAACTTATTTCTGAGTCTTGAGGCTCTCCCAGGATGATGTTAAATAAGTGCTGTACTGTTTGCCTTATAGATCTATAGGCTTTACAGTCTCAGGAAGACCTCTAATACAAATGTTGTTTCTTCTATTTCTTTTCTCTATGTCCTCGTGACTATAGAGACTATCCTCAAGCATAGTGAAATGCAGCTGCAGCATCTCCCTATGGGCTTGTAACTGATCCATCATATTTTTCTGGACAGACTCTACATCCTCCATTCTGGCTGTAAATTCTGCCTTAATGGTCTGTAACTCCCTCCTGTAAAAGCCCTCCAGTCTATTTGCCAGCTTATCCAGGTCCCTCTTAGTGGGAAGAAGCTTTAGAACAGGGGTCTCAAACTCGGCTGGGTTGATGGGCCGCACATAGAAAAAAATTGATATCGGGGGGCCGCATTCCTTGTAGGACTAAGTGACATTTTAGCAATGCCAGAATTTTTTGCTCAATGTAGTAAAGTACAAATCCTGATCTTCTTCTTGTAGGAATGTCCCCACCCTAATCTCCTTTATGTAGGAATATCCCTGTCTTGTAGGAATATCCCTATCCTGGTCCTCTTCTTGTAATGTCCCCATCCTGGTCCTCTTCTTGTAGTAATGTCCCCATTTTTTTTAGTAAAGTTCCCTCCCTTTTCATCTTGTAGTAATGTCCCCCATCCTGTCGCCATTTTGTAGTGCTGTCCCCACATCCTGATCGATTTTTACGGTGATGTCCCCATAACCTGGTCTCTGTTCTTTTTGTTCTCTCTCACTCACACACACACACTCACACATATGCACACACTAACATATACACACACACACATATACACATTCATACATATACACACACACTCATTCACATTCACACACATGCACTCACACATTCTCAGACATATAAACACATACTCACACACACACACACTCACACATACACACTCACACATTCACACATACACATATATGCATACTCACACACATATACACACACTCACATATACTCACAAATATACACACACATACTCATTCACACATACTCACACACAAACACACTCACATATACACACACATATACACAGAATCAGACATATTCACACAAATACATACACACTCACACATGCACACATTCACACACTCAAGTATATTCACACACTCAGACATACTCACACATACACTCAGACATAGTCACACACACACACATACACACATATACACTCACATATATATACACACATACAGTTAGGGCCAGAAATATTTGGACAGTGACACAAGTTTTGTTATTTTAGCTGTTTACAAAAACAGGTTCAGAAATACAATTATATATATAATATGGGCTGAAAGTGCACACTCCCAGCTGCAATATGAGACTTTCCACATCCAAATCGGAGAAAGGGTTTAGGAATCATAGCTCTGTAATGCATAGCCTCCTCTTTTTCAAGGGACCAAAAGTAATTGGACAATGGACTCTAAGGGCTGCAATTAACTCTGAAGGCGTCTCCCTCGTTAACCTTTAATCAATGAAGTAGTTAAAAGGTCAGGGGTGGATTCCAGGTGTGTGGTTTTGCATTTGGAAGCTGTTGCTGTGACTAGACAACATGCGGTCAAAGGAACTCTCAATTGAGGTGAAGCAGAACATCCTGAGGCTGAAAAAAAAGATAAAATCCATCAGAGAGATAGCAGACATGCTTGGAGTAGCAAAATCAACAGTTGGGTACATCCTGAGAAAAAAGGAATTGACTGGTGAGCTTGGAAACTGTAAAAGGCCTGGGCGTCCACGGATGACAACAGTGGTGGATGATCGCCGCATACTTTATTTGGTGAAGAAGAACCCGTTCACAACATCAACTGAAGTCCAGAACACTCTCAGTGAAGTAGGTGTATCTGTCTCTAAGTCAACAGTAAAGAGAAGACTCCATGACAGTAAATACAAAGGGTTCACATCTAGATGCAAACCATTCATCAATTCCAAAAATAGACAGGCCAGAGTTACATTTGCTGAAAAACACCTCAAGAAGCCGCTCAGTTCTGGAAAAGTATTCTATGGACAGATGAGACAAAGATCAACCTGTACCAGAATGATGGGGAGAAGAAAGGGAACGGCACATGATCCAAGGCACACCACATCCTCTGTAAAACATGGTGGAGGCAACGTGATGGCATGGGCATGCATGGCTTTCAATGGCACTGGGTCACTTGTGTTTATTGATGACATAACAGCAGACAAGAGTAGCCGGATGAATTCTGAAGTGTACCGGGATATACTTTCAGCCCAGATTCAGCCAAATGCTGCAAAGTTGATTGGACGGCGCTTCATAGTACAGATGGACAATGACCCCAAGCATACAGCCAAAGCTACCCAGGAGTTCATGAGTGCAAAAAAGTGGAACATTCTGCAATGGCCAAGTCAATCACCAGATCTAAACCCAATTGAGCATGCATTTCACTTGCTCAAATCCAGACTTAAGACGGAAAGACCCACAAACAAGCAAGACCTGAAGGCTGCGGCTGTAAAGGCCTGGCAAAGCATTAAGAAGGAGGAAACCCAGCGCTGGGTGATGTCCATGGGTTCCAGACTTAAGGCAGTGATTGCCTCCAAAGGATTCGCAACAAAATATTGAAAATAAAAATATTTTGTTTGGGTTATGTTTATTTGTCCAATTACTTTTGACCTCCTAAAATGTGGAGTGTTTGTAAAGAAATGTGTACAATTCCTACATTTTCTATCAGATATTTTTGTTCAACCCTTCAAATTAAACGTTACAATCTGCACTTGAATTCTGTTGTAGAGGCTTCATTTCAAATCCAATGTGGAGGCATGCAGAGCCCAACTCGCGAAAATTGTGTCACTGTCCAAATATTTCTGGCCCTAACTGTATACACACTCAGACATATTCACACACATACTCACACATACACACTCACAAATACACACACACTCAGACATATTCACACACACATACATATACACACACATATACACTCACACATATTCACACACACTCACACATACACACACACTCAGACATTCACACACTTTCTCTCAATCACACACACCTTTATGATGCTGTGATCCTTGTACAGGGGGTACCCGCATTATTGTGACTTCCGGGCACCGCTCACACAAGCTCCTTCACGCTTGTACATCAATGCAAGCTGGCGGCCGGCGGACCAATCAGAAGCCTGCAGCTGACGTCGGCGTATGACGCCAACAGGAGGCTTCTGAATGGTCCGCTTGCATTGAGGTACAAGCCTGAAGAAGCTTGTGTGAGCGGTGCCCGGAAGTCACATCAAAGCAGGCACTGTGGCGGCCCCCTGCACAATGGACCGGGGCATGCTTTTGTTTCTATGGTGCCTCCTCCGTCCTCTTCCTCACCATCACACCTGCCCCCTCCGTCCTTCTCCTCCTCAACATCACACCTGCCTCCTCCATCCTCCTCACCATAATAACTGCCTCCTCTATCCTCCTCCTCACCATCACACCTGCCCCCTCCGTCCTCACCATCACACCTGCTCCCTCCATCCTCCTCCTCCTCAACATCACACCTGCCCCCTCCATCCTCCTCCTCCTCACCATCACACCTGCCCCCTCCGTCCTTCTCCTCCTCAACATCACACCTGCCTCCTCCGTCGTCCTCACCATAACAACTGTCTCCTCTGTCCTCCTCCTCACCATCACACCTGCCTCCTCCTTCCTCCTCACCAACACACCTGCCCCCTCCGTCCTCCTCACCATCACACTTGCCCCCTCCATCCTCCTCCTCCTCACCATAACAACTGCCTACTCCGTCCTCCTCCTCATGATCACACCTACCACACACATACACACACACTCAGACATTCACACACTCTCAATCACACACACCTTTATAATGCTGTGATCCATTATGCAGGGGGTCGCCGCGGTACCCGCTTTATCGTGACTTCCGGGTACCGCCCACACAAGCTCCTTCACGGCTTGTACATCAATGCAAGCCAGTGGCCGGCAGACCAATAAGAAGCCTGCAGCTGACGTCGGCGTATGACATCAACAGGAGGCTTCTGATTGGTCCGCCGCCTTGCATTGATGTACAAGCGTGAAGGAGCTTGTGTGGGCGGTACTCTGAAGTCACGATAAAGCCGGTACCGCGGCGGCCCCCTGTATAATGGACCAGGGCAAGGCTTTTGTTTTTATGGTGCCCCGGGCTGTAGTGTGAAGCCTCGTGTTTCGCGTGTTTGAGACCCCTGCTTTAGAATATCACTTAAAGGGATCCTGTCACCCCCAAAACGCATGTAAACCTATTAAAACCTGTCCCTAGAGCATATTAACACTATCCCTACACTCTTTTTACCTCCTAAATGCAGTAAGTGACATTGAATAAAAACGTTTTATAAGTACCTGATTAGTGCTGATAATGAGTGACTATCTATTCATAGTCACTCATCAAGACTGCCCCTCTGCTTCATATCACGCCTATTCAGGCGTGATCGTCAGCCTAGATTCAAATTGCCGCCTCCCTGCCGTGCCCTGTCTTGTCCGAGGCTGCAGTGTGGCTGGTGACGCGATCCGCGTCATTCCCGGCGCCTGGTGACGTATTTAGACCGGCGCCGCGCTGTTAGCTTCAAAATGCGCACTGCGCATGCGGATTGGGCATGCGCAGTGCGCATTTTGAAGCTAACAGGGCGGCGCCGGTCTAAATACGTCACCAGGCGCCGGGAATGACGCGGATCGCGTCACCAGCCACACTGCAGCCTCGGACAAGACAGGGCACGGCAGGGAGGCGGCAATTTGAATCTAGGCTGACGATCACGCCTGAATAGGCGTGATATGAAGCAGAGGGGCAGTCTTGATGAGTGACTATGAATAGATAGTCACTCATTATCAGCACTAATCAGGTACTTATAAAACGTTTTTATTCAATGTCACTTACTGCATTTAGGAGGTAAAAAGAGTGTAGGGATAGTGTTAATATGCTCTAGGGACAGGTTTTAATAGGTTTACATGCGTTTTGGGGGTGACAGGATCCCTTTAACTGAGAAGCAGGAATGTTGGCTGTATCAGATAACAGATCAGGCTCGTCCTCACTCTCTTGCTGCAGCGCGCTGTATCTGTTCCCGCACTCTCCTCTGCTCCATGCCTCTGCTCCACTGTGCTGGGGAGAAGTCGCCATCTTAGCTGCACCCCGCTCCTGGTAAACAGCCGCAGAGGAGCGTAGAAAGCCGTCTGTATTACCGCTGAAGCTTGCAGCAGCGGGTCTGGAGCCTACCTGGGACCTCTTAGCTTTGCCTATAGAGGATTTTACTGGCAGTGAGGAGCTGAAAGTAGCTGAGTGGGGATTTCGGGAGCGGAGCAGCTCTTCAGTGCGTCCTTTCTCCTCATCAGCAAGCCACGCCCCCCTAGGAACTGCTTTACCCGATTTGCTGTGTGACTGGGGCCATTGTCCTGCATGATAATTGCTGGCTGTTTAAGTGCTCAAGGCGTTGTTGAAGAAGATTCTGATACAGCTACATGGCAGAGTTAATGCAAGTGTGTATGAGAGGTCCAACCCATGCAGCATAAAACATTCCCCAAACCATGACTCTTCCTCCACCTCCTTTCACTGACTTCTTTACACACTTTGGGTTCAGTCTTTCCCTAGTTGGTTGATGAACATAATGTTTCCCATCAAACCCAAATAAATTAACTTGCTTTTATCACTCAAGTAAACTGTGGATCACTTTTCCTCTATCCACACCACATGCTCCTCAGCAATATTGAGTCTAGCCTTCTGATTCTTTATGCAAATGAGAGGTTTGGTCACTGCAGAGTGGACTTTCAGTCCAAATGCTCTTAAACGTTGTGACACGGTATGATGAGACAGATCCTTACCCTGTTCAGTGCTGAACTGGCAAGCTGTTCCAGCTGCAGTGTTCAAATGATTACCCATGGAGATCCTCAGTATTAACCTGTCTTCTCTAGCATTTGCCTTTCGATCTCGACCAGCCTTCTTGGGGGACTTGAAGGAATTTGTGATGTTGTAAAGATGCAATATTCTAGAAATCACAGACTTGGAATGACCAACTTCAGTTGATATGGGTGATAGGGTGACCCCTTGGTGCTTCATCTGGACAACTTTCTGCCAGCGGGTTTCAGTCAGTTTGGAACGGCACACCATTTTTGCAAAGTGAATGCAAACTAGAAAGTTAGGCTGCCCGTTAAATAGGGTTTGTCAGATAATTAAGGAAGTTAGCACCAGGTGCCAGATTAACACCAATAACGTGCAGGTATCTGAAAATGTTCTCTAATTTTGATCAGTGTTCTTTTTTATTTATCTCATTTACATTTTTATTCTGCACTTTGGAATATATTCATTTATAAAATAAATGTAGAATACTGCTACAATATTTTATCCATGTTAGGTTATTTTCACATAGGACAACACAATGACCTTAACATTAAGGAAATTGTGCGTTGGTCTCTAATCTTACCACCAGTGTATATGTATGTGATATATGTATATTATTATTTATTAAAAAAAGGAGCATACATAGACACGTTCAATAATTATCAAAAATACAGGGCACACTGGTACAGGAGAAAAGAAGATCCTGCCCATGAGGGCTTATAGACTACAAGGGATGAGTGGGGGTAGAGCTGGTTGTACAGCAGTATAGTGGACTGAGGGTTACTGCAGGTTGTAGGCATGTTGGAAGAGGTGGCTCTGCAGGTTCATTTTGAAAGGTTTCCACTGTAGGCTAGAGTCTTATGTGTTGGGGCAGACTTCCAGAGTATGGGGGGTGTATGGGAGAAATCTTGTATGGGATTGTGGGGAGAGATGATAAGAGGAGAGGAGAAAAAGATCTTGTGAGGATTAGAGGTTATGTGCAGGTAAGTACAAGGAGTCTAGGTCACAGATGCACGGAGGAGACAGATTGCAGATGGATTTATATGTCGTGCTTAGGGTTTTGAACTGCAGTCTTTGGGCGATGGGAAGCCAGTGAAAAGAATGGCAGAGAGTAGAGGGCCTGGGAGTAGTGGGGGACCGGTGAATTAGTCGGACAGCAGAGTTTTAGATAGATTGGAAGGGTGCGGAAGTGTTAGAAGTGAGGACCAGAGAACAGGAAGTTGTAGTAGTTGAGTCAGGAGATAAGCGCACATATTAGTGTTTTTGCAGATTCTTGCTTAAGGAATGTACAGATCCAGGGAATATTTTTGACTTGGAGTCGGCAGTAGGTGGAAAGGGCTTGGATATGTGGTTTAAAGGAGAGAGCAGAGTCGAGGGTTACCCCAAGGCAGCGAGCATGCGGGACTGGGGAGATTGAGCAGCCATTGACTTTGATGCTAAGGCCTGTGAAGTGGTGGAGTGAGATGGGGGAAAGATGATGAATGCTGTTTTGTCCTTGTTCGTTTTTAGAAAATGAGCAGAGAAAAAGGATAAGATAGCAGAAAGACATTGTGGGATTTTGGTTAGTAAAGATGTGATATCAGGTCCAGAGCGTTAGATCTGCTTGTGATCAGCGTAGTGGTGATACTGAAAGACAAGGGACATTGAGTTGTCCCAGTCTGAATGTGTAGAGGGAGAAGAGCTGGGGTCCAAGAACAGAACACTGAGGGACATCCACAGATAGAGGATGAGAGGAGGAGTTAGTGTGAGAGAGGGAGACGCTGAAAATCCAGTCTTTTAAGTATGAAGAGATTCAGGATAGGACCAGGTCAGTGATACCAAGAGATGAGAGAATCTGTAGCAAGTGGGAATGGTCCATGGTGTCAAAAGCAGAAGAAAGGTGCAGGAGGAGGAGGACAGAATAGTGTTGTTTGGCTTTGGCTGTTAGTAGGTCATTGGTTACTTTAGTTAAGACAGTTTCGGTTGAATGATGTGATCGGAAACCAGATTGTAACCGGTGAAATAGGGAGCAGGAGAAGACGTGGGAGGAAAGTTCAAGATAGAGATGTTGTGGCAGTAGTTTTGAGGCATAGGGGAAGAGTGATATTGGGCAATAGCTAGATAAAGAGGATGGATCAAGGGAGGGCTTTTTGAGGATGGGTGTGATCGAGGCATGCTTAAAGTATGAGGGGAAGATGCCAGTTGTTAGTGATTAGTTTAAAAAGAGATGAATTAGGGCTGAGTCCAAGACTAAGATAAGGTTTGAGATAAGGTGTGATGCTAGTGGGTCAAGGGCACAGATGGTGAGATGTGATCTGGAGAGTAGAGCGAAAAGCTGATCTTCTGTCATGGCAAAGAAGTTGGTTATAGAGGAAGAAGGCTGAGTAGTTGTGAGAAGGGGCTGTTGGTGTCTGTGGGCCAAAGCTTTTTCTGATGTTCTCAATCTCCTGCTTGAAGAATGAGGCAAGGTCCAGCCGAGATGAGGGGAGAGGGAGGGGGTGCTGGGGAACAGAGGAGAGAGTTTAAAATGTTGAATAGCTGTTTAGGATTGTGAGACAGGGTGGATATGAGAGATAAGAAGTAGATTTGTTTTGCAGCAATTAGTGTAGACTGTTTGCATGTGATAAAATGCTTGTTGGAGTGAGATCTCTTCCATCACCGGTCAGGAACCCTGGAAATCTGCCTCAATTCTTTTGTTAGGGTGGTGTGCCAGGGCTGTGTGTTGATTATGCCGGTTTTGGTATGGTGATGGTTGTGGTTGAATCGAGGGCTGCAGTTCTGGTGGTATTATATAAGTAGCAGCATCTTCATTGTGTAAGGAACCAATGTCTGCAAGAGGAAGAAGGAACTCAGAGACTGAGTATAAATCAGGATGTTTGAGATATCTGCGAGGGAGTGGGACTATGCATTGGAAAAGGAGAAGAAAGAGAATGTGAGTAGGTTGTGTTAGACAGGAGGAGCGGTGAGTTAGAGAGGTTAGATTGTGAACAGAGGTGGCTGAAGACTAGGTCCAGCATGTGGCCTTCTTTGTGAGTGGCTGCAGAGGACCATTGAGTGAATCTGAAATAGAAAGTTAGTGTTAGTGTGGAGCCCACTGGGACGGGGTACTCGGTACCGGACTGGGGTATCACGGGGAATCATGGTGGTCTTGGTCAGGACCGTGTCCCGGGCCCACAAGTAATGGGTTTGGGGGTTATTTACAGGGGATATAGTCGTGACACCACCAGTGGTATGTGGTCAGGTTGACCACCGCTGTTGAAGAACCTCCGGGGATGATGTTTGGCAGCCGGTGATATAACGGCTCTCCACGGGCAGAACCTGGTTCCCCGGGGCAGTGATGATGATAGTCTATGGATGATGCAGGGTAGGGGTAGTGGTAGAGGTGATAACAGTTTGTGAGGAGAGTAGAGCTCAAGCGCAAGGATTACACAGACTCACGGTTTTGTAGTTTTCCAAGTCTTTACTACAGATGGTATTCAGTAGATATTGTCCACTGAGTCTGTACCGGGGCGGGTTGCTCCCACCCTGGCTGGGTCCTTGGCTTCCTACTCCTGCTCTGTGTTTGTGGCCCTGCTGCCGCTTTAGCTAGGCTGCCTGCCCTGTCTCTCCTCACTGGTAGCAAACTTGCTAGGCAACTTTAGTCTTATCTTTGTGTCTCTGACCCCGCCGTGTTGCTTCGCTGTGGTATAGTGAAGATATATAATCTTCACTTATCCGGTGTTTTCTGTGCTGCTTGTGTTAGGCACAATTGTGATACAGTATACGGTCTTTGCGCTTCATCGGGGTGAGTTTAGTGTAACTCCGTTTCCCGGGTGTGTTCCTCTGCTTCTCCTACTTCTTTCCTCAGACCTTGGCCAGCCTACAAGTGGACAGTGGACCCGTGGGTTGGGCCTAACGCAGCCCTTTTACACCCAGGTCCTTTCCCTCAGTCCTCTCAGGAACTGAACTAACTGCCACTTTCTCTCCACACCAGAATATATAGGGAAGCAGCTTTAGCTCCCCCTTCTGGCCTGGAGGTGCTAGTGTAGTGTTGTGGGTTGTGTGGGGAGTTAACCCTTTGTAGTGTTACTGTGGCACATGTACCCTGGGGTGCCACATTCCCCCTTAGTAAAGAACAGTACTCCAGGACTGTAGAAAACAAACAAACAATTAACATATCAAAACAATTAATATTTACAGAGTCTTAAAAATAAAAATACAAAAACCAATAAAAGCTCAAAAAGAGTCCAAAAGTTCAAAAAGCATTCTTTCCGGGGGTTTAATCTATTGCCTCCACGGCTGGTAAATATATACACGTAGTCTTTACCACAACCAGTTCCGTGGTAAGTATGGTCCGTAGTTAATAAAAAAGGAAGTTCAAGAATATGCAAGTAGTTCATACAGCATAGTCTCTGTAGGTACTGGGCTTTTACGTTGCAACAATAACTCGTACGGGTGTCTCTGGTTTAAGCGCAGTAGGCTCCTAAGCCCTCGGGTCACCACATAAGAGGCCAAGTTGTAACTGTCTGTGGCTGCCACCTAACACCATGCTACTCTCACCCTTTTTGTACACCTTATTTTCCGGATTCTATTTAACTATATACTACTACCGTATAACATATGTACATTTCACATTTGATTCCACATTTTAATCTCTGTACCTAGCCAGTAACTGACCCTTGGTACTACGCTGTGATCTGCGTAAGACTGGTATACTGGATGTACTTAGCATATTGGTGCGGGTGGACGTGTACCTGTTTGGAGTGTCTGCTACTACTGAAGATAGAGATCTGACAGTAGGACTGGCAAGCTCACTGGGACCAGGAATTGGTTCTTCCTCTTCAGGCTCAACTTCCAGTTCTTCATGTCTTGGAACTTCTTGTGGTACGGGTTCTGGTGTTGGTTCTACCATTGGAGGGAAAGCAATCATGGGAACTACAACTGCTCCGTAGTAATTTGGCCATGGTTTGGGGCAATCTCCTAAGACGGTATGGAACACATCCTCTTCTTTCTTGACAGGTTGGACCTGTATGGGTAAGGTTACCTCTGGTGTCTTCAGGGTTTCAGTTCACGGTTTGAGATGGTCTCTTGACACAACTGCTGACGTCCTTCCTTCGTCTTTGCTGATTAGACACACTTTGGCATTGTCTAAATTTGATGGTATGACTGTATATGGGGTGGTTTCCCACTGATTAACCAATTTGTTGGTGCGTCTCTTTCTCTTGAGAACTTGCTCACCAGGTTGTAATGGGGTTGCTAAAGCATGTTGGTTAAAGGTTCTTTCTTGTCTTTCTCTAGCATGCTGGAGACTTTTCTCTATGCACTCTTGTACTTTGCGATACTGCTGTTGACGTAGGGTATCCCAATTGGATTCTTTAACTTCCGCATCTGGCTTCAGAACTCCCATACCTAAATCAATTGGCAGCTTTCCGGGCCTTGCTCGCATAAGGTAGGCTGGGGTGCAGTTTGTAGAACTCACCGGGACATGGTTGTACAAGTCTACCAAGTCGGGTATTTCTCTGGCCATTGATTTCTCTCTGACTCTTGTAAGGTTTTCAACAGGTCAATCACAATATGGTTCATCTTTTTGCATAAGCCATTGGTTTGGGGATGATAGGCTGTCGTGCGGATCTTCCTACAGCCGTACATGTTACAGAATTCCTGGAAAATCTCTGACTCCGAAAGCTGGACCTTGATCTGCAAGGACTTGTTCCGGGTAACCATGAAGTCTGCAGAAATGTGTCTGAAATGCTTTTGCAGCTGTCTTCCCTGTCAGGTCCTTGACGGGTACCACCACTAAGAAGCAGGAGTAATGGTCCACGATGGTTAAGGCATAGACATAGCCTGACCAGCTTGGTGACAACTTGACGTGGTCTAATGCAACTAACTCAAGTGGTTGCTTGGTTACTATGGACTGGAGTGGGGCTCTCTGACACTGCTGATCTTTTCTTCTGAGGTTGCACGGACCACATTTTCTACACCAATTTTCAATTGATTTTCTCATGCCAACCCAGTAGAATCTCTCCCTTAAGAGCACTTCCAACCTCTTCCATCCAAAATTACCTGCACCGTCGTGGTAGGCTTCTAAGACCATTTTGACGTCTCTCTTGGGTACGATAATCTGCCACACTAACTCATGTGTTTTAGGGTTGGTGTGCCTTCTGCAGAGCTTCCCTTGATATAGGAACAACTTGCTTCTTTCTTTCCAGAGTTGTTGGGTCTCAGCTGGAGCGTTCTGATTAGGGTATGCACCTTGTTGTGTAAGCAGTTCTTTCACTAGCTTCACAGCTGGATCACTGTCCTGGGTGTCAGCCCATCCATGGTGTGCTAACGGGTTGAGATTTGCCTCCTGTTGTTTTTGGTAGATGCCTGGTTGATACTGTTCTACCTTAGAACGGTGAAAGACCGGTAGTTCAATTTCTTCCAACTCCTCTGGTTCCTCTACCACGTCTTTCAGGTGTGGCATCTGGGATAAGGCATCTGCATTCCTGTTCTTGCGGCCTGCCCTATATTTGATGACAAAATTATAGTTAGACAGCCGGGCTATCCATCGCTGCTCCAGTGCACCTAATTTTGCTGAGTCCAGGTGGGTCAATGGGTTGTTTTCAGTGTAGATGGTAAATTCTGCTGCTGCCAGGTAGTGCTTGAAACGCTCAGTTACAGCCCAAACTAATGCCAGTAGTTCTAACTTGAAGGAACTGTAATTGTCAGGGTTTCTTTCCGTAGGCCGGAGTTTCCTGCTTGCAAAGGCGATAACTCTCTCTTTGCCTCCTTGCTTCTGTGACAGTACTTCTCCCAGTCCCACGTTGCTGGCATCCGTGTACAGAATGAAGGGTTGATGGTAATCCGGATATTCCAGGATCTCTTCTCCTGTCAGCGCCCACTTTAGCTCTTTGAAGGACTCTTCCCTCTTGTCACTCCACTGGAAAGGGGGATTATGGGTTGAAGACCTTTTTGATTGTCCTACCAGGATGTCTTGTAGGGGAGCTGCCAACTTCGTGAACCCTCTGATAAATCTTCTATAATAGCCCACCAATCCCAGGAATTGTCTCACCTCTTTCACATTGGTGGGTCTTGGCCAATCCCTTATCACGGTGACTTTTCCAGGATCCGGGCTACTCCCTCTGAACTCACGACATGTCCTAGGTACTGCACCTTAGGCTTCAGAAGGTGGCACTTGGATGGCTTGATCTTCATGCCGTATCCGGACAAGGCTTCAAATACTTCTGCCAGGTCTTGTAGATGTTGTTCATATGTCTTGGAGTAGATTATGATGTCATCCAGGTACAGGAGGACAGTTTAAAAGTTCTTATGTCCTAGGCAGCTCTCCATCAGGCGCTGGAAGGTACCGGGTGCGTTGCAGAGTCGAAACGGCATACAATTGAACTCACAGAGGCCCATCGGCGTAGTAAACGCAGTCTTCTCCTTGTCAGCCTCTGTCATAGGAACTTGCCAATACCCACTAGTCAGATCTAGGGTAGAAAAGTAGTTAGCAGATTTTAATGCAGCTAATGACTCCTCAATCCTAGGTAACGGGTATGCGTCCTTGTGTGTAATGCTATTGATCTGCCGGTAGTCTACACACATTCTCATGGTCTCATCCTTCTTTTTAACCAACACTAAAGGCGCTGCCCAGGGGCTACAACTGTCTCTTATTACACCTGCAGTTTTCATCTCTTTGAGCATGTCTTTGGTGGTTTGATAGTGAGCGGGTGGTAATGGTCTATACATCTCTTTTATAGGCTGATGGTTACCTGCGGGTATAGTGTGCTCTACCCCTTTAATTTGCCCAAAGTCTAACGGGTGTTTGCTGAACATCTGCTCATATTCTTTTACTACCCGGTATACTCCATGCTTTTGATGGGAAGGTGTAGAACTGGTACCCACGTGTAGTTTTTGGCACCAATTCTCCAGCTTTTCCCTTGAGCCATTGTCATCCACCTGACTTGATGGGTTCAAGGGCTCGACGGCTGTGATGGCATTGTTATCAACCGTAAATAATTTAGCCATGGTAGCATACTTTGGTACGGTGACCTCATTTTCCCCGCAATTTAGAAGGCGTAATGGCACTCTTCCCGGTGTACCTCAACTACTCTCTGGCCATCAGTATAGTGGGCCTACTGTCTGAGTACACGGGTTCTACCAGAGCTTTATAGTCTCGCCCTTTAATGCCTATTGCGGCTCTACACCAGACCAACATTTCAGTTTTGGGAGGTATTACAATGGGTATCGGGTCACTTACCCTTACACTGCCAATTTCACCTCCTGATATTTCTACCTGTTGTTTCAACATCAAGGCTTTTATTTCTTTTTGCAGGAGTCTCTGTTGCCCGACTCTGGCAGTCTCGATGATTTGCTGTAAGACAGTAATTACCTCGGAAAAACAATTTTCAGTTACATTAATTCCTAGTAACATTACTGGTTCACATTCCCGCCGGTCAACATCTACAATTATAATACCCTGGTTCTTCAATTCTACCTTCCCAATCTGAATGGTCATTTCTCTGAACCCAATTTGTGGTATTAGTTCACCATTGCTAGCCCATAAGTTCAATACAATGTTAGATGGACCACTACTAATGTCTGAATCAGCTCAGTACCTTCTGTAGAGAACATGTGGAATTGATGTTATCTGGGACCCGGTATCCAACAAGGCGCTGAAGGGAATGCCATCCAACACGATAGGGATGACTGGACGTCCTCCCACAAACTTGTCATACCAGGCTGAAGGACCTTGAGAGTTCATACCTGAGGAGTGGCCCGCTTTCCCAGGGGATCCTCGTTTAAACCACATTCCCGGGCAAAGTGACCTGGTTCCTAGCAACGGCGGCAAATGGGCTGTCCATCCGGCTGGTAGCGGTGACTGGGTCGTCCTCTCGTCGCTTGGTACTTCCTGGGCCTCATCCACGTGACATCCTCCTTGCTGGTCGCCAACTTGATCTTGTGTACAGGCTTGGATCCACGCAGCTCCTTGATGACTTTAGCCAAGGAAACAACAGTGTCCGTCAGGGCATCTAGCTTTTGGTTGAGGGCCTCATTGGAGATAGGCTCTCTGTGTTCAGCAGCAGTCATTAACATTGCAGATGTTGCTGACGCTCCTGGCTGCTGGGGTGCTGCTGTAGAACCTTGAATAGAGTTTATAGCCCGGGGCTCCTCTATCTGCTGGAGACGGATGGCTCTATCTTTTAACTCGGCAAAAGTCATTTCGGGATTGTGAATAATCATCATACTCAACTGTCCTCTGTGAGAAGGGGATTGGAGGCCCTCTATGAACTGATCGATTAGCATTTTGTCAGCTCCCAGGGTTAAGGCAGGTTCTGCTAGTTTAAGTGCTTTGAGTGCTTCCTGCAAGTTTAAGGCATAGTCTCTTGCGCTCTCCTTAGGCTTTTGTTGGCATCCAAAGAAACTCATTTTAGCCCGTGTGTCAGCACTGGACTCAAATACTGCTTTCAGTCCAGCCACAAGATGCTCTACAGTATCTTTGTCTGTGTCCGGCCAGGACGCAACCTCCCGCTGTGACGATTAACTGTCCAATAATCATACCAACACGCTGGGCTTCTGTTAGAGGGTACATAACGTAGTTCACTCTGATTTTCATAACAAAGTAATTGAGGGTATTGGGCTCACCTGAGTATTGCGGTAGCCACATTGCTCCCAGAGTGTATGGTATCAGGAGCAGCATGATGGGTTCTGCTCCTTGCGCTGCAGCACCAATGGGTGCACCTCTGTTATCCGGTGCTGCAGCACCGCCGGGTTCTCCGCCGCTGTTTGGTGCCGCAGCATCTCCTTGTTGTGACATCCTGTGCCCCCTTAGTTAATGTCGACCCTCCTGGTCTTACGCTTCCATCCGGATGTCTATTAAAGGTTCCACTATGCAACAGGGATTCTTTTCTCCTCCAGATGACGTCAGAGCGCTTTACAGAGTACCGCCCACAATGACATGCCCCCTTTTCTTCCCGCACATCGCGCGCTTTGTAATGTCGGCAATTCAAAAATACAGTCCTTGTGGCGCAGTTTAAATTCTGTTTGCCGTGCGCTCTGTAATGGCAGCAGTTTCAAAACAGTTTCTTTCACAAATCGCAGACGCCAAGTTGTGGAGCCCACTGGGACGGGGTACTCGGTACCAGACCGGGGTATCACGGGGAATCACAATGGTCTTGGTCCAGACCGTGTCCCGGGCCCACAAGTAATGGGTTTGGGGGATATTTACAGGGGATATAGTTGTGACACCGCCCATGGTATGTGGTCAGGGTGACCACCGCTGCTGCAGAACCTCCGGGGATGATGTTTGGCAGCCGGTGATGTAACGGCTCTCCACAGGCAGAGCCTGGTTCCCCGGGGCAGTGATGATGATAGTCTATGGATGATGCAGGGTAGGGGTAGTGGTAGAGGTGATAACAGTTTGTGAAGGAGAGTAGGGCTCGAGTGCAAGGATTACACAGACTCACGGTTTTGTAGTTTTCCAAGTCTTTACTGCAGATGGTATTCAGTAGATGTTGTCCACGGAGTCTGTACCGGGGCCGGGTTGCTCCCACCCTGGCTGGGTCCTTGGCTTCCTACTCCTGCTCTGTGTTTGTGGCCCTGCTGCCGCTTTAGCTAGGCTGCCTGCCCTGTCTCTCCTCACTGGTACCAAACTTGCTAGGCAACTTGAGCCTTATCTTTGTGTCTTTGACCCCGTCGTGTTGCTTCGCTGTGGTACAGTGAAGATATATAATCTCCACTTATTTGGTGTTTTCTGTGCTGCTTGTTTCAGGCACAATTCCGGATCTGGTATCCGGTCTTTGCGCTTCACCGGGGTGAGTTTAGGGTAACTCCGTTTCCCGGGTGTGTTCCTCTGCTTCTCCTACTCCTTTCCTCAGACCTTGGCCGGCCTGGAAGTGGACAGTGGACTGTGGGTTGGGCCTAACGCAGCCCTTTTACACCCAGGTCCTTTCCCTCAGTCCTTTCAGGAACTGAACGAACTTCCACTTCCTCTCCACACCAGAATATATAGGGAAGCAGCTTTAGCTCCCCCTTCTGGCCTGGAGGCGCTAGTGTAGTGTTGTGGGTTGTGTGGGGAGTTAATCCTTTGTGGTGTTACTGTGGCACATGAACCCTGGGGTGCCACATTAGAATCTTAGATACATCGGAGTGGGATGTGTCAGTGGAGATATTGAAGACACCCATGATGATGATGGAGATGTGAGAAAGAAAATGAAGTAGCCAGGTGGTGAAGCGGTCAAGAAAGGTGGTGGTTAGCACTGATGGTGGTAAATGACAGCCAGTTGGAGGTTAGAGGGGCAGTAGATGTGGACAAACTGTACCTCAAAAGAGGAGAGAGAAGAATGGAGGGTGGCAGTTGAATTGGTGTACATGAGCAGTTATCCAATACGAGAAAACCAACCCCTCCATTATACTTGTTGCTGGAGCGGGGTATGAAAAAGATGGAATCCATCATAAGAAAGTGCAGCTGGAGAGGCTGTGTCAGAAGGGTAAGCCAGGTTTCAGTAAGGCAGAGGAGGGATAGTTTGTTAGTAATAAAAAGGTCATGGATGTATGAAACGTTGTTACAGACAGAGCGAGTGTTCCATAGGGCTCTTGTTTAGAGGGACTGGGGGAGCGAGGCTGGGTGAATGGGTCTGAAGTTACTAAGGGTGTGAAAATTTGCGATAGATCTTGGATTGGGGTTAGTAATGAATGTAGGAATATGGTGAGGTTAGCCAGGATTTGGAGAGATATCACCATCAATGAGGAGAAGCAGAAAGAGTAGGAGAGGGCATGAGGTGAACATGTGTTATATACAGACATACACATAAATACAGAGAAATAAAACCTAGTCACATTCCCTGGTTCAAAACTTAGAGTACTGGGGACACCACATAATATTCGCAAATAGGGATCTACCTATGCAACTAAATACAGCGTTTGTTTTATAAAGGAGAAAAGAGCTACTTGCAATAAGAGGTGATCAACCAAATATCATAAAAAATTATATCAATTTTATTCAGAAACCAACATGAAGAAAGCACATAAATTAAAAACAATTAAAAAGGCTTTTGCAAAAAGCCTGTACAAAAGGGTCCCCCTCAGCATTATAGCATGCTACAATTTGTAATAGAGACAAATTGTATGTGCAGATAACAATTTTGCATACAATCTTAAATAATAGAGACACATATAAATGCGTACATACTGTGCTGCAAGCTGCAGCAAAATATAAGAGACTAGGCCTCCCTAGGCAAAATGATGACAATAAGAAGGCCTTAAGAAAAAAAGACCTCAGAGGGGAGAGGATATAGCGAATAATAGAAAAAAATAATAGAAAAAATGAATGAATGAATGAAGAGGGCATCAGGATAACAGTGTAAATAGACCAACTGTGTACAGTGGGGCTATTAATGTGCGGGGTGTCTATACAGACACTTATGCGAGGGCAGGTAGCCACTAGATAGGAGGGAATTTCACTATCCCTAGATGAATACCATACACTGTTGCAGATATAAGCCAAGATAGATCCTGCGCCAACAAAACAACCGCACTATGATGTATAGGCCTCACTAAATTGCAGAAAATTATGCAAAATGCAGATAAACGCCAAATAAATCCAACACCACAAATCAAATCCTCTTCAAAGGACCATTCTAGAAAGACCAGTAATACCTACTGGAAGGTCATCTCAAAGAATGCAGAAAAGGGGGACTCTCCTAGTGATGGTACGCCCCACGCGTATCGTTACATAGGTAACTTCATCAGGGGAAGGCAACGCAAATCAACATGTGGAAAGGTTATAAATAGTGTTAAAATTATGTATAAAGTTATTCACCTGTACCATATTAGTAGCGGGAAAGTCGGGCGGATCAGGACCAGAAGTTTACTGCCAGGTTTCGGAAAGACCTTAGAGAATGTGTAGAGTGGGAAGGATAGAACATATAATGCAGTATTGCGCATGCACGCGAGGATCACTCACCTTCAGTGCTTGGTGGTGCTTTTTTTTTTTTTATAATAAAAACAATGTATATAATATGGGAATTATATAACAAAGAAAAAATCCTGTGAAGGAGACAAATAAAGATTAATGAGGCTATATATAATATATATATATATATATATATATATATATATATATATATATATATATATATATATATAAAAATATAAATATATATATATATTTCAGTCGATGCAGTAGAATAAAAAGGGCGGCAGTCACCAATTTGCAGTGATCCTATTATTCGTCATTCATCATCATAGATGTGTTCAGCGAGGAGAGGGAGTGGGGATGTCGGACAACGGCTGCCGTTTCGCGGGGCTATGCCGCTTCAACAGCTTTGAGGAACTGGACCCGTTGAAGCGGCATAGTCCCGCGAAACGGCAGCCATCATCAGCCATCCCCACTCCCTCTCCCCACTGAACACATCTATGATGATGAATGATGAATAAAAGGATCACTGCAAACTGGTGAGTGCCGCCCTCTTTATTCTATTGCATTGACTGCGGTTTCGACTGTAATAGGGCGTGCAATACCTGACACCGAGGGCTGTCAGCTAATGCTGCAGTTAATGATTGCGCAAGCCACCCAAGCCATACGGAAGGTGCCCGTTTTTTTCTGCAAAATAATTGTATATATATATATTTGGACACATATAAAACCGCTTTTAAGTGGCTGTTAATTCTGAAAACTTTATTACACAACATTTTTTGACATAGAAAGCAATGAAAAAAAACACAGGTAGAAAGATAAAGAAATAGTCACTCTGCAAAATGCAATAAAAGATGGGGGAAACAGAATGGAGAATAAGAATAGGCTTACCAAATTAAATATAGGTAAGTTAAAGCACAATAGTTGCTGGCCATGCACTAGTGACAAAAAAATTGTGAGTGACCGTCACACCAAAGGCACACGGAACTCACGAAGGGCACCAAGTAAAGGATTGAGTGGTTCAGTAATAGCTAGTGGTGCCTGCCCGTAATGCTAGCCAATAAAATTTCCCTTCAATCAAGCAAAATGGGGGGAATTAACCATAATAAGGGGTTCTATATGACGAGAGGGAATAGTAAGTACAGGCATCTCGTCAGAAATTTCAGCCCAGCTCATCAGGGATATGATTTTAAAGGTCCATAACAAATGAACAGGGCTGCGAGGTTCAGGTGGGTACCATAAATCATAAATACAGATAATGGCATCATAGTTCCAACTAGGTATATCGTAGAGGGGGTATGGAGGCCCCAGAGCAATTTGCGTGATACAAATTGCAGGTAAATTATAGCCTCTGTCTTCTATCCTTTCAATTGAGGACTTGCTATACGGTGTAGTCAACTAGTACTTGATCATAAATCCTTCCAGGCAGGTCAGTTAAGGCCCAATTTAGCAGCAGGTGTCATCGGTGTCGGCAGTTGGCTTAGCCCCATTTGGGATGTTGGGTGTTCAATGAAGAGGAAAACGAGTACAGCTCAGCTCCCAAAGGACCTGTAGGTAAAGCAGGCAAAGGAAATTTAGAGGTTAGGAGGAGATAAATACATGAAGCATTCCAGCAGCATTTACAATTGTTCATAGAATCCCATATACAGGAGCTCTTCATTCAACCCACAGGGGGAAAGGCATTGTAAATCAAAAATCCATTTGGACTCTAGTCTGAGCAGTTGTTGGCTAATATCCCCCATCCCCCTCCCCCCCACATATCCGTGTGAGCTCCTGTGCAAGGACCAGGACTTGGATACCAGAGGGATTGCAATTGTGTTCAATTATAAAGTGCTTTGCAATAGAAGTCAGTAATAAAGAAAAAACCCATGCATGTCTGACGTAGTCCATCGACTCTGATAGTCCAGTGAATCCAACGAAGTCCAGCAAATTTGACTTACAAAGCATATGGAGCCTCATTCTGACACTCCGTAGGCTTTGTCAAAAGCCATATCCAGCTGTGCAAGATCTAACGACTGAAGAGCAGTGACATAAGTAACGTTATTGCTCTCCAGACATTTTGAGTCATGCTGTCTCATTACTGCTGAGCTGAGCTGACAGAGTGAGCAGTGTCACTGCATATTGCACGCTGCACAGTGCAAGGACACAGCAGGGCCAAGACTAACCTTCGAAACAAGCATCAGTAGCAATGCTTCATTTTCAGGGAGGGTGCAGAGGCAGCAGTCACTGCCACAGACTCTGTCCCCTAATGACACTTTGTTTGAATATCCCAGAATGCACTGCGATTCTCTAAAGTATCATCAGACACAACGCAGAAAAAAAATAGAGTAGCAGTTAGTGTAGTTAGGAAACACTAGGGAATAATTAATTTAAAAATATTAGAAAGTAGCTTATATTATGGCATCAAATATATATGGATTTAGAATGAAACTTTCACCTTCGAACCACGCTTTTAAGTTTCTGTAGATTGGAGGTGGTAATTAAAACACTAAAGGTATGATTTTTTTTTTATAAGGGCTGTATCCCTTACAAAGCTATGTACTCAGTTTATGCTGTTAGATTGACCTGACAGAATCCATTTACCTTGTACCTTGTTGCGTGGAGATCTGCAAGAGTCCTTACAACTACAATCGGCCATTTGACGGCCACCATAATGTTGATGCCGCCATTGGTAAAAATGAGTTTGACATCACTAACTGTTCATGGTTATGAGACTATAACTCACTGGGTAAGGATAGGAAGCAGAAGCTTAAAATTACCCTTTTTTGAGAACACTTCACTTAGGGGTGTCAAACTCATTTTAACCAAGAGCCACATCAGCAGTATGATGGCCTTCATATAGCCGCTTGTAATTGTAAGGGCTTATACAGATCTCCGTGCAACAAGGTACAAGGTATAGCATAGACTGCAATTCATAAACCGGCCAGGGGCTATAAGCGAGCTGTCCCTGGGTAAAAGGTCTATATAGGAACTGTCCATGGGTAGAAAGGCTATACGAAAGCTGTCACTCAGTAGTAGGGTTATAAGAGAGCTGTCCTTGGGGTAGTAGGGGTATAAGAAAGCTGTCCCTTGGTAGTAGGGCTTTAAGAAATCTGTTCCTGGGTTGGACTATGCAACAGCTGTCCCTGGGCAGTAAGGCTGTGTGATAGCTGCCTCTGGGTAGTAGTGCTTAAGAGAGTTGCTGTAGGTCTATGAGAGAGCTGTCCATGGGTAGTAGGACTATGCTAAAACTGTTTCTGGGTTGTAGGGCTATGCAACAGTTTTCCCTGGGTAGTAGGGTTATATGACAGCTGTCGCTAAGTAGTAGAGGAATTTAACAGCCGTCACTGGGTATAAGGGCTATATGACAGCTGTCGTTAGGTATTTGGGTTAGGATAGTAAGGCTATAAGAAAGCCGTCCTGGGTAGTAGGACTATATGACAGCTGTCCCTGGTACTAGGGCTAGAGGAGTAGTGTTATCCAAGAGCTATCCCTGGGTAGTAGGGTTATAAAAACTGTCCCTGGGTAGTAGGGCTAGACAGCTATGCGATACCTGCCTCTGGATAGTAGTGCTAGGCGATATCTGCGTCTGACTAGTAGTGCTATAAGAATACTGTCCCTTGGTAATGGGGCAATAAGAGAGCTGTCCATGAGTAGTCGGACTATGTCTCTGGGTTGTAGGGCTAGGAACCCTGCCCTAGACCTCAGAGTCCAAGATTGGCTGCTTGTTATGCTAATGTGCAAAAAGAATAAATCTTATGCTCACCCAATGTAGTAATGTCTACAGGAGGATTCAATTAGATCAAGGCTGTGCATGGAAAGCTGATTATCAAGTGTCCAGTGATGTTTGTCCACCTTCTGGAAGTAGCCCCAGACCCGATGCTCTTTTTCATGTAAGTCTTCATCAGGAACTTTGTATTCTTGCTGAAGAATTAATTTTAAGATGATCTTTTGTTTACTTATGTGGTACTGCATTATGGTTAAGTATTTTCTGTATTTCTCAGCATTGAAAACTTGGTTAATCCTGACTAAATCCTCAACTCCGTTTGCTAACATGCAACCCCAAACTTCCAAGGAACCAGCAATCTCCATTACCTTCAGACACTCATTATTGTACCGCAGTTCAACGTTTTGATGAATAAACTGACTTCTGTTACTCATTGGTGCAAATCACCTGCTGCCATTTTTCAGCACCCAGTTCTTATGTCTCTGTGTATAGTTAAGTTGTCTGGCCTTATTTTCATGTGGAAGGTATGACTTTTTGGATGCAATCTTTTATGACAACGACCCTTGGCCAGACTTCTCCAAACAGTAACATAGTATTTAAGGTAGAAGGAAGACCTTAAGTCCATCTAGTTCAACTCATAGCCTAACATGTTGATCCAAAGGAAGACAAAAACAACCCATGTGACAACACTAAGTTCCACATTGGGGAAAAAAAATTCCTTCCTGACATACGGCAATCAAACTGGTTCCCTGGATCCACGCTCTATCAAAGAATCTAGTATATATAACCAATTATATTATATTTTTCAAGAAAGGCATCCAGGCCATTCTTAAATTTTAGTAGTGAGTCACTCATTACAACATCATGTGGCAGAGAGTTCCATAGTCTCACTGCTCTTACAGTAAAGAATCCACGTCTGTGATTATGATTAAACCTTCCTTCCTCCAAACGTAGAGGATGCTGCCTTGTCCCCGTCTCAGGCCTAAGAGTAAAAAAATCATTAAAAAGGTCTCTGTACTGTCCCCTCATATATTTATACATTATTATAAGATCACCCCTAAGCCTTCATTTTTCCAAACTAAATAACCCCAAGTTTAATAACCTGTCTTGGTATTACAGACCCCTCAGTCCTCTAATAACTTTGGTTGCTCTTCTCTGCACCCGCTCTAGTTCAGCTATGACTTTCTTATACACCAGAGACCAGAATTGCACACAGGATTGTAAGTGTAGTCACACTAGTCTGGGCCGGCGTCAGCACCCGGCATACCCGGGCAAATGCCGGGGCCCTGGCGTGACTCAGGGGCCCACCGCCACCCGCCCACATCGCGCCGGTATTGTTATTTTACCGGCAGCGCGGTACAGTGCCTTAATTGAAAGCTGTGGCCGGCCGGCCACCAGCCCCCGCTTCCGGCCTGTCACTTCTGGTTCCTATGTGCGTTCCACACTGTGTAACGCATAGAAGAAACGACACTGCTCCGCCCCTTCCTTTCCTCTTCTTTTGCGGTTCACAGTGTGGAACGCTTAGAAGAGCAGGAAGATCAATCACCCTCTGTGCTCCAGTCGTCAGCACCCACCACCCGGGGCCCTAGTGTCTGGCAGATAGGTCCCCCTGGTCGCTGTGTAGCAGTAGGGGGTGATGAGGAGCACCACAAGGTTATAACAAAATTAGTAGTATGGGTGCTCGCCATGCCATGATATAGCAATGTGAGAAGTAGAAAAAGACATGGCATATAGCAGGAGCACACCAAGGAATCCAAAGTTAAATGTACAAAAAAACTCAATTTATTTACACATATGTGGACCGACAATTAAAAACAGTTAAAACCATAAATGATACAGAGTAAGGGGCCCGCCACATTAGTAATGTGGACACAAATATGTCATAATAAATCCGACACCTGTGAGGTAATCAGAATCAGTAGGATATAAAGTACTTCAATTTCAGAATAAACACTAATGCACTAGCTAGTGGATACAGATTATAACCGAGTATCAAAATGTCATCCCACACGATCATAGATGTGCTATAAATTCCACTTGGCAATGTGAATGAGACATAGGTTAGGTTCCAAGTAATGGCACAATATGAAAAATCAATGGAAAAACATGCATGTGTGGAAATTCATTAAGACATTGAACATAAAACGTTTATACATTTGTTCCAGGTGCATAAAAAGTACAACAATGTATAGCCTTAAGTAAAGTTATATCAGATAAGGTGAGGAGGGTACCAACCCCTCATTAACCAATTTTAAACCCCTAGCACCAAGGGCATTCAGGGTAAATAAACAAGACAGCAAACTATCAAATAGAGGAGTTGAATAGTTGAGTATATATACAGGATATTATTCCAGTAGTGCCATGGGAGGGAATATACTATGTATGCTAGCCCCAGCAAAGACCAGTGTACAAGGGGTAGGCAAACAATGGTGGTGTAAGATATAGTCACCAATCACCGGTCAGACAGGTGTCCTTAGTAGCATGTGAAGCAAGGCCCCCTACAAAGCACCCACACATATCGCTGCTCAATGGGCAGCTTTGTCAGGGATGTCCGCTGTAGTGCAAGGTCTCAGTATAGGTAAAGATTTTGCCGCTCGTCGCCAGTCACCAGCTGGCAGTAGGCATATACAGGAAACACGTCACAGTCACGTGATCGCGTTGCTAGGATGCCGGGTCCGTCACCGGAAATGCATCACAAACACGTGACGTATTTTCGGGCAACCAAGCACAATTCCGAAAATGCGGGATTGCATAGTAAGTGCCTGGTGATGAATGATAGGGAGGAGAGGGACTTGGAGTGGCACTAGTTCTGGTATTAAACAGGAGAAGCGTGGGACAGAGAGATGTATTATACAATTACAGAAGATTAACCATATAGGTCCAATTTCTGGTACCAAAATATTGGGGCATATAAAAGGCCATTCATAAATAGTGGAGAAAGCATAACAACCCGCAAGGTCCTAATAAATAATAAATAGATTGTTCCAGGGACATGCACTATGTCACAGGCACAATTCCCTACTAAAGAAATAGTATAAATAGAACCAAGATGTATAAGTAGATGTCAGGAAACCAGCGAGCCTCCCACCCAATATCGAAATCCTAATTACCCATTGAAAGAATAATAGGATTATGTAACAAAAAGTTAGATGGAAGTGAACTGTGTTTCGGTCACATTTCCATTATCAAGGTGTGCATTATAAATGACGCAAGTATGTCCCTTGGCAACTGTTGTTATCACAGGAAAATACAACAGTTGCTGAAATACCTCTAATATTCCAAAATGAAGAATAACCAGGTGGAAACAGCATGTCTCATCATGCAGTAATGCCATAGATATCAATAAGATACTAGGTACTGTATTGCATTCAACAAGTATGTACATGCCGCATATTCCCCATGAGTTGCCATCTATGTGCAATAGTATCTGGAAATCCAGCCGAAACAGGTCTATGCCACCAAGTCTATTTTTTTACTTTTTGTATCAACCAAAGGGCAACCATAGTAGAACAAGAATCCAAATGTGCCATGGTAATTGTAATCAATCAATGGTCGCTACATCACAAACCAACCTCTATAAAAAATAGTACTGCAAAGGGGCCGACCGTAAATAGTGTTCCCATGACAAACAACTGGTAATATGAAAGTTGATTAGGTAAGTCCTCCCCAATGGGGAGAAGCGAGCCCCACTAATTCCAAAAAGGAAACCCCCTTAAAGCAGATATAGTCCTTGAAAAACCAAATTATGGTAATTCATATAATTTCCCAATAAATATTGAGTCCATATTGGTGAAAAGCTCCATATCGAGGGTCCGTTGGCAAATGGTCTTCCATATAATCCTACGGTATGTTCATCGTCCTATATCCAACCATGTAGATAGTGCTTCATTTGGTTCTTGGGGGAGTGTAGTTGATTATTTCATCCCAGAAATCCCGTAAACAGAAATTCTTAAATCCACTTAGTTTCCAATCTAAGTAGCATCTTCTTGACATCCCCACCCCGAATGGTAAGTCTGATCTGGTCCAGCCCCACTATCTGTAAACCACGTCGATTTCCACGGTGGGCAGTAAGAAAATGTGAGGCTACAGAAGTGTTAGCTTCTTACCTTTTTCCTTGTGGGTCAATGCAAGGTTAATGGTTGAGATATGGTGTTGTGCTCTTTTTCTCAACTCCTGTGTTGTCTCTCTGACGTATATCCTACGACAAGGACAGATTAGAACGTAGATAATATTGGAACACTTGCAGTTAATGTAGTGTTTCAATCTAAATTCCTTGGAGTCGTTAGGATTAAGAAAGAAATTACTGGTTCGGGTCATGTACTGACAAATATTACAAGACCCACAAGGAAAGGAACCCATTAATTTCACCCCCCTCGGACTTGGAAAGAGTAGGTCTACCAAAATGACTGGTGGTCAGTTGATCACGCAGATTAGGCGCACGTCTCGCAGTGAGTATTGGGGAATCTTCTATCAATGGTCTAACTTTGGGGTCAATTGTGAGGAGGTCCCAATATTTACAGATGATCTTACCCATCTCAGGCCATTGATTATGGTATTGAGTGATGATCTTAATCCTGTTGTCTGGTGTTCGTTCTCTCCATTGTATCAAAGATTGTTGGTCATGCTGGCAGGCACGTTTGTAGGCACGGACACCACCTTCTTGGAGTAACCATGATTTTGAAATCTGTCAGTCAAGGCCTTAGCATGTGTCTTGAAATCCAGGTTGGAGGTGCAATTACGCCTAATGCTTAGAAATTGTCCAACAGGTATACCTCTCCTGAGGTGGTGGGGATGGATACTGAAGAAGTCAAGGAGACTTTTAGTAGCCGTAGGTTTTCTATAAAGGTTTATGCAGAACTTGCCATCTACAACAGTTACCTCCAAATTCAAGAATATAGCCCTTTCAAAAGAAAAGGAGTACATCAAGTATATGTTAAAGGGGTTTGAGTTCAGGAGGGACAAGAAATCGACACATTCGGGTTCAGACCCCTGCCATAAAGAATGATGTCGTCGATAAACCTATGCCAGCCCAATACTTTACTCTTGTATTGGTCCGTCTGAAAAACTGTCGTTAGTTCCCACCACCCCAAGAAGAGGTTTGCAAAGGATGGTGCACACTTCGCGCCCATGGCCACACCTGATATCTGGCGGTAAAACACTCGGTCAAATAACAAATAATTGTGTGTCAGCACAAAGTCAAGAAGGTCTATCAAGAAGGAATCGTGCATTCTATCCAAGCCTACTTGTTGGTCCAAGAAATATAAGACTGCTCACATGCCATCAGAGTGGGTGATGTTAGTATAAAGAGACTCCATGTCACAGGTTACAATCAGGGTGTCTGAAGTGGCATATAGTGTCTGAATATGCTGGATAAAGTGAGTACTGTCTTTGGTGTATGAAGGTAAATCCTGTACCAGTGGTTGTAAAAAGAAGTCTATATACTCACTCGCCTTCTCGGAAAAACTACCTATGCTGGAAACAATTGGTCTACCCGGTGGTGTGGCAAGTTGTTTATGTACCTTGAGGAGTAGGTAAAACATAGGGATAACTGGAGTCTCCACCCCATTATTTTATTTGCCTTTGTAGCAGCTGCCTGACACTGGGCACTAAATGTGAGTTTATCATCTACCCATACACCCAAGTCTTTTTCAGTGGTAGTTTTGCCCAGTGTTTTACAATTAAGCACATAATTTATTTCCTCTGCCCAAGTGCATGACCGTACATTTTTCCCCATTAAAGCTCATTTGCCATTTATCAGCCCAAGCTTCTAGTTTAGATAATTCCTCCTGTAATATACAATTGTCCTCCTCTGTATTGATTACCCTGCAGAGTTTTAGTGTTATCTGCAAATATTGAGATTCTACTCTGTATGCCCCTACAAGGTCATTAATAAATATGTTAAAAAGAAGTAGGCCCAATAATGACCCCTGTGGTACCCCACTGTTAACTGTGACCCATTCTGAGTGTGTTCCATTCATAACCACCCTTTGTTTCCTATCACTGAGCCAGTTCTTAACCCACTTACAAATATTTTCCCCTATCCCCATTGCTCTCATGTTATGTATCAACCTTTTGTGTGGCACTGTATCAAAAGCTTTTGAAAAGTCCATATACACCACATCCACTGCATTTCTTTGGTCCAGTCCAGAACTTACCTCTTCATAGAAGCTTATCAGGTTAGTTTGACAGGAACGGTCCCCATGTTGATATTGGGTCATGAGGTTATTTTTCTTCAGATACTCCAGTATATCATCTCATAGAAAACCCTCTAGGATTTTACCCACAGTAGAGGTTAAGCTTACTGGCCTATAATTTCCAGGTTTAGTTTTTGTCCCCTTTTTGAATATTGGCACCACATTTGCTATACGCCAGTCCTGTGGTACAGACCCTGTTATTATGGAATCTTTAAAGATTAAAAATAATGGTCTATTTATGACGGTACTTAATTCCTGCAGTACTCTGGGCTGTATCCCATCCAGGCCTGGGTATTTGTCAACTTTAGTGATTTTTTTTTTTTTGAACCATCATTTTTATTTTATTTTATTTTTTTTTGTTAACAAAAAAGGTGGTACAATAACATGAAATATCATATGATAACACTAAGTATTCATAACATTGCTTGTCATAGTCATTAAACAGCAACATCCGTTCAATAACATATTTTTTGAAAATAGTAACTAGTTCCCCTTAAACCCACCCTCCACCCTTCTTAGAGCCCAGTACTGCAGTTAGAGTATTCATTTGGTTATGCTGTGTATTATTTAAATGTGATTTTATGTCTGAATATATATTTAAGTCTACCCAGTGAATCACCTAATTCTTCGTTGGCATACCATGCTGAGGACCTATGTGCCTCCATAAGGGTTCTTATTTCAGCATCAGTGAACTCTAATTCAATAAATCGTCTCCATGTTAGAAAGAATTTTGGTGTTAATTTGCTTGGGTTACTCAATGCGTCTAAGGATTCGATTGCAAGGACCTTTCGCAGCGAAGCTTTGATCTGTATTAGGTCAGGAGGTCTATCATTAAGCCAGAACTGCAACAAGAGTCTCTTTGCAGTTATAGCAATATAATGGAACAATATATGTGGTGGTTTCCTTCCCGACACGTTACCCTGGTAGTGGAAAAGCCATAACAATGGGTTCAATTTTTCTAGCCCCTCGCACATACCCCTCGCCCACTGTTCAACCGAGTTCCAGTAGGTTCTAGATGCAGGGCAGGACCATAGGTCATGTTCTAAATCTGTCACATTTAGGGCAATTTACCCATCTCTCCTGTTTACCTGGTGTCGATGGTATATTAAACGCTTGTATTATCCCATGGATAATCCTGAATTGGGAGTCTCTCCAGCGCTCGTTATGTATATATCGTCTGCTAGTCACCCATCCCTCTATTATCTTCTGTGTGAGGTCTGGGTCTTTTATGTGTTTTTTCCATTTTGTGAAAAGAGTCACCTGTTTTGCAGGTCGCAGATATGATTGTAGGGTAGCATAAAGAGAGGTGATGGATATATCTTCCTCTTTCATGGCCGTCAGCTTAGACCACATATTGTCGCTGACTTCTCCCGAGATATCTCTCAGCTGTGAGAGGAGGTAGTGGTGTATCTGGCGGTATTGCATGACTTGAAAACGAGGGAGATTATAAGTCTGTATGACCTCGTCTTCAGTCATCCACCTTTTCTCGTCTATGACCATAAGATCACTCAAGGTTCTGACGCCTCTCTCCCTCCACGCTAAGAACAGGCTGTTTTCATGTCCTAGCGGGAAGGCTGGACATTTCCATGGGTTGCGTGCTCTAGAAATTTTCCAGGACAAATTCAATTTTTTCCTTACCCCCTTCCAAGTTGCTATCGTGTCTCTGAATATTACCGTGTTCTTAAGAGTCTTAGGTAAATGGGGGAGTGGTGAGTGTAACAGAGCCGATAGTTCCCAGGGGCTAGCAACTTCTCCCTCCAGGACTATGTCTGAGTGTCTGTTGGTGTTTCTGATCCAATCCAGGACATTACGTAAGATACATGACAAGTTATAGCCACGGATATCTGGAAGTTGAAGCCCACCCTCTTTTTTCCATCTCATTAACACGCCAAAAGTCAGTCTGGGTTTCTTTCCCCTCCACAGAAATCTCGAGAAGGCCTTATTCAATTTAGTTACGTCTGTATGTTTTAACAGCATGGGGACGTTTTGAAGCGGATACAGTAGTCTGGCAAAACTGACCATTTTGAGTAGATGGCATCTTCCCATAAGTGTAAGTGGCAAATTGACCCAGCCCGCTAGCTCCTTCTCGATTTTTAAGAGAATTGGGATAAAATTCAGTTTATAAGTTTGGGTCGGATATCTGGCCAAATGGATACCAAGGTATTTGATACTGTTTTTAGTGATTGGGATTTCACAGAAGTGCGAGAGTTGTGAGAGTTTGCTCTTGGAGTTAATGAACATAATCTCGCATTTCTCCTTGTTTAGATAGAATCCTGATTGTTTGCCCAAGGTTTCAATTGTTTCAAGTACGTGGGGGAGGTCCCTTTCCGGGTTTTGTACATATAAGACAATATCATCTGCAAAAAGTAGTGATTTGACTTCTTTGGTTCCCACTCTAAAACCTTCATATGTGGAACTCTGTTCCAGGTATAGAGCGAGAGGCTCTATGGCCAAATTGAAGAGCAGAGGTGACAATGGGCATCCCTGTCTTGTTCCTTTCTGTAAAGAAAAAGAATCCGACAAGTAACCAGGTGTACTAATACATGCCTTTGGATTGTTATATAATGCTTGGAGGTATTGCCTAAACGGTCCCACCATCCCAACAGAGTCTAAGACTCTTCCCAGCCATGACCACCTTACGTTATCAAACGCTTTTTCTGCATCCAAGGTGATCACGGCTGGGTCCCCCCTCTTTGTTCCCACCTTTTTTCCCATGACATCAATCAGCAGCATCGTTTTTCTAATATTAGTAGTTGTCGATCTCCCTTTAATAAACCCCGCTTGGTGTGAAGGTATTAGTTTAGGCATAATTGTCGCTAGTCTATCCGCCATTATCTTAGAGAGCATTTTTAGGTCCTGATTTATCAGGGAGATCGGTCTAAAGCTTGCAGGATCTGTTAGTACCTTTCGTGGTTTGGGGATTTGATGTGGGCCAAGTTCATTCTATCAGGGATAGGAGATCCTTGAAGTATTGTATTAAATAAGTCTCTCAAGACTGGGGAAACCTGGTCTTTAAGGGCTTTAAAGAATGCTCCATTGTAACCGTCTGGGCCAGGAGCTTTGCCCGTGTTCGTATTTCTAATAGCATTCTCTACCTCTTCCACCGTGATAGGACTATTTAAATATTGTTTGTCCTCTTCTGTCACTTTTGGTAAGCTTATCAATTGTAACAAGTCAGGTTGCATAGGTGTGTCAGAGTCGGTGTCTGAGTATAGAGATGTATAAAATTTCCCTAATGCCTGGCTAATGTCTTTAGGTGTGGTCCAGGTGTTGCCTCGTTTATCTATTATAGTTTGTATGGGGGAATAGATTTGTTTACCCTGGGACAAGCTTGCTAATAAACAGCCAGCTTTATCGCCAAATTTATGGAGGTTAAGTTCCATTCTACTTTTATATATGTCTTCCCTTCTTTTTGCCCACATATCGAATTTTTCTTTAGCCTGCTGCCAGGTTTCCTTATCGGGGTCAGCCATCGTGCTCTTATATCGGGAGTACGCGTTTCTTACCTCCAGGCTAGCCGCTACAAATTGTTCTTTTATTCTTTTTTTCATCCCCATGCTGTAAGCCATTACATGACCTCTTAACACCGCTTTTGCTGTTTCCCAAAATAAGGTTGGGTCAGAGCGGTGATTCTCGTTGTCTCTAGAGTAGGTTGACCACCATTCTCTAAGGAGGGAAACGAAATTTTCATCTCTGGTGTAAGTGTCTGGAAATCTCCACAAATAATCCGTGCCTTTTTCATAAGCGTCTTTGGTTTCTAACACCAAAGGGCTATGGTCAGAAATCACCATATCCTCAATTTTGACTTCAGTCGATCTCTGTAGTATATTGGGAGATTTGAAAAACATGTCTATTCTAGACCAAGACCCATGGGGGGGAAAAATGAGTGTATTCTTGATCAAGAGGGTGCATCGTCCTCCATACATCTGTCATATTTACATCCCTGAAAAGGGTGTCAAGGAAGTCGTCAGTTTGTGTCATCTTTGGTGTCTGACTTCTCCCTCCCAAAGTCGTTGAGTGTCTCCTATCGTCTTCTGCATTTAGTACCATATTAAAATCGCCTCCCACTATCCTGTTGTGGCCCACGTCTGTCAGGAGTTTAGCTTGCAATCCCTGGCAGAATGTTTTTTGATTCGTTTTTGGTGCATAAATATTATAGATAGAGAAGACGTCATTTTGAATTTGAATGGTCATATGTATCAATCTACCCGCCACGTCTGTTTGTGTGGAGAGGACTTTATGTGGTAAAGATCTGTGTATTAAGATTAAAACCCCTGCTTTCCTCTCTATCGCTCCCGATCCGTAGACGTCCCCTACCCACAACTTCTTGAGTCGAAAGAAATCATCTGATGTCAGGTGGGTCTCCTGTAGCAAGGCCACCTCCGTTCGTAATCTTTTGAGGTGACGTAAAATCATCATGCGCTTTGCTGGAGAGCGCATTCCCTTTACGTTCCAGGAGACCCACCTAACCATCTTTTCCACCCCTTAGCAATGTTTCTGACAAGTGGTGTCCTATACACCCTCTATGTAGCTTTCTCCATGACCTTTGCCACAATAGAATAGTTAAGATACATAAAATACATTGATATGATTTCGTGCTGCTAAATACGTCTCTAGATACCCTCCCCCCTCCCAGTGTCCCCCCCATGAATCTGATATCTTCTCCTCTCCTTTTCTGTCGTAGTAGCTGACTTCTCTTCTTCCCACCAATACAACCCATAAATCAGCATCCCATCCCGCCGCGGCAACCGGCAAATGATTAATAACGCATTTTTACTTTCCCAATGCACCCCTATCTTTCCCTTTCCTTTCTCTTCCCTATTTCACTTCTGTCACTTTTTCTTTTCTCTTTTCCCTTCCTCTCCATTCCCCCCCCCCCTCCGCCAACTGTCGTCCTGTCTTCCTCTTGTTAGATCACTCTCCCTCTTCTTTTTCCTCCTCCCTCCTCCTATACCCGCCAAACCAACACTATGATCACTGCAGCAATTGTGACATGAGAATTTGTCATTTTGGGAGAGACTGATGATCACCGAAGAGGTAAAATGGAGCAGTGGGTCTCCACGCAATGTGACAGTAATGAACCTTCTGGCTGCAATATATAATCACCGTATCGTCAGTAATGATCACAATACCCAATTCTCCCTCCCCCTCCCACACCTAGTCCCTGGGTATCGTCGAAATCGATAAAGTCTGTCTCAAAGGTGACCTGTAGAAATGCGGGAACTGATCCATGTTCGTGTAAATGGCGTGTCGTTCATTTCCTTCTTTCATCTCTTTCCGACGTCCATGAACCTGCAGGGAAGGAAGTGAAGAAGAGGGAAAGAGAGAGAGAAAAAAAACAAAAAAAAACACATACTCAGCAGGCAAACAAGCCAAGATTAGTGGTGAGGCGGGGGGGAAAGAGGCGGGTCCCGATAGGGGAGAGGTTAAGGATGAGGTCCGTTGATTCAAAAGCCCATCCCAGACAGTACCGTACATGAAGGGGACAGTTTAGTCTTAAGCCCTATGGGCGTCTATACCATGGTGAGGTCCATTTGCATTCCCCCCACATCAGTATTAACAGATTCCGATATGTCCACTCAGTCAAACAAGGTCGCCAGCTTTACTTCTTCCTTTGCCACCGAGACCCCGTCTGGCGTTGCTGTCTAGGAGTTCCGCTTCTGGGTGTTGAACCCTCATACGTCACATTGGATCGTAGCCTGTATGCTCTCACCGATTCTCGTTCTTCCTCTGGCTCCGATTCTGGATTTGATAATGTTTGTGGTTTATCCGCGACATTCTTTGGGGATGTCCCATCTTTTGGTGAGCGAGTATTATCTAAAATCGCAGCCATGGCTTCTTCCGGGTCTGTGAAAGTTAATAGTGTCCCATCTCTAGACCTAAACCTCAAGGTAGCGGGGAAATTCAGCTGGAAACGTATGTTTCTTTTATATAGTGTTGGAGCACGCTTCACTTAGAGCTCTTCTGCGGCGGGATACCTCCACCGAGTAATCTGCAAAAACCAGCACTTTTTGGCCATGTAATGTCAGAGGGAGTTTTCTGTTCTTGTAAGCCCTTAGTATTTCTTCTTTATCTCTGTGATTTAAAAATTTTTCTATGGAGTGTCTTGGTTTGACGTTAGTGTTTCTAGATGCGACCGGAGTCTTAGAAGCAATCACTGTAGTGGGCACATTGTCTCTGGGCGGCCCAAGCCTGTGTGTTCGCTCTGTTTTACATCTATGTTGCAGACCCAGGGCTTTGGGAAGGTCCACCTCAAAGATTTCCACAAGTTGGTCTGGTGGGATAGATTCAGGTAGACCCACTATTTTGAGGTTACTCCGTCGCGACCTATTCTCCATATCTTCTAATTTTGAGAAGGCATACTCAGAACGTTTTTGTAGTGCCTCTACTTGGTCTTCAAGCTTAAGTATTCTATCCTCAGCCGACCCAATCCTTGCTTCTGTCTCTTTTAGCCTCTGATCTTGTGCTTCTACTGTTTTCTTAAGAACTTTGGTAGAGGCAGCTACCATGTCAGCTATTACTGCCTTAAATTCTTCAGCCATATGTGTGGCCAACTCCTTGGCCAGTACTTTATAATCTATAATTTGTGTTTGTTGCCATCCTTTTGTATGTGGTCCCTGCATCTCATGTGCTGCTTTGCTCAGCACTACCCCAGGCTGGTCATGGCTCCCAGTCTCCCTTGTCTCCATCTGCTGCTCCCCTTCCTGATCCACATCACTCGACACGCTCCCGGGGGCTGTGTCTCCAGGCTGCTTCCCCTCAATGTACCTCATCTCCTTAGTTGTGTGCCCGGGTGGTCCGGTTTCCTCCCGATCGGGGCTCTTGTGCCGTTCCTCGTCGCAGCCTGCAGCGTGGGCGCCATCAGTTGCTGCCTCATGTTGCGGGTGAGACCGGCCGCTCTCCCCTTTCTTCACCACGTACCGGTCCATCTTGGTGTCAGCAGGATGTCCCGCGGCTCCTTTGCCGGCCTGATGTTAGATTAGTGTCGGGAGGTCAGTGGGCGCCTGGATGGGGCCGGATTGCCGTGGCGGGTCCCGGAGCCTCTCTAGAAGCGGCTGATCATGGCGGCGCCGGAACCGGAAGCCAGAACTTTAGTGATTTTTAAGACGGTGCCGTACTTCCTGCTGGGTTAAGCAGATTACATTTAATGGACAGTTTTTGTTATCACTGATCATGTTGTCTGTCATGGGATATTCTTGTGTACATACTGTGTCTAAAAAGGCATTTAGCATATTGGTTTCCTCATCCTCATCCACCATTTCACCCAGACTATTTTTAAGGGGGCCAACACAATCATTTTTTAGTTTCTTACTATTTATGTAGTTAAAGAATATTTTGGGATTTTTTTTACTTTCTCTGGCAATGAGTCTCTCTGTCTCAATCTTTGCTGCCTTGATTTGCTTTTTTACAGATGTTATTTAATTTTCTGTATTTATTTAATGCCTCATCACTACCTACTTGCTTTAATTCCCTAAATGCTTTCTTTTTGTCACTTATTGCACTCCTTAAAGCTTTATTTATCCACAGTGGTTTCAACCTATTTCTAGCATGTTTATTCCCATAGAGCAGTGATGGCGAACCTTTTAGGGGCCGAGTGCCCAACTGCAACTCAAAACCTAATTCTTTATTGCGAAGTGCCAATAGGGCAATTTAACTTAAATTACAGGAGTGGACGTCACAAGCACTGCACAGGGGAGAAGCCGCAGACGCAACTCCCTCCCCAGTACAGTGCTGGCTGTCCTGATTCCCTGATGATTAATTATATTATTTTAACAATTAATTGCTTTTAAACTTACCTTTGCAGTCTTCTCTTCTCTTCAGAAGTGGTCATTCAGCTCATGTGTGCAGTCAGCCGCTCCCACTACCCTTTCCAGACACAGCAGGCGGATTGATCTGAATGGAAAAAAAATGCAGAACATTAGATGGATAGATAGATTTTTATCATGGAATGAAAGCAGATTCCACACTGAAATCCTGGTCCCTGTCATGTAGTTATGTGCTCCATCCTGTCCCTTTCCTTGTAGCTATGTGCTCCATCCTGACACTCTCCTTGTAGCTATGTGCTCCATCCTGTGCCTTTCCTTGAGGTTATGTGCTCCATCCTGTCCCTTTCCTTGAGGTTATGTGCTCCGTCTTGTCCTTTTCCTTGTAGTTATGTGCTCCATCCTGACCCTCTCCTTGTAGTTATGCACTCCATCCTGTCCCTTTCCTTGAGGTTATGTGCTCCATCCTGACCCTCTCCTTGTAGTTACGTGCTCCATCCTGGCTCTTGTAGTAATGTGCCTCATCCTTGTCACCTTGCAGTATTGCCCAGTCTTGCAGTAATGTTCCCATCCTGCCATCTTATAGTAAAGCCCCATCCTTGTCCCCTTGTACTAATGCCTCATCCTGCCCCTTCCTAGCAGTTAAGTCTGCTTCCTGTCCACTCCTTGTAGTAATGCCCGATCCTGCCCCCTCCTTACAGAAATGCCCCATCATGCCCTCTCCATGTAGTAATGCCCCATCATGCCCCCACCTGTTACTATTGCCCCATCATGCCCCCTCCCGGTACTATTGCCCCATCATGCCTCCTCCAGGTAGTATTGCCCTCATAATGCCCCCTCCTGTAGTATTGCCCCCATCATGCCCTCTCCTGTAGTATTGCCCCCATCATGCCCTCTCCTGTAGTATTGCCCTCATCATGTAGTATGTCCCCATCATGCCCCCTTCTGTAGTATGTCCCCTCCTGTAGTATGGCCCCCTCCTGTAGTATGGCCCCCTCCTGTAGTATGGCCCCCTCCTGTAGTATGGCCCCCTCCTGTAATATGGCCCTCTCCTGTAATATGTCCCCTCCTGTAATATGTCCCCTCCTGTAATATGGCCCCCTCCTGTAATATGGCCCCCTCCTGTAATATGGCCCCCTCCTGTAATATGGCCATCTCCTGTAGTATGTCCCCTCCTGGAATATGTCCCCTCCTGTAGTATGTCTCCTCCTGTAATATGGCCCCATCCTGTAATATGGCCATCTCCTGTAGTATGTCCCCTGCTGTAGTATGTCGCTTCCTCTAATATGGCCCCATCCTGTAATATGGCCATCTCCTGTAGTATGTCCCCTCCTGTAATATGGCCCCCTCCTGTATTATGTCTCCTGCTGTAGTATGTCCCCTCCTGTAATATGGCCCCATCCTGTAATATGGCCCCCTCCTGTAGTATGTCCCCTCCTGTAATATGTCCCCTTCCTGTAATATGGCCCCCTCCTGTAATATGGCCATCTCCTGTAGTATGTCCCCTCCTGTAATATGTCCCCTCCTGTAAAATGGCCCCCTCCTGTAGTATGTCTCCTCCTGTAATATGGCCCCATCCTGTAATATGGCCATCTCCTGTAGTATGTCCCCTCCTGTAATATGTCCCCCTCCTGTAATATGGCCCCCTCCTGTAATATGGCCCCCTCCTGTAGTATGTCCCCTCCTGTAATATGGCCCCCTCCTGTAATATGGCCATCTCCTGTAATATGGCCATCTCCTGTAATATGGCCATCTCCTGTAATATGGCCATCTCCTGTAGTATGTCCCCTCCTGTAGTATGTCCCCTCCTGTAATATGGCCCCCTCCTGTAACATGTCCCCTCCTGTAACATGTCCCCCTCCTGTAACATGTCCCCTCCTGTAACATGTCCCCCCTGTAACATGTCCCCTCCTGTAATATGTCCCCTCCTGTAATATGTCCCCTCCTGTAATATGTCCCCTCCTGTAATATGTCCCCTCCTGTAATATGGCCCCCTCCTGTAATATGGCCCCCTCCTGTAATATGGCCATCTCCTGTAGTATGTCCCCTCCTGTAGTATGTCCCCTCCTGTAGTATGTCCCCTCCTGTAGTATGTCCCCCTCCTGTAATATCGCCCCCTCCTGTAATATGTCCCCCTCCTGTAATATGTCCCCTCCTGTATTGTGTCCCCTCCTGTAATATGTCCATCTCCTGTAATATGTCCATCTCCTGTAATATGTCCATCTCCTGTAATATGTCCATCTCCTGTAGTATGTCCATTCCTGTAGTATGTCCCCTCCTGTAGTATGTCCCCTCCTGTAGTATGTCCCCTCCTGTAATATGGCCCCCTCCTGTAACATGTCCCCTCCTGTAATATGGCCCCCTCCTGTAATATGGCCATCTCCTGTAGTATGTCCCCTCCTGTAATATGGCCCCCTCCTGTAATATGTCCCCTCCTGTAATATGGCCCCCTCCTGTAACATGTCCCCTCCTGTAATATGTCCCCTCCTGTAATATGTCCCCTCCTGTAATATGTCCATCTCCTGTAGTATGTCCCCTCCTGTAGTATGTCCCCTCCTGTAGTATGTCCTCTCCTGTAGTATGTCCCCTCCTGTAGTATGTCCCCTCCTGTAGTATGTCCCCTCCTGTAATATGGCCCCCTCCTGGAAGTGATTCATACCTGGAAAAAAAAAAAAAATCATACTCACCTGCTGTAGAGCTCCCGGTTCCACCGCTGCTCTCTCCTCTCCCGCGGTTATATGACGCCGATCGCGCATCACATGACCGCGATCGCGCATCACATGACCGCGATCACGCATCACATGACCGCGATCGCGCATCACATGACCCCGATCGCGTCACCGCGGTCACGTGATGTCGGGCAGGCAGGCGGGGCTAGGAAAGAGTTTCGGAGGGAGGAGAAATGTCTCCTCCGCTCCGACACAACATCGCCGCAGTTCAATACATCAGTGCAGAGGCGAGGCCGCGTGCCAGCGGAGACGGCTCCGCGTGCCCTCCCTGGCACGCGTGCCATAGGTTCGCCATCACTGCCATAGAGTATATATTGTGCACAGGTCCTATTCAGGATGCTAATAAACGTCTCATATTTGCTTTGTGTACTTTTATGTGTCAGGACATCATCCCAGTTTATTGCATTAAGATGATCTCTCAACCGTTGGAAATTTGCCTTCCTGAAGTTTAGTGTCCTTGTAGCCCCTCTACTATACATGTTATTAACCCCTTCACGACCTGTGACGTCGTGGGACGTCATAGAAGTCGATGCGTTCCCGACCTGTGACGTCCCACGACGTCATGGCAGGATCGCGTTCCCGCGGCACCGGTGATCGGGGCCGGTGACATGTCACTGGTGCCGCGGGAACATGAGGACCTGTACTTTGTCCTGGGGGGGTGGCTATTTCCCCCTCGTCGCTGAATTCGCTCTGATTGGCAGTTTAAACTGAACTGCCAATCAGAGCGATTCTCCCCTCCAAATCTGATTAGATTTCTCCAATCAGGCTTGGAGGGGTGGGTGCGCGGGTGCCCTCCCCCTCCTCAGCCCCTCCGAGTCCAAGCTAACCCCCACCCACCACCGGGAACCGGCACCGGCACCGATCCCCTCTCAGCAGCCTGCCGCATGCCGGCGCTGCAGCAGGCGCCGGTGCAGGCACCGGCGCGGTCTGGAGCCGGTGGATGCCTAGTGCCCGCAACTCTCCTGCCCCTCCTGCCCCGGGTGCCCCGGTGCCCGGGTGCCCTGGTGCCCTGGTGCCCAAACCCCCCCCGTGTCCCCTCTCACCCGTCCTCCGTGGTGCCGCGGCTCCTCGGTGTGGCGCTCCTCCTCTTCTCCCAGGCTCCTCCTCCTCACTGGAGGATCTTGAGAGAGGTAAGTATGTGTGTGTGTGTGTGTATGTGTATGTGTGCATGTTCATGGGTGGTTGCATGGGTGCGTGCATGGGCGCATGGGTGCGCACATGGGTGCGTGCATGGGCGCATGGGTGCGTGCATGGGCGCAAAGATTGATGGGTGCGTGGAGGGATAGGCGCATGGGTGGGTGCGTGGAGGGATAGGCGCATGGGTGCGTGCATGGATGGATGGACGCATGGGTCCGTGGATGGATGGACGCATGGGTGCGTGGATGGATGGGCGCATGGGTGTGTGCATGGGAGCATGGGTGCATGCATGGGAGCGTGGGTGCAAAGATAGATGGGTGTGTGAATGGATGGGCGCATGGGTGCGTGCATGGATGCGTGGATGGATGGGTGCATGTGTGTAACAAGGGATCAAGTGTCCTCTTGTTGTAGTCACTGGTGTCAGTCATGGTGCACTGTATGGCAATGATCTGCCATACCGTGCACCATGACTCTGACCCCAGAGACTACAACAAGAGGACGCTTGATCCCTTGTTGTAGTCTCTGGGGTCACAGTCATGAAGCATGGTACGGCAGATAATTGCCATACAGTGCACCATGACTGACCCCAGTGACTATAACAAAGGATCAAGTGTCCTCTTGTTGTAGTCACTGGTGTCAGTCATGGTGCACTGTATGGCAATGATCTGCCATACCGTGCACCATGACTCTGACCCCAGAGACTACAACAAGAGGACTCTTGATCCCTTGTAGTCTCTGGGGTCACAGTCATGAAGCACGGTACGGCAGATAATTGCCATATAGTACTTCATGACTGTGACCCCAGAGACTACAACAAAGGATCAAGTGTCCTCTTGTTGTAGTCACTGGTGTCAGTCATGGTGCACTGTATGGCAATGATCTGCCGTACTGTGCACCATGACTCTGACCCCAGAGACTACAACAAGAGGACGCTTGATACCTTGTTGTAGTCTCTGGGGTCACAGTCATGAAGCACGGCAGATAATTGCCATACAGTACTTCATGACTGTGACCCCAGAGACTACAACAAAGGATCAAGTGTCCTCTTGTAGTCACTGGGGTCAGTCATGGTGCACTGTATGGCAATGATCTGCCGTACCGTGTACCATGACTCTGACCCCAGAAACTACAACAAGAGGACACTTGATCCCTTGCTGTAGTCTCTGGATGTAGCAGAGGTGATCGAGCGTCGTGGGACCTTCATTGTGGACTACGTCGGAGGCGATCGAGCGTCGTGGGACCTTCGTTGTGGACTACGTCGGATCTTTATAATAAAGATGGAGTCCGAATTTTGTTTGTGTTTTTTTTCAAATAAAAAGATTTTTCTCTGTGTGTATTTTCTGACTATTTACCAGAGATTCCTAATGGCGGGTCTAACATTGGCCCTATATTATGAATCTCGGGCTTAGTGCCAGCTGCCAATAAAAACCTGGCATTAACCCCTTTATTACCCAGTTAGCCACCGGCACCAGGGCAACTGGAAGAGCATGGGTACAGCGCCAGAAAATGGCGCTTCAATGAATGCGCCATTTTCTGGGGCGGCTGCGGGCTGCAATTCACAGCATGGGGGGCCCAGAACGCTTGGGCCTCACTATGCTGAGGATTCCAGCCCCCAGCTGCCTAGTTGTACCTGGCTGGACCAAAAATATGGCGGAGCCCCACGTAATTTTTTTTCTAGGATTAGTTCTAGAAATTAAAAAAAAAAAAGGGCTTCGCTGTATTTTTGGTTCCAGCCAGGTATGACGAGGCAGCTGGGGGTGGGTGGCAGTTCGTAGCTGCCAAGTTGTACCTGGCTGGACCAAAAATATGGCGGAGCCCTATGTCATTTTTTTTCTAGAAATAATTCTAGAAATAAAAAAAAAATAGGCTTCACTGTATTTTTGGTTCCAGCCAGGTATGACGAGGCAGCTGGGGGCTGGTGGCAGTCCGTAGCTGCCAAGTTGTACCTGGCTGGACCAAAAATATGGCTGAGCCCTATGTCATTTTTTTTTCTAGAAATAATTCTAGAAATAAAAAGAAAATAGGCTTTGCTGTATTTTTGGTTGCCAGCCAGGTACAACTTGGCAGCCCAGGGGGCTGGAATCCTCAGCATGGAGAGACCCAAATGTTTTGGGTCCCCTATGCTGCGAATTGCAACTACTAGACTAGTATGTTTTTCACAAAAAGTTTCTTTATTCATTTATACGGCTCAATTTGTGAAGCACATGGGGGTTCAAAGTGCTCACTGTGCATCTAGATAGGTTCCTTGGGGGGTCTAGGATCCAAAATGGGGTCACTTGTGGGGGAGCTCCAATGTTTAGGCACACAGGGGCTCTCCATACGCAACCTGGTGTTTGCCAACAATTGGAATTGTTAGCGGACACCAGGTCGCGTATGGAGAGCCCCTGTGTGCCTAAACATTTGAGCTCCCCCACAAGTGACCCCATTTTGGAAACTAGACCCCCCAAGGAACCTATCTAGATGCATAGTGAGCACTTTGAATCCCCAGGTGCTTCACAAACTGATCCGTAATGAGGTAAAAATACTTTTTTTTCCACACAAATGATCTTTTTTAATTTTTACGGATCAATTTGTGAAGCACTTGGGGGTTCAAAGTGCTCACAATGCATCTAGATATGTTCCCTGGGGGGTCTAGTTTCCAAAATGGGGTCACTTGTGGGGGAGCCCCAATGTTTAGGCACACAGGGGCTCTCCAAATGCGACATGGTGTCCGCTAACAATTTGAGGTGATTTTCCATTCAAATTGTTAGCGGACACCATGTCGCGTTTGGAGAGCCCCTGTGTGCCTAAGCTTTGGAGCTCCCCTACAAGTGACCCCATTTTGGAAACTAGACCCCCAGGGAACTTATCTAGATGGGTGGTGACCATATTGAACCCCCAGGGTCTTCACAAATTAATCCATAAAAATGAAAAAAAAAAATTTTGTGGAAAAAACAGTATTTTTTAATTTTTACGGATCAATTTGTGAAGCACCTGGGGATTCAAAGTGCTCACAATGCATCTAGATATGTTTCCTGGGGGGTCTAGTTTCCAAAATGGGGTCACTTGTGGGGGAGCCCCAATGTTTAGGCACACAGGGGCTCTCCAAATGCGACATGGTGTCCGCTAACAGTTTGAGGTGATTTTCCATTCAAATTGTTAGTGGACACCATGTATCGTTTGGAGAGCCCCTGTGTGCCTAAGCTTTGGAGCTCCCCCACAAGTGACCCCATTTTGGAAACTAGACCCCCCAGGGAACTTATCTAGATGGGTGGTGAGCATTTTTAACCCCCACATGCTTTACAAATTGATCTGTGAATATGGAAAAAGTACTTTTTCTTCACAAAAATGTTCTTTTAGCCTCAATTCTTTCATTTTCGCATGGGTAACAGGATACAATTCATCCTAAAATTTGTTGGGCAATTTCTCCTGAGTACACCGATGCCTCATATGTGGTCATAAACCACTGTTTTGACGCGCGGCAGGGCTTAGAAGTGAAGGAGCGCCATTTCACTTTTTGAATGGAAAATTATCTCCAAAAGTCAAATTGCGCTCTTTCCCTTCAGAGCCCTGCCGTGCGCCCAAACCGTGGTTTATGATCACATATGAGGTATCGATATACTCAGGAGAAATTGGCCAACAAATTTTAGGATCCATTTTATCTTGTTGCCTATGTGAAAATGAAAAAATTGAGGCTAAAAGAACATTTTTGTTAGAAAAATTAAAATATCCATTTTTTTGTTTCCAATTTGCTTCGTTCCAATGAAGCACCTGAAGGGTTAATAATCTTCTTGAATGTAGTTTTGAGTAGCTTGAGGGGTGCAGTTTTTGGAATGGTGTCACTTTTGGGTGTTTTCTGTCATGTACACCCCTCAAAAAGACTTCAAATGTGACGGGGTCACTAAAAAAATAGTTTTGTAAATTTTGGTGGAAAAATGAAAAATTGCTCATGAACTTTGAACCCTTACAACTTCCTAACAAAAATGTTTTTTTTTTTCCAAAATTGTGCTGATGTAAAGTAGACATGTGGGAAATATTATTTCATAACTATTTTGTGTCACATAACTCTCTAGTTTACCAGAAGAAAAATTCTAAATTTGAAAATTGCTAAATTTTCAAAATTTTTGCCATATTTTTGATTTTTTCACAAATAAACGCAAAAATTATCGACCTAAATTTAATACTAACATGAAGCCCAATATGTCACGAAAAAACAATCTCAGAATCACTAGGATCCGTTGAAGCGTTCCCGAGTTATAACCTCATAAAGGGACACTGGTCAGAATTGCAAAAAATGGCCAGGTCAGGAAGGCCAAAATAGGCTGGGTCATGAAGGGGTTAAAGGATATTTGAAAACTTATTTTATGATCACTATTACCCAAGTGATCTCTGACCCATATACTTGATATCCCACTGGGTCCCACTAATTTGCTACCAGTTCTGAGCTGATGCACTGCTGGACATCTTTGGATTTTGAAGAAAATAAGCATATGCCTTTCATCTACTGCACTACTGCAGGGGTGGGGTACCCCAGGCCTCAAGCGCCACCAACAGTTCATGTTTTCAGGATTTCCTTAACATGGCACAGAGGTTGGGATCATCAACAGTGCATGTGCTTATATTATCACCTGTACAATACCAAGAAAATCCAGAAAACCTAACCTGTTGGAGGCTCTGGAGGCTTGGAGTTCTCCACCCCTGATCTACTGCAATAGGTTTCCTTGGCCAACCACTGTCTACGCTCCGTAACATTGTCTATTTCTTGGTGCTTTGTCAAGATAAGCTTAATCAGCACATTGAAATCTTGGTGTGCTTTGAAATGTTTACCTGGTAAAGACATTGCTGAGGCAGTAGAACTTCCTTGTGTCTTGTTGCTGTGCTTAGTTTTTCCACAGTGTATGACTTGTGACATGAATCTGTCTTCCACAATATCATCTTTATGACAGAGTTTGTCTGTTCCTCACTCAGTTGTATGCCGCCTACATAGCTGTTTCTATTTCCGTGAAAGACTGTTTCAACCTACAAATGAAAATGATAGTTACGATCACCGGTTAGGTGTATGACTAACTAGTTATACCACACTATAATCCTACAATATATGTGACTATTCTGTTAATTTACTTTGCATTTTGTTCATTTATAAAAAGAACCCATTAGTAACACTACTGTTGAGCGAGCATACCCACCACTGCTTGATACACAGTTGTGCATTGGGGTGTCCGGGTACGCTCGGTTCTCAATTTAGTTTTGCCAGGCGCTTAAATGTGTGAGTTGTTAACAATTAGACACAAAAATCGAGTCACTTCAGTGAATGATAGGAGCCAGCACCCCAGTGAGTGTCACTTTCAGTCTCTGAATGGCTCTCATGGGGGGTAGAAATGTGATTGGATATCGTGTGTATTAAAAAAAAAAATTGCTTACCCGACTTGAAAATGCTCTGTTTATAGCTAGCTGTGTGTAGGTGGAGAGCCAGATGGCTCAATAATTGAATTCCATTAGGGTATGTCCTCATGGTCCGGAGGAGCTGCGTGTTGGACGCAGCTCCTCCAGACCTGAGGGAAGCCGCGGGTGGCCGCAGGGAGACCGCAGCCGCCCTGTACTCACCATGTGCGGTGGGGCGGCTTCTCCCTGCAGTCACCCGATGGGAGCCGCTTCCGACTCCACAGCATGAAATAGATATGCTGCGGAGGAACGGACTCCCGGCAACCCGCACCGCAGCTCCAAAGACGCTGCGGGTGGGTTAAGCATAATGAGGATGGGATTTCTTGAAATCCCATCCACTATGCTTATACTGTACTATGCAGCGTTTTGGACGCAGCGCAAAGACGCTGCGTCCAAAACGCTGCGTACACTGATCGTGTGCACGCACCCTTATACTCGCTGCTCGAGTCGAGCCAGTCAGAGCATCTGACCTTGATTTGGGTAACGAGCACCTGAGCACTTTAGTCAATCAATGCTTATTTTTTTTTTTTTTTGGAAGCATTCTTACTTTGCAGCATTTTTTCCACACCTGCGTAAAACCTTTGCAGAGTTCTATATGTATTATCACAATATGTATGTATCTTTTTGATAAAACATGATGTTAATCAATTCTGTTTCTTCTTTAGGCCTGATAAGGCAGAGATGTGCAATAGTTCCTGGCCTTTGGACTTATCCAACATTGAGGTATGCTGTGCAAAAGTGACATAAAGGTCTTGATAAATAATCCCTAGGACTTTCTAGGAAGTTTCTACCTAACCTAAAAAGTGGCATTAACGTATCATCAAACTGATTCCTTTCAGTAGGAGAAACAAAATAATAATCTTGTAGTTGTGATACCTTATAATGGCTAACAAAAATATAATAAGTGATGTCACAAGGCAAACTTTCGAGACTTCTCAGGTCTCTTCATCAGGCATGGCAAGACAAAATGTTGAAACAAACACAAATATATACATGCACAACCAGAGCAGATGCCAGTTAAAATAAGTGAGCATAGTTCTTAGCATCATTCAGGCAAATCCGTCACCAGAAAATTCACCTTAGGAACTCTTGTGTCTTCTGAATACCCTGTGACCAGCCAACTTTGAGTCATGGACCAAATTGAGGATCTGCAGACGGAAGGCCTTAGGCTGCCTTCACACTTGCGTATGTGTCTGCATGCTTATGGCATACAGACGGAAACGCAGTACAAACGCAGCCATATTAATGTGAACGCAGCGGAGAATCTCCGCATGTGTTCACATTAGTATGTACCCCGGCCAGCCAATCGGCTGTCTCGGGGGCTGTCGGGAGGAGGAGATCAGCGGCAGAGATCTCCTCCCGGCCACAGCTGATCTCCCGCCGGTGTCGGCACGGGAGATTTGAAGGAACAGCTGATCTGACAGCTGTTTAAATCTCCCGCGCCGACACCAAATAGGGTATATTGGTGCAGGAGATAAGAAACAGCTGATCGCTGCTTCAAATCTCCTATTCGGTGTCAGCGCGGGTGATTTAAACAGCTTTCAGATCAGCTGTTACTTCAAATCTCCCGTGCTGACACTGGCGGGAGATAAGTGGAGGCTCCAGCTGATCTCCCGGTGGCCACCGCTGATCACCAGCGGCCACTGGGAGAGATTTCAATGAGATCCGCAGCGTTTTCCTGCGCTGTCATGCGGATGACACTGCGGATCCATTGACTTCAATGCATTGTTTGTGCGCTTGCGGGCGCTTGCAGATAAAACAAGCGCCCGCGAACGCACAAAAAATGCAACATGATGCGTTCGGAGTGCACTTGGAGGGTGCACAAATTATGCGCATCCGAACGCAAATGCGGCCAAACGCAGGCTCATGCGTTCCCATGTTAAACATAGGAACGCATGTGTGCAAGCGTTTTGCTGTGTTCGGTGCGCTGCGTTCAAAACGCAAATGTGAAGGCACCCTTAGTGACGTAGAAACGTCGATCTCTGAACCACATGCCACCCTTAAGACAAGATTGATTTCAACAGAAGGATTAGCCAGAAATACATCACCGTCATAGGCCTCCTTGATCTCCTTCCACAAGTCCTGGTCGTGTATAACTGAAGAAGTTGGCATCAGATAGAATGGTCTTGGACACGGGGCTCCATGTACAGAATCTGCAGAATGGATTCAGGATAAAGTATCAGCCTTTCCATTATGATAACCTGGACAATACAAAATAACAAAATTAAATTGATTTAAAAATAAATTCCATCGAGGCTGAAGAGGAGTAAGACCCTTCCAGTTCCGGCGCCTCTATGGAAGGTCGCGCTTGAAAGAACTTCGAAGCCCGCCGCAACTACCAGACCGAATTCCCCAGCCCCGGATCGACTTTAACCCCTGCAATGAGTGGAGGCAGAAGTGGAGTGGCGTCCACCATGGATCGGTTGGTCACTAGAGGTGGAGAGGGCGAGATGAGCGGCGCGATCCATGGGGTGGAGGAAGATGGCGCGAAAACAACAATGGCGGGTGAGGTGAGACAGGAGCGGCCCCCCGCCGGAGAGGGAGAGAGATTCAGAGACCTCGGAGCAGGAAAAGAGGAGAGGGAGTGAGATGGCAAGTACCCAGAGGCAGGTGACCGAGCAGCAGCAGAAGCGGTAGACAGAGGGGAGAAGCTAAGGGACAGGGAGAGCCACATACATGCGGCACCACAACAGCAGTTGGACTATAAGATTCTGGCTAAAGAAATGGCGCTGCACTTAGCAGAGGACTTTAAACAAGCAGTCACGGATCTGGGGGCTGTGACAACCCAGGAGATACAGTTAGGGCCAGAAATATTTGGACAGTGACACAATTTTCGCGAGTTGGGCTCTGCATGCCACCAAATTGGATTTGAAATGAAACCTCTACAACAGAATTCAAGTGCAGATTGTAACGTTTAATTTGAAGTGTTGAACAAAAATATCTGATAGAAAATGTAGGAATTGTACACATTTCTTTACAAACACTCCACATTTTAGGAGGTCAAAAGTAATTGGACAAATAAACATAACCCAAACAAAATATTTTTATTTTCAATATTTTGTTGCGAATCCTTTGGAGGCAATCACTGCCTTAAGTCTGGAACCCATGGACATCACCAAACGCTGGGTTTCCTCCTTCTTAATGCTTTGCCAGGCCTTTACAGCCGCAGCCTTCAGGTCTTGCTTGTTTGTGGGTCTTTCCGTCTTAAGTCTGGATTTGAGCAAGTGAAATGCATGCTCAATTGGGTTAAGATCTGGTGATTGACTTGGCCATTGCAGAATGTTCCACTTTTTTGCACTCATGAACTCCTGGGTACCTTTGGCTGTATGCTTGGGGTCATTGTCCATCTGTACTATGAAGCGCCGTCCAATCAACTTTGCAGCATTTGGCTGAATCTGGGCTGAAAGTATATCCCGGTACACTTCAGAATTCATCCGGCTACTCTTGTCTGCTGTTATGTCATCAATAAACACAAATGACCCAGTGCCATTGAAAGCCATGCATGCCCATGCCATCACGTTGCCTCCACCATGTTTTACAGAGGATGTGGTGTGCCTTGGATCATGTGCCGTTCCCTTTCTTCTCCAAACTTGTTTCTTCCCATCATCCTGGTACAGGTTGATCTTTGTCTCATCTGTCCATAGAATACTTTTCCAGAACTGAGCTGGCTTCTTGAGGTGTTTTTCAGCAAATTTAACTCTGGCCTGTCTATTTTTGGAATTGATGAATGGTTTGCATCTAGATGTGAACCCTTTGTATTTACTGTCATGGAGTCTTCTCTTTACTGTTGACTTAGAGACAGATACACCTACTTCACTGAGAGTGTTCTGGACTTCAGTTGATGTTGTGAACGGGTTCTTCTTCACCAAATAAAGTATGCGGTGATCATCCACCACTGTTGTCATCCGTGGACGCCCAGGCCTTTTAGAGTTCCCAAGCTCACCAGTCAATTCCTTTTTTCTCAGAATGTACCCAACTGTTGATTTTGCTACTCCAAGCATGTCTGCTATCTCTCTGATGGATTTTTTCTTTTTTTTCAGCCTCAGGATGTTCTGCTTCACCTCAATTGAGAGTTCCTTTGACCGCATGTTGTCTGGTCACAGCAACAGCTTCCAAATGCAAAACCACACACCTGAAATCCACCCCTGACCTTTTAACTACTTAATTGATTACAGGTTAACGAGGGAGACGCCTTCAGAGTTAATTGCAGCCCTTAGAGTCCATTGTCCAATTACTTTTGGTCCCTTGAAAAAGAGGAGGCTATGCATTACAGAGCTATGATTCCTAAACCCTTTCTCCGATTTGGATGTGGAAACTCTCATATTGCAGCTGGGAGTGTGCACTTTCAGCCCATATTATATATATAATTGTATTTCTGAACATGTTTTTGTAAACAGCTAAAATAACAAAACTTGTGTCACTGTCCAAATATTTCTGGCCCTAACTGTACACTCTAAACTGGGACACCATGATCAGCAGTTGCACGAGGCAGAATCCAGGATATCAGCAGCGGAGGACAGAGTAGTGGAGCTTGAGCGCCAGGTCCAAACTCTCCAGAAACAGTCAACATACACTCTAAGCAAATTAGAAGACATTGAGAATAGAGCACGTAGAAGTAACTTGAAAGTTGTTGGCCTCCCTGAAACCATCTCCCTAAGTCAACTAGAAGATGTGTTTGAGGTAGAACTACCTAAGGCGCTGGGACTATCACATAGATGTAAAACGGAGCGCACCCACAGAATTAGTTCCCCCAGGGATGCCCCCCGAGACACTGGAGGCAGCAGCTCCACACAAGACAGAGATGCAAACAAACCACGCCACGCCATTTCTAAATACCTAAACCATAGGGATAAAGAAGAAATACTACAAGCTTACAAAGCCAAGAGGCACCCTCTCATGATCTTGAGACACATAGCCTGATCTTTGCTGACTATTCAATAGAAGTAACCAAACGTAGGATAGCCTTCAGTGAGGTGTGCACCACACTGTATAAGAGGAACACTCGCTTCCAACTGAATTATCCAGCAACCCTGCGGTTCAGATCGCCAGACGGATCTATGATGTCCTTTACTGATCCTGAGGAGGCGATGCCGGTGATCATGAGGGGCAATAAATATCCCAGTAATAATAGATCAAATTCGAGTAGTCCAAGAAGCTTGGACGTAGCGCCTGACCCCGAACCTAACCGAGATCAAAATTTTACGAGCTCATATAGACTACGTTTGGTCACCATGCTGGAGGGGGGACAAGTGAGGCCCATGACTCCGCGACAGCAACGACAATCTACGTCTTGATGGAGCAAGAAGAAGGCGGGACAGCCCAACTGACTGAATGGAAGGTTGCTGTGAAAGACTAATCTTTGAGACAGTCGGGGTAAAATGGATCTGATTGCGGTAATGAAAATTCCCACCGTACCCTGCAGACTCCCACAACACCCTTGATTTGAAGGATTTAATTTCACCTCCTCTGCATGGAAGAAGACGACGTAACAAACAAAAAACTTTTCTTTTTATTCTTCTTATTTTCTTTTATTATGTGTGCTGGTTCAGTCACCTCGATCAGTATGCACTCTGATACCTCCTCTACTAAATAGATACATGCTCTATAGGCTAATATAACCTTTTCATTGCCTATGTAGAGGATAGCTACAACATCGCCTGATACCTTTGGGCATGAGGGGGAAGGGAAGATCTGGCTCCAACTCTTTAATACTCTTTCTAGTTTAATTGTCTACCAGGTTTTTGTTTTTTATGGATATAATACCTCTGGAGTGGACTACAGAGGATGATATGGAACAATGCCCTGGAAGGGTGGGGGTGATTGTCTGATAGATGTTTAAAACTTAAAAACGGGGCTTGGGACTGAAATGATATATACATTTTGCAATTTCTTCTATATGGTTGGGAAATGTGGCTGGCTAGGACTAATTGTGACTAGTGCCAAAGAGGAAAAAAGAGAAGTCACCCAGGCTATGCCATGAGGGGGAGAGAGACACGAGGAGGGAGAGTGTTATATTGGGAAGGGGGGAGGGAAACAGAGATGCCTTATTACTTTCGATATGCTTGCTATTTCCACATGACAAGCAATGGAGTGATACAAATAAGTGCTTCCGAACAAATATACGAAGCCGACTGTGGCTACATAGCTGTCAAACTAAATCAAGCCTGCAATGCAAAGATGGTTAGGTGGATTTCGTGGAATGTGAAAGGGCTGCGTTCCCCGGCGAAACGCATGATGGTCCTTCACCATCTTAAACGACTACATGCTGACATAGCCATGCTCCAGGACACCCACTTGACATCCGAAGAATTCTTTAGGCTTAGGAAGTTGTGGGTGGGGGAGGTTTATGGTTCCGGTGCTGTTGATAGAAAGGCAGGGGTTTTGATATTAATAAACAAGTCCCTAGCCCACACGGTTCTGACTTCGGACGCAGACCATGAGGGAAGATTACTCCACATGACTCTACAAATACAAAATTACACCTTCAGCATATACAATCTATATGCCCCGAACGTGGCACAAAAACCCTTTTTACAGAAACTGCAAAACCAATTTCTAACGGACCAGGAGTGAAACAGAATAGTAGGGGGCGACTTTAATATGGTGGTTAATGAAGAAGAGGATAGAAAACACTGTGAACCCCTGTCGTCCACTGGCCGCAGGGGGACAGCCCCCCCTAAGATGAGTTTCCTAGAAGACTTATTCCTTAACTGTAATATGACTGATACATGGCGCACATTACACCCTCTAGAAAGAGAATACACCCATTATTCACACTCCCATGGGTCCTGGTCGAGACTGGACATGTTTTTCACCTCACCCCCTGTGTTTCAGAAAGTGGTGGAAGCTAAGGTGGAGGATATGGTCATCTCTGACCATAGCCCATTGACAATAGAGATCAGAGATACATATCAAAAAGGGACTGATTATCTGTGGAGATTCCCTGACACATTGGTCCGAGGACAATTTTGTCAAACTTCTCAAAGAATGGAGGATGGACTATTCCATGCATAATGCTGAACACCGCTCTACCCCGGGTCTGTTTTGGGAGGCAGCAAAAACGGTATTGCGTGGTAATATTATGGCATATAGCATGGGGTTGAAGAATCGGGTTAAAGGAGCAATACTTAAAAGCCAGCGCAGCTGTACGTGGAGCATACTCCTTGTATAAACAAACAATGACAGAGCTGGATAAAGAGGCCTGGTTAAAGGCTGAAAAGGAGTTTGACATCTGGCCCGGGAGGCGAGAGGATTCTAGAGGTGTAGACTGGAACTAGATCTACACAGATTTGGAGACAAGGCTGGACGACTGTTGGCAAGGTTGGCTAACGGCAGACAAACTTCCACTCCAATTTTGATGATCAAAGATAGACATGGTAAAACTTGGGCCGACCCAAAAGGCATCGCTTAGACGCTGGGGAAATATGCATCGCTTTATAGAGAGGAGGGTGGGGAAGAGATGGAGGGAGAGACGTGGCTAAATTTGATCAAACTACCTGGCCTCGCTGAGGAGGACAAACAGTTCCTGAACAGCCCCATATTGGTAGAAGAAATAGAATCAACAATTAAATTACTAAACCCTGGTAAGGCACCTGGCCCTGATGGCTTCAACAGACCTTTCTTTAAATCGCTTAAAGAACAACTTTCCCCTGTTTTAAAAGACCTGTTTAGTGATATTTTACAGGGTGCCCCAATCCCAGACAGGATGAACATGGCCCATATAAAACTAATCCCAAAACCTGGCAAACCACCAACAGACCCTGCGAGCTACAGACCCATTTCGCTTCTCAATCAGGATCTGAAACTCCTCTCAAAAATCTTGGCTGACAGGCTAGCAATGATATTACCTAGACTAATCCTGCCACATCAAGCAGGATTTATTAAAGGACGATCAACTGTCACCAATATCAGGAAAGCGATGCTTCCCCTAGATTAAATGGGGCGATGAGATGGGAGCGGGGAGGTTGATCCGGCCATGATCAACTTGGACGCCGAGAAAGCGTTTGATAATGTGAGGTGGTCATGCCTGGATCGAGTTCTGGATTCCATTGGACTAGTGGGACCCTTTCGCCAATTTCTACGATCCCTTTTACCAACCCGAAAGCGTGCATTAGCGTTCCAGGGTTCCTTTCAAATAGACAAAAAGGTGGGGGAACAAGAGGCGCAATAGTGCCCTATCATAAAAGACACTCAAAGTGTGGGTGGTAAAACAAGGTTCACTCACCTAGCCCAGTTGTGTGACCCACAACTGGCTTGAAGGCAAAGGATTATATTTGGCTGCTGTAGGACCTCCACCGACCACTCACACATGGAACGACCATCAATGGATAGGGAAAAAAACAACGTGTGTTACAGTCCGCGCTGCCAAGTCTCCACAAATTACCAGGAATCCAATTTAGATAGCAAAAGATCTTCTTTATTTCCTTACCTACGCGTTTCGATGCCCCTCCTGGCACCTTCCTCAGAATATCCCTGAGGAAGGTGCCAGGAGGGGCATCGAAACGCGTAGGAAAGGAAATAAAGAAGATCTTTTTTTTATCTAAATTGGATTCCTGGTAATTTGTGGAGACTTGGCAGCGCGGACTGTAACACACCTTGTTTTTTCCCTATCGTTTGAGGGTTCCTTTCAGACACATTTAGCCTGGAAAAGGGGACGCGACAGGACTGCCCGCTATCCCCTCTTCTTTTCAACCTAGAAATTGAGCCTTTGGCAATATTCCTTGAGTCACATAATCTATATGAAGGCCTAAAGGTAAGGATAAAAGAAGTAAAATTATCACTGTTTGCAGATGATATTATTCTGTTTGTACAAAACCTGGTGAGAGATCTTCCAGCCATCCTTGCTAATATAGAGAGATTAGGCAAATTCTCAGGCCTCCGCCTAAATAAGGACAAGTGTGAAATCCTTTTTATTAGAAAGGGAAACGGGACTTTGAAGGGCGAAACACTTTGTGGGATACAGAAAGCTAAAGATAGCATCAAATACCTGGGCATCCAACTGGCCAGAACACCCGGACAGATATACAAACTAAATTTTGTCCCGATCATAGCTAAAATTGAAAAAGAGCTGGCCAGGTGGAAAAATCTACCTCTGTCTTTGCTGGGACGCTGCCACCTTATCAAGATGATTAGCTTTGCGAGATTGCTCTACCCGCTTCAGACGATTCCTATGCTATTGACGCATGTAGACAATAAGAGGATAAATGCAGCCTTTTCGAAATTTCTTTGGGGGGGAGGAGACCCAGAATAGCCATTCACACTTTAATGCAGTCAAAGGAAGATGGGGGACTTCAACTCCCAGATGTCAGAGGCTACAATCTAGCATGCATTATGCGAAATGTCCTAGATTGAGTAAAAAACACTAACAGGTTCTCTGATGTGGAGTTGGAGGGGGAGATGTCGAAACTGGGGAGTTGTGTTCTCTCCTGCACTCACCGCTTTCGGAGCTGCCGGGTAATATCAAACATACGATCATTTGTAGGGACACGATAATGACCTGGAAGGGGGTGAGGAAAAAGATGAACCTTTCATGGAAGATTTCTAAACGACTAAACCCCTGGGCTTGCCCTGCTTTCAAGCTGGGACATGAAAATGCACTTTTCTGGGATTGGAGAGAGAGAGGTATCATGACTTTGGGAGACTTCATGCATATAGGGAAAGGAGATGGTTGACGGGGGAGGAAATTCTGACAAATATAATCTTCCCAGACTACATGTGTTACAATACCAACAGATACGCTATTATCTTATGTCCCACTTAACTGATGTCTCAAGGGAGGTAGACAACACCCTGTGGGATGACTTGATAGAAACAAGGGGGGAAGACATATCCATATCCTACCTCTATGTAAAACTACAAAGCACTCTCAGACCGGCCATTACAAGCAAACTTTTTTCTAAATGGAAAAAACATATTGAAGACTTAACGCTAAAAATATTCGAAGGATGGGCGATGGTCAGAAAATTCATCATCAATGAAAGATGGAGGGATTCTCAATATAGGCTTATACATGGGACCATGCAAGGTTTCAATATCCCACCCACGCCGGGTAACCAGGGGAGATGGGTACACTGTCCCAAGTGTAAGGCCTCCATGACAGACTTAGAACACGGGATGTGGTCTTGCCTGAAGACACAGAAATTCTGGGAAAGGGTCAGGGGGATGACCTCGAGACTATTTGCCAATGATGATCGGCTGAACCCAATGTTATGGTTATTCCACTACCAAGGGGAAATGGATAATACCCAGCCACCGCATACACTATTTCACACAGTAGCTATGGTGGTGAAGCAGTTGCTTCTCCAACACTGGCTTAAGGATTTCACTCCAGGGATAGAGTTAGTCCGAGATAACCTAAAGAAAGTCATGTCGTTTGAATCCATTTCAGTTAGAAATCTAGACAGGCTGGTAAAGAAATTTTTCCTTAAACGGAGACCATTTATTGAGAAGGAACTCTCAGATTCAGAAATTAGACTATTTATGACACCCTATAAAACTACGGAATGGTACGCCTTGGAAGACTTAGGTGGTACACTGGATAAGCTAAAATGTGATAATTAATATGGAAAAGTCGTGGGGCGAGATACCTTACAAAATACTCAATTACTGGTTTAAACTTAGAGAGGAAAAGGCATACTCTGGGGAAAGGTTTTGGGTAAGGTTTTTGAACAGTTAGACTCCATGACTTTGTTTAATGGTATAATGTACCGTATTTTTCGCATTATAAGACGCACTTTTATGCACCCAAATTTTGGGGGAAAATAGTGTTATAATGTGAAATTACAATGTGCTGTATGGGGAGGGGTTGCTAGGCCAGCTCAGGAGCGGTGTCCGGGGGCTGTCAAGTGGATGGAGGAGGCTGCAGCTGCGGCCCCGTGGTCACATGGGGCCGCTCATTATCTCCCGTAATATTCACTGCATCCCGCTGTCAATCACCAGCGGGAGCAGCGCATATTACAGGGGTGAATGGAGCGGCCCGTAGCTCAGCGGCAGCAGCGCCATGTGAATAGCCAGTGCTTTCCACACTTCCTTTGAGTAGAAAGCAGTGACTATCCCGGCGATAGAGGATCATACTCGCCTCTCTTCATCTTCCCTGCTGCCCGCGCTATCCCTGATGACTCTCTGCGGTCCCAGCATCCGGATCATGTGAACGTCGCTGCAGAGTGACGTCATACCGCGCGCTGCTCACAGGACCCAAATGCTGGGACCGCACAGAGTCATCGAGGATAGCGCGGGCAGCAGGGAAGATGAAGAGAGGTGAGTATGATATTTATTATTTTTGTAGCTGTGCACTCTGTGGGGGCTCTGTGTACCAGGATGGGGGGACATTGTGCATCAGCAGGGAGGGGGACACTGGGCATCAGTATGGAGGGGAACACTGGGCATCAGCATGGAGGGGGACAGTGTGCCAGCAAAAAGGGGGACAGTGTGCCAGCAGGGAGGTGGACAGTGTGCCAGCATGGAGGGGGACACTGGGCATCAGTATGGAGGGGGACAGTGTGCCAGCAGGGAGGGGGACAGTGTGCCAGCAAAAAAGGGGACTGTGCCAGCAGAAAGGGGGACAGTGTGCCAGCAGGGAGGTGACAGTGTGCCAGCAGGGAGGGGGACAGTGTGCCAGCAGGGAGAGGGACAGTGTGCCAGCAGGGAGGGGGGACAGCGTGCCAGTATGGAGGGGGACAGCGTGCCAGCAGGAAGGGGGAAGCGTGCCAGCAGGGAGGGAGGCAGTGTGCCAGCAGGGAGGAGGACAGTGTGCCAGCAGGGAGGAGGACAGTGTGCCAGCATAAGGGGACAGTGTGCCAGCAGAGGGGGACAGTGTGCCAGCAGAGGGGCTATGTGAAACAGCATGGGGTATATATATACCAGGATGGGGGGTTAATTTACCAGAATGGGGAACATATACGGTATGTGATTTGTAAGATGGACACTGGCATTATAAGATGGATCCCATTTAACATTAAAAATAATTTTTTTCTCTTTTCCTTCACCAAATTTGGGGGTGCGTCTTATAATCAGGTGCGTCTTATAAAGCGAAAAATACGGTATATATTTTACTCCGCTCCCACAATAGCTTTCTCTATGTTTTAGTAGGTGGTAATAGCGGGGAGTGGACCAATGGGACAGGAGACAAGTCATTGTAAAATGGTTATTCATTACAGATCAGCGAAGTGTTGTATTTCTTTTCGTGAATTACATCTGTAAACTATTTGCTTAAATACCAATAAAAATGATGGTTAAAAAAAAAGTGGAGAAAGACATCTAGCTGATCTGAGGAACTGTGAATTATGATGGTTAGTCAGCACTGCGAAGCTGTTGTGCAGCTCCTTGCAGATGGTGCCTCCATTCCTTGAAAGCTGCAATAATAGCTAGCAGTTCTTCGTCTCCTACATTGTAGTTCTGCTCTGCAGAGGTAAGTCTATGAGAAAAGAAAGCACAAGGATGTACCAGACCCTTCTCTCAAGTTCTTTTCATTATCAAAAGAGTCAATCTCCACAATGAAAGGATGTGATGGGTTTGGGTGGATCAACAGCGGTGCTGAGGGGAAACAGGTCTTAAGCTGATAAAAAGCTTCCTGAGCCTGTGATAGCCACTTGTAAGGGCTTTTCCTTCTTAGTCAAGGAAGTGATGGGGCGGACAATCTCCGAAAAATATTAAATAAAACATCTATTGAAATTTGCAAAACCGATAAAACGTTGGACCTCTTTAATGTTCTTGGGTACTGGCCAATCAGCCCCCGATCACCTGGAGGCGAGGTGAGTTGGAGCTCGAGCCAGAAAAGCACAAGAGCAGGCCCCATAATAACCAGGCTATGGAGTGGTGCTACCTGGGGGCACAAGAAACACATAGTTCAGTTGTGACAATCTGTTTGTCGCCATTTAAACCCCATCAGGGGCTTACACATCGACCTAAACACAAAGACATACAGAGTAGCTCCATCTCTGCACAGCAGATATATTTTGGAAGAAACTGACAATCCAAGCCAGAATAATAAACGAGGTTCTGACTTTCTAAGCTGCTCATAAAACAACCCCCACAGTGCATAACCTACAACCACTTTCTGCCACATAGTGGCCATCCAGGGCAACAACACCCTTGAAAGATGAGATAATCATCCAATTCAGCTTGATAACACTGATATCCTACAAGATGGAATTAACAATTTCCGGATCTGGCGCCAGCGTGGAGATGGTGGCGTGAAATTGCTCCTGATGCCGATAATCCACAGACTGACAAAAAAAAAGCCAGACGACAGACCTCTGACATCACCGCTAGGCACCATTCACACGGGGAACATCCGCAGGATCATGGATCGGTGGCTCCGAAACACGGGGAAAGGAGGACAGCGGCAGGAGATCACAGAACGGCCGCGCGAGCCAGCAAGATGGCGGCATCGCAGGCTGCTCGGAAGAAAGGCACAGCGCCAAATAATCCACAGAACCAACAGAGGTCAGAATGCTGGGGCCCTGGGAATGCTGGAGGGGGCAACCACTCTGCCCAAGAGACATCTGGGGACCAAAATACAGACCCCTACCTATCTACAGAATGCAGGTCTATGGCATAGGAGGTGGCAAAGTTAGTGGCCAGGGACATTAAAAAGGTGGTGAGGGAGGCAGTAAGAGAGGCCTTGGAAGAGCTCCAGGAGATTTCTGTGCAACATGCAAGCAGACTGGACTACCTAGAACGAGTGTCAGACATGGAAGATAAGCTGGCCACAATGGAACACGACCTAACACTATCACAGAAGCAGTCCAGCTGGATGAGAGAAAAAATGGATGACCTGGAAAATGGGTCAAGGAGGAACAATCTCAGAATCGTGGGCCTCCCAGAATCGATACTTCCCCAACAACTAGTCGATATATGCGAGCTAGACCTCCTTAAGGCTTTGGGACTCCAGGGCCAGCATAAGGTAGAAAGGGCGCACAGAGTGGGCCTGCTGGACTGGGGAACACGTGACGGCCATGTTACCAATGAGCGAGATAACTCACACTCCCAGAGGCCCAGACAAATTATTGCCAAATACCTTGACTTTAAAGAAAAAGAGAAAAAACTACGCCTCTTTAGGAACAGGAGGCAGCCACTGATGCTCAGAGGCCACAAGGTGGTCCTTCTCTGCAGAAGTGACCAAGAAGCCCAAAACATTCGGCGAAGTGTTCAGAATCCTATTCAGATGCAACATTGAATTCCAGCTCCTTTATCCAGCAACACTCAAAGTAAGAGGCCCATACGGATCGTTCAAAACCGGGAAGGACCCTAAAGAGGCCCTGTGTGCCTTTACAAACAGCCAGTGGAGAAGATCCCCAAGGATCTGTGACACAGAGCAGGAAGAAGAGCATCGGCCTGGGCAAACATCGAACACACCGGTGCGACGGTCCCCTACTAGAGAGGAAAATGCGTCCCCACAAGCCGAGGAGACTGACACCCCACCAGTGCTGGATTGGATGACATCTACAATGGATCAGCAAGACTAATTTGATATGCGAAGATGCTCATCGCTGAACCTGAAATCCTGAACTGGGAGTGTCCCCTCTCATCATTAACCTCTTCAGGACCAAGCGTATTTTGACCCTAAAGACCTTGGCATTTTTGTCAATTATGACCAGTGTCCCTTTATGAGGTAATAACTCTGGAATGCTTCAATGGATCCTAGTGATTCTGATTGTTTTTTCGTGACATATTGGGCTTCATGTTAGTATTAACTCCATAACGACAGCCTTACGTCTACAGATGTCAGGAAAAATGGGTACTTATGCCTAGCCGACGTCTGTAGAAGTCAGGCAGGAATAAGCCCAGGTGCGCCCCCCAGTGAGCAAAAATCTCCAGGATTTCAGCTAGAGATTATGAATCGGCTGCTTTTTTACCGGCACCAGTAATGTGATGACTGGTACGCAGCGTTTACCGATTATCACATTACAAAAAATGACATTACTGGTAAAGAAATGCTTTCACTTTAATCCGACATTAAAAGACGTTGGATCACAGTGAAGCATTAACTCCTAACTCCCCCAAGACCCCCGGTACTGGGGATCTTCCTCCCACCACCACTGCTCCCCCGATCTACCTCAAAATGGCGGTGGCCAGCGGTAAAACCCGCCACCTCCGCTGCATCTCCATGCGATCTGACAGGTCAGATCATTTTTGTAAGAGTGGTTGCAGTTTCCGTGCAGCTCCTCTTAGCACCTCCAGACTTGGATTGTAGGTGACTACAAGAGGAACCCGGTTGTTTTCTTCTCTAGTTTTGTAATGTAGGAGATGATTCCTTGATATTTTGGTGGCTCTTCTAATCTGATTTTAATTGCTCTTGGATGGTAGCCCTGGTTCAAAAAGGTCTTTCTGAGGTCCTCAAGGTGATTGTCTCTACTTGTAGGGTTACAACATATCCGATTGTATCGATGGCCTGGCTGTACACAATAGAATTTTTTATGTGTTTTGGATGAAAACTGTCCCATGGGCGATATGTTGGACGGTCAATTGGCTTCCGGTACAGGGATGTCTCTATTTCATTGTTCCATAGCTTAATGATGGTGTCCAGAAAGCTGAATTCAGTGCAGGAGTAGTTGAGTGTTAAGTTGATGGTGGGATGAAACTGATTAAAGTGTACATGAAATATCTTCAGCTGTTGCTCAGCCTCTATCCAGATGATGAAAATGTCATCGATGCAATGGTAATAGGCTAGTGGCCTAATAGGTCAAGAAGATGAAAAGTCACCTTCAAGCTTAGCCATGAAAATATTTGCATATTGTGGTGCCATTTTGCTTCCCATTGCTGTGCCAGTCTCTTGTAAATATATGTTGTTGTCAAATGTAAAATAGTTGTGTGTGAGGATGAATTTTGTAAGTTTCACAACAGAATCAGCATCAATCCCTGTGTTTTCCAGAAAGCTTTTACAGACATTTGATCCATCCTGGTGTGGGATGTTGCTGTACAGAGATTCCACATCCATGGTGGCGAAGATGGTTCTTCTGGTAGAGGACCTATTGCGGACAGTTTATTCAATAGGTCAGTTGTGTCCTGAATGTAGCTGGGTGTCTCTTTTAACAGGGGTTTGAGGACACCCTCTACCTACCCAGAAATTTGTTCGGTGAAGGTGCCCACACATGAAAAGATTGGTGTTTTTGGATTTCCTAATTTGTGAATTTTGGGAAGCATGTAGAATGTGCCTGTTCTTGGACTTTCTGGTATTAGGTCATCAGCTCTTAAGGATATGTAAGGTACACAAGAGACCTTCCCTGGAGGGATATCTGGCTAGTCCCGTGTTTGAGACTCCTAAATGAGGCTCCACAGACTCCATTTGCATATTTGTAATTCCCAGAGGGCAATGCACCTAGGACTTCACTGTGTTTGAGTGCTTTTGCCGGCTGTCAGCAGTATTTCCTTTGACTGGTCTCCCTGAGATCAGTGATTGTTTCGTAATGTTGGTCTACCAGGCATTGCTCCCGCATAGCCAGAATCCTACCCCACACTGATGAGGGGCAAAACCCCGAAACAGCTGTCTGTGGATGGATACCTGGCTTTTGCTATTCCCTTGTCATATCTTTAAACTCGTAAAGAGCTGGATATTGAAAGGGCCACTTAATATAGTGGTTATGGTGGTCTCCACAAGGAGCCACCCCAAGGCCAGGTCCTTACCTGGAGAGATATCTGGCTAGTCCCGTGTCTAATTGAGGCTTCATTTACTCCATTTGCATATTTGTAATTCTCAGAGGGCAATGCACCTAGGATTTCACTGTATTTGAGCGCTTTTGCCGGCTTCCCGCAGTGTTTCCTTTGACTGGTCTCTTTGAGATCAGTGATTGTTTTGTGATGTCTTCAGAATTTGTCTCATTATTAGCCTGATAAAGAGGCCATAGTGTTTCAGAAGCTTGCTTTGCTTACCATCTTTTCAGTTAGCCATTAAATGGTATCAACCACGGAGAACTCTCAGATTCTAATATTTTCTATATACTGGCTAGCACGGTATAAACATTTGTTACCTATACATTGCATACACTTATTAATCTGCTTTAGATATAAGGTTGGCTTTTCCTTTATATGCTTGGAGTTACTCTGTTATACAGTATCTTCATTAAGGCCCCATTACACCTGCCGACACCGCCGGAGATGTCAGCGGCGACTGGCGGGTGTGTGCACGTTTTTGGCGCCCCGCCAGCGTCGCCACCCCCCGTTTACACAGGGAGACACCTCCAGCGATGGGCTGGCGAGCTCAGAGGCGGCATCGCCGCCGGGGTTTCTCAAAACCCCAGCGGCGATGCAGGACAATGGGAGCCTATGGCTCCCATCGCCTGTCAGCTCGCCGGCGACCGGTTACAAGGGGCGATGTATGCACATCGCCCCAGATTGGCCGCCTGGTTTAACATAAGTGTCACAGCCGCCAACATCACCCCTTTACATTAGGCGACGTAGGGGCGATGTCGCCGCCGATAGGCCACGCCCCTACGTCACCTATGTAATCGGCGATGTGGACTGGTGTGACCGGGCCTTTAGACTCTAAGCACACTAATAGCAATGGGGGAATCCAAGGGTACATTATTAAAGAGGACCTGTCACCAAACCAGGCATGTCTGCTGCATCCAGGCAAGGGGTCCCCCAGCCCTTGAACCCCCCTGTGCCCCGAGTAAATACACTTAGAAAACTTACATTCTGCAGCCAGAAAGGAGTTGGCTAGAGGCTAGAGCCAAAGGGCAGATTTACACCCCCTGCATGTTTAATCTGCCCACCGCTGCCAATCATTGTCTCCCTCGTCTGCAGTATAACAGAGTTTATTTTAGAAATGGCCGCTTAGCCCTGCCCCTTGCAGTGACGTCACCGCTTATACTCACCCTGCCCTATGGTTAAAATAGAGCAGGGCGGGGAATGGTGGTGATGTCAGAGCAGGAGATCGGCCGCCCCGCCTCCTTTAGTGACATCACCGCTTATACTCGCCCTGCTCTATGTTAAGCATAGAGCAGGGTGGGTATAAGCGGTGACGTCACCGCAGGGGGCGGGGCTAAGCAGCCATTTCTAAAATAAACTCTGTGTTATACTTTTTTTTGTCAATGAAACCCATTGAAGGTATTGTGTCTCAGGGTTCTTTGGATCACTGAAATCAATCTCAGATACCTGTGATAATTAGTTTGGCAGGTGAGCCCAATAAAAGGAAAATTGGGTGTTCCACAATATTAAGCAGGCCACAGTTTTCAAGTAACATGGGAAATAAAAAAGATCTCTCTGCTGCCAAAAAGCAACAAATAGTGCAAAGCCTTGGACAAGGGATGAAAACATTAGATATTGCACAAAAATGTAAGCGTGATCATCGTACTGTGAAGAGATTAGTGGCTGATTCTGAGCACAGACGTGTTCGTGCAGATAAACACAGAATGAATAAGGTTTCTGGCAAGCAAGTTCATTGGATTAAGAGAGCAGCTGCTAAAAATGCCTTACAAACCAGAAAACAGATATTAGAAGCTGCTGGTGCCTCTGGAGTCCCTTGAACTTCAAGGTGTAGGATCCTTCCTTCAAAGGCTTGCTGTGGTGCAAACACCTAATATTTGGCCACCCCTAAACAGTGCTCACAAGTAGAAACGGTTGCAGTGGGCCTAGACATACATGAAGACTAATTTTCATATAGTTCTGTTTACTGATGAGTGCCGAGCAACCCTGGATGGTCCAGATGGATGGAGTAGTGGATGGTTGGTGGATGGCCACCATATACCAACAAGGCTGTGATGTCAGCAAGGAGATAGAAGGGTCATGTTTTGGGTTGGAATCATGGGAGACAGTTAGTAGGACCCTTTAAGGTTCCTGAAGGTGAGAAAATTACCTCTGCAAAGTATATGGAGTTTCTGACTGAGAACTTTCTTCCATAGTACAAAAAGCTAAAACATGCCTTCAGGGGCAAAATCATCTTCCTGCATGACAATGCACCTTCTAATGCTGCAAAGAATACTTCTGTGTCATTGGCTGCTATGGGCATAAAAGGAGATAAACTCATGGTATGGCCACCATCTTCCCCTGACCTCATCCCTATAGAGAACCTTTCGAGTATAATCAAGCAAAAGATCTATGAGGGTTGTAGGCAGTTCACATCAAAACAGCAGCTCTGGGATGTTATTCTGACAACATGCAAAGAAACACAAGCAGAAACTCTCCAGAAACTCACAAGTATAATGGATGCAAGAATTATGAAGGTGATATCAAAGAAGGGTTCCTATGTTAACATGTAACTTGGTCTGTTAGTAGGTTTTGGAGTTAAATAGCTTTTTATCTCAGTGAATGTGACCTCCTAATGCTGCAAATTCAACAAAAGAGCATTTCAGTTCTTCCAAACATATCAAATGTTTAGAAACTCTACTGTGCTTAATAATTTGGAACAGTACATTTAGAGTTTCTTTTTATTTTTGAAGATTATACTGTTATCATTGGGAGGTTTCTTCAATAAAATTTGATGTATACTTTAACGGGTGATGACTTTTATTACACTGACTGTCATTTGCACTAACCATTTAGGAAATCGGAGAAAAAGAACATTAGCATAATAATATGGAACATGCTGTATATGCTAGATATGCAGTACAATAAAGGATACAAACACATTGATAAAAACATAGGATAAATCTTTGGATATTTTCATATATTGATTTACGTAACAGAGTGATGAGACCATAATCGAACTTTTTGGCCACAACCATTAACATTACATTTGGAGAGGTGTCAGCAAGGCCTATGATAAAAGGATGACCATTTCTACTGTAAAGCACGGAGGTGGATCGCTGATGATGTTTCGATGTGTGAGCTAAAAAGACATAGGAAACTTTGTCAAGTTGAAGGAAATATGAATGCAGCACGTTATCAGTAAGTACTGGAGGCAAATTTGCACTCATCATCCCGGAAGCTGCGCATAGGACGTACTTGGATGTTACACCATGATAACAATCCAAAACACAAGGCCAAGTCAACCTGTAATTGGCTACAGCAGAACAAAGTGAAGGTTCTGGAGTGGCCATCTCAGTCTCCTGACCTCAAAATCAAATATCATTGAGCCACTCTGGAGAGAACTCAAGCATGCAGTTCATGCAAGAAAGCCCAGGAAATTTCAGGAACTGGAACTGGAGGCTTTTTGCCAGGAAGATTGGTCATCTTTACCATCTGAGAAAATAAAGAGCCTCATCCACAACTACCATAAAAGACTTCAAGCTGTCATTTATGTTAGAGGGGGCAATACACGATGTTAAGAACTGGGGTATGTGAACTTTTAATCAGGGTTTTTTGGATGTTTTTGGTTGTCTTTATGATTTAAAAAGGAAAAACACAGTACTTTTACAATAAATGGCTTCACAATAACCACTAATCATGAGTGGAAAAAAAGGTTTTTGTGTTAACATTCATATTCTCTGAAAAAGGCCAAGAAAGCAAAAAATCTCTTTTGGGGTATGTAAACCTTTGAGCATGACTGTATATGATCCCCCATGCTGGTACATATGATCCATCATGCTGGTATATGTGATTCCCCATGTTGGTACATAAATTTCATCCATGCTGGTACATATGATATCCCACGTGCTGGTACATATTTCCCCAATCTTGGTATTCTCCTCTCTACTCTCTGTGTTTGCAAGGGGTCAAATACATCACAGAAACTGTCACAGCAGGGATACCTGCTTACAGAAATAAATGGAGTCTAGATAAGGCAGATCTGTAATAGCTCTCTCCCTCCGTGTCCTCAACAGCACTGAAGATACTGAAACCTGACACTGCACTGTTAGCAAATGGAGGAGGGAGGAGAGAGCTGCTGAGAGGGAGTGCATATTACATGACAGTTTTTTACAGCAGTTGGACTATTCCTGTTTGCTTATAATGGAGAGGACTAATCCAGGAGGTCCCTGCAGGGTCTGACAATGCTGATAACATGGAAACTACAAACGGTACAATAATGATTTTACATGTTTTTAAAAGATATTCCCAGGCCCTATTCAGTGGTAATATTAGTATCATACTGAAAAATGACCTGACAGTGTCCCTTTAAGTAGCCTTCCCTTTCCTCTAGCTGATGCTGTTGATAGATTTATTCTCTTCTTGGTCTCTTTGCTGTGAAGATGCAAGTGCTGTTGTGCTGAAGTCTTTCCACGAGTTTCCTTAGGAGTAGCTTTGGCTCCTGATTCATGGGTGGAGGTAGGGGCTCTTAGCCTAGAGTTTTCGTGGCGCTTAGGAGAAGAGTGGCAACTCTGACCTTCTCACCTTCAGAGTTATCTTTGAGAGCAGGCAGAGCCAGGGATCCTCAGTATAAGGGTCAGATTATAAACAGAAGAAGGAGCGGCACTCACCGGGTTGCAGGCATATGGATAATTTATTCAGTCCATATGTTTCTGTTTGTATTGACTGTACTTGTGCTTGAGCTGAGCAACACCGATCGGGTGTGTCGCAAACCCACATAATGGAATAATTGCCCGAAGATAGGACCCAGTGCCCGCTTTTCTTTCTTCAAGTCTGCCAGTTTAATAAGGGTCAGATTAGCCCCTTGAATCTCTTCACCCACCTCATGATCTGGTTTCCTGATTCTCTCACCCTTTAAGTGTGAGACAGACAGGAGGACATCGGTGGTGGTGTTGTGGAAGAGAGCGATGGAGAGGTACTCACTGTTCCCCATGCCAATGATTCTTGGGGAGCAGTGATTATGCAGACACATGATCACCCACTGCTGCAGCTGCGTCTCCTGATCCCGGTCCAGGGTATTTAAGCTAATGTAATATTCAGTACAGTGCAGTAAATATTATATTAGCCTAATGAGCCACAGCTGTAGCCTCCTCCAGCCTCTGGTCACTGCTGCAAAGCCACCCCCCACTTCACAGCAGAGCACATACATATAGTACATCCAGACTATAAGATGCACCCCCCACTTTCCCCCAAACATTGGGAGGAAAAGTTCGTCTTATAGTCTGAAAAATATGGTAATCTTTGAAATTCATGCACTCTGTCTATCTTTACCCTCAAAAAATTTCTGCATATACAGAGCCATGGCAGAAGGCTGTTTTCAGTATTGTAGACCGTGTTATATAGAACTCTCTCACTGAGAGAACGGACATTGCCTGCAACAGGGAAAACCAGTGCTTCTCAGCTCTTGTCCTGTAGACCCACTAACAGCTCATGTTTTCAGGATTTCCACACTCATTGCACAGGTGATGGAATTATCACCTGTGCAATACTAAATAAATCCTGAAAACATGACATGACCTGTTGGTGGGTCTTGAAGACTGGAGTTCAGAGAGACTGGATAAAACAAAGGCTGCTTTCACACTACGATTTTGTGCAATCCGACGTATAAATCGCACAGCATCGGATCCAAACTGATCCCTGCAATCGGATGCCAAATAGGCATCCGATTCCGACATTTTGCAGGAACAGTTTGGCCAGCTCCTCCTGTCATCTCGCTTTTCTCTGCCTCCTGTCACCTGTCTGTCCCCTTTTCTCCCCGTTTCTCCCCTGCTCTCCCCTGGTACTCCCGCTCCTCCCCTCTTCTCCCCTGTGTTTTCCTGTACTCCCCGCTTCTCTCCCATACTCCCGCTTCTCCCCTGTGTTTCCCCCTCTTCTCTTCTCCCCTCTCCTTCAGACTAAAAAATAAAAAAAATCTTTATTAATACTCACCTGTCCACGAGTCCCCAGGCGTCTCCAGCTATATCTTCTGATCCTTGGACCTCGCATGATGTCACAGTCATATGACTGGTTACCGTGGTAACCGTTCATATGACTGTGACGTCACTGCAGGTCCTACAGGCAGGAGGTGCTGGAGACACTGGGGGACTCGTGGACAAGTGAGCATACATATTCTTTATTTTTAACCCCTGCTTCACTTAATTTTAATTCCGCAATGTATATATATACATTGCGGAAGTGAAATTAGATGGTTAGGAGCAGTTTTAGTATACTGAGCATGCTCAGTACCTTAAAATCGGGTCCGAGGAGACATCAGATGTTTCCTCGGACCCTGCCCCATAGGGCCCTATGTTAAAAACCAGGGATCGGATCGGATTTGGCCATATTGCCGTCCAATTTGTGAGATCCGATTCTATCCGGTTTTTGATTCGGATGCAAAAATTGGAGCAGTCTCCGATTTTTGCACCGAAAGAAATCAGAAAAAATCGAATCGGACGCAATTCTGATGCCATTTAGTGCACATCCGAATCAGTCTGATCCCCATAGGATTAAATGGGGTCAAATTTGGATCCGATGCTGTCCGATTTCACAAAATCGTAATGTAAATGCAGCCAAAGCCCTGTAAGACACACTTGACTTCATACAGGATCTCTGCCCCTATTTTATGGGACTCCCTTTATGGAAAAATTAACTGTTTAAAAAAAAAAGTGCCCCAACATTTGGACCATATAATTAGCTGCACATTAAAAACACAAAGCAAGAACAGTGTGAACCTAGAAACTAATATGTGTATTCCATGGGGTACAAGTATAACAGGTTGACAAACTAGAAAACATAACAGTTCGAACCAATGCTTGCTAGTATGGAGGTACCATATAAACCCAAAACGGAATTGGTAAAACAGAACTTTCTACGAGTGTTCAAGCTATATATAGAAGACACATTCACACACTGTATTTTCTCCACAATGTCATTTACAGTACTTTGAATATTTTTTGTTGTTTTTTTTTGGTGGGGGGAGTTGTGACCTTGGATACTATTTAGTTTCTCATGTTTCTATTTTATAGGACCTTTTGGCACAGATGAACAAGTGGTGGCCTGATATTTTACATCCGAACACTTCTGATTTTTGGTAAACCAAAGATACAGAAAAATGTTTATGTAACAAAGAATAATCTTGTAATAACTAGTCAGTGGTCCAATGAGTCTGGTAGGACTGAAATCTAATAACTTGCTCCTAATAAAACTGCATTGTCAAGTATTTTTAATGTTAATTATAAGTTGGTAAGGAAACAGTAAAGTGGTCTCTGGTAGCCTATTATTACATCACTAGATGGATGCCCCATGCTATTGCATCGGGAGGGCTGTGACAATCGTAGAATACTTTTAATAAATACATTTTAATTAAAGAGGGCCTGTTACCAGGTTAAAAGTGGGCAGTTTTTACTCCTAGTTTATTTAATCTCTTCTGAGTATTTTATCTGTTTTTTTTAACCCCTTCCCGCCAAATCTAGTTTTCACCTTCCTGATCGGGCTAAATTATCATTTCTGAAGTGTCAGTTTATGTGATAATAACTCTGGAATGCTTCAATATTTCTTGACGATTCTTCGATTGTTTTTGTGTATCACATTGTACTTAATAATAATAGTATAATAAGAAAGAGTCCAGCTCACCTCTCAATGTTCCTGGCGTACATGCACCATGATACTCCTCGCACAGAGCCGCCCTGGTCCGGGCGTACAGCAATCACAAACGTGAAAAAAAAAATTTCTCCAGCAAGGGCAGACAGGGTCAGATGTGCTAAAAGCAGTAGATTTTCATTTTTTCAAGTTGTAAACATCTTGTGGCAGACAGTGGAGTGACCCAGCAGAAGATTAAACCCACGCATTTCGACTAAACAGTCTTAATCATGGATTCAGTCCCATGCGTTTCGATTAAACAGTCTCATGCTTTTAGTTGTAGTGGATGATGAGAAATAGAGACTGAAAATCAAAAGTTCAAAACATTGTTTCCCTTTTGCTTGTCAGTGTATATCCTGGTATATATGGCCCTCATCCTGGTATATGTGGCCTCATTCTGGGTCCAACGTGGTTAATATGGCCATCATCCTGGGCTTATCTTGGTATATATGGCCACCATCATGTTATATATGGCCCCCATTCTGGTATATATCGCCCCCATCATTGACCTATCCTACTGTATATGGCTCCCATCATGCTGCTGACATAAAAAAATAAATGCTTCTACTCACCTTTCCTCTGCATCCAGTTCGCGGTGTCCTCTTTTGATGCCGACAACTGACACCAACATCAGCTGCTGGGATATTCTCTGCTCCCCACCTGGGATTATAGGCATGGAGATCATTGAATATGCTTTGTATTCTGCGGTCTGAGTGTCTTAAATAAAATGGCGCTGGGGCGGCCCATGTGCAGACCGGAATATCCGGTGCCATTATATTAAAGACTGTCTGTAGAATCCTCAAATCGCATTGGCAGCAGTGCATGCAGGGTATGCATATTTGCAAACTCAAGCCACGTACATCTGGACTATAGAACGCACCTCCCACTTTCCTCCAAAATATTGTTTAAAATGTATAGGCTTATAATTAGACTTAGGGCCCTTTCACATCAGCATTTTTTTCAAATCGCGGCAGATGCGGTAAAAAAACCGCATCTGCCGCGATTACCGCATACCGGCTGCACTTGCGGCACGGTTGCAGCGCGGTTGCGGCAAATGCCATACAAGGTATAGGCGGACTTGTGGCAGGTGCGGCAAGTGCGGTTTTGGCACTTGCGGCAGGTGCGGCCGCGAAAAAAACCGCGGCTGACAGCATTTTTTTTCGCGGCCGCACCTGCCGCAAGTGCCAAAACCGCACTTGCCGCACCTGCCGCAAGTCCGCCTATACCTTGTATGGCGTTTGCCGCAACTGCACCGCAACCGTGCCGCAAGTGCAGCCGGTATGTGGTAATCGCGGCAGATGCGGTTTTTTCACCGCATCTGCCGCGATTTGAAAAAAACGCTGATGTGAAAGGGCCCTTAGTTAGATTTTAACTGTTAATGACATGTTAGTGTAGACTGGAAGCACACATGCATTTTTTATGCAGTTTTAGGTGCACTTTTTGATACCAAATCCTGAAGTGAATACAGAATGAAGGTGGGAGAAGCAGAAGTCCTTTTTTTATATTCCTCATTTGCTTTAAATCAGGGGTGGGGAACTCCAGGCCTCAAGGGCCGCACACAGTGCAGGTTTTCATGATTTCCTTAGTATTGCACAGAGTCTGGAATCATCACCAGTACTGGTGATTATACTATCACCTGTGCAATACTAAGGAAATCATGAAAACCTGCACTGTGTGCGGCCCTCGAGGCCTGGAGTTCCCCACCCCTGCTTTAAATACACAGCTAGCTTTGGCTCGAAAGGTGTGTTAATAACGTCTTGAAAAATGTGATTTGTGAGACTTGTTTTTAAAGAGTGAAATGGTCTTTAGACTGGAAACACAAATACTGTTTTTTTTATTATTCATTATTTATTGCATTGACTACAAACAATCAAGTTGTTAATTCTTTAGATAATTCACCTCTTCCTCTCTCTGACCACAACATCCTCTCCTTCACGCTCACAAATCCTTGCCCATCACAGCACACTCCTACCTATCGCACATTCAGAAATCTACAGGCCATTAACCCTCATACACTCACAGACTCTCTCATCTCATCACTGTTCCCAATCTCATCAATCTCCTGTCCCGATTTGGCAGTAAATCACTACAATGACACTCTCAGAAGCACACTGTACCAAGTAGCGTCCCTCACCCTCAGAACCTCCAAACATAGAATAAAACAGCCTTGGCTCACATCGCAAACTCGATTCCTCCAGCAATTGTCTAGGAGTGCTGAATGCCTATGCAGGAAAACTCACTCACCAGAAAACTTTATCCATTATAAATTCATGTTAAAGGGCGTGGTATGGCTGGCGAGGACTGAAGACGTGTTCTGGAGAGCTCCTGCTTCTACACCGGCTAATGACCTAACAGAATCCTACCCAGATGACTTCCACCCCAAGGATCACTAGGAGAGGCAGAGGGAACACGACCACCGGCCCCGCAGTGCCCGAAAAATCTCCTCAAAACATCTCCCGCTACTTCACAGGAGCGGGAAAGAAGAAGGCTGCAGGTGCCATGATGGATCCAGCGCGCACAGCTCCGCGGTCCCCGACAGGTGGCGGGAGACAAGATACAGGTGACGGGGGAGCAGCCTCAGGGGACTGTAGACCGTAGGGGACCCCTCGAAACTCAGGCAGGATACCTCACGAGACATAGCGAAAATCGTTGTGCTCTCCCCGCAGTGCAGCATTGAGCCCCTGGAGACCTGTCCCTTGCTAGGAGACCCCGTAGGGAGACCAGCACAGCTGCAGGCTAGCGCGGCATGTGAGAACCCCGGGGTGATTTCTCCGGAGCCGTCTGCTCTAACCCACCAGGGACACACCAGTAGCCCCCTTGACACCTGCTCAAATGCCACTAGTGGGACTCTGCCGCAATGGGAACGTGACCCTACCATGAGTGGGTAGTCATATTGCACTATACCGCCTGCTCATCAGGCTGCATTACCATCCACCTTGACTCCCCCACCCACCCAACAGTTTACTACATCCCTGATGGTGCAGAGTGGACCATGTACCCCCTTCTTTATGGGACAACCTGCAATGGCTACAGGAGTCGACTTCATGCTATTATACGAAACAGGACATGGAACATTATATAGCTTAGAGTCATCCTATAAGGCTGAGCTCTCTATACTTAAGGATAATATCCAACAATGTGGGGAGAAAGTTGAATCCCATGACCAGCTTTTGGCCTCCTTGACTACTAGGATAGAGGCGCAGGAGGCAACCACAGCCTCTCAGGCTAGGCAGTTGCAGACCCTAGCGGAGATGCTAGATGACTCTGAAAATAGGGGTCGCAGAAATAATATAAGAATACGGGTTTACTGTAATCTGTCCCCTCCCAGGAGCTGGATACCACCCTCAAAGTCCTCTTTAATTCGGTGTTAAACATACCCCAAGATACCCCATTGGAGATGGACCATGCCCATAGAGCGTTGGGGCCGCGCCCGAGCGAACAAGACCAATCTAGAGATGTGATATGTCGGGTTTATAAGTACCAACTTAAAGATGCGGTCATGGGAGCGGCTAGGAGAACAAGACCCATAAACCATTTAGACACCCGCATACAACTTCTCCCGGACCTTTTCAGGTGGACTCTGCAGAGGTGCAGAGCCTTTCGCCCTCTCCTGGATGTACTGCGGCAGCATGACCTCCTATATACCTGGGGGTTCCCGTTCTGCCTCCAGGTTCAGAAGGGAGGCAGGGTGCATCGTTTGAGCCATCCTAATGGAGTCCCAGCATTCTCGGCCGCTCTGGTCATCCCCATGGTGGACATCCCCGACTGGCCACCCTTGCCAAGCTTTTATAGAATGGATGCTCCTCGCAGGGGTCTTGACCCTTGGAGACAACGACGACCCGGTGGGTGGCTCAATGGACAGGGACGCGCACAACTAGACAACCTGTCTGATGGAAGTTGAATTTTGAAATTTATACCATTTCATATCTACACTGTATGATATATATATAACACTGCCAACTGTGATGTTAGCAGGGCTATTTGTCCTGTTTGATATACTAACGGCCCATAAGTGTGTCTATCCACACTTATACTGGTATATTTACTTATATCTCCTTATCTTATCTTATTCTATACTTCTTTATCTGTGTTCTTGTGTACAACCTCTCTCTCTCTCCGTAGTTTCTCCCCCTCTTTTTCCCATAGCGGGCACTGGGCTCCAACGCGGACCTCCCCTTTTTTTTCTGCACAGGACCGGACCTCCACGAACTCGGTCCATGGCCACGATACCTGGTATGGTAACCAAGCAAATAATTACGCTGGGCTCTCTGAACGTTAGAGGTTTTAATGTGCCGCAGAAGCGGTCACATATTTTATATGGCATGCACAAAAAGAGGGTAAACGTTCTGTTTTTACAAGAGACCCACTTTAAAACTGGCCACATCCCTTCCATACATGACCGCTACTACACCTCTTGGTTTCATAGCACCAACCAGACTCACGGTCCCGAGGGGTGTCTATTTCGAATCATAAATCCCTTCAGGATACTGTATTAGATGCACTCACTGATACCGAGGGCAGATACGTGCTTTTGAAGATTCAAGTTTTCTCAACCGTCTACACTATAGTGGGTTGGTACACCCCCAGCCGGGGCCAAATACGAGCCACCAGATCCTTCTTGGGAGCAATGGCCGATTTTGCTGAAGGGGTTATTATTCTGGGGGGCGATTTTAACATGACTCTCAATCTGACGATGGACTCCACGGTGACAAGGTCCCACCTCTCTCTTCGTCAGTTGTCCTCTTTGAAAAAAGACTTTACACTTTACTGATGTCTGGAGGCTCCTTCATCCTAATGTAAAGGACTATACGTTCTTCTCCACGCCACATAATTTGTATGGCAGGATAGATTTCTTCCTCCTTAGTCACTGTGCGTTGGCATGGGATCCGAACTCCACCATTGGAAGTTTCCTCTGTTCGGATCATGCTCCTGTCTTTCTGGACATAAACCCTCCTGACTCAGCGGCGTGCCAGTGGTCATGGAGAATGAATGATAACCTTTTAAAAAACCCCATCTGTGTGATGGAAGGTAAGTCCACCATAGCAACATTCCTACAAGACCATGACACCTCCGCCATGCCTATCAAATGGGAAACCCTTAAGTGCGTTCTTCGTGGGGTGTTTATTAAACACAGCTCCCGTCTGAAACAAATCAAAATTAGGGAAATTATGGAACTCACTGACAAAATACAATCCCTAGAGGTGAAGCATAAGACCGGTCTGGGGTGGGATTGCAGGCTGACTTGATTAAGTATAGAGATGACCTGAGGTCTCTACTAAACGAGAAGTCTCGTCATCAAAGAAACCGCTTCAAGAGCATACTATATGGCCAGGAGAACAAGTGCGGATGCTTGATGGCCAGGTTCCTGCACCCGTGCTGCCAGACCACATACATTCCCTCCCTTCAAAAGACTCACGGCCAAACGACCTCAAACCCAAAGGAAATCCTTGACCTGATGCGACGCTACTACCATATGCTATATAACATTAATGGAGATGAGCCCCCTTGCTCGCCTTTAGACCCCCGACCACACATAGAATCCTGCGTACACATCACCGCCCTCCAACTCTTAGTAAGGACTTAACGACACCACTGGAATCTGACTTTACGATTGAAGAGATTGATGAGGCCATTCAGACTACCCCAACAGGTAAAAGTCCGGGCCCGGATGGCTTTTCCCCTCATTTCTACAAATTGTTCAGAGAACAACTTAAACCCATTATGACGTTGGTCTTTAACTCCATCGCGGGTGAGTCCCCATTTGTCCCACAATCCTTACAGGGTTTCAAAACAGTAATACCGAAACCGGGAAAAGATCCCACGGTAGTCAATAATTATCGCCCGATATCCCTCATCAACATCGATGTAAAACTTTATGCGAAATTCTTGGCCAACCGGCTAGCATCCCTCCTACCTTTGGCGGTTAACTCTGACCAGGTGGGGTTTGTGCGGGGAAGGGAGGCGAGAGATGGCATAGGCAAAACCCTTCTCTTAACCGCACATGCTAAACTCAGGCACAAACCACTGGCCTTATTATCGATTGATGCAGAGAAGGCCTTCGACTGTGTGGGGTTTCATGTTTTCGGCCTTACGACAGCTGGGCCTTTGGAACTGCTTCTTGCAAAGAATAGCGGCTTTATACTCTGGCACTTCTGCAAGGTTTAGAATTAATGGTGCGATGTCAGATACTATTGCTACAGGAAATGGCAAACGACAAGGCTGCCCTTAGTCGCCCCTCCTATACACGGTAGTCATGGAGCATTTAGCTGTGGCGATTAGGAAAAACCCCAATGTGCACAGTCTACGGGTAAACCGGGTCCACTATAAAGCCTCTCTCTACGCCAACGACCTCCTGCTGTACGTGCCCCAGCCACATATAACCCTCCCTTCGTTGATGGTCGAATTTCAAAAGTATGGTGCGGTCAGCAATTTTAAAATCAACTTCCATAAAACTGAAGCCCTCAACATATCTCTGGGGCAAGATGACCTGCTGAGGACCATGAGGAACTTCCCCTTTCAGTGGAGGTCTGAAGCAATCCAACATTTGGGTGGCCAGATTCCCACCGACATAATGGACCTTTGTGACCTAAATTACTTGCCCCTACCAGATTCGACCCTGAAGCGACTGAGAGAATACGGACTGAAGAACATCTCGTGGTTTGGTAGAATGAATACATTTAAAATGGATATTCTCCCCAGGTTCCTATACCTGTTTCAGGCAGTCCCGATTGTGCCGCTCAAAATGTTCTTCCAAGCGATTAGATCCGCACTGACCCGCTTTATCTGGAAAAATTCTAGGCCCCGCCTGAGGTATACCACTCTGACCGCACCAAAGTCCAGACGCGGTGCAGGCCTCCCTGATCTGGAACTGTACCACCAGGCCTCAATGCTTGTGCGATTATTTGACTGGCAATATAGCCACAGTTCCAAGCAGTGGGTTCGACTGGAACAAACGTCATTTAACATCCCTCTACGACATCTCCCATAGATCAAACCTTCTGACCTCGCTGCAGCCGAAATTGAGAGCTCCACAGATTTCCTAGCGCAATAAACGTTACAGCTTTGGCACCGTATAAAAATGTTTAAAAACCTGATCAGCGCCCTGAACCCACTGACGCCTATTTTTGGACACCCAGACTTCCCTCCGGGTAGACACAGAAACCACTTTCTGGGCTGGCACAACTCATGATGAAAGGAGACATACCGTCTCTGGACATCCTAAGGGACCTGTTCCCTAATAAAGCACTATCATGGTTGGAATACAACCAACTGAAATCATTTGTCAGAGGCTGTCTAGCTGACCGTTCCTCTCATCCCTCTGTAACAGGGTTTGAAAAATTGCTTCAGCAACAGTACTCTCCCTCTCACCTGAACTCTCTACTCTACAAAGAATTCCACACTGGTAATCCGGAGGGGACCCCAAGTTACATCCGCGCATGGGAGGAGGAGATGGGGTATACATTCTCTACCGACGAACTCGATAAAGCCTATCTTTTTACACACAAGATGTCTCCGGCTGGGGGCACATAGGAAAATTTTTTTTAAATATTGACCAGGTGGTACTTATCCCTAGTAAGGCTGAAATCCATTTTCTCGTTGATGGACGACACATGTTGGCATTGTGGAACGGAGAGGAGCGCATTGTATCACATATGGTGGCAGTGCTCTGCTATACGACCCTTCTGGGAGAGGGTGTTCTCGGCTTATCATAGCATTTCTGGAGAGTGTGTCCCCCCTTCTCCACAGATTGCCATCTTCTCGATCCTTCCGGGACCCATATATGCCCAAAAACTGAGTATTCTCCGGTTTTGCATCACTGTGGCACGCATGGTAATTGCACGCCACTGGCGCACAGCGTCTCCTCCGACTATGGCGGAATGGATGTCGGAATTTGCAAACATTTTCCGTATGGAAGAGCTGATGGCTGAGATGGAGGAGACAACACCCGCCTGGTCCGAGTGTGGCAACCCTGGATTAAGTTCAGAGAAACCACCGGATTATCTCAACTGATTGAGGAGGTGTTGTGAGGGCCGCGCGGTGCCCTGGTGCCCGTTCCCCCCCTTTCCCCTTTGTTCCTATTCCTTCTCTGACTTACCCCCACGTTTTCACTTTATCCCTTCTGTACTCTTCTACTCTTCCCCCCCCTTTTTTTTTTTCTGTTTTCCTGTTTCTTTCTATGACATAAGCCTTTGCTATTACATACACAGATGTTGCCATGACAGTTCTTAGTCTTGTTCCTACTTGTTTACTATACACTATTTTTACCAGTTGATAATGTGGGACGAACGATACCCCCATGGTTGACTCTTTGAACTCTAGGGAAATGTGATGATTAATTCTATAGTAAAGCATCGCCAGCAAACACCACTGGCTACTTGGACTGCTTCTTGAACACAATGCTGTACTTGGATCTCATGCTATCATGAGCTTTGCCAGATGCTTGGGCGTCTACTCAAAGAGGACGTCATGGACGTATATGAGATTGAGAATGTTCCGACATTGTACTGTGTGGTGTACGATGATTGATTTGTATGTTCCCTTCTTTCCTTTCAATAAAAATAGATTCAACATAAATTCATGTTAAAAACCTACAACTCTGCCCTTCACCTTGCCAAACAAACCTACTTTACCACCCTGATCTCCTCACTATCCAACAATCCAAAAAAAACTCTTTGACACCTTTCACTCACTCCTCAGTCCTAAAGTGCAGGATCCCATCTGACCTCTGTGCTCATGATCTGGCTTCTTACTTTATGGAGAAAATAGAAAACATCCGCCAGGAAATCAGCTCCCGGCCTGTAAGCGCTGCTGCTCGCATTCTTCCCTACATTTCCTCTGGCTCATTCTCCATATTTGACCCAGTCACAGAAGGAGTCTTCAGTCTCATCTTTTCCTTTCGTCCCACTACATGCACTACTGACCCCATTCCCTCAAACCTACTCCAGTCTCTCCGGTCGTCACTGCTCACCTAACCAAAATCTTCAATCTCTCCCTCTCTTCTGGCATCTTCCCCTCCTCCTTTCATTCATGTAATTTTATTTCTATCCCCTAATTCCACAAGGTGCCTTGACCATTGTTAAAGTTGCCAAATTACAACTAACCAGAGTAGACTGATTTGTATAAAGTGCTCTACACAGGTATACCTGGTATTGGCTATAACCCAAGTGAAGACACTGACTCGGTCTTCAAGAGAGTAGCTAAACGTTTATTGTTGCAAGAGCTTATATACGTTACAGAAAGCTTAGAAAAATAGGTTACATCATACAATGACAAATATGATGAATATGCATTATAGACAGTTTTGAGATGATTAATTAGTGACCTTTAAGAGAGTTACAGATGATAAGAACGGTAGACTCGGGCTTGCATATGGCTTGGTGGACTTATCTAACGAGCAAGGACAAAAGCAAGAAACTGCTGAGTTGTGCTGACTTCACTAAACAAACTGTTACAGAGGTCTCTAGTCAGAATAGACATGATAAACTAATCAAAATGGCTTCTTTAGATACAATATGGCGATATGATATCGTCTTTAACACCATCACTGTAATGAGCCCCTGTACTTTGTGTAACCCCTATCTCGTTGTAGGTTGTAAGCTTTTTTGAGCAGGGTCACCTTTATTTTTGCTTTAATTATTGTATTGTACTTTTACATTGAGTCTCTGCTTAGTGTATTGTATTTAATTACTGTACTGTATTTTTTACATTGTTTCTCTGCTTCAATTATTGTACTTTTACATTGATTCTCTGCTTAGTGTATTGTATTTTTACATTGATTCTCTACTTCAGTTACGTACTGTATTGTATTTTTTTTATTGTTACGTAAGACCGTTTGTATATGAACCACTGTATAGTATAAGCGCTGCGGAATATGTTGGCGCTATATAAATAAAGATTTTTATTATTAGTCACATATTCAACAAAACAGCCATGTATGGTGTGAAAAACCCTGTTGGTCTAGGGCTGTATAACTATGATGTCTAACTGATTTGAGATTAATTAAGACTCAAAGGCCAACATTCCCAACTATACCCAAGGAGAAGTATTTAAAAAAAGCTTCACAGGGCATGGCCTGGAGAGCGATGTGACCAGCTGTGTTCAAAAGCAGCTCCCGCACAGCACATGGCTATGACCCAATTTGAGACATCAGGGCTTGTGCTAAGACACATCGGTACGATTCCTGAGGTGTGGAGAACCTTGGAATCGGTGTATTGCGGCAGCGGCGATCATGCCTGGAAGGAGGAGCGTGAAAAGGCCCACCGGGGATCCGGAAAAGAAGAGCCAAGATGGCGCTGACTCTTGTGTGGAGCTGGCGGAGGGGGCCGTCATAAGAGAGAGCCAGAGACTGGATGCAATAACAAAGCTGCAGTGGTGTCTGAGAAACCGTGAGGGATCCCAGGCCCATGCTGCTGACGATGGGGATCAGCAGGAGGAGCGGAGGTATCGCCGGGGAGAGGGAGAGACTGTCCTAGGAGAGGAGGAGGATGGAGAGGAGAGTGAGGCTGAAAGCCACACTAACCTGCATGAGGGTGACTCACAAAAGGGTGCAGATGCTGAGGAGCTTCTAAGGGGGAAACTTGGGGAACTACTGATCCCAGAAGAACCCATCCTGAAAGATGTGTTTTGGGCGATTATACACTGTGACTCTTCTATTACTAGTATGGCAACTCAGCTGGGCAGTTTTCAACCCAACATTTCCAACATGCAGTACTGCCTACATGTCATGAAGGAGAGGATGGGAGAAGTTGAAAAATGGGTCAGCACTGCTTAAGACTACGTGAGTAAAGCTGAAAAGGATTATAAACGTATGGCAACACGTCTGGCCACTGTCTTCAATTATGATGGCACGTAATCTTAAAATTGTGAGTTGGAATGTTAGTTGTCTGGCATCTGACACTAAACAGCAAGCTGTCTTTCAATTCCTACGCCACGGAAAACCTACTGTGATCTGTTTGCATATGATCCCAGAGAAAACTCGCACTTTATGTAAACCCTGGATGCAGGTCGGCTACCATGCCACTTATTGTGCCTACTTGAGAGGGGTCAGCACACTGATTTGCTACGGAGTACAATTTGAAATACTGCAAGTGTTCACTGACTCTGAGGGGCTGTTTACTGTGGGGCTGTTTACTGTGCAAGCTGAGTGGTAGTATGATGTTTCTTTTATCTATATATGTCCCACCCCCGTACAGCAGTACAGTAATCCGCAAAGTGGTAGAAGTGATTATGGGCCTGCCGGGTGCCCCTTCCCTAATAATGGTCGACTTTAATAACGTTCCAGGTTCGCATTGGGATAGAAGTAGAAGGGAAGATCTACGACAAGGGGGCAATTGTACTCCATTTGGTATGTAGTTGAAGGAAACGACAATGTTTCACCTGTGGAGTGTCCGTCACCCGACTACACACCAGTTTTCCTGCTTCTCTGCCTCCTTCTCTTCTTTATCCAGGATTGACCTGGCACTGGGAGATGAACAGATGTTGGGATGGATGGAGGAGGTTGGGTATTTGACTAGGACAGTGTCGGACCATTCCCCTATGTATGTGACACTTTGAATCCTTTCTGGCTGCAACTTATAGGTGCAGGAAAAGTTCTGGAGCAGAAATTGGAGGAATACTTTAAAATCAATAAAGGGACGACAGCTATAGGTACCGTCTGGGATGCTTTGAAGGCATTTTTCAGGGGCCTGTGCATTAAGGCGATCTCCAGGGTTAAGACGGCAACTATGGAAAAGGATAAGTTGCATTTTCGGGAATTGGAGGAGGTAGAGGCTACTCTGGTGTTGTGCCTAACCACACAGGCGCAGGAGAGACTTAAACAAGCTCAGGCTAGCGTTACTAAACTGTCCTTGCAGACAATGGAACGTAAAAGGATGTTCCAGATTATGAAATATTATGAGGAAGGGAAAAGAGCTGGTCATCTCCTGGCCTTGGTGGCTGCTGCACAGAGGGATGTTTCCTTTTTATCACAATTAAAGACAAAGGACAGTAGGGAGGTGACTGCTACTAGAGATATATTGATGGTGATGGTTGACTTCTATGTGCAGTCGTATAGATCTCAAGTAAGCCCGGATGAGGAGGAAATTGAGGATTTCTTGGTCAGAGCAGGTCTCCCGCAGTTGTCTGCGGAGTCTAGGGGGATGCTGTATGAGCCATTTGACATAGGGGAGCTGGAGATTGCCCTGGCGTCTATGGCTAATGATAAGGCCCCATGGGTAGATGGATTGCTGGGAGAGGTATATAAACAGCACAAAGGGACGTTGCTGACAAATTTGTTGGAAGTAAACAATGAGGGATTGGAGAAGGGAGAGTTGTCACGGTCCATGCGGGAGGCCATTATTGTAGTGTTGCCCAAAGAGGGCAAAGATCCCACAACACCAGCCTCATATCGCCCGATCTCCTTATTGACCGTAGATATCAAGCTTCTGGCTAAAATGATGGCTAATAGGCTTGGCAAGGTCATCACTTCCATTATACATCTTGATCAGGCAAGTTCCATGTCTAATAAATCCATAGCCACCAATCTGCATAGACTGTTCCTTAATGTACAAGCCAAGGTAGACAATGTCAGTCGCAGGGCCATACCTTCATTGGACGCTGCCAAAGCATTTGACAGCGTAGGCTAGAGATACCTATGGACCAGAATGCGTCATATGGGCTTTGGGGAGAAAATCATACGGTGGACTCAATTATTGTATGCCAGCCCCAGAGCTAAGTTACGGGTTAATGGGCAGTTATCTGAGAACTTTCCCCTTTTTGGGGAACAAGACAGAGGTCCCCTGTCCCTTTTGTCATTCGCCATCAAACCGTTGGCGGCAGTAATAAGACCGGACCTGAATATCGTAGGATTTAGATATGGGATGCATGAAGAAAAGGTGGCGCTCTACGCAAATGATATGCACCTGTTTTTGAGAGAGGCAGGCAATTATTTGAGAGCAGTTATGAAAGTGACTACGATGCTGTGTCTGGGATGCCTATTAATTGGGACAAATCAATATTGCTCCCGCTGGATCGGGCGATGGCTGTGGAAGGGGTCTCGTTGATTTACGAGTGGTCAGTGAATTTACCTATCTTGGAATTCAAGTGTCGGCTAACATAAGTGACTATGAGAAACTCAATTCAAATTCCCTGCTGAGTAAATTTAGGTAGAATATTGCGGCATGGTGCAGGTTATACCCCTCGGTGGCTGGAAGTGCGAACTTGCTTAAAATGATCATCATGTCCCAGCTCCTCTATGTCTTACATGATGCTCCGATTTGGTTGCCACAAAATAGACTTTATAGAATTAATGCTATTTTCTGGGATTTGATCTGGAAGGGGAAGCAGGCTCGACTATATTGCATCCCAGGGACAACATATGGCAGGATGGGGGGGGGGACTCAGTTCTTGATAGCTCCTCGGGTAAGATCCTTAGGCATATGGTAGGAAGTGGTCCGCTGTTGCCCAGTGGGGAAGCAGGTCAATTTTGGCTAAATTTCCAAAGGTTCCCTATGATGGTGATGATCTGGAAAGTGTGCCAAAAAATTAAGCAGTGGAGGGCGGTTACTGGACTCACTAGATATACTTCCATTTGGCATGAACCCAGGTTGACGGAGATGTTGCATTTGCGGAATTTTGGTCAATTGAGGAGGATTGGCATATGGTGTGTTTCGCAGCTGCTGGACGGGGACACGTTTAAATCATTTTAAGAGCTAGGGAAAGACTTTCCCTTGGAATGTTCGATGTTCTACCAGTTTCATCAGCTGCGACATGCATTCCATAAACAAAATAAATGGTCACCAATATTGGTTCAAACAGATAGTGTATTAAATATTATCGGGTCACGGAGAGGTACTAGGTGGCTTCCTTGCTGTATCGGGGCCTACTAGAGACTTTTCTTTAAAGACACCCATTGACAGCTAAATCAAAATGAGCTGAAGATCTTGGGCATATATCAGACATACTGTGGGAAGATATTCTACAGTACACCCCTAAGATATCTATGAGTTAATCTGGACGTATGTCATATTTGTTTACTGTCTACAGAGTGTATAGGACCCGGTGTGGATGCATAGAGCTCAGTTGAGGGGAGACTCAGGTTGTCCTTGGTGTGGGATGGAGGAGGCAGATATGATTCACATACTCTGGTCCTGCACTCGACTACAAGCATATTGGATATTGGATTTTGAATCTCATACAAGGGGTTAAGGGGTGATGGAAGTGGATGTGTCCCGTGACCCGCCGACATGTATTCTGGGACACATGAAGGCTTGGTGATGGATGAATGGGGAAAAGTGGCAGTAGCATGGATGTTGTACATTGCACATAGGATAATCGCATTACACTGGCTTGATGAAAAAAACCCCGACGAGGCAAGAATTTATAAACAAAAGTTTATTTCATAGTACTCATGGACACATAACATTTATACTAAATGGGGTAAGCCGAATCAGTTTGTAAATGTATGGGGGAGTTGGCTTGATTATCCAGGGCTGGCATCCTTTGATCTCCTGAGGGACAGAGTGCTCGAATTATAATTTAGAGTGAATGTGAAGCAGTGTAAACCTATGTATGGAAACAGATGATATGGATAACCTGAATCCTTTTATTCTTGAACTGACGTGAAGAGGTGTGGGAGGGTGAGTGGAGGGTTTGGTTAGTTCTGTTGAATCGGGGTTATTTGTTTATTTTTCTGAAACATTGGAAAACTACTATATCCTGTATTACTGTATTTGTCTGGGTTTTTGAAAATAAAAAGTACTTGATTTAAAAAAACTTTGCCACATACTTTATATGAAAAGGTACACAGAGACAGGAAATTGGAAGGGAAAAAGAAAAATGAAGCATAACATGTAAAGGAAGGGGGAAGGGGCCCACAACTTCACAATGTCTGTTTTTTCGCCTATCATATCTTCGGGCAGGCACCTGCTCCGCGGTAGCCTCTGTATTCCTCCGTTTGTTGAAATTCTAGACAGCTATACCACGTATCCCTAAACCCTGTGTAGGAGTCATAGATGACAGAGGTAAGATCTTTTATATACATCAGGTAGTTTACTTTCGTGATCCACAAAGATATTGAGGGACAGACTGCTCTCCTCCACAATATTGGGATGCTTGCCTGAGCCGCCATTATCAGTAATCTCAATAATGAGTGTTTATATCTGCCAGTGGGAATCTCACAGTGGTAAGTAAAATCAGGGCAGGGCCCAATTCTGTTTCATAGTTTGTCACGGTGCGTTTAAGATCACTCACCTTGGACCAGAAAGGGCTGAGTATTCTGCACTCCCAAAAGGTGTGTAAAAGTGAGCCCTGAACCTCGCCATGCCTCCATCATATCGGGTCATCTGACTAGAACATTCTATGGATGTGTGGGGACCAGTAATTTATAGCTTGCCTCTTGGAACTTGGTGCTAATTGAGCCCAAGTCTTTTTCCCATTGTGTCATGAATGGGGCCTTCGGCTGCTTCGGTGGAGAAATCAGCAATGCGTAGTATCTGGAGAGGGCATGCCAACATGGACTGGAGTAAAGACAGATATTTTTGAAAATAGTTTTAGATTTACGAAACTTGGCTTTAGGTGGGAGCTTACTAAAGTGATGGTTAAGTTGAAGACAACTCCAAAACCCTAGAGGGTTAGAAGCCGACAGAGCTCAATGATTCAAGTGATGGCCAGTCCTCTCCACCACCCCAACTCTCCACCCTATCAAGGCCCGCCCCGATCCATGAGCCTAAAATTGGGTCTGCAATGCTTGGTCTAAAGTCTAGGTGGCTAAGTACCGGGATGAGAGTAGAATGACTAGGAATTGCCGTTAAGCGGATCAATTTATGACTACAAGTGTATAGTGTGGGTCCAATTGTTGGGTGGTTCTTCAGTCCACCTGGTACCCCCGTCGCTGCACAATGTGGAGAGGAAATGGGGTGAAGCATATCTCAGCATTGGTTCAAGGGTTAATATGAATATCATTGGGGAAAGTGGACAGCCCTGACAGGTGCCATTTTTAATTTCAAAAGGGTCAGACAACGCCGTTCACCCGCATTCTAGCTGAAGGTACCGAGTACAAGGACAACAGCCACCGCCGTATCCTGTCACCTAGGCAAATATGATCATTGGGGAAAGTGGACAGCCCTGACAGGTGCCATTTTTAATTTCAAAAGGGTCAGACAACGCCGTTCACCCGCATTCTAGCTGAAGGTACCGAGTACAAGGACAACAGCCACCGCCGTATCCTGTCACCTAGGCAATTAACTCTGTTGAATGCTTTTTCTGCATCCGTCGACAGCAGCATTAATGGAGGGCCAAATAACTTTGCTTTATAGATTACATTTATCGCTTTGGCGGTGTTGTCCCTGGCCTCCCGACCCGTCACAAATCCCGTCTGGCCCAGGTGAACGACGCCGTATATCGGGGGGGCAGTCTGGCTGCCAAGATTTTGGCAAATAATTTGACATCCACATTTAGCAAAGAAATAGGACGGTGGCTAGAGCATTGTGAGGGGTCCTTCCCTGGCTTGTGGATCACTGCAATAATTGCTCTAAGGCGCCCCTCGGGGGTGGAGGGGTCCTTTCCATGGCATGAAAAGAAGTCTTCAGATGGGGAATCAATCTCTCCCAAAGTTGTTTTTTTTTTTTTTTTATATATACTATATTACCATGAACCCATCTGTGCCTTGTGCCTTCCCAGGTTTAGAAGAGGAGATAGCATCACTAATCTCCTGCTCCGTAATTGGCTACTCTAGTGACTCTATTTCCCTCTCTTGGAGGGAGGATAACCCCGATGTTTTAATATAATCTCAGATATGGGACTGGAACTCAAATGAGGTGGCCTGCGGGTTTCTATTGTCCACATTATATAATGAGGCATAATAATTAAGGAAAGTGGCAGGTATATCTAAAGGGAGTTTTAGACGGGAGACCCCGCGGGATAGGCGATTTCCGGGACATATGTGACTGCCCTCTCTAGTCGCGACGCTCTGGCTCGGGATCTAACAGCCGTGCTCCCATGCTCATAATAGTGATGTCTGCTCCTGGAGAGGATGCCCTTTGCCTTCTTTATCAGTACAGCGTGTAACTCCATTCTTAATTTATGCAGAGCCTCCCTCACATTGACACATGGAGTTTTTTTGTGCTGTGTTTCTAGATACCTAACTCGCAACAGTAGCTTTGAAATCTCCACATCCCTCTCTCTTTTCAACATGGCCCCATGTTTTATAAGGATGCCTCTGATCACGCACTTATGCGCCTCCCAGACTATCGTCGGGGAAGAGCCAGCCACGGTGTTAAGAGCAAAATATTCACACAAGGTCTTTGAGACTTCTCGGAATACCCCAGGATCATCTAGTAAAGAAGAGTTCAGATTCCATTGCACTCAGCATCGCGGAGGAAAGCAAGACCGAGACTGAGATTAAGGTGTGGTCCGAAAAAGTAGTGGCGTGTCTGTCTGCATCCTGTACTCGTGTCAGATCGGCATGTCGTATAAAGAAATAGTCGACTAGAGTATGTGTCATGAGCTGTGGAATAAAATTAGTAGTTTCTGTCTCTAGGGTGCAGCACACCCCTTGAAGAAAGCCACTGAAACACGTGTCAGGGTCGCCCCAGACTCGTGCTGTGCTCTTCAGAACTCTAAACCCATGAGTGAGTGAGGTTTCAGGTGAATCATGTGGGATACCTGGGGCAGCAAAGAATAGAAGGTTTTTATATGGTCTACTATTGATTACTATGTAATTGTTTTTTGTACTATGCCTATATCTGGAATGTGTCCCCCCTGTTAATTGTGATTCATGCTGTACACTTGAATACCCTGGTAGTGAGAATCTGTTAGAATGCAGCTGTGTCTGTCCTCCAAAAGTGCTATATGCCTGGTTATGTAATTTACTGTGACTACCGTCTTTTATTGTTCAGCTGGTGTTCACCATCAAAAGCACTTATGCACTTGCAGTCTGGTTGAACTGTGATTTTGACAGGGCTCTCTCTAAAGGCCAGTTTACATGTAGCGACATTGCTAACGATGTCGCTGCAACTGGTGATGTTGCAGTGACTTCGCAGCGACATTGCGACGTGTGACATCTCGCAACGATCAGCGATCATCTCTGATCGTTGCAAAATGGCTAGGGCCATTTTTCGGCTGCTGGTATCCTGCTGTCACACATGCATCGGTATGTGTGACGGGGGCAGCGACCAGCTAACCTGATGTGTTCCCTGGTAACCAGGATAAACTTAGAGTTACTAAGCGCAGCGCTCTGCTTAGTAACCCGAGGTTTATCCTGGTTACCACTACGCTTACCACAGCATAGTGGGACCTCGATATCGTGGAAAATAATATTTTATATTCTTTTCCACGATGTCGAGGTCGTTAGACGGGTGGCTGATTGCTGGGGAGTCTGTCTGTGGGACAGCTCACCAGCGATCAGATAGCGATGTCCCAGCGATCCCGATCTTTGGTATATACAGGCCCCCTGTGGTAGTATACAGCAGCCCTCCCCCTGTGGTATATACAGGCCCCCTGTGGTAGTATACAGCAGCCCGCCCCCCTGTGGTATATACAGGCCCCCTGTGGTAGTATACAGCAGCCCGCCCCCCTGTGCTATATACAGGCCCCCTGTTGCTGCCGCCGCACACCTGTAAAAGAAGAGCCCTCCTGTGACCGCGCGCGCATCCCCCGCTCTCCTTCCTGCTTCTACCCGGTGTCCATCCACGTGACCGCGCGCCTATAATGACGTCATTATATGTGCGCGGTCATATGGATGGATGGATGAAAGCTCTTCTTTTACAGGTGTGCGGCGGCAGCAACGGGGGGCCTGTATATAGCACGGGGGGGGCTGCTGTATACTACCACGGGGGGGGAGCCGTCACTGACTCGTGTATAAGCCGAGGGGGGCACTTTTCAGCACAATTTTTGTGCTGAAAAACTCGGCTTATACACGAGTATATACGGTAGCTAGCAAGAGGAAGAAATGTATTCCATCAGAGAAGAAAATAAAAGAGGCAACACATGCCTTATCTGGACAAAGCTGGAAAACCAAACCCCCACAGAAAAAGCAGGAGGTTCCTAGGGATTGTAGACAACCACAGGGCAGTCCACCGCAGACCCAGGAATTACTAACAACAATATCATCCCAACCGCAACAACCCTTTCCTTGTTTACTCCACAAAACAAGACATTCCCGCCCCAGTCCCCCCACCCACTGCCACCGATCCCTAATCACATCTACCCCAAAAAGTCCGTAATACAAGAGACATTGAGCAGTGAACGTAACCGTTTCTAAACTTGGAATAGGTAACTAAATTGTCAAGTTGAGTATAGTTCAAAGGTAAAACAGGTAAAAAAAAGAGGAGGGCGGGGGGCACTCGAGTCCCCAAGAGGACCGAGACGTGTGTACATCTCAGACATTTTTTTCAAAACGCCGCCAAGACCCACTAACACGGTTCCAGACAACAAACTGGGAGGTCAGCATGACAATGCCACCGTCTTTCAGGTCGGGGGGCTTTCCTGAGACTCCCTTAACCGTCCCGATTTGTCAACTGGTGACCAGCGAGATAGATTGCCAGGTCTGACATGCCCCACTGCAGAAGCTCTAACAAAACCTTCCAAGGACAACCAATCCGAGATTGGAATTGGTGGGATATTCAGGAATGCAAACAGTCCATCCAGATCCTCCTTTGTCCACAAATAGTAAAGCTTGCCCTCCTGCCTTACAATCAAATGAAAAGGATGACCCCATCTATACGTGGCTCCAGCCTCTTTAATCTACACAAGAAGGGGGCGAAGCCGCCACCGCATGTAAAATTGTGGAACCTGCAGAGAACATCACGTGAGTTTGCACTGTCAATAGGGCCTGCACTGGAGACTCTATGTAGCCTGTCGATCTCATAGTTGGAGCCTGGGGGCCTCTGAGTAATCATATTGAGAATGTCTAACGTCTTCTGTGTGGGGACCTCTGAAGAGACAGATTCAGGGATACCCTTAAAGGGAACCTGACCCCTCCAAATCACCCCCAACCCTATTAATACCTGTCCCTGCACCATGACAGATCATTATTAGTGGTCCTTTTCTGTAAAAAAAAAAAAGCGCTCTGTAGCATTGGAATAATCAACAATATACACTTACAAATCTGAGACTTCTTGGCACTAAATAAGTCTCAGAGGGCGTCCCCTGTGAGACTCTAAGCCCTCCCTAGGTGCTCATTATCACGTCCCAAATGATCCAGTTTCTCTGACAACCCAGGACATCAGAGCATTAAAGCATAGTACAAGTCATTCAGAGTCTATTACTTTCCTGTCAGATGTTGCTGGCAAGCAGGAGGATTCTGTGTCCACATATAGTTCCAGGCAGAGTGAATCCAGGCTTCAGAGAGCAAGTCACAAACTGGTTGCAGACCTGATTCAGGAGCACAGGTAAATCAGCTGAAACTGATTAAAAGGGCAATTGGCAAGGAACAGGGCAGGGGCATCAAAGCTGAGGACTCCATATTGTTTGAGGGCAAAAGTCAATGCACAGGACAGGAAACAAGATGGCCGACGACAAGCTGAGAACTCCATATTGGTTGAGGGCCAAAGTCAATGCACATGACAGGAAACAAGATGGCCGACAAAATACACTAAATGCAAAGATAACAACGGATATAGCAAAAAAGACTGAAAGCCTTACACTCTGTTTCTGTGCTGCTGTGATGTGGAGCTGAAGGCAGGACTAATGATTTGTATTCTGTGAGTGATTGAGAGGGGGGAGGGTAATGCCTGCACAAGCAGAGGAACACAGAGAGGGACTAGATCCTGGAGCTGCAAAACAACACGCCCTAAGGGCTAAAGAATATAGCCCCTGCTAATTATAATCACTAATAAGTAAGTATTAAAACGCTTTTATGCACTTTCACAGGATGCTTTTTGGAGACAAATGAAGTGTGAGATTAGTGATGGGATGCTGCAGGGACATGTGTTGGTAGCTTAGGAGGTGTTCTGGAGGTGACAGGATCCCTTTAAGGTGGACATTATTCCATCTCTCCATATTCTCCTGATTGTCTGATTGTAGGGTGAACGGACTACTTCTCTCTCCAGGGCTGTAACTCTACTCTCTAGTGAGAACACAGCCTCCTCATTAGCTACCATTTTTTCCTTTAAGGACTCTATATCCTCCTTTATGGAGCACAAAGCCCTCTCCTGAGAACCATCAAGCCTTTTTACCACTGCGTCCAGGTCCTGCTTGGAAGGCAGGGCTTGTGTCAGGTCTCTTATACTCTGTAGTTCACTCTGTGGACTGTGTGCAGGGGGCAGGGGGCGAGCCTGCATTATAGCAGCATCAGTATGACGTTCATTTACTGACTCACCGTTCTCCACCGCATTCTCTGTCCGGTTCCTTGGTGGTCTTATCTCTCCAGGGGAAGAATCATCACTCGTCTCCTCGCTCTCCTGGCTTTGAGTCACTTCCGGTGCTTATGATGAGCGCTGCTGATCACGCAGGCTCCGTGGGGCTGAGTCCAGCTTCCTCCTCTTGGACATCTTGGGCGTCTTGGTATCAGGGTAGCTAAGTTTCTGGGTTCCGGATCTACGGAATTGCCGCGCGCACGTCTTCACTCAGCCATGGTGAGGCCATGCCACTGTCAAATGCTGTTTTTAATGCAGTTTTTAGATCGAATGCTAGTAGTGCATAAGTAAATTCTTTTTATTCCAGTTTATTTTCATCCACTACAGGCTGTAGCCCGAAAACCTGCATTAGAATCTTTACCAAGAAGTCATTTTAGCCCTACTCTGTGCTCTGGTGTGAATCCTTCTGAAAATATGTTTTCCCAAAATAGTGTGTTATGGTTTAAACATCCCCCTTAAATTATATTTTCTCCTTCGCATCATTGGGGGACACAGGACCGTGGGTGTATGCTTTTCTGCCACTAGGAGGCGACACTAAGCAAAGCTTAAAATAGAGCCCTCCTTCCTGCAGTATAGACCCGAGCGTGGGCGTAGCTATTCAGTTTTAGCTTAGTGTCGCTGGAGGCACACGTAGTCTGTAGTTCAGACCACATCTACCATCTTTTAATTTTTATTTACAATATTTCATTCTCTATTTTTTACTACGACTCTCCATGAGAGCACAAAGGACTGAGGGCAGCGCATCACACAGGGATGACGGAGCCTCAGAAAGGACCCCGCTCTCCCAGCCCAGAGGCAGCAACAGCCACGGGTCAAAACTGCATCCCCCTGCATGACAGAGGGATGCACAGACCGGCTGCACTCACAGGGCACAATGCACCCCCCCTGCAGCACAGCACATGGAAGTTCTCACCTCCTCCAGCAAAGGAGGCAGGTGAGGAATTGCAGCAGTTACCACACCCCGCTCACCAAGCCATCCCTAAGGGCTGTGGTGCAGCAGGGGCAGCAGGACCCTCACCGTCCTAACAGGCTGGCCATGGATCCCAGAAGCCCCAACGCGGCAGCCACAGGCTGGGACGCGCACCGCCAGTAAGTAGGGGTGCGCGCACAGCCCAGGAGCCGCACCATCCAAGGGCGCCGCCACCACAGCATCGCGCATCCCATCCGCGCGCCCGGGGCCGCAATTAATCGAGGCCCCGGTCTGGGCCTATATTCCGGCGCCGCCTACAGCCCCAGCTGATAGGCCGTAGGCGCGAGCGCGTCATCGCCGCGTCATAGAGGCAGGCGCGATGACGCGACAAGCGGCGCTCTCATTGGCCTCTGAGCCCACCACTCAGGGCCAGGCCACAGCTATTGGCTGAGCGCCGCAAGCCACCGCGCCAGCCAATGACAGCAAAGGGGGAGGAACAACCCCACGCCCACTGCAGCGTGACTGCCCAGAGGGCATGTCACTCAAAGCCCAGGGGCACAATATAGCAGCTAAAGCCTATTCAAGGCCACAGCCCACAAAAACACGCCCCAAAACCGGCGGGAAAATTAAACAATGCTGCTGCACACTGCAGCTACATATAGGTACAGCCCTCAGGTAATAAACCTGGGGCTGATACCTAACTAGCCCCCATGGAGACAGGCTGTAGTAGGGTGGGCTTAGCCCCCTCCCAGGGGGGGCCACACAAAGCCCACATACTACCCAGGGACACTTTCAGGTCACAGTACTTTTGTCCTGGTGCCTCTTCAAAGGAAGGACCTCAGCACCTCAGGACGGCTTAGCAGGGGACACAGGATCCGGGTAAGCTCCATAGGAGACCCTCTTCCTGCAGTTATTCCCCCCTGCCCTCATCACAACCCAGTCTGATCACCGCAGTGCCATCGCTGACAGTAATCTGGTACGCAATGGCAGATACAAAACCGTCCAAAAGCAAAAGCAGTGCAGGGAACAAGGCATCATGCACTAGCTGCCAGGCCATGCTTCCACGCAAGCATACGTCACAATTTTGTAAGGACTGTGAACCTGAAAGTCCCATAGAGGCTACCTCTGACGCAGGTACCAGTGCGCCCGACATTCCTCCATGGGGTATAGAATTGTCACAACGGGTGGACACCATAGTCCAAATGCTGCAAGCCCAGGCTAAGTCTCACGCAACCAGTACACTTAAACGTCACCGCCCCCACTCCAGCAAGGAGCAGCCCGCGGACGCCCTAACCAGTAAAAAACGGACGGATACCAGGCCGTCCCGGGAACAATCTCCAAACGCTTCATCAAGTGACAGGTCTCGCTCTCCCTCACCCCGCCAGTCCGAGTCACGCTCCGAGGGCGAACTATCGGACCCCGACACACCATACGAGAGCGACACCACGGACATCCAAACCCTGGTTGACAACCTCATCGAAGCTGTTAACATGACACTGGATATCAAGGACGAGCCTGTCACCACGCCAGAGCACAGTCTCCTGTTCTCTAGCACTAAACGCTCTTGCCGAGTCTTCTCTAACTCTGAAGGGATCGTCTGCTTTGTACAACGACACTGGGACCGGCCCGACAAACGCTTCGCAGGCCGCAAGGCCATCGAAACGAAATATCCGTTTACCCCAGACCAACACAAGAAATGGACAGAATCTCCGGCCGTAGATCCCCCGGTGTCGCGTTTAGCTAACAAAACCCTACTTACCATCACAGATAACTCGTCTATCAAAGACCCCACTGACCGCCAGCTCGACTGTTTAGCGCGCTCAATCTTTGAGGCGTCAGGGGCAGCGCTGTCGCCCCTGTTCGCCATAGCATGGGTGGCCAAAGCAGCGGAATCCTGGATCCACAACGTTCAGCAATCACTGAAAGAGCCCGACCAAGACCAGGCAGACTAACTCGATTTGCTGGCAAAAGCAATCCGCTATTTCTTGCTAGCATCCACAGATGCAGCCAACTGCGCCGCACTGGCGGCAGCAAACGCAATCTCCTCGCGCCGAACCCTCTGGCTTAGAGGCTGGCAGGCTGATCCAGCATCAAAAAGGTCACTGATAAACTTACCGTACCAAGGAGATCGCCTATTCGGCGAAAAACGTGACCAACTCATCTCTGAGACTACCGGGGGCAAGAGCAAGTTCCTCCCCCAGCAGAGGTTCAAGCGGCCCTTTCACCGCCCACAGTCTAACACACGCTCCCAAGCCTCCCAAGGATCACCGAGGTGGGCCAGCTCTAACGCCAGCACTAACGCAGGTCGGCCGACCCGCGGGGCCAACAGCTACCCACACTCCTTTAAAACCAACCGAACATGGAAGACCCGGCCTAAACAAACTCCTTTTAAAGGCGGAAGGCCACAGAAAGTTAGCACATGACTCCCCCCCACAGCCGCTCGTCACCGACATAACAGGCGGACGCCTTCAGCTGTTCCGCCAATCATGGCTCAAGGTCGTACACGACAATTGGGTCAGAGAACTGGTGTCGTCCGGCTACAAGATAGAATTCTCATCCCGGCCCCCAAATCGCTTCCTCCTATCCCGCCTCCCAAAGGGAAACACCCTACCGTTCCTCGACGCCATCAACTCACTGCTCAAGTCCGGCGTCATAAAACCGGTACCAGTAGACGAACAATTCAAGGGCTACTACTCAAACCTGTTCGTCGTCCCAAAAAAGGACAGGACAATGCGCCCCATCCTGGACCTCAAACTTCTCAACAAGTTTGTAAAAGTTCGATATTTCAGAATGGAATCCCTACGCTCAGTAATTGCGTCCTTAGAGAAAGGAGAATTCCTAGCAACCATCGACATACAAGACGCGTATCTCCACATACCCGTCTCTGCATCCCACCAGAAATACCTGCGGTTCGCGGTACAAAAACGCCACTACCAGTTCGTCGCCCTGCCCTTCGGCTTGGCAACCGCTCCCAGAGTCTTCACAAAGGTCATGGCGGCTGTCATGACCATCCTCCACGCACGAGCAGTCATCGTCTTACCGTACCTAGACGATCTGCTGATCAAGGGACCATCCTTCCAATCATGCCTCGAAAGCGTCAGAATCACAACGGACACTCTCTCTCGCCTAGGATGGCTCATAAACCGGGAAAAATCATCCCCAAAGCCTGCCCAAACAGTCCACTTCCTCGGCATGACCTTGGACACCGCAAGAGGGCTGGTCATACTCCCGCAGGACAAGGCCACAGCAATTCAAAAAGGCGCGCAGGTTCTTCTCGGCCGCTCGCCCCAGTCCATACGCTTCGGCATGAGTGTCCTGGGAAAAATGATGGCCGCAATGGAGGCAGTCCCCTTCGCCCAACTACATCTCCGAGCCCTACAGCTCTCCCTCCTCTCGGCCTGGGACAAAAGCCCCTTCGGCCTCAACCGAAAACACCGACTATCCGCCAAGGTCAAAACATCACTCAAATGGTGGACACAGCCCACATCCCTCTCGCGAGGAAGATCCTTCCTCCCTCTCCAGTGGCTGATCGTAACCACCGATGCCAGCCTACTCGGCTGGGGGGCCGTCTACCTTCACCACACGGCTCACGGACGCTGGACACCCCAGGAGTCACGTCTCCCAATCAACATCTTAGAGCTACAGGCAATTCGCCTAGCACTCCAACACTTTCACCATCTCCTAGCTGGTCGCCCCATCCGCATTCAATCGGACAATGCCACGGCCGTGGCGTATATAAATCACCAAGGCGGCACACGCAGCAAGGCAGCGATGCACGAAGTAGAACACATCCTACGATGGACCGAAAAGACCCAGTCAATCATATCAGCAGTCCACATCCCGGGAGTGGACAACTGGGCAGCGGACTTCCTAAGCCGCCAAGGGCAGGCCTCAGGAGACTGGTCCCTTCACACGGAAGTTTTCCAACAAATCTGTCAACGCTGGGGAACGCCCGACGTGGACCTCATGGCATCAAGAATGAATGCGAAAGTCCCGGCATTTGTGGCCAGATCCCGGGACCCACTGGCCCTAGGAGTGGACGCTCTTGTCCTCCCCTGGCGCCAGTTCCACCTCCCGTACATCTTCCCGCCACTCCCCCTAATCCCTCGAGTAATCAGGAAGGCCAAGGCAGAAAGAGCGCAAGTAATCCTCATTGCCCCAGACTGGCCACGGCGGTCATGGTACGCAGAGCTAGTACAGCTACTCACAGACGCGCCCTGACCACTCCCAAACAGGCCGGACCTCCTGTCTCAGGGCCCCTTCTACCACCAGAACTCGGGAGCCCTGTCTTTAACGGCATGGCGATTGAGTCCTGGGTCCTGACCCAGGCAGGGTTCACACCTAAGGTCATAACCACCATGATCAACGCCCGAAAAACATCATCCTCTCGCATCTACTACCGCACCTGGAAAGCCTATTTCAGGTGGTGCGAAGATCTCAACCGTAACCCACTCCTCTTCTCCATCCCCTCGATCCTGGAGTTCCTCCAGAATGGCCTCGATGCGGGCTTAGCACCAAACTCCATCAAGGGCCAAATTTCAGCCCTAAGTATTATTTTCCAACGCAGGATTGCGTCAAAAGCACAAGTCAAAACATTCATTCAAGGGGTCTCCCACACACGACCCCCCTACAGGACGCGAGGACGCCCGTGGCGGTCTGGGACCTAAACCTAGTCCTCAACGTGCTCCAAAGAACACCATTCGAACCCCTCAAAGAGGTTCCTCTGACCCTTCTCTCGCACAAGGTCGCCGTTCTCGTCTCTATTACATCAATTAGGCGCTTGTCCGAACTGACCGCCCTATCCTGTCAGCCCCCCTACTTGTCCTTCCATAAGGACAAAGTCGTCCTACGACCATCTCCTTCTTTCTTACCCAATGTGGTATCTCAATTCCATCTCAATGAGGACATAGTACTCCCGTCCTTCTGCCCAACTCCAATACACCGGATCGAAAAGCAGCTCAATACCCTGGACCTGGTGAGGGCTCTCAGACATTACATATCCCGAACAGCCCCTTTCCGCAAAACAGAAACGCTGTTCGTCATTCCCAAGGGCCCTAGAAAGGGAATGGCTGCGGCCAAATCCACGTTGGCACGATGGATCTGCTCCACGATCCAGGAAGCCTACCGTATCAAGGGAATGCCAATCCCAGAAGGTATTAAGGCACACTCAACCCGGTCAGTGGGCGCCTCATGGGCCATTCGCCACCAAGCTTCGGCAGCTCAGGTCTGCAAAGCTGCAACCTGGGCCAGCCTACATACATTCACCAAACACTACAACATCCACACCCAGGCCGATGCAAGCCTAGGCAGGAAAATCTTACAGGCAGCGGTCGCGCATCTGTAAACAGCTAGCGCACGATGCCCGACCACCACTGCTAGATCCCCACCCAGGGACTGCTTTGGGACGTCCCACGGTCCTGTGTCCCCCAATGATGCGAAGGAGAAACAGGGATTTTTGTGTACTCACCGTAAAATCCTTTTCTCCTAGCTCATCATTGGGGGACACAGCACCCACCCTTAACGCTTTAAAAGCACACCGCTATATGCAAGCATACCTAGCAAGCACAGCATTGTACCTTACACCATTCGTACCTTATTACCAGCTCTCCTACTGCTTTAATACTAAACTGAATAGCTACGCCCACGCTCGGGTGTATACTGCAGGAAGGAGGGCTCTATTTTAAGCTTTGCTTAGTGTCGCCTCCTAGTGGCAGAAAAGCATACACCCACGGTCCTGTGTCCCCCAATGATGAGCTAGGAGAAAAGGATTTTACGGTGAGTACACAAAAATCCCTGTTTTTTGTGATTTATGTAAAATCTCTGAACAATTTCATTTTGTTTTTGTCATTTTATGTAACATCTATGTGGGAATTTTAATATAAACATACGGTAATGTTGAAAAACATAGGCAAAATTCGAGGCATATCAGATCCTGACTGTGACAATGAATGTGTTTGTAAAAGGGTTTTTATTTTTATTATATTTTTATTTTTCTTATACACTTTAGGGTACATTTTGTGATGTTTTAGTGCTGCA